>OY998184.1:54460163-55710163 GCA_963921935.1 Galeruca laticollis | reverse complement strand
AGTGGTCATTTTAATTGTTTTCTCAAGCAGAAAGGCAGATTCAAAACGTATCGATATTTTTCAATATCCTACCAATCAAAAGACAAAATTACACGAAATTAGAAAAGTGTGTGAATAAGAACTCTCATTAATATTCAAATTGAAATATGTTCATAAATTTCATGCAACTTTTGTCTTCGATAATATAGCGATAGCATATGGTATAACTAATGTAAAAATATTTTTAATAAAACTATTACTGTATTTCGTTTCATATAATAAACAGCTTCAAACTAAGAAACTTTTGTTCAGTTATAATTTATTTTAGCAAAGATATAAGATGTTACAAAATTGTTCTTATAAGATCTTTTATTTGTTGCTCTGAGTGGATCAAATATTCATAAATTTTATGTGTTACGAATTATATTAAACTATCAAAGACAGATTTTAACAAAACAATTTTTTTAAATTGTGCTCATATCGCTTTAAAATTAAAAATGCAATAAATCAACATATTCAATCAATCCATAAAATTGAATTGAATTAAAGGAAATTTGAGCATAATTAATTTTTTGAAAACTCAATTTGTTTCATGGTCAATTTTAATTGGTTGCAGTTCTAGTAATTTTCCAAATGTTTAATTTTTTTAATATCTAATTGAAGCTAATAATCCAAAAAAATAATCGTCATGTAATGGAAACCAATTTTTCTACAATAACAAAACCGAAATTACAAAATTTAATTTTACTCGATAAAGTAAGCGAATTTTATGCAATAATTCATATATAATATAAATATAAATATCATGTAAATATATTTTTTAAATATTATAATGAATGTAAAAATATTTATAATAAAACTATTACAGTTTTTCGTTTCATGCAATAAACAGCTTCAAACTAAGTAATTTTTGTTCAGTTATAATTTATTTTAGCAAAGACATAAGATGTTACAAAATTGTTCAAATAAGATCTTTTATTTGTTGCTCTAAGTGGATGAAATATTCATAAATTTTATGTGTTACGAATTATATTAAACTATCAAAGACAGATTTTTACAAAACAATTTTTTTTAAATTGTGCTCATATCGCTTTAAAATTAAAAATGCAATAAATCAACATATTCAATCAATCCATAAAATTAAATTGATTTAAAGGAAATTTAAGCATAATAAATTTTTTGAAAACTAAATTTGTTTCATGGTCAATTTTAATTGGTTGCAGTCAAAGTAATTTTCCAAATGTAATCTAATTGAAACTAATAATCCAAAAAAATAATAATCGTCTCTGATTGGAAACCAAATTTTTCCAGAACTATTTAATAGCTGAATTAATAAATCAACAAGTTATGTGAATAACATAACCGAAATTAGAAAATTCAATTATATTCGATGAAGTAAACGAATTTTTTGTAATAATTCATATTATCCCAAAAACCGATGATTTGAAAAATATAATATAAATATAAACACCATGTAAATACATTTTTTAAATATTTAACCTACTTGAAACAACTTACCTCTTTAGGTGCACACTGAACAGTAATAAAAAATAAAGCGGCAACAACCGCAATGAGCACAAGTAATGACCGCATCATGTGAGAATAGATGAAGATAGCTTGTGGCGGTAGCCATATACCACGAAAGCTTTTATATTCAGATTTCTTATCCCGATTTTCGGGGTAGGGACTCTCTCTCTCCCCCCTACTTACTACGCTACGTCATTCCTGATGATAATAGAAAATACCAACGCAGGTGCACGTATCCTTTCTGAAAGCTTTTTGTAACATTTTATTTCAATATCGACGTTTATTGTCACTAACAATCACTATAATTATTTGATTTAACGCCTACTTTACTTGTTTTATTGTTATTAGAAGTATCCGCTTTCACGGAAATCAATTGCACCTACACATCGCCTAATTTTTACAGGTACCATAAATTTTAGAAAAAGGATGAAAAACTAAATTAATAAGAAATATATAATTCGTTCCTAAGCTCACGACGTTTGCCTGCAGAATATTCAATAATTTTATCCCCCAGACTGGAAAATAACATTAAATACTTTGAAAACTACAAACTTTTTAACAAAATTAAGAAAAAAAGTTTCGAATACCCGAAACCTCCCCAACATGTTTTTGTGTATTTATTTATTTACCAGAATAATTTACATATAATATGCATATAAGTAAAAAAAGGGAAGAAAGTTCCTGTACATGGACTGGTTTAGTTTAACTAACTTAAAAATTAACTTATCGCTAATTAATTTATAATTTTTTGGCAATAATAACTAACTTAAGACCTGACTTAAAACTAAGCTAAACATAATAAAATGAAATTTTTAAACAACAAAAAGGTTGTTATTGTTAATAAATTAAGTAATTCAGTGATGCTTTCACTACTGCTACTCCTTTCTTGAGGTTTTCTTTTATATGTTTTTAAGATTATTTGGCAGTAGAGTATTTAGTAGTTACAGCGCAAATAAAGCTATTTTTATCGCTAATTCTTTTATAATTTATAGATAATAATGAGTATCTAACTAAAAACTGAATTAAGCATAATAAAATGAAAGTTTTAGACAAGAAAAAATTAATTGATAATAATTAAGTGATAAAGTGAGACTTTCCATAACTGCTACTTGAACGACAATAATTCAGGGTACCAACTTCTTTTTGGAGGTATTATTGTATAAGTTTTTATAATTGTTAAGTACCTAATAGTGTATTTAGTATGTTTAGTCAAAACAATTAATTGATTAATAATTAAGTGATAAGACGAGGATTTCATAACTGCTATTTAAATGTTAATAATGTTAATAATGTTAATAATGTTAATCATGTTAATCATGTTAATAATGTTAATAATGTTAATGATGTTAATAATGTTAATAATTTTAATAACGGTAATAATGTTAAAAATGTTAATAATCCAGAAAACCAAAGTTTCAAAATGATTAGGTACCCAATAGAGTATTTAGTAGCTACAGCGCAAATAATGCTATTTTTATTGCTAATTCTTTCATAATTTTTTGGTAACAATAACTAACTATCTTAAAACTAAATTAAACATAATGAGGTGGAATGTTTAAACAAGATAAAATTAATCAATTAATAATTAAGTAATAAAGATAAGCTTTTATTACTGCTACTTAAATTGTAATGAACCAGAACACGTACTTCTTTCTTAAGGTTTTTAAATTATTAGGTACATAATAGAGTATTTACTAGTTATGGCACAAATAATGCTATATTTATCGCTAATTCTTTTATGATTTTTTAGCGTTAATAACTAACTATCTCAAAACTAAATCAAACATAATGAAATTAAATATTTGAACAAATTTTTTGATTAATAATCAAGTGATAAACTGAAGTCAACTTCTTTCTTAATGTTTTATTAATTTTTTAAGATTATTTGATACAGAGTATAGAATTTAGTAGTTATAACACAAAAAATAAATCTATTTTTTCGCTAATTCCTTTATAACTCTTTGATAATAATAACTAACTAACTTAAAACTCAATTAGACATAATCAAATTAAATTTTTTAATAATAAAAAATTAATTGATTAATAATTAAGTGTTAAAGTGAAGCCAACTTCTTTCTTAATGTTTTATTGAGTTTATAAGAATATTTGGTACCTAATATATTATATAGTAGTTATAACACAAAAATGGAACTACTTTTTCGATAATACTTTTATAATTTTGTGATAATAATAACTAATCAACTTAAAACTAAATTAAACATAATCAAATTAATTTTTTGAACAAGAAAACATTAATTGATTGATAAATGAGAAATAAAGAGAAAAATTCATTGATTAATAATTAAGTGATAAAGTACAGCTTTCGTTACTGCTATTTAAATGGTAATGATCCAAAGCACCAACTTCTTTCTTAAGGTTTTATTAAATAAGTTTTTAAGATTCTTAGATACCTAATAGAGTATTTAGTAGTTATAGCACAAATGAAGCTATTTTTATCGCTTATTCTTCTACAATTTTTTGGTAATGATTACTAACAAAATTAAACATAATAAAATGAAATTTTTAAACGAGAAAAAATTAATTGATTAATAATTAAGAGATAAAGTTACCGCTATTTAAATGGTAATAATCGAGAACACCTACTTATATCTTAACATTTTATTATATAAGTTTTTAAAAGTATTAGGTGCCTAATAGAGTATTTAGTAGTTATAGCACAAGTAATAGTATATTTATCGCTAATTCTTTTATAATTTTTTGGCAATAATAACTAACTATCTTTAAACTAAATCATACATAATGAAATGAAATATTTAAACAAGAAAAAATTAATTGATTAATAATTAAGTGATAAAGTGAAGAAAACTTCTTAGTTAAGGTTTTATCGAGTTTTTAATATTATTTGATATATACTAGAGAATTTAGTAGTTATAACAAAAAAAAATCTATTTTTCCGCTAATTCCTTAATAATTCTTTGATAATAATAACTAACCAACTCAAAACTTAATTGAACATAATCAAATTAAATTCTTAAACCAGAAAAAATTAAACGAATAATAAAATTAAGTGTTAAAGTGAAGCCAACTTCTTCCTCAAGTTTGATTAAGTTTTTAAGATTATTTGGTACCTAGTAGAGTATTTAGTAATTATAGCACAAAAAAGAATTCTTTTATAATGTTTTGATAATAATAACTAACTAACTTAAAACTAAATTGAACATAAATAACAAAATTAATTAATCAATAATTAAGTGATGGAGTGCAGCTTTTATTATTGCTTTTTAAATAGTAATAATCCAAAACACCAACTTCTTTCTTAAGGTTTTATTACATGAATTTTTAAGCTTATCAGATACCTAGTAGAGTATTTAGTAGTTATAGCACAGATTAAGCTATTTTTATCGGTAATTCTTCAACAATTTTTTGGTAATCATAACTAACTAAATTAGAACCAAATAAAATGAAACTTTTAAACAAGAAATTAACCGATTATTAATTGAGCGATAGAGTGAAGCTTCCATTACTGCTATTTAAATGGTAGTAATCCAGGACACCAACTGTTTTGTTAAGATATAAATAATTGAGTGTTAAAGTTAAGCTTTCATCACTGTTAATAAAATGGTAATAATCCAGGACACCAACTTCTTTTTAGGTTTTATAATTTTATAATTTAGGTTTTTAAGATTATTTGGTACCTAGTAGAGTATTTAGTAGTTACAGCATAAATAATGCTTTTTTTATCGCTAATTCTTTCATAATTTTTTGAAAATAATAACTAACTAACTTCAGCTCGAATTTATACTCGGTACGATAACGACGTTAGTTCTGAGTGTCGAATATAAACGGATATTATTGATATTGATAAAATAGTTTTGAGTTGGATTTTCAATTTTATTATTTTTGAAAATAACACTCAGTGACTGTAACAGTGACTATGGAAGACGATTCTTCCCCTGATGAAGGGGGAACAAACAATAATAATGTAAATAACGGGAAGGTGCCCTCACAAATTATCAACACTGAAAAAGTTGTCCTGAATGGTAAAGAAAAGAACAACCAGTTAGCCGAAAAAGTAATTAGTGATAAAAAACAACAAAAAAGTAAGGTGTTTAATTTACAAAAACCAAATTTATATTCAGAAATTGTTTATGTATTTATTGAAAAGGTTAATGATCAAAATATTGGCAAATTACATCCTATGGCCGTAGGTCATATCCTACACAAAAAACTTAATATTCAAAATATAATGAAAATTGATAATGTGGGCAAAAATAGAATTAGAGTTCAAGTTAAAAATATATCTGATGCTAATAAACTTGTTAATAATCCTGATCTGATCAATGAACATTTAAAAGCGTACATACCAAATAATTTGCTAAATAGAAAAGGAGTAATAAAAAATGTTGATACTATTTTTGATGAAGAATATTTATTCAGTAACTTTCTCTCTCCTATAACTATTTCAGACATTAGTAGAATTAAAAGAAAAATAACACGTAATAATGAGACAATTTTAGTACCAAGACAATCTGTAATTGTCACGTTTGAAGGTAATAAACTACCGTCGGTCATATACATAAATTCTGTAGCATCTAATGTTGAACCATATATACATAAAGTTACGCAATGTTTTAAATGTCTAAAATACGGCCATGTAGCAAAACAATGTCGCACTACAGCACTATGTATAAACTGTGGAAAAGAAAAAGTCGATACGCATGTCTGCCGCGATCCACAAGATAGTTGTTGCATACATTGTAAAACTAACACTCATAAATCAATATCCAAAACTTGCCCCGCTCATATCAAATAACAAGAAATTAAAAAGAAGATGGCTGAGGAAAACTTAACATTCTTAGAAGCTAAACGGATGAATAACGATTCTAATGCCAATATAGTCAAAACCAACAATAGATTTCAGACACTAACGACATTAGATGAACAAGAGTTCCCCTCCCTTCCAAATCCAAACGCCAAACATAGAAAAAGTAATACCTACACCTCGACAACAACAGCAAGTACTCATAATACAGAAAATCATGGAAATAGTCGCAGAGTAACACAGTCAGAATTTAATGGCCAGAAGAAACGAAAAGCCTCATCCCCCATTACATAAGTCGATGCTTCACCTATGTATCCATTCAGATTCGGACCTGATAAACCAATTACGCACCCCTCCAGAAACAATCCCAAGAACTCCGATACTCAAGAAGATCTAGCAGAAAAAGTCCTAGTAGCAATCCAAAAGGTCTTCAGCTCAATAAACTCATTCGAAGAACTTTCCTCAATAGATGTTAAATATATTAAAAAAATTGCATTTTCTAGTAATGAAGAACCTGGACAAGGGACTATTATGATTGACGATGAATTTGAAGAATACTAATAACTTGAATATTCTTCAGTGGAACGCACGTTCCGCTGTATCCAATGAAAACAGTCTGATTAATACATTATCTGATCTTAGAATTGATATCGCTTTAATATCAGAAACGTGGTTTAATCCAAATAAATCTTATACATTTCCTGGTTATCATACTGTACATAGAGATAGGCTTGATGCCACCACTGGGGTGGCAATACTAATAAAAAACAATATAAAATACAAAGAAAAGGTTATCGAGGATATCAATGAAAATATGCAAGCTTGTGCAGTTCAAATAATTGGCGCAGATTTCAGTCTTACATTGATTTCAATTTATTGTCCACCAGACGCTAAAATGAGTACACAAGACTTCATGAAACTTTTTGAATATGCCGATCAGTCCACTTTAATTGGGGGTGATTTCAATGGACATCACGGATTATGGGGATCTTACAAAACCAATACATCAGGAACAAACATTGTAAATGCATTAAATCAGTCTAACAACATGATACTACTAAACGATGGATCATCAACTAAGATATCAAGAACAACCAATAAGTCGGCTATTGATCTAACATTCGCTACTTCCGATATTGCAAATGGAATTCATTGGCAAGTGTTACCAGACACCTTAGGATCAGACCATTATGCTATTCTAATTAATTTTCTTAACTCAGGAGCTCAAATAGAAACGATAATATATCCCACTACAAAATGGAATACTAAGAAAGCTAATTGGAAAAAATATAACTCAGTTTCTCAAAGCTATTTTAAGAAAATCCCAGAAACTTTTAATGACATAAATGAAAAATATGAATATTTCATGAAAGGTATAGAACTTTCAGCTTCTGTGGCTATACCAGTGAAAAAAAAGTTTAAAACAAACAAACCACCACCCTGGTGGGATAGTGAGTGCGATTGTGCAACAGAACGCAGAAAAAAAGCAATTAGTGCATATAAACGTCTAAGTTCATCAGAGAATTATATTATAGTCAACAAAGAAACTGCTGCAACAAAACGATTCCTAAAAATAAAAGCCAAAAATCATTGGATTACTTTCTGTAATAAATTAAATAAAAATACAACTAGTACACAATTATGGCAACAAGCTAAAAGAATGCAGAGAATCACAATAGGTAGTAATTCAAACCACAAAACATGCAAAAACTTCGATTGGGTTGAGGAATTTATGAATAAAATCGCACCTTCCTCAGTATCTCAAGAATTCACAAATATTAATGAAGAAGAAGATGATACAGATAATGAATTATTTAACAAACCCATAATTTATAGTGAATTATCATTTGCTCTTAAAAAACCTAATAATACGTCACCTGGCATAGATCAAATTACATATGACATGATATGGAATTTAGCACATAATGCAAAATTGTTTTTACTAGAAATATACAACGATGTCTGGATTCATAATAATATCATTGAAGATTGGAAAAGATCAATAGTAGTACCCATACATAAAAACGGAAAAAGTCCTGACTTAGCCGACTCATATCGACCCATAACTTTGCTGTCGTGTATATTGAAAACATTTCAGAGAATTATCAAACAGAGATTAGAATTTTTCATGATTTCTAAATCAACACTTCCTCCGGGTCAATATGGTTTTAGAAGAGGATGTAGCACCAATGACGCCATATTACAACTGGTGACCGATACACAAATATGTTTCTCAAAAAATCATTACTTAGGAGCAGCATTTCTCGATATTAAGGTAGCATATGATTCAGTTGACTTAGCATTTTTACGGGAAAAGTTAATCAATATTGGGATACCAAGAAGAATTTGTAATGTAATGTGTAACCTGTTTAATTATAGAAAAGTTTATGTCAGATATATAATGAATTCACTTACAAACCCTCGACATACTTCCACAGGATTACCTCAAGGAGCGGTACTTTCTCCATTATTATTTAATATATTCACATCAAGTCTCCATGAAGAAATTAACTACAAACTAATCCAATATGCGGATGACTTTGTAGTGTATAACTCCGATAAAACCTTACCAAATACTTTGACAAATCTAAAGGAATCGGTCATCTCCATCACACAGAAATTGGACTCATTAGGCTTTCTGGTTACTACTCAAAAATCGAGTATTATGTTTTTTACACGCCATAACTTACCACATATGGTCAATATTACAATAAACGAGATCCCATACCCAGTCTCAACATCAGTTGTTTACCTTGGTATTACTTTAGATAAAAAACTTACTTGGAAAAGTCATGTGGAGAGTATTATTACAAAATGCAATAAAAGCTTAAACTTCCTAAAATTAATAGGAAGGACATGGTGGGGAGCCGACCCTCATACTTGCATAACTTTCTACAAAACATATATAAGATCGATTATAGATTATGGATGTACTCTATATGGAACCGCAACTCCAAGCTTACTAAAAAAACTAGAAATTGTACAGAACAATGCCATGAGACTCTGTATCGGAGCAATGAAATCTACACCAGTAGAAGCACTTCGAGTTGAAGCCTTAGAACCGCCATTAGAACTTCGTAGAACATTACTAACAGAAAAATTAATTATTAAATCCTATTACAGACAGCCAGCAATTATTAAAAATATTTCGGAGTTAAATATATATGACCTTACAAACAAATATTGGGCCAAAAAACCTTCGCCCATTACATGCCAGGCATTTAAGGAAAACTATAATTTAATTAATAATTTAGATGTTCCCAAGACATGAACTTAATGATTTCTTCAAATCACTGAAATACGTACATGTTGAAATTCCAAATTATAATCATAATATAATGATCAGTAAGAATATACTATCACATTATTTATCAAAATATGATAGTTACATTAAAATATATACGGATGCTTCCAAACAATCCAGTGGTGTAGGGTGCGCATTTTATGCCCCGTCAGTGAAGGTTCAAATGCAATTTAAACTTAATAACGCTACTTCTATCTTTTCTGCAGAAGCAATCGGAATTATGAAAGCTCTTGAATTCATTGAACGACATGGTTATAAAAAATCCATCATAATATCGGATTCCTTATCAGTCCTCACGAGCATTAGCCAACCTTTTGATATAAATGCTACTTATGAAAATCAAATAATTCCAAAAATTAAACTGAAAATCGAAGAGCTACGCCCAAAGGATTTCGATATCAGTTTTTTGTGGATAAAAGCACATATTGGACTGCAGCATAATGAACATGTGGATAATCTAGCCAAAGAAGCCGTAAAAATGGACTACCAATAAAAAATACAATAAACGTCGATGAGTGCCTAAGCCAATGTAAAATTAAACTAAAAGAAAGATGGAAAAAATTATGGCATGAGTATTGCATTGAAAAACCTACAAGATATACACTCTTACACCCAGAAATTCCCAACCAATACTGGTACAGGAACTATCAATTACCGCGTAGTAGTATAGTCACTATAAGTAGACTTAAGTTTGGCCATGCAAGCTATCCCGAACATCTTAATAAAATAAAAGTAATAGAATCGAACTTGTGCGACACTTGTTACCGTATATGCGACTTGGAACACATTTTTTTTTGAATGTAATAAATATACACAACATAGAGAAGATATGTATAGAGAACTAATAAAAATCGATGTTCTACCTCCCTTCAATGTAATGAACTTACTGGCATTAAATAAGCTGCCTGTTTATAACGTTTTACTGACATTCATTAAAGCATGCAACTTAAAACTGTAATATTATGTAGCTCCTTCTCCTCTGTAAGTGAACCTAACCTGATTATTCCCTATTAGTACCATGGTCTACTTTTTCTGTGAGTTAGCCACCCTGAAAGACCCCTGGGTGTGAAACGTATATCCTTAACCTATCCAAATTGATTCTTACAGTTAGCATATTTGATACCCTTTTTAGTACTGTAGCTCATGGCTAAATGTACTATGTCCTTCGGCCAAAAAAAACAAAAAAAAACTAACTAACTTAAAAATTAATTAAACATAATTAAATTTTTAAGTAAGAAAAAATCAATTGATTAATAATTAAGTGTTAAAGTGAAGCGAACTTATTCTTTAAGGTTTCATTAGGTTTTTAAGATTATTTGGTACCTAGTAGAGAATTTAGTAATTATAGCACAAAAAAGAAAGATATTTTCTCGCTAATACTGTTATGATATAACTAACTAACTTAAAACTAAATCAAACATAATCGAATTAAATTTTTAAACAAGAAAAATTCATTGATTAATAATTAAGAGATAAAGTGCAGCTTTCGTTACTGCTATTTAAATGGTAAAAATCCAAAATACCAACTTCTTTCTTAAGGTTTTATTATATAAGTTTTTAAGATTCTTAGATACCTAATAGAGTATTTAGTAGTTATTACAATTTTTTGGTAATAATAACTAACTGAATTAAACATAATAAAATGAAATTTTCAAACATGAAAAAATTAATTGATTAATAATTAAGAGATAAAGTGAAGCTTCAATTGATGCTAGTTAAATGATAATAATCCAGAACACCTACTTATTAGTTAAGGTTTTATTTTACATATAAGTTTTTAAAATTATTAGGTACCGAATAGAGTATCTAGTAGTTATAGCACATATAATAATAATATATTTATCGCTAATTCTTTCATAATTTTCTGGCAATAATTACTAACTATTTTTAAACCAAAAGAAACATAATGAAATGAAATGTTTAAACAAGAAAAAATTAATTGATTAATAATTGAGTGTTAAAGTTAAGCTTTCATCACTGTTAATAAAATGGTAATAATCCAGGACACCAACTTCTTTTTAGGTTTTATAATTTTATAATTTAGGTTTTTAAGATTATTTGGTACCTATAGCACAAATAAAACTATTTTATCGCTAATTATTTTATAATTTTTTGGTAATAATAACTTACTATCTTGAAACTAAATTAAACATAATGAAATGAAAGTTGTAAACAAGAAAAAATAATTGATTAATAATTAAGTGATAAAGTGAAGCCAAATTATTTCTTAAGTTTTTAAGATTATTTGGTTCCTAGAAGAGTATTTAGTAGTTACAGCACAAAAAGAATGATATTTATTCACTAATTCCTTTATAATTCTTTGATAGTAATAACTAGCTAACTTAAAAATGAATTAAACATAATCAAATTAAATTTTTTTGAAATTATTTCAAACGTTTTTGAATATTTTTGACACGTATTCCTTTCAATTTTATTTTTATCAATGAAGTAGTAAAAAAAAGTTGTTTATCTGAGTTTGTTGATGCATATGTCATCGTCCATTGTGTATTTTGTATGTCAATCAAGAAGATTATTATTCCAATTAATGTAATTATTTGTGGATTAAAAACCCACTTGTCATTCGAAGAGTTTGTAATACAGTTGTCTGTAGAAATTACATTGGGTTTTATTTCACGACCGACCTATCTGATTGTTGAAAATCAAATCAATTGATCCTAATTCGAACCGGATTTGAGAAGAATCCAGAAAACGAAAGTAATAAAATTCCGATTTAAATCTTGGAAGAATTTCACTTGCGTTGACAAGTACCTTTCTAAAAAAAAGGTAAGAGATTGAAAGATTAGTTTATCCAGTTCCGTTCCGTTCCGTTCCAATCGTTTTGTTGTTGTTCGAAAGTAACTGCCTGTCAAAATTGAAGTTACTGTCTGAAAAATAAAAAATAGTGTTTGTTGTATATTTCGAGGAGGGTACCTGTAGGGGTTCAGCAAGAATTCAGAAAAAAAATCAAAACACCTCTCTCTGGTCGAACGTTCTGACGCGGACGTATCACGAGGCGCAGTGGAACTTAGTCAACATCCAGAACAGTACAATTTTACTATGCCACCACCGCCGATATTTACCTGTGCGTGCTCACAAAGTCGAAATTGTTTACACCGCATTTTTTGTATTTCTATTTTTATTTATCAAAGGCGCCGACTCGAGTATTTTTGAGAATGTTCGAGATCGAGGTTAGGACTATAAAATTGACGATCGCACCTCAAACCTCAACACTCATCAGTCGACGATTCGCGTTCGGAGCGATAAGTACCTATCTACTTATAAGCTAGCTAGCGAATTGCGAATTTTAAACGAAGTGTTTAGGTATTCTTCTACTGCTGTATTCTGATTGTAGGGGAAGTGTGCCTGAGATGGCATACTTTTATTTTGAGTACTATAATTTTTTAATTTGTGACCAAAAACATATTTTTATGTAGGAAATATATAAAAATGGAATAAATAAACTAAGTTTTCACAAAATTTAAACGGTTTTTCTATTAACAAACGGAAAAGTATATTTTGAAAAAGAAGCATGGTATGCCATCTCAAGAAAGTAACTATTGATGAGATGGCATAGTATTAAAAAAATATATAAAACTAGGTACAAATTTCACATTTGAACATTTTTGTCTTTCTGTCTGCTCCAGTACATTCTGCATGGGCGCATTTCTAACAGATGTGACACTGGGACCATAATTCTCTTGATAGAGACCAGAAGAAAAGTTCATTGTAATAAATACAAGGCGAGTCCTCCTCATCTAGGTCATCTCCTACGTCAAAACCCTCGGCTTGCTCATCTTCATTCTCATCCTCCATAACACATTTCTTATTCATAGTTCTCTCCGACTTTCTCATCATCCCTTTTTTTGTGCATCCTCGTCCTGCTCAATCTCTCCACCAATTTTCTTCTTAACAGTTCTCGCCGCTTTTCTTAACATCACTTCTTTATTTTGTGCTTCCTCATTTTTCAATTTTTCAATTTCAGGGGTTGTTGTTAGATTACCATATGACCCTTTTCTTCTTTTTCGTCGCACTATCTCTGCGACTTTTGGCATTGGGGAAATTTCCTCAATTGATAGGTCAAGATTTGTTCCTGGAAATATGTTTTGAGAACATGATGAAGGACTAAAGTTTCATTGGTCTTTTCGTTAGAGACCTTGGTACATTGGAAACTTGGCACCGAGTTTGTCATGACGTTGACTTTATTTAACTGACCATCTTGCATTTGATTTTCGTCCCAATTGTTATCCTCTTCAGCGTTAGTTACTTCTGCGGCAGCAATAATCCGATCGGGGAAGATGTTGTGTTAAAAAAGGGAAGTAAACTGAATATTGGTCAATAAATTCATAAAACCCTATTTATTTTAAGGAAAATAAGGTCAGATAAACATTTAATTCTGGTAAATAAATAAAACTTCATATAAATAATTGAAAGGCAGTTGCTAGTTTAAATAATATTTTGTTTCCTCTCCAAATTAAAATTATCACATGTAGAAAAGGCCCGGGAAGAAAACAACATTTATGGCTGCGAAACATTAGGGACTGGTACGGAACTAGAGATGCAGCCACAATCTTCCGAAACTTAGAAAATGGCACCTTACATTTGACATGAGAGAAGTACAAAGGACCGCCAACGTGCGAGAAGCACAAGACACAAGAAGAAGAAGAAGATGAACTCTTGAGGTTTTAAATAGTATACAAAAGTAGATTAAATACCCCTTTTAGTGTATGCTACTAAATAGTTAATAATTTGGATTCCTACTGATTTAGATTGAATATTCCTAATAGATACAGCTATGGATGCTTTAATTGAACAGAGAGTCATTGAAAAATATGAAATTAGGTACTAGAACCGAGAATTGATTTAATAAAAGTTCTATGACAGAAAATGAATTAACATTTTTTAAAACCAGATTAGATCTTTTAACTAGAGCATTCGATAGTTACAACTCAATACAAGATCAAATAGAATGGTTAAATGAAGAGCAAAGTTCAGATGAAGAGGTATTCGAAGATAAATATTGTTTAATTTTATCCTTATTGCAAAAAAACATCAATTCACTTTCTGCCAAAAATGATTGGGTAGTATGAAATCCGAATTTCAGAGTTCACATGTAAATAAACCTCAATTAAACATTCCAGAATTTTCAGGAGATGTTACTAATTGGAATGCATTCATACAATTATTTGAAACTTTGATAGTAAACGATTCATCGTTGCCAGATATTGAAATGTTAATATACCTAAAGTCCTATGTAAAGGGTGAATCGTTGCACTTGATTTCGAATCTTCAATTATCTGGTGATAATTTCAGGGTAGCTCTAGATTCCTTAAAAAGAAGATATGATAATCAACTGAATATAATTTATGCTTATATTAAAATTTGTTAGACACTCCTTCCTTGAGCAAAATAAATTCCACAACCATCAGAAAATTTGCAAGTAAACGTTGATGATTGGGATTTGTTACTAGTATCCATTTTCTCTCAAAAATTAGACAATTATACAAAAATGGCTTTTGATTTTAAAATTCCTCCAAATACAATACCAACAATACCTCAATTTCTTCAGTTTTTAGAATACAGATGTTCAATTCTCGAAAGACAAGTACTTCTTGATTTAAATCCTACTCAGAGAAGAGGTCAAGGACAGAAAACCTCCCATTTTGTACATATTTCACAAAAAACTAGACCAGATATTCAAGTTGCTAATGAAAACAGGGTGAATTCACAAATTGTAAGCGATAAATGTCTATTTTGCAATCTAAATAATCATCGAATTTATAGGTATTTGAAATTTAGTGCCATTTCCCATAATGAGAAGCTGCAATTCATAAAAAATAACAAGTTATGTATAAATTGTCTAGCCTACAATCATTATGTAAATGATTGTTCCTCAACTGAGTGTTCAAAATGTCGAAATTATTATCATACTTTGTTATGTAAACAAACTTCTTCTAATAATAGAAATTTCAATTCCAGGTATTCACCCAACTCTGAAAGGTTTCATTGAAATTTGCAGAATACTAATAATAATAGTCAAAATAGACAGATGAAGTTTAATTCCCAAAATTCAAACAATTTTAATCGATATGGTTCTTCCTATGATAATAATAATCAGTCAAACAGTTTGGTAAATTCTCCTAGAAATTCACAAAGTAGTTTAAATTATCTTATAAATTCACAGAATAGTTCAAATATTCATAGACCACTACAAAATAGTAATTATAATTCACACATCCCCAATTCTAGTAGGAACCTTGAAGAAAATCCTTTAAATGAACAATTAGAAAATCATTCTTCAAATAAAGATAATGGTCCATTTTATCCTCTAGTGAAGAAGCACTCCTAGCAACTACACTTGTTACAGTATATAATTCAATAAACAAGCATATTCAAGTAAAGACTGTTTTAGATCCTCATAGTACAGTTTCATTGATTACAGAAACCTTAACAGATATTCTCCCACTTACTCCACAATCAAAACTTATTCAAATACATGGTATTGATAGCATACTTACAAATTCTAATAAGATGGTAAATATTAATGTTCATTCCAATATTGCAAGAAATGTTAGTTTTAACATAATGTAATGATTTTCTTATTTATTTAAACAGTAAATGGGTGGGATAAACTTTAGATACACGGTATGACTACTTACGAATTTATTTAAACACTAAGTTACTCACCAACACTTAATTTATATACACTTAACTATTCACTTAATTTATATCTAATTTATATAATCACTTAATTCATATTCACTGATTTACTGTTTATCTCACGATGTCAAATTATAAACTAAACTCACTCTTCCTGGTCGGTCCCTTATATATTAATGCCTTTTTCACTTGATAATTCTAGATTGTGGCTTACTCAAAAACAATTGGCTTTATGGCATCTTCTAGATAAAACTGGTCACAAAAACAAAGTTTAGATAAAACAATCACAATCGTAAACAATCCCTGCGCGTCCGCCATAATTTTAACTTTCTAACCTAGCTTGGGCAGAGTCGTATTTAGGGACTATACCAGTGTGCTGTTTCGTGACATTACCCCCTCCTTAAATTGAAGTTCCTCCTGGAGCTTTTGTGTAGCCGAGACTGGATGTTTGAATCGGCAACTGGCCCCATTTCTACACTGTCCGATCTAATGGAAATAGCAGGGCACCCTCTTCATCGGATACTGATAACGGGGGTTGTAGCTGCAAATTAATATCTGGACACCGGTATCTTGAAAGATAAGCTCTACCATCTTCCTGATGATTCGCCAATCCAACTGGTTACTCGCTATCTTAGGCACAGCTGTATTCCAACACATGGTCTCGTAGGTTTCGAAGTGCTTCCCACACATCGCGGTAGGTAGGTCGATCTTGAAATTCATTTTTAGTTACCACGTAGAAGACGTACCGCGAATTATGTTTCAGTGTCTTGCCAGGGGCTGGAATCTGGTCTTCAAGTTTTTCTAATTGCCCGAACTTCTTTCGAAAGACGGTTGTCAACCCTCGTGCGCTCTTGATACGGGCGGGGATGTTGTATGCCAGTAAATAATCTTCCAGGAGGGTGAACAAATCTTGCTGTTGTTCCGAAGTGACTCCATATCTAGCTTTCCCGGTACCTCCATACGCGCCCATAAATTCATCGAAGGTAGGGTCAGACACATCTCGAATAAGGTTTACTACTTTCTCTAGGTCATGGTCTCCTTCGAATGACGCTAGTCGGTTTTGGTGAACTACTTTTGGTTTTCCGTTGGGGATCTTGCTTATGCGATATATAACATCATTGATCCTTTTCTTTATTAAGTATGGACCTTCCCAGGATTTTTATAATTTTCGAGAAAATCCTTTTCTCCTCGTCGGGCTGAGTAACCATACTTTGTCCCTTTCTTTAAAACCGCCTTCTGTGGCCTGCGTATCGTACCGACTTTTCATTCTGTCGCTGGCAACTTGAAGATTTGTTTGAACTAATTCATGAATATCGTCGAGCCTTCTTCTCAATTGGATCACGTAGATTTCGCCTGCTAGATCTTCTCCAGGCCGACAGATAAATTCCAGGTCACAAGGAAGCCTCCTTTCACGTCCAAACAGGATTTTTGCCGGTGTTTCACCCGTGGACTCATTGATGGCAGATCGATAAGCCAATGCGAATAGGGAAAGATATTGGTCCCAATCTCTCTGATGGCTGGATACTACTTTGGACAGGTATTTTCCAATAGTCCTGCTCATTCTCTCGACTATTCCATCTGACTGTGGATGTAATACTGTAGTCCTGGTCTTCTTCATTCCCAGCTACTCGCAAATCTCCTGGAATAGATGGCTTTCGAAATTTTTTCCCTGGTCACTGTGGACTTCCAAGGGCACCCCATATCGGCTGATAAATTCCTTCACCAATACATCCGCGACAGTTGTGACCTCTTGGTTCGGGATAGCGTAAATTTCCACCAACTTTGTGAAATAATCCATTACAACCAGTATGTATTTGCTACTATTTTCTGTCGTCGGAAATGGTCCAGCGATATCTAAAGCAATCCTTTCGAAAGGGCTTCCAACATTATACTGTTTCATTAGTGCCTTTCTCTTGCGATGTGGTCCATTACTCGGAGCACAAATCGTTCATTTCTTACACCAGTCCTTCACATCGTCGGGGCTGATCATCCAATAAAACCTTTCACGGACTCGCTGAAGGGTTTTCTTCATTCCCAGATGACCTCCCGATGGACTGACCATTCCTCGTTGACAACAGTAGTTCTTGAAACTGCAGCGTCCCTAGATTCCACCTTGTTGCAGTGGGAGCAATCTGTTGGGTACGACCGTCTGGACAGGGAGTCGGCATTTCGGTGACTCACACCAGCTCGATGATCGATGTTGAAATCGTACTCTTGAAGTCGTTCAATCCATCTAGCGATCTAGACCTCGGGATTCTTGAACTGCGTCAACCACTTGAGTGCTGCATGATCAGTCCGGATTAAAAACTTCCTACAAAAGAGATACTGGTAAAAGTGTTCCACGGACTTCACTACCGCCAAAAGTTCTCTTCTTGTGACGCAGTAGTTTCGTTCTGGTTTGGAAAGGACTTTACTGAAATATCCCAGCACACTTTCTTATCCTCCTTGGATCTGTGAGAGCACTCCGCCAATTCCTACGTTGCTTGCGTCAGTGTCTAGAATAAAGTCTCCCTCTGGTAATGGATATCCTAATATCGGCTCAGGGGTTAAATGCCTCTTCAAGGTTTCAAAAGCCGTTTGACAGTCTTCGTCCCATTGGAAAGCTCTTGCTTCTCCTGTAAGTCGAGTTAGAGGCTTGGCAATATCTCCAAACTTCCTGATAAAACTTCTATAATACGTGCAAAGTACAAGGAAACTAATAATTTGATGTTTGTCGGTTGGTTGCGGCCATTGCTGAATGGAAGCAATTTTCTCTGGATCCACCGCCACTTCTTCATTGCTCATTATATGTCCTAGATAGTTGACTCGGTTTTGGAACAGCTGACATTTCTTCGGGTTTAACATGAGCTGGGCAGCTTGGAGTCGTTTGAATACGTGTTCCAAATTCTTCAAGTGTTCGTGAAATGTCTTCCCCAGTACTACGATGTCGTCCAAATAGACCAGGCTTCCAAGACAACCCTCTCAAGACATTTTATATGAGTCTTTCAAATGTCGCAGGCGCATTACAGAGCCCGAATGGCATGACGTTGAATTGCCATAATCCAGATCCGGTAGTAAAAGCAGTCTTCTCTTTGTCTTCTGGGTCCATTTCCACTTGCCAATAACCAGACTTCAGGTCCAATGTGGAAAACAGTTTGCTACCGGCCAAAGTATCTAGCGTATCGTCAATTCGAGGCAGAGGATAGCTGTCTTTCTTCGACACGTTGTTAAGCTGACGATAATCCACGCAGAATCTCGTAGTTCCATCCTTTTTCTTGACGAGCAATACTGGAGACATCCATGGACTAGTAGATGGTTCTATTACTATTTCTTCTTCCATCTCTCGAATTATTCTTTCAGCTTCCTCTCTCTTCGCTCGTGGAAGTCTTCGAGCTGATTGCCTAATTGGATTAGCATTACCAGTATCGATTTTGTGTTTGACGGCTGATGTTCGTCTTTCCCCCTTTTGGTACGGATAGGTCTCGATACTGCAAGAGAAATTCTCTCATTCTCTTTTTTGAATCTCGATCCAAAGATTGACCAGCTACTGATAACATCTGTTCGAACTTGGCATTCGAATTGTCAGTGGTCGTTGTTTGACGAACTTTAGACGTCACTGGTACGCAAGATCTAATCCTGGTTTCCTTCTTGATGGTAACTGGGAAATCATTCACGTTTATCACACGTACTGGGATTTCTTTCGCCGACGTAACCAATCCTTTTCCAATTAGTACTCCTTTGTCAACCTCTTCGTCGTGGTTCCTTGGCTCCATCATAACCGGTGAACCTTCCTCCATGTAGCCGTGCTGGGATATTTCAGTAAAGTCCTCTCGAAACCAGAAAGAAACTACTGCGTCAGAAGAAAAGAACTTTTGGCGGTAGTGAAGTCCGTAGAACACTTTTACCAGTATCTCAATGGTAGGAAGTTTTTAATCCGGACTGATCATGCAGCACTCAAGTGGTTGATGCAGTTCAAGAATCCCGAGGTCTAGACCGCTAGATGGATTGAACGACTTCAATAGTACGATTTCAACATCGAACATCGAGCTGGTGTGTCACCGAAATGCCGACTCCCTGTCCAGACTGCCTTGCCCAACATACTGCTCCCACTGCAACAAGGCGGAATCTAGGGAAGCAAGAACTATAGTAGTCAATGAAGAATGGTCACCCACCAGGATCAGAGAAGATCAGGAGAATTATCCTTACCTAAAGAAGATTCCGCAGTGGAAGGAAGAAAATCGGCGACCTACCTGGCAAGAAGTGTCAAGATTTTCACCGAAACTCAAGGCGTATTGGGCTCAGTGGCCTTTGTCCTGGAAGGAGGGCTGTTGAAAAGAGTCCATGAAAACGATTATGGTTCCGAGATGAGGAGACAGCTAGTTATCCCTAGAACGAGAGTAGCTGAGGTACTGAAGAAGTTACATGACAGTCCATCGGGAGGTCATCTGGGAGTGAAGAAAACCCTTCGGCGAGTCCGTGAAAGTTTTTATTGGATGAACAGCTCCGACGATATGAAGGACTGGTGTAAGAAATGTACGACTTGTGCTACAAGTAATGGACCACATCGCAAGAAAAAGGCACCTATGAAACAGTATAATGTTGGAAGCCCTTTCGAAAGGATTGCTTTAGATATCGCTGGACCATTTCCGACGACAGAAAATGGTAGCAAGTACATACTGGTTGTGATGGATTATTTCAAAAAGTGGGTGGTCGAGAGAATGAACAGGACTATTGGAAAATACCGGACCAAAGTAATTTCCCGCCATCGGATAGATTAGGATCAGTATCTTTCCCTGTTCGCATTGGCTTATCGATCTGCCGTCAATGAGTCCACGGGTGAAACACCTTCGAAAATCCTGTTTGGACGTGCAATGAGGCTTCCTTGTGACCTGGAATTTGGCTCTCGGCCTGGAAAAGATCTGAAGAAAACTACGTGATCCAATTGAGAAGAAGGCTGCACGATATTCATGAATTAGTTGGAACAAATCTTGAAGTTGCCAGCGACAGAATGGAAAGTCGGTACGACACACAGGCCGCAGAAGGCGGTTTTAAAGAAGGGGACAAAGTAAGGTTACACAACCCGGCGAGGAGAAAAGGATTTTCTCCAAAATTACAAAAATCCTGGGAAGGTCCATACTTAATCAAGAAAAGGATCAATGATGTTATGTATCGCATAAGCAAGATCCCCAACGGAAAACCAAAAGTAGTTCACCAAAACCGACTAGCGCCATTCGAAGGAGACCATGACCTAGAGAAAGGAGTAAACCATATTCGAGATGTATCCGACCCTACCTTCGATGAATTTATGTGCGCATATGGAGGTACCGGGAAAGCTAGATATGGAGTTACTTCAGAACAACGACAATATTTGTTCACTCTCCCGGAAGATTATTCACTGGCATACAACATCCCCGCCCGTCTCAAGATTGCACGAGGGTTGGCATCCCTCTTTCGAAATAAGTTCGGGCAATTAGAAAAACTTGAAGAACAGATTCCAGCCCCTGGCAAGACAATGAAACTGAAACATAATTCGCGGTACGTCTTCTACGTGGTAACTAAAAATGAATTTCAAGATCGATCTACCTACCGCGATGTGTGGGAAGCACTTCTAAACCTCCGAGACCATGTGTTGGAATCCAGCGTGAAGAAACTGGCTATGCCTAAGATAGAGAGTAACCAGTTGGATTGGCGAGTTATCAGGAACATGGTAGAGGTTATCTTTCGAGATACCGTTGTCCAGATATTACTTTGCAGCTACGACCCCCGTTATCAGTAGCCGATGAAGACGGTGCCCTGCTATTTCCATACAATCGGAAAGTGTAGAAATGGGGCCAGTCATCGATTCAAACATCCATTTAAAGAGGGGGTAATGTTACGAAACAGCACACTGGTATAGTCCATGAATCCGACTCTGTCTAAGCCATGTATGAAAGTTAAAATTATGGCGGATGCGCAGGGATTTCTTAGAAGTGTTTACGATTGTGACTATCCTATCTAGACATTGTTTTTGTGCCCAGTCTTATCTAGAAAATGCCAAAGCCAATTGTTTTTGTGTAAGCCTCAATCTAGAATTATCTAGTAAAAAAGGCACTAATATATATATATATATATATATATATATATATATATATATATATATATAAAGGACCGACCAGGGAGAGTTAGTTTAGTTTTTAAAGTGATCTTGACAAATAAACAAGAATACACCAAAATAGCAAACAGTAAAGGGTTGATATAAATTAATAACTAAATTGTGTGTATATAAATTAAGCGTTAGTGAGTAGTTTAGTGTTTAAATAATTTCGTAAGTAGCCATACCATGTGTTTAAAGTTTATCCCACCCGTTTATTGTTTAAATAAATTAGAAAAACATTACAATAAGAACTTATTCTTAAATATTTATTAATTAAAAGCGAAACTCAAATTTTAGTTTTTATTCATTTTAACCATCAAAAACATCGTAAATTCAAAAAAAATTAGTATTACTGAATAGGTATTCAAAATATTCTAAATACTTTTCAAACAAGGTGTTAGTTGCCATAAGGTCCCATTTAATATTAATGGCTTCAATTGCCTCATATCGTCACCGATGCCTATTACGTCACCTGTTACCACTAGTAGATAAGTTTACAATAGTTAATTTCCACGCTCAAAATTTCTTCAGTCTAAGTATCACCGTTCAAAATTAAGGAGGGGGTAAGGGGGTTTTTAAGATACACACACAACCAAACTTATATTGAATCACCTAATATTATGTATTATGAAAATTATTTATTTAGAAATAAAATTCATTCTTTACCCAATATTTTAATCAAAAAATTCTTATATACAAATTAAAGAATCAATTATACTTGACAAAACGAGGAAAAAAATAGAAAATTAGTAACTTTAATAATCCGTATTGCCACCTCTAACCGCTTCTGATTAAACATTTTCTTGCGGTATGTTATCCCATTCTCCTAATGCTGCTTGAATGAGCTGTGCGATATTTTCTGGATTATCCCGACGAGCTCTAATCCTTCCTTTAAGCTGGTCCCACAAGTTTTCAATTGGATTCAAGTCCGGTGAACATGCAGGTCAGTCTAAAATTGTGACACCATCCGTTTCAAGAAATTCTCGAGCCACTCTGCTGGTATGAGAAGGTGCATTATCTATCATAAAGATAAAATTATCCCCAGCTGCACCTCGCCAAAGCCTAACCTACCTACCGGCGCCAACGCCAAATCAACATACCTCCGACCGATTAATAATAACCCCCCAAAATTAAATTAACTATCTCAACCTTTACTTTGTGGAATCTACTCACATTTACGAATCGTCGAATTCGTAATGTTTTGGGAAGTAGTGTTTTAAATGAAACTTACAGTAAGTTTCATTTAAAGCACTACTTTCCAAAACATTACGAATTCGACGATCATCTGATCTATTGCCAATTCTGGTCTCATATGAAAAGAGAACATTTTTCCAATTTCAATTGTGCTTTTTTGGTGTTGAAGGCACCAATTTAGCCGGTCAGTTTTGTTTTGCCTGGAGAACTCTGGAACCCATTACTGTCTTCTGCTATGCAACCCTCGAGCACGAAGTATTTTCCTTATGGTTTCAACTGAAATATTTAAACCTGTAGCTTCTAGAATCTGTTGTTTCAGCTTTGGATGAGAAACATTCGGATTTCTTCTAGCAATTTGGCACACAAAGCGGTCCTGTTGTTCAGTAGTAACTCTTTGACGACTTTGTCTAGGCCTATTTCCAAATACCTTACATACGTTTTTGATACAACGCCCTGGGTAACGCTTACTACCTTCGCTACGTCTCTCTGGGGCATTTCTTGTTCAATGAGAGCAACCATTTTTTCCCTCTGCACATCTGTTAGACCAACACAAGGCATTATTATCTTCTTTGGACCGAAATAAAATTACAGGAGTAACGTGATTTTACTACTGAACACAAAATTTGAAACATTATTATTTATGTGCAGTCGTTTATCTTTTGTTGTCACGTCTATTTACAGCAAAAACCCTTAACTTCGACTAGAATACCAAGTTTTTTCACTACACAATATTTTAGTCACAAATACTGAATGATTCCATATAAGTTTGGTTGTGTTTATTTGTATAAATATATATATATATATATATATATATATATATATATATATATATATATATTTATAATTGATTATATTTTATTATTTATTTAATACAGTATTATTTAATATAGTATTTGTTTTACCTCGGCTAGCTCAAGATGTTAATTTTTTTTTTAACTGTTATATTTATATTTATTTATCTCAGTCGAAAGTATGAGACTCCTCCCTTTGAGTTCAGGATGCATTAATACCAGTAATTGACAAATTTAATTCAAACCTTACCTTTTTCCTTGTAAAATTTTTTTTATGAAAATTAATTTCTGAAGTTTCTCCTATATAAAATTATTGAAATATGTTGACAATAGAAAATTTTCTGATGGATGTGATGAGAATAAAATACCAATACTCAAATGTAAATAATTTAATAAATTATTATGAAAATTTGCAATAAGATTTAAACATTGAAAATTGTGTTTTTGTTCCACCCTATATCAGATACATTTCTCAGTATAAGAATGTTCCTATCAGTGCGTCGGCGCATAAATCTGAACGCATGCGCTGTTATAATTGAAACGATAGGAGGATACTCTCCCCTCTGTAAGAAATAGCTTTACTGTTAAACACACTACCAGCGCGTCTATATTATGAGACAATTTTAATGATATAAAATTTAAATAATCAATTACATATAAGTATACTTAATTAAAATTATGTGAGTGAGTTGAAAGTGAAGACAGTAATAGGCAAATAGTTATTCATGCTGAAGATAAAAGAAAGAATGAGAGGTTATGTGAAAATTCATGATGCTCGTGAACATATACAGTGAATTATATTATATCAAGTAAGTACAAATATTATTATTAACTAAAACTGTTTAATTCTCAATTGAGATAAAATTATGATGCATCATATGATAAATGTTCTTGGCCATTTAATGAATTTATTCAATTTGAACGTTCTGATAAATTTTTAATGTTCACTTTCTTTATAAAGAATTATATGGAATTCCAATGAATGTAATTGTAAAGACACAGACCTTAATATTGAATTCTCTGCCGGGCTGCAACTCGCATCTCCAAATTCTTGTAGATATCTCTCAGGAGATATTCACTTTCCACACTTCTTCATCCTTACACAGGATTATAAACAATAGTTAAATGCTTTGATTTACCTTTGATTGTGTTTTTTAACATTTATACCAATTTCTGATAAATTTTTAAACAAAAAGTCTCTCTATCGACGCTCCCTCTCCATCACCCGAAAACTCTCTTCTCTTGTTTTCAAAATCAACAACTTCCTCACTTGATTAATCCAAAGCTCACTTATCTGTTATTTTGAATAAAAAATTGTCATTTCGAAGTGTTTTAGTTCTAAATCTGAATTATTTAATTTAATTGTTCTGGAGGATATTCACACTAGTTCACTATTATTTCTATTGTATTAAGGAATATATATCATGTCCTTTTTCCATAATACAATAGCTAATTTACATATAAACATGTTGTTTAGATATTTTTATAAATAATTATTTTTACAAAAACTACAACCTAAATTATTAATTTACCTATATGTAATTGATCCTTTTTTCAATTTTCAATCTTATTTTATATTTATATCATATAAACTATTGATTATTTTTGTTTTTGATATTATTTTTCAGTATGCAATAAATAATCAATAAAATTAAGTTGGCAATTATAAATTTACTAAGATTCATTACTTCCTGTTTATTAATTTCCCTTTCATAAGTTTGAGCTGCGTTCCATCTATCTTTTCATATACAGTTTTCAACTCTTTATGAAATTATAAACTTTTATTATTGGAACATGTGTAATTATGCTAATCAAACACTAGACTAAATATTCTTTTTTTTAATTCTTTTAGGTTTCAAGTTATAATATGGCAATTAATATCTACAAATATTCCTACAGCAGTGTTCAGCACATTGTGGAACTCATTGACTTTGACATATATTCGGAATTACTTGTGCAGGTAACTTTTTGTATTTAATTAAATAATATTGTGTTTGGTATTTGTTCTCATAATCCTTTTTAAAATAATCACATTCATATTTAATAAGATTGATACATATTTCACTAATTTTTATATAACTTTATACTTAAATTGTCATTTTCTTGCTAATGGTTGTGTCTACTTACACACCTCCCGTGATAATCTATACTTTTTATGATAATTATTTGTGTAAATTTGTTTCCAGAACTAGGTAACTAGTTCAACTCCCCTCAAATTTAAACTTCAAAAGGAAGCTTTCAAGTTGCCTTTTTAAATTTCAATTTCAATTTTTAAACTAATCATTAACCTCTACTTAATTTATTAATTTTAATGCTCCAGAAATCAAATTTGAAGAATCTTATATTTAATATTTTTATATATCTTTATCCTATACTTAATTTCCATTATCCAAATCTATCCTATCCTATTCTAATATTTACAAATATGAGACAACCTTATTCCGATTCTGATATCTTATATATTTTTTTTTAATTATTCTTTTAATACCAATCTATGATATTGAGTTGCTTCAATTCTTACTTCAATTATTATTTCATTATTCCACAATTAGAATCTTCATTACTTTAACTGTTTCTTGCTTTTTCTACAATAATTATTTACACACCTTTCCTTTACTTCTCAATCCTTTTTTAAGCTTTCATTTCCCTACATTATCTTTTCAACTAAGAAATTATTATTATTTCAATATTTCATATATTTTCATAACCTATTCTCAACCCATATTCATGTAAAGATAATTGCTCCTATAGTCTAACCTTTTTCTTTGCTTTCTACACCTATTTATATTCATTTGCATAATTCTTAATTATAATTCATCAACTTCATTTCATCAATATATTCTTTACATTATATTTTATATTTCATATCTCCCTATCTCATAAAAATTAATCATATCATATACTATATAAATCTTTACTTCCATCTTATATTTTTACTTATCTCCATGATTCCTATAAAATTTTTACTTAACATGAATATCTCCTATTTTATATCTTGGTTTTAAAACTTTCTTTCCTTTCCATCTCTTTTACTGTTTATTTAAATATTATCTAGCTTGTCCTTCCTATTTCCTACCTGTTCTTATTAATAGATGTACACTCTATTTCATTATCCCCTCTATCTAATAAATTCTCATAACATTTTTCATATAATATTGAAGTTTTACTTGCCATATATCTTTGGTATTATTTATTTATCATTCATAGATTGTATCTCAATATTTTCTTGTTTTTAGATTATATTAACTATGGATAATGGATACTGCCTATAAGTACACTACATATGAAAATTGAAAATCTTATATACACCTATGATATTATCTTATCTTGCTACATGGGAATACTACATATGAATCAAAATGGAAAAACCTTACATCTACCTATACTATAATTATTTATTTACATGTAAGTAACATAATATTATCTATTCCTCTTTTCTTTTTTTGTTGTTGTTATAACTTTATTTTATGGTGAATATACTTATAAATTGATTCTATGTTAAAAACACCCCTAACCATGTTTGTTCCTGGGTATACCAATTTATAACTGTTTTGTGCATTATCATTAAATATCTCATAAGGTCCCTCGAATGGCAATAACAATTTAATACATTGGTCTTCTGCTTTATTAGAAGTTTTTAAAGCTTTGATTATAACCAACTCTCCTTTATTAAATTTTGTTTTCTTCTTGATTTTCTTGTTCTGATCCCGTATATATTTTTCAGCATTCCTCCTTATTCTTATATTTACCTTTTCTAGTGTCTCTTCTAGGGTAGTATCTCTATTCACAATCCAGTTTCTTTTCGGTTGGATACCTTCCATTAAATAAATTGGATTTTTACCTGTTACCCCATGTGGTAAATTATTAATAAATTCTTCAATTTTATCCAATTTTTCATCTCATCTAATATGTGTGCTTTGGCAAAGTATTCTTAAATATTTTAAGATTTCTTTTATATATCTTTCTAAACATTCTATTACCACTTTAGCTGTTGATCTCTTACACGGAAAAGTTTTAATGAATTTGGTATATACATCGACTACAACTAGTAAATCCTTATTGCCCGATTCACTTCTAATTAAGTTTCCTATAAAATCGATTGCCACAATCTGTAATGGTTTATTTGTTATTATCGATTTTGCTGTCATGCTGTTATGATAATTTTTCTCTTTGGCCAGTTGACATATTTGACAATATTTGCATATTTCTTTCACTACACTCAAATCCTTCTTCGCCACATAATTTTCTCGAAACAAAGTCCATAATTTTCTCGTTCCTATGTGTCCATTCTCTTCATGTAAATGACTAATAATTTCTTTTGCAAACTCCTTACTTATTACAAATACTTCTCTGTCCTCCAATTTCATATACCATATTTCATCAATTTTATAGGCACCTTTAACCTTTTTTTCTTCAAAATGTCTCTGATCTTCTTTAACCCTTTCCAACGTAAATATCCCCTCTGTTTGGTATAATTGGTTTATTCCAATTTGAAATTTCGTTTGATCGTTTCCTACTTCATCTACTCGACTCAATGCATCTGCTACCACATTTAATTTCCCTGGAATATGTCTGATTTCAAATTCATATTCTTGTAGCAATAAGATCCATCTGTGGATACGATTATTAGCATAGCGGTTTTTTAACATAGCTGTTAATGCTGAATGGTCAGTTTCTAAAATAAACTTAGCTCCTAATAGATAAAATCTTAATTTGCTAATGCAAAATACAACACTTGCCATTTCCAATTCTGTTATGGAGTATTTCCTTTCTGCTGATTTAGTCACTCTGGATATAAAACTAATAGGTACTTCACCTCCTTCTTGTATTTGGACTAATACTCCGGCCAATCTTTCAATAGAAGCATCCGTTCTTAATATAAAAGGTTTGTCGTACTGTGGATGATAAACTTTTAAACTGTTTAGAAAAATTTCTTTTAATTCTTGAAATGCCTTTTCTCTTCTCTCATCCCATTTCCACCTAGTATCCTTCTTTAATAATTCTATAAGAGGAATTTCTCTTTTACATAGATCTGGTATCAATCTTTTGAAATCATTGATGATCCCTAGAAACCCCCTCAAAGTTCTCAAATTATTGTTGTTTTATACTCCATAATCGCATTTATTCTCTCTGAATTCATTGTTATTCCAGTGTCACTTAAAACATATCCTAAATAATCTACTTCTCTTTTATAAAACTGACATTTATCTAAATTTAATTTGAGTCCAGCATTTTCTAATTCATTCAATATTATTTCCAAATGTTTTTGATGTTTCTCTTCTGTTTCAGAAAAAATCAAGATGTCATCTATGTAGTGGAGAGTGAAATCTTCATAGGGATTCAAGATTGTATGCAGAGTTCTTACTAAAGCCGCACAAGAGCTTTGTAATCCAAATGGCACCACACAAAATTGATACACCACTCCATCTACCATGAATGCAGTGTATGGCCTACTACGATGATCCAATGGAATTAACCAGAAGCTATGCTTTAGATCTAATTTTGAAAATATATTAGCCTTTGTAATTCTTCCAAATATACCTTCAATATTTAAAGGACTTTCGTATCGTTTTTTTGTAAATGTGTTTATATTCCTAGCATCTAAACAAATTCTAATATCTCCCGATTTCTTCTTTACACAAGTGATAGCACTTATGTATTGTGAATTTGATCGTTCTATAATACCGTCTTGTAACATCTTATTTATTTCTTGATATACCTCTTGTTTTAGTTTATACGGTATGGGATAAGTTTTGATCTTAAAATTTTTAATTTCAGGTACTACTTCTATTTTATGTATATATTTGGTTGCAACACATACTTCTTCATTGAACAGCTTTTCATGAGCGTTTAGCAATTCATATACTCTATGTTTATACTCCTCTTGACATAGTTCATCTTTTATATTTTGTTCACCTTCTATAATATGGTTCAATTGTCCAATTGCACATTCGTTCTTACCTATATCAGTTTGATATTTATTTATAAATGGTATCCTTTGATCATTATATACTATATTTTGCATTTTGTAATCTATAATAATTCTATGTTTATGTAGCTCATCAGTACCCATGATTATGTCATATTTTAAATTTTTTACAATTAACAATTGTACTGATAAAATCTCACCATTTAATTCTAAATTGGTCATTATAGTTTTAGTTGCTTCATATAGTTTCTTTTTATTTGCCCCTACTAATGATTTTTTATGCGTATTTATCACCATAATATTGTCCTGATTGAAATTATCTACTATATTTTGATTTATGATGGAAACTTCTGAACCCGTATCTAACAAAACTCTACATTTAATGTTTTCTAAATTTCCCTCTATAAATATTAATCTATTTAGTTCTTGATTTATTTGATCTTCTTCTAATATGAATTCCCTAGGATGTTGATATTTAGAAGAATAGACAATATTATGCACGTAAGAGCAACTTATTCGAAATTTGGATCAGAACTCGGTCCCTGATCACAATCCCTTCTTGCCTCTTCCTGATTTTGTATCAAATTAACTTGTCTTCTGTCTTCTTCTCGACCACTTCTTTGATTATTGTTCCTGTCCCTGTTATCATTTCTTCGATCATCCTCATTATTTCTTCCATCCCTTCTGTATTGTTGCCAGTTCCTATATCCATTACCATTATCATTGCGTCTTCCAAAATTTCTATAATTTCCCCTATTTTCGTATGGCCTATTTGCATTATTTCTATTATCATTGTTATAATTCTGATGTCCATTTCTGTGATTTACATTTCCATTTATATTATTATCATATCTAGGATTTCTATCATCCCGTCCTTGTCCTCTTCTCTCGTAGTTTCTATTTCCATTATTTCCATGATCATTTCTTCTTTCATTTTCTCTTTGATGCTGTCCATTTCCATTTTCACTTGATCGATTGTCTCGTAGGTCATTATGATTGGTATAACTTCTTTCCACACGTTGTAAGTAGCTTGATAAACTATCCATAGATTTTATATTATGAAGCGCTATTGTTTCTGCTACTTCTGAATTAAAGTGTCTTCCGACATACAACACTAATTCCTCCTCCATCATTTCAGGCTCAAGGTATTGGGCTACGTTGTATAGTTGCATAGCATAATTGTTTAGGTTTTTGCTCTTCTTGTAGTCAAATTTACCAAAGTATAGCCGTTCCCGAAATGTCGCTTAATGCAATTCTCCCCAGAAATAGGCTAAGAATTGTTGCTCAAAATCTCCCAAGCTTTGAATCTGTTCTTCTTTATTACAGAACCATAACAAAGCATGGCCCTGTAATATACTCCTTATTATGAGTTTTATCTCCATAATATCTCTTAGTCCTTTTATTTTACTGCGAATTATTTTTAGGAATACTTTGGGATGGATATTATTTATATTCCCATCGAATTTCACCCCGATTTCGAAATTTTCTATGGAAATTTCCTGGACATACATAAACTCCACCACTTCTTCTTACATTCTCCTCCATTTCCTCGACCGTATTTCTTAACTTCCTATTCATTTCTTCTATGTTCTCTCTAATTTTCACACCATTTTCTTGTATTTCTTGTCTCAAATTTTTATTTTTATTCTCCATTTCTTCTTTTACCTCAATAATGTTCTTCTTAAATTCTTCCTGGTTCTCCTTGAGTTCCTTAATCTCCTTACAATTTTCCAATTTGACTTCATCTATTTTCTTTTCCAATCGGTGCATGTTTGTATGAATGTTGTGAATGTCTCCCCTAATTTCTTCCTTCATACTATTCATGTCTCCCCTCATATTTTCCATGTTTCCACTTACTGTGTTGATATCTCCTTTCAACTCTTTCTTCATATTGTTCATATCTCCCTTCATTGTCTTTATGTTTTCATTTATACTCATCAATATTTGCTGCATCCATTGTTCGTTGGCATTAGTTCCTCCTTGTGTTTCCCTGCTCTCTTGTCTTCTATCTTCTCTTTCTTCTTCCGCTTATTCATCTCCTGTCGCACTTTCTTCAGAAGCATGTCCTTCAGCTTGCTGACCTTGGATCAAATATTGAACCTGGAAATCTCCCATTCCATGGCTCCTCTCTTCTCTCTCCTCTTCTGATCCGCTATCGTTTCCAACCTGTTTCCCGTCTCTAAACATCATTTTCCTGCTTTCCATGATTTATTTGTTTAATTTAATAATATATTAATATTGAATCAGGCCACACGTTACCGTGTCAATTTTATAATAATATTATAAATTGGATATTTAATAGCCCCACGTTTTGGGTGCCAATATTTATAATTGATTATATTTTATTGTTTATTTAATACAGTATTATTTAATATAGTATTTGTGTTACCACGGCTAGCTCAAGATGTTAATTTTTTTTTAACTGTCATATTTATATTTATTTATCTCAGTCGAAAGTATGAGACTCCTCCCTTTGAGTTCAGGATGCATTAATACCAGTAATTGACAAATTTAATTCAAACCTTACCTTTTTCCTTGTAAAATTTTTTTTATGAAAATTAATTTCTGAAGTTTCTCCTATATAAAATTATTGAAATATGTTGACAATAGAAAATTTTCTGATGGATGTGATGAGAATAGAATACCAATACTCAAATGTGAACAATTTAATAAATTATTATGAAAATTTGCAATAAGATTTAAACATTGAAAATTGTGTTTTTGTTCCACCCTATATCAGATACATTTCTCAGTATAAGAATGTTCCTATCAGTGCGTTAAAAGAAGTAGAATCATGGGAAGACAATTTAATAAGGAAATACAAGAGATGAACCGAAGATTAAAAGAAAATACAGTAGAAGAATTAGAAGATAGCATAAGAAGCAATGAAAGAGGTATAGGATGCTCAGGAAATTTTTATAATAATAATGTAGTAGCTGGAGTAATATCTAACAACAACATGACGATAAATTACATAAAAGCTTTCTTTTAAATTTTAATAAATAGTAAAATGAATAATATGGAAGAATTTGAGACGCAGATTTCATGGGATTTATTGGAAGGAATGAATGAGATACGGGACTACAAAACTAGAAAAGATATAATGGAGAACGGAAAGAAGCTACAGAAAAACATTGAGACTCTAACAACGAGAGATGAACATAAGAAAAAAGTAAGAAAAAGAATAGCCAAGTAAATAGTATCACATGAGAATTAGAATGAACTTTGGAAACGAAAAAGCAATGGAATGGACAGGAAGAGGATACAAAAATAGAATTGACTGTCTCGACCCTTACTTCGTGGAATATGCTCATATTAGTGTTTTTAAATGAAACTCAAGGTCTCTAGTTAATTCCACAATAACTTGTATTATATTGTGGAATTAACTAGAGACCTTGAGTTTCATTTAAAAACACTAATACAAAAATATATTTACATAGAAAATTTATTATAAACAGATAATACAAGTATAGTGAATTTAATATAATATGTAGATTTAATATATTTTTTTAAATTTTCATATGCAGTAGACTTGTAGACGTTTTTCATTATTCATAGTGAGCAGTAATCTGAAACAGAAAAGAATATATAAATAAATAATTATAGTATAGGTAGATGTAAGGTTTTTCCATTTTGATTCATATGTAGTATTCCCATGTAGCAAGATAAGATAATATCATAGGTGTATATAAGATTTTCAATTTTAATATGTAGTGTACTTATAGGCAGTATCCATTATCCATAGTTAATATAATCTAAAAACAAAAAAATATTGAGATACAATCTATGAATGATAAATAAATAATACCAAAGATATATGGCAAGTAAAACTTCAATATAATATGAAAAATTTTATGAGAATTTATTAGATAGAGGGGATAATGGAATAGAGTGTACATCTATTAATAAGAACAGGTAGGAAATAGGAAGGACAAGCTAGATAATATTTAAATAAACAGTAAAAGAGATGGAAAGGAAAGAAAGTTTTAAAACCAAGATATAAAATAGGAGATATTCATGTTAAGTAAAAATTTTATAGGAATCATGGAGATAAGTAAAAATATAAGATGGAAGTAAATATTTATATAGTATATGATATGATTAATTATTATGAGATAGGGAGATATGAAATATAAAATATAATGTAGAGAATATATTGATGAAATGAAGTTGATGAATTATAATTAAGAATTATGCAAATGAATATAAATAGGTGTAGAAAGCAAAGAAAAAGGTTAGACTATAGGAGCAATTATCTTCACATGAATATGGGTTGAGAATAGGTCATGAAAATATATGAAATATTGAAATAATAATAATGTCTTAGTTGAAAAGATAATGTAGGGAAAAAAAAGCTTAAAAAGGATTGAAGAGTAAAGGAAAGGGGTGTAAATAATTATTGTAGAAAAAGCAAGAAACAGTTAAAGTAATGAAGATTCTAAGTGTGGAAGAATGAAATAATAATTGAAGTAAGAATTGAAGCAACTCAATATCATAGATTGGTATTAAAAGAATAATTAAAAAAAATATAAGATATCAGAATCAGAATGAGGTTGTCTCATATTTGTAAATGTTAGAATAGGATAGGATAGATTTGGATAATGGAAATTAAGTATAGGATAAAGATATATAAAAATATTAAATATAAGATTCTTCAAATTTGATTTCTGGAGCATTAAAGTTAATAAATTAAGTAGAGGTTAATGATTAGTTAAAAAATTGAAATTGAAATTTAAAAAGGCAACTTGAAAGCTTCCTTTTGAAATTTAAATTTGAGGGGAGTTGAACTAGTTACCTAGTTCTGGAAACAAATTTACACAAATAATTATCATAAAAAGTATAGATTATCACGGGAGGTGTGTCAGTAGACACAACCATTAGCAAGAAAATGACAATTTAAGTATAAAGTTATATAAAAATAGTGAAATATGTATCAATCTTATCAAATAAGAATGTGATTATTTTAAAAAGGATTATGAGAACAAATACCAAACACAATATTATTTAATTAAATACAAAAAGTTACCTGCACAAGTAATTCCGAATATATGTCAAAGTCAATGAGTTCCACAATGTGCTGAACACTGCTGTAGGAATATCTGTAGATATTAATTGCCATATTATAACTTGAAACCTAAAAGAATTAAAAAAAAGAATATTTAGTCTAGTGTTTGATTAGCATAATTACACATGTTCCAATAGTAAAAGTTTATAATTTCATAAAGAGTTGAAAACTGTATATGAAAAGATAGATGGAACGCAGCTCAAACTTATGAAAGGGAAATTAATAAACAGGAAGTAATGAATCTTAGTAAATTTATAATTGCCAACTTAATTTTATTGATTATTTATTGCATACTGAAAAATAATATCAAAAACAAAAATAATCAATAGTTTATATGATATAAATTTAAAATAATATTGAAAATTAAAAAAAGGATCAATTACATGTAGGTAAATTAATAATTTAGGTTGTAGTTTTTGTAAAAATAATTATTTATAAAAATATCTAAACAACATGTTTATATGTAAATTAGCTATTGTATTATGAAAAAGGACATGATATATATTCCTTAATACAATAGAAATAATAGTGAACTAGTGTGAATATCCTCCAGAACAATTAAATTGAATAATTCATATTTAGAACTAAAACACTTCGAAATGACAATTTTTTATTCAAAATAACAGATAAGTGAGCTTTGGATTAATCAAGCGAGGAGGTTGTTGATTTTGAAAACAAGAGAAGAGAGTTTTCGGGTGATGGAGAGGAAGCGTCGATAGAGAGACTCTTTGTTTAAAAATTTATCAGAAATTGGTATAAATGTTAAAAAACACAATCAAAGGTAAATCAAAGCATTTAACTATTGTTTATAATCCTGTGTAAGGATGAAGAAGTGTAGAAGGTGAATATCTCCTGAGAGATATCTACAAGAATTTGGAGATGCGAGTTGCAGCCCGGCAGAGAATTCAATATTAAGGTCTGTGTCTTTACAATTACATTCATTGGAATTCCATATAATTCTTTATAAAGAAAGTGAACATTAAAAATTTATCAGAACGTTCAAATTGAATAAATTCATTAAATGGCCAAGAACATTTATCATATGATGCATCATAGTTTTATCTCAATTGAGAATTAAACAGTTTTAGTTAATAATAATATTTGTACTTACTTGATATAATATAATTCACTGTATATGTTCACGAGCATCATGAATTTTCACATAACCTCTCATTCTTTCTTTTATCTTCAGCATGAATAACTATTTGCCTATTACTGTCTTCACTTTCAACTCACTCACATAATTTTAATTATGTATACTTATATGTAATTGATTATTTAAATTTTATATCATTAAAATTGTTTCACCATTATAGACGCGCTGGTAGTGTGTTTAACAGTAAAGCTATTTCTTATAGAGGGGAGAGTATCCTCCTATCGTTCCAATTATAACAGCGCATGCGTTCAGATTTATGCGCCGACGCACTGATAGGAACATTCTTATACCGAGAAATGTATCTGATATAGGGTGGAACAAAAACACAATTTTCAATGTTTAAATCTTATTGCAAATCTTCATAATAATTTATTAAATTGTTTACATTTGAGTGTTGGTATTTTATTCTCATCACATCCATCAGAAAATTTTCTATTGTCAACATATTTCAATAATTTTATATAGGAGAAACTTCAGAAATTAATTTTCATAAAAAAAATTTCACAAGGAAAAAGGTAAGGTTTGAATTAAATTTGTCAATCACTGGTATTAATGCATCCTGAACTCAAAGGGAGGAGTCTCATACTTCCGACTGAGATAATTAAATATAAATATAACAGTTAATAAAAAATTAACATCTTGAGCTAGCCGAGGTAAAACAAATACTATATTAAATAATACTGTATTAAATAAATAATAAAATATAATCAATTTTAAATATTGGCTCCCAAAACGTGGGGCGATTAAATATCCAATTTATAATATTATTATAAAATTGACACAGTAACGTGTGGCCTGATTCAATATTAACACATTATTAAAATTGAAAAATAAATCATGGACAAGAAAATGGTATTGAGAGACGGGAAACAGGTCGGAAACGATAGTGGATCAGAAGAAGAAAGAGAAGATAGAAGACAAGAGAGCAGGGAAACACAAAGAGGAACTAATGCCAACGAACAATGGATGCAGCAAATATTGATGAGTATAAATGAAAACATAAAGACAATGAAGGGAGATATGAACAAAATGGATGGAAAAATGGACACAATGAGAGAAGAAATTAGGGGAGACATCCAGAACATCCATGGAAATATGCACCGATTGGAAAAGAAAATAGATGAAGTCAAAGTGAAAAATTGTAAGGAAATTAAGGAACTCAAGGAGAACCAGGAAGAAGTTAAGAAGAACATTATTGAGGTAAAAGAAGAAATGGAGAATAAAAATAAAAATTTGAAACAAGAAATACAAGAAAATGGTGTGAAAATTAGAGAGAACATAGAAAAGATGATAGTAGAAAAAGTACTAGAATTCAGAAGAGATATAGAAGAAAGTTTACTGGAAAATATTAAAATGGAGGTCTCTATACAAGCGAATAATATAAAAAAGGAAGTGGAACAAATAAAAGAAAACGTAAATAGGAAATTTAAGGATTTAGATGGCAGGATAGAAGAGAGAACTGGGATAAACATAGCAATCAGTGAAGATATTCAAACAGTAGTATCAAAACAAGCTAATAAGTTAACAAAGAACATAGATGAAGTAAAAATAGAAAGTTTCATGGAAATCAAGAATATCGAGAAGAATGATCAGGAATTAAGAAAAATCACAGAGGGGACAGAAGAAATTAAGAGAGAAACTGGAGAAGTAGGTTGCATAAAATTACAAGGACAAGCAAGTGAAGAGGTTAGGAACCATTCTCAAAAAAAAATGAATGAAGAAATTACAAATCTAGATGACAGAATTAAAAAATCAACAGACAAATGCGTTAAAAGAAGTAGAATCATGGGAAGACAATTTAATAAGGAAATACAAGAGATGAACCGAAGATTAAAAGAAAATACAGTAGAAGAATTAGAAGATAGCATAAGAAGCAATGAAAGAGGTATAGGATGCTCAGGAAATTTTTATAATAATAATGTAGTAGCTGGAGTAATATCTAACAACAACATGACGATAAATTACATAAAAGCTTTCTTTAAAATTATAATAAATAGTAAAATGAATAATATGTAAGAATTTGAGACGCAGATTTTATGGGATTTATTGGAAGGAATGAATGAGATACGGGACTACAAAACTAGAAAAGATATAATGGTGAACGGAAAGAAGCTACAGAAAAACATTGAGACTCAAACAACGAGAGATGAACATAAGAAAAAAGTAAGAAAAAGAATAGCCAAGTAAATAGTATCACATGAGAATTAGAATGAACTTTGGAAACGAAAAAGCAATGGAATGGACAGGAAAAGGATACAAAAATAGATTTACATAGAAAATTTATTATAAACAGATAATACAAGTACAGTGAATTTAATATAATATGTAGATTTAATATTTTTTTTTAAATTTTCATATGCAGTAGACTTGTAGACGTTTTTCATTATTCATAGTGAGCAGTAATCTGAAACAGAAAAGAATATATAAATAAATAATTATAGTATAGGTAGATGTAAGGTTTTTCCATTTTGATTCATATGTAGTATTCCCATGTAGCAAGATAAGATAATATCATAGGTGTATATAAGATTTTCAATTTTAATATGTAGTGTACTTATAGGCAGTATCCATTATCCATAGTTAATATAATCTAAAAACAAAAAAATATTGAGATACAATCTATGAATGATAAATAAATAATACCAAAGATATATGGCAAGTAAAACTTCAATATAATATGAAAAATTTTATGAGAATTTATTAGATAGAGGGGATAATGAAATAGAGTGTACATCTATTAATAAGAACAGGTAGGAAATAGGAAGGACAAGCTAGATAATATTTAAATAAACAATAAAAGAGATGGAAAGGAAAGAAAGTTTTAAAACCAAGATATAAAATAGGAGATATTCATGTTAAGTAAAAATTTTATAGGAATCATGGAGATAAGTAAAAATATAAGATGGAAGTAAAGATTTATATAGTATATGATATGATTAATTATTATGAGATAGGGAGATATGAAATATAAAATATAATGTAGAGAATATATTGATGAAATGAAGTTGATGAATTATAATTAAGAATTATGCAAATGAATATAAATAGGTGTAGAAAGCAAAGAAAAAGGTTAGACTATAGGAGCAATTATCTTTACATGAATATGGGTTGAGAATAGGTTATGAAAATATATGAAATATTGAAATAATAATAATTTCTTAGTTGAAAAGATAATGTAGGGAAATGAAAGCTTAAAAAAGGATTGAGAAGTAAAGGAAAGGGGTGTAAATAATTATTGTAGAAAAAGCAAGAAACAGTTAAAGTAATGAAGATTCTAATTGTGGAATAATGAAATAATAATTGAAGTAAGAATTGAAGCAACTCAATATCATAGATTGGTATTAAAAGAATAATTAAAAAAAAATATATAAGATATCAGAATCAGAATAAGGTTGTCTCATATTTGTAAATATTAGAATAGGATAGGATAGATTTGGATAATGGAAATTAAGTATAGGATAAAGATATATAAAAATATTAAATATAAGATTCTTCAAATTTGATTTCTGGAGCATTAAAATTAATAAATTAAGTAGAGGTTAATGATTAGTTTAAAAATTGGAATTGAAATTTAAAAAGGCAACTTGAAAGCTTCCTTTTGAAATTTAAATTTGAGGGGAGTTGAACTAGTTACCTAGTTCTGGAAACAAAATTTACACAAATAATTATCATAAAAAGTATAGATTATCACGGGAGGTGTGTCAGTAGACACAACCATTAGCAAGAAAATGACAATTTAAGTATAAAGTTATATGAAAGTAGTGAAATATGTATCAATCTTATTAAATATGAATGTGATTATTTTAAAAAGGATTATGAGAACAAATACCAAACACAATATTATTTAATTAAATACAAAAAGTTACCTGCACAAGTAATTCCGACTATATGTCAAAGTCAATGAGTTCCACAATGTGCTGAACACTGCTGTAGGAATATCTGTAGATATTAATTGCCATATTATAACTTGAAACCTAAAAGAATTAAAAAAAAAAAGATTTAGTCTAGTGTTTGATTAGCATAATTACACATGTTCCAATAGTAAAAGTTTATAATTTCATAAAGAGTTGAAAACTGTATATGAAAAGATAGATGGAACGCAGCTCAAACTTATGAAAGGGAAATTAATAAACAGGAAGTAATGAATCTTAGTAAATTTATAATTGCCAACTTAATTTTATTGATTATTTATTGCATACTGAAAAATAATATCAAAAACAAAAATAATCAATAGTTTATATGATATAAATATAAAATAAGATTGAAAATTAAAAAAAGGATCAATTACATATAGGTAAATTAATAATTTAGGTTGTAGTTTTTGTAAAAATAATTATTTATAAAAATATCTAAACAACATGTTTATATGTAAATTAGCTATTGTATTATGGAAAAAGGACATGATATATATTCCTTAATACAATAGAAATAATAGTGAACTAGTGTGAATATCCTCCAGAACAATTAAATTAAATAATTCAGATTTAGAACTAAAACACTTCGAAATGACAATTTTTTATTCAAAATAACAGATAAGTGAGCTTTGGATTAATCAAGCGAGGAGGTTGTTGATTTTGAAAACAAGAGAAGAGAGTTTTCGGGTGATGGAGAGGAAGCGTCGATATAGAGACTCTTTGTTTAAAAATTGATCAGAAATTGGTATAAATGTTAAAAAACACAATCAAAGGTAAATCAAAGCATTTAACTATTGTTTATAATCCTGTGTAAGGATGAAGAAGTGTAGAAAGTGAATATCTCCTGAGAGATATCTACAAGAATTTGGAGATGCGAGTTGCAGCCCGGCAGAGAATTCAATATTAAGGTCTGTGTCTTTACAATTACATTCATTGGAATTCCATATAATTCTTTATAAAGAAAGTGAACATTAAAAATTTATCAGAACGTTCAAATTGAATAAATTCATTAAATGGCCAAGAACATTTATCATATGATGCATCATAATTTTATCTCAATTGAGAATTTTTAGTTAATAATAATATTTGTACTTACTTGATATAATATAATTCACTGTATATGTTCACGAGCATCATGAATTTTCACATAACCTCTCATTCTTTCTTTTATCTTCAGCATGAATAACTATTTGCCTATTACTGTCTTCACTTTCAACTCACTCACATAATTTTAATTAAGTATACTTATATGTAATTGATTATTCAAATTTTATATCATTAAAATTGTTTCACCATTATAGACGCGCTGGTAGTGTGTTTAACAGTGAAGCTATTTCTTATAGAAAGTAGAGTATCCTCCTATCGTTTCAATTATAACAGCGCATGCGTTCAGATTTATGCGCCGACGCACTGATAGGAACATTCTTATACCGAGAAATGTATCTGATATAGGGTGGAACAAAAACACAATTTTCAATGTTTAAATCTTATTGCAAATCTTCATAATAATTTATTAAATTGTTTACATTTGAGTGTTGGTATTTTATTCTCATCACATCCATCAGAAAATTTTCTATTGTCAACATATTTCAATAATTTTATATAGGAGAAACTTCAGAAATTAATTTTCATAAAAAAAATTTTACAAGGAAAAAGGTAAGGTTTGAATTAAATTTGTCAATCACTGGTATTAATGCATCCTGAACTCAAAGAGAGGAGTCTCATACTTCCGACTGAGATAAATGAATATAAATATAAATATAACAGTTAATAAAAAATTAACATCTTGAGCTAGCCGAGGTAAAACAAATACTATATTAAATAATACTGTATTAAATAAATAATAAAATATAATCAATTATAATATATATAAATATATATATATATATATATATATATATATATATAAGGAAATATGAGTGATGTGAAATTAGAATAGTGATATGTGGATAGAAAATAATTAAGCATGCATTAGGAAAAAGAAATGGAAGATAAATGATATTTTACATACAGTGTGAACAATGACGAAACAAATTAATTATTACAAGTACAATTTTATATCTAATGATTAAAATTCATGGATATCCATGTATGCGATATGATGATTTGCAACTTAAAATGCTTAGGCCTTTTTATTAAAAATGTTATTGATATGTTGAAAATATAATTTATTGTTCATTGTTTAATGTTTGGAATTCCAAAATTAATATTTAAATAGCACAGACCTTAATGTGTTCTTCAGTATAGCTATACACGTTACTGCTGCTGGCGTCTCCCCAATTCTTGAAGATTTCTTAACGAAAGAAATGCTCCTTCTGATCACCTCCCGTTCTCACACAGTTTTAATGGCTTATAATATTATTATTTTATAACTTTTAACTTCAAAATCAAATTTTATTCCATTTTATTAAAAAAAAATTGTAGAGCACTTTTACTCAAATGCTATCCATTTCACTACCCACGCTCGACCTTCTTATGTTTTACAAATCAACAAACTTTTTTCATAGTAATATGCAAAGCCTTCTTTTAACATTCTGTTACAAAATAATTGTTGATTTGAGTGTTTTTGGTTCAAAATGTAAAAATCGTTCTTTTAACAGTCCATGAGGATATTAACACTTATTTGTACATATGTACTTAGCCTTAAGGGTTCCTTAAAATGTCTTTTTCACTTGTAACAATATCTTATTTTGTTATTTTTCCCTTTTGAAGGTACAATTACAAGTGAAGTCATCTGTAGTAGAACACCCTAAAATGTCATTGAGAAAAAGAATGTCTTTGATCAGAAATGAAGTAAGTAGAGGTACAATGTCAAATATTATAAAAAATAACAGTTATCATCCATACAAACCCCAGTTTGTGCATACATTGAAAGATAGAGATTGTGACAGACGGTTTGAATTCTGCTCGTTGATACAAGGAGAGTTAGAAGAGTATCCCTTTTTATTGAGAAATATAATTTTTACCGATGAGTCAACATTCACATCAAATGGAACTATCAGTTCACAAAATTGTCGCTGGTGGTGCGCCAGTAATCCTCACTTTACCATCAAAACAGGAGACCAATATTCATTCAAGAACAACGTATGGTGTGGTATTTACAAAAATAAAATCATAGGGCCATCTTTTTTTCGACAATTAATGAATGCTGAACGTTATCTAAGTTTTTTAGAAAATGAATTATACAATGATTTTATTAGCGACCTATCCCTAATAAACCGTCAACGTGCATGGTTCCAACAAGACGGTGCTACATGCCATACCACAGTAGATGTGAGGGAATACCTTGAATCGACTTTCAATAACAAAGTAATACACAGACATTCGCACATTTTTTGACCGGCTAGATCTCCAGACTTAACCCCTCTGGATTGTTTCTTATGGGGCTATTTAAAACATAGGGTTTAGCAGCAAAGGCATTTTCAAAATATTGATCCTTTGGAAAGGACAATTACAGAGGCATGTCAGGAAATTACTGTAGACATAATCAAGCATGTATTAAAGGAATTTAATAGACGAACCACTAAATGTTTAGAAAGAGATGGTGGATATATTTAGGCTTTAGTCAATTGAAACAAAAAATAAATTATTTTACTTCAATTTTTTTATTATTTTTCGTTCAAATATTGAAAAATATCTATTTGAAGGATTCATTATATTGTTATGAATGTCATTTACTACTTATTAGTTAACTTGTTTATCTTTTCATTTGCAAAATAAAATATTATGATATGTATGCATTAACTATTCAATTGCAATGTACATTGTTGCATAACTTAATAATGAACCGAAAGGTTACCATGTCTTTCAATAAAATAGCTGATTACAAGATTTACATATGCATGTATTTTATTTATACCAAAAAATATTTTTTCATGGCAGAAGGACAATATTGGATATCTGACAATAGATTTCAATCGTGATCAACTTTTTTTAATAACAATTTTCGATTTTGTAAAAAATAAAAGTACTTTACTCTTGGGTGAAAATCATGTTTTTTGACGAACCTCGTATATGACCGATAAAAGTTGTCATCTGATGGTTACATTTTACGTTTTAGACCATGCAAAACTTTTTATGAAGAATGACTTTTTTTCGTAAAACTAAACATAAAAAAGTTTCCCATATGGTTCCGACTTAATTGGACACATTGTATATATATATATTTATATATATATATATATATATATATATATATATATATTTATATGTATATATATATATATATAATATATAATATATATATATATATATATATATATATATATAAAGTCAATCACAAGGTAGGTAACTTCTTGGTCTAACCAAAAATAATTATTAAATTTCAGGTATGCATCACATGAAATGTAGCTTCTGTCATTCTGACGATGATAGTAATATCGAAGCAATTGTCAATTTTTTAGAATGTTTACCATTTGTTCATTATATTGTGGAATTATATAAAAACAAACGATGATGTTCTCCAAGCTCTTCTCTTTTTTGGTTAATTTCATGTACCCATTTTCTCTTTCTACGCGAACGTGATAATGCATTTAAACGTTATAGTTCATCTACATCTGAGCCACTCGTAATTTTTCCTAATTCTTATTGTAAGCATTAAACATCATATTTATTTGACATATGAGAAAAATGCGTTCAGTTTAACGAAGCTTTTATAAAGGTATCATTGTGAACTTTAGGAAAACCCAACAAACCCAACGAACAACCATCGTGTTCTCCTGATACTTCCCAGAATTGAAATCACCACTTCGTAGCACACGTCTTCAGACGATAGAAGACATAAAAGAGATTTCGTTGCGATTACTAAAATCAATACCAGAAAATGCATTTAAAAATTCATTAGATATTTCATTCTAAGATTCCCAATAATATTTTCAATATAGTAGTGGGTATTTTTTTATCTTAGATGATGCATATAACAGGATTGATTTCATATATGTTTTCGAAATTTTTCCAATTGACATTGGAAATACTCAAATTTTTATAACACTAATTTTCTAAATGAAGTGTATTACTTTAATTAATCAATTACGACTCTGACTCTGAATACTTTCTGGCTCTTTCTTTGACAGGTAAATAAACTGTTGACTACACATTATCTGAGGTAATAGAGTTTATACAATAATTTATTGCCCAATCTGTCTTGTGCAGTACGATAATCCAGAAACAAATAAAAAATTGACAAGTTCATAACAGTTATTTATTATATATAGCATTTGTATTATTATTAGATTTTGCTTTTTTATGATATTTTATATTTATATACGGAAATTTTGTCCTCCTGACATGGAAAAGTTCTTGACCTAATATAAAGAGATCGTTTTGTGCAAAGCAAGTTATAGATCTAACGTTGTATATTTTTTGAAATACAGAAAACAGGATATGTTGTCATAAAGATGGAGCACCACCGCATTAGCAAATCAATGTATGGCCCATCGAATGAGCTGATAGTTTAACAGAAAATTGTTCGTTCAAATATTGAAACCATTGTTAAAAAATTATTATAAATTTCTACGAGGAATTCTAAAACCATTTGTAGATAGGTGAATCTAAGACCTCTTAATGCTTGAAAACAATTTCAAACAAAGTGTGACTGTTTTTCGAAGGAAAAAAATATTACTAGATATCCAGCAACCGCTGTCTTTTGTTGACATAGCTATTATTATTATAAATACTCAAGACATATCAAATCGAAAATCTATAATTCCGTATATGTGAGAATCACAATCGGAAACTCCACGATTGAAGGAGTTTCAGCAAATCCTCTAGATTTTTCATTATTAGTTTTCATTCCCGTAGAGAGGAAAATACTATTACAATATCACTAAAACGAATCCGCTCAAGTTTTAGACCATTCAAAACATCTCATGTCTAATTCATCTACAGTATTCACATAAATACTCACATCAGTTGGGAAATTAAAATCATCAAACTTCTCCACTTCATTGCATACTTTCTATCGATGGCAGAATGGGAACACTTGTTTCATATCAGTCATTAATACATTGGAGTAATAAAGAGTCTCTAATAAGAATATAATGTATATATGAGTATATAAATAAATTTTGCAGAAAAAACCAAATAAGACATTGGTTCACAATGAAAATATACAATTTAAAAACTAATAAAAAAATAAACGGCTTTAAGGGTTAAAACTAACTTTTCCGCATCTGTGAGATGCCCTGATTAATATTCTATCATAAAATTGTCACTTGTATAGATTTCGGGGGATGTATCGTATTAACAAACCGAAATTTCTCCAAAAGTAACCAAAAATGCAGTATATCTGGATTTATAGGACCCGCTGTACTCGCTATAGTCAACTGAAAATCAATAGGGTACATCTGTGAGACACCTTGAAAAATATCCAATTATAAAATTGGCCACTTGTATACACTCCGGAGGCTGTATCCCATGAACCTTGAAGTAAATCGCTGAATCTGACTTTTCAATGATACTGTATTAACCACTCTATCTGAACCGTCTTCAGACCAAAGCTCTTGAATAACTTCAGCAAGTGCTTTAATTAGTGCTCCTTTCATGCTATATATGTTTATGTTAATATCTCTTATGTACGCGTCTTTCCTTAGATATTATAATAGCCACCTTGTGTTTGATAGGCATTGGATAAGACTATTCATGAAATATGTGTTACCAATATTTTTGAGGCCTTTGAGACCCAAAGATTCTTGGGGAATACCCTTTATGGATCTGATTGTGGAAATATTGTTAAGAGCTCTATCGCAACTACTATCATTGTATAAATAATCTCGGTTTCTATTATTGTCTTTCTCACTTGATCGGCGTGATAGGGAATTTGAATTGATGTTGTTTGCTATTGAATTGGATGTAAATATTGCGGTTTTGGAAAGTTTGGTTGAGGTCGATAGATCATTGGTCTGGTTCACTTTGTTAATATATTCCTTGTTATCTACATCATTTTTAGACGTGTCCTTTTGTTCTTGTTGAGTTTCATCCCCTTTCTGAAAATCTATAATCGAGAATGAAATGTATAAAAAGAAGTTGCTAACTCTAGGTTTATTTTTAGAAAGGGAATTGATGTTTATTGATTCCTCAGTTACTACGACCCTATCGACTTCTGAACCATTATTTTTTTCTACGTCTTCATTCTCTTCCAATTTTGAATTTGACTGCAAAACATCGGGGTTATTTTGACACTTGTTAGAGGCAACGTCATTTTTTTTGGTCAATGAAAAATTATTACTAGATTTTTTAACTCTGGTTGATATTGATTTCGTACTTAGTAGTTTCACTCCATTGGTCACATCAAATATTTTGGATATAACCTCATTTGTCTTATTTGCGAGGTTAGTACCATTTTTCACTGTTCTGGAGATTTTGTCATTAAAATTTTTACTCAAATCGGCTACTGATGTGTGATTTCCGTTATCATCATACAAATTGTCTATATAAGTATTGTTAGTATAAATAACTTCCATTTGATCGTTTACCTTTTTATTTGATGTCTTCAACTCTATTGGGGGTAAACCAGTTTAATATTTTGTTTTGGTCAAAGATAATTTATTGCGTATAGGAATCTCATCATTCCCTAGCATAGTCATATTCTTCAGTATTCCTATGAATGGGACATCATCTGGCTGGTGGTTATCTATATTACTTTTCCGCCCAACCTTTCTATATGCGAGAAAAGTATTGGTTTACCCCAAAAAAACTTGGAATTTTGATAGAATTTTTTGAGTTATTTTTACGTTTTCCATCAACAACAACACGAAAAAACGATTTTTAGAAAAAAAATCCTGTGTGTATGTCGTCGTCGTCGTTGTCGTCGGCCACTTTTCCGTACATGTCTTGTTAGCACGATACAGCCTCCGGAGTGCAATAAGTCAGCAATTTTATGATTGAATATTGTTAAGGACATGTCACAGATGATCCCTATTGATTTTCAGTTCACCAGAGCCAGTACCACGAGTGCTATGGTACTTGAAGTACGACATTTTGTATTTTTTTGAGAAATTTCAGTTTGTTACCACGATACAGCCTCCGGAGTTCAACAAGTCACCAATTTCATGATTGAATATTATTCAGGGCATCTCACTGATGAACCCTATTGATTTTCATCTCACCGGAGCCAATACAACAGGTGCTACAGTACTTAAAGTACGATATTTTTGTCATTTTTGGAGAAGTCTCAGTTTGTTAGCACGATAAAGCCTCCGGAGTACATACAAGTGACCAATTTTATGATTGGATATTATTCAGAGCGTCTCAAAGATGAACCCTATTGATATTCAACTCAGTAAAGCCAGTACAACCGGTGCTATGGTACTTGAAGTACCAAATTTTCGTCCTTTTTGGAGAATTCTCAGTTTGTTACCACGATATAGCCTCCAGAGAGTATACGATTGATCAATTTTATGATGGAATATTGTTCAAGGTGTCTCACAGATGTACTCTATTGATTTTCAGTTGACTAGAGCAAGTACAGGGGGTCCTATAAATCCAGATATACTGAATTTTTGGTTATTTTTGGAGAAATTTCGGTTTGTTAGCACGATACATCCCCCGAAGTGTATACAAGTAACAATTTTATGATAGAATATTGTTCAGGGCCACACATGCGGAAAAGTTAGTTTTAATCCTTAAAACCGTTTATTTTTTAGTATACTGAGGCCCAAAAGCTTGTTGGAGGCATAATTTATAAAATTGTCAGCATATGTATTATCAGAAGGCACACATTCTGAAGAAGAGAGTGAAGATGTTAAATAAGAATTTCGGGAAAAGGAAAGATCACATGTTTTAGGGTCGGTAATGTCAGAAAGTTTGAAAGTTCTTCTAGGGGCTTAGAACGGGGAAACATACCGAGAAAAGATGAAGCGTTTCCTCTTTGAATTGTAATACTTATTTGTTGTATAAAGAACAAAGTTGCTCTTAAATCATTGGTTTCTACTGATATTTTTTTACCGATTTCTCAATTGAATTTTAAAGCTTCATGACCGAAAACACCGGAGGTTTCAATTGCTACAGGAATAAAAATGTAAATGTTCTCCAAATTTTGGTATTTATTGATTTTAAAAGTTTCGCGTTGTAAAGCTGCAGCGCCTGCGGAAGTAGATGTGTGTCGGACATGGGACGGAGCCCAAGTGCCCAAGTGCAAGTGAAATCCCATATAACTGGTCTGCCACGTTGCCATGGAATGAGGGTCATATCATCTGGACGTTTACCGTAGATCTTATTTTTATTAATGGGACAGCAAAATGCGGGAAGTCGTATTTGCTTGTCTGTCAATCACTTTTAATGGGCTCCGAAGGACCAACCGTGAATCACGGTAATGACTGCTTTTATATTTATAGGAGTTCGATATTTTATTAAATAAAATTCGGTGATCACTTGCACTTTTCGTATATTTGCAAGTACTTACATTCTTGTTCATGTTGCGACACAACTAAGAATATCACAAACTGCTTACGGTAAGATGCCATTGATATATTTTAGTTTTCGTGATTTAGGACATGTTTTACGTTCTCATTTTTATTAATGGGACAGCAAAATGCGGGAAGTCGTATTTGCTTGTATGTCAATCACTTTTAATGGGCTTCGAAGGACCAACCGTGGATCACGGTAATGACTGCTTTTATATTTATAGGAGTTCGATATTTTATTAAATAAAATTCGGTAATCACTTGCACTTTTCGTGTATTTGCATTAATTTACATTCTTGTTCATGTTGCGACACAATTAAGGATATCACAAACTTCTTACGGTAAGACGCAATTGATATATTTTTTACTTTTCGTGATTAATGACAGGATGTGTCATTAGATATCTGATGCTTTTTTGTAACTTATATATATGGAATAATTATACGAACAGTAGAAATTCATTTTTATTTTCTGCTCGGAAATGTAGCACACCAAGCTACGAATATGACTAGTTTCTTTAATCTTTGTATATTGTTCATTTTGGTATCAATATTCTAATTTGGATATTGTTGTCTACCAGGAGGATTCTTACTCAGATATACGGAATGGTAGTGGGAACTCCCAGCCATATTAGAAATTCAAATAATCTTATATATTTGATAAGTACCGGAGATATTGTGAGATGAGCCTGGGAATATAATTAGGTATCAGACTTAAAGAGATGTCTAATGAATGTTTGTTCAGGATGTCTCCTAATTTCTTCATTGGTGAGATATCCTGAGAATGTAGTGAGGATACCGTATATAGATACTTAGAGATGAGCCTTTGGTGAATGACCTATAGATGAAATCAGTTAGTATATATTTACGAGTATACATACACATATACATTAATTGATAGAAGTTCAATGGGATGTGATACATATTTCGGACATCCATATCCGCGGATATAGCGACTTGAATAGATATCCATAGGATATAATTTATTAATTGGGTTGGCACGAGCAATGCACATGACGACAACACAACGAGGAAAATACTTAATGGGTAACTGAATTTTTCCATAATCAGAAAATATAAAATACGAATAAGAAGAAGATTCTTATGAACATTCAAAAATGAGAAAATAACCAACAGAATTAAACTATTTCTGGACCGATATCCATGTCCTCTGGAAGCATTCTATTTGCAGCATATCCTATGAAATCTAAAAGACGATTTGATGGAAAATTGATGTTTTATCCACATGAAGGCAGCGCGGTGTTGCCAGCGGTACAGGAAGATACCATTCTACCTGCACGAAGCGAAACCATGATAGTAGCACGGTTACAGGGAATCGTGGAGGAAGGTACACCGGTTATGATGGAGCCAAGAAACCACGACGAAGAGGTTGACAAAGGAGTCTAATTGGAAAAGGATTGGTTACGTCGGCGAATGAGATCCCTGTACGATTGATAAACGTGAACGATTACCCAATTACCATCAAGAAGGAAACCAATATTGGATCCTGCGTACCAGTGACGTCTATAGTTCATCAAACAACGACCAATGACAATTCTAATGCCAGATTCGAACAGATGTTATCAGTAGCTGGTCAATCTTTGGATCGAGCTGAAAAAAAGAGAATGAGAGAATTTCTCTTGCAGTATCGAGACCTATTCGTACCAAAAGGAGAAAAAACTGGTAGAACATCAGCCGTCAAACACAAAATCGATACTGGTAATGCTAAACCAATTAGGCAATCAGCTCGGAGACTTCCACGATCAAAGAGAGAGGAAACTGAAAGAATAATTCGAGAGATGGCAGAATAAAAAGTAATAGAACCATCTACTAGTCCATGGGTGTCTCCAGTAGTGTTCGTCAAGAAAAAGGATGGAACTACGAGATTCTGCGTGGATTATCGCCAGCTTAACAACGTTGCGAAGAAATACAGCTATCCTCTTCCTCGAATTGACGATACGCTAGATGCTTTGGCCGGTAGCAAATGGTTTTCCACCTTGGACCTGAAGTCTAGTTATTGGCAAGTGGAAATGGACCCAGTAGACAAAGAGTAGACTGCTTTTACAACCGGATCTGGATTATGGCAATTCAACGTTATGCCATACGGGCTCTGTAATGCGCCTGCGACATTTGAAAGACTCATGGAAAATGTCTTGAGAGGGTTGTCTTGGAAGACATGCCTGGTCTATTTGGACGACATCGTAGTACTGGGGAAGACATTTGACGAACACCTGAAGAATTTGGAAGACGTATTCAAACGACTCCAAGCTGCCCAGCTCATGTTAAATCCGAAAAAATGTCAACTGTTCAAAAACCGAGTCAACTATCTGTGTCATATAGTGAGCAATGAAGGAGTGGCGGTGGATCCAGAGAAAATTGCTTCCATTCAGCAATGGCCGCAACCAACCGACAAACATTAAATTAGGAGTTTCCTTGGACTTTGCACATATTATAGAAGATTGATCAGGAAGTTTGGACACATTGCCAAGCCTCTAACTCGATTTACAGAAGAAGCAAGACCTTTCCAATGGGACGAAGACTGTCAAACGGCTTTTGAAACCTTGAAGAGGCATTTAACTACGGCGCCGATATTAGGATAGACATTACCAGAGGGAGACTTTATTCTTGACACTTACGCAAGCAACGTAGGAATTGGTGGAGTGCTCTCACAGATCCAAGGAAGGCAAGAAAGAGTGCTGGGATATTTCAGTAAAGTCCTCTCCAAACCAGAACGGAACTACTGCGTCATAAGAAGGGAGCTTTTGGCGGTAGTGAAGTCCGTGGAACACTTTTACCAGTATCTCTATGGTAGGAAGTTTTTAATCCGAACTGATCATGTGGCACTCAAGTGGTTGATGCAGATCAAGAATCCCGAGGGCCAGATCGCTAGATGGATTGAACGACTTAAGGAGTACGAATTAAACATCGAACATCGAGCTGATGTGAGTCACCGAAATGGCGACTCCATGTCCAGACGGCAGTGCCCAACAGACTGCTTCCACTGCAACAAGGTGGAATCTAGGGAAGCTGCAGTTTCAAGAACTACTGTAGTCAATGAAGAATGGCCACCTACCAGGATCAGATAAGATCAGGAGAATGATCCTTGCCTAAAAAGATTCGGCAGTGGGAGGAAGAAAATCGGCGACCTACCTGGCAATAAGTGTCAAGATTTTCACCGAAACCCAAGGCGTATTGGGCTCAGTAGGACTCACTTGTCCTGGAAGAAGGGCTGTTGAAAAGAGTCCTTGAAAACGATGATGGTTCTGAGATGAGGAGACAGCTAGTTATCCCTAGAACGAGAGTAGCTGAGGTACTGAAGAAGTTGCACGACAGTCCATCGGGAGGTCATCTGGGAGTGAAGAAAACCCTTCAGCGAGTCCGTGAAAGGTTTTATTGGATGAACAGCTCCGACGATGTGAAGTATTGGTGTAAGAAATGTACGACTTGTGCTACGAGTAATGGACCACATTGCAAGAGAAAGGCACCTATGAAACAGTATAATGTTGGAAGTTCTTTCGAAAGGATTGCTTTAGATATCGCTGGACCATTTCCGACGACAGAAAATGGTAGCAAATACATACTGTTTGTAATGGATTATTTCATTAAGTGGGTGGAAATTTACGCTATCCCGAACCAAAAGGCCACAACTGTCGCGGATGTATTGGTGAAAGAATTTATCAGCCGATATGGAGTGCCCTTGGAAGTCCACAGCGACCAGGGAGAAATTTTGAAAGCCATCTATTCCAGGAAATTCGCGACAAGCTGGGAATGAAGAAGACCAGGATGACAGCATTACATCCAGAGTCAGATGGAATGGTCGAGAGAATGAACAGGACTATTGGAAAATACCTGTCCAAAGTAGTTTCCAGCCATCAGAGAGATTGGGACCAGTATATTTCCCTATTCGCATTGGCGTATCGATCTGCCGTCGATGTGTCCACGGGTGAAACACCCGCGAAAATCCTGTTTGGACGTGAAATGAGGCTTCCGTGTGACCTGGAATTTGGCTGTCGGCCTAGACAAGATCTAGCAGGAGAAGACTACGTGATCCAATTGAGACGAAGGCTGGACGATATTCATGAATTAGTTCGAACAAATCTTCAAGTTGCCAGCGACAGAATGAAAAGTCGGTACGACACGCAGGCCACAGAAGGCGGTTTAAATGAAGGGAACAAAGTATGGTCACTCAACCCGACGAGGAGAAAAGGATTTTCAACAAAAGTTTCAAAAATCCTGGGAAGGTCCATACTTAATCAAGAAAAGGATCAATGATGTTATATATCGCATAAGCAAGATCCCCAACGGAGAACCAAAAGTAGTTTACCAAAACCGACTAGCGCCATTCGAAGGAGACCACGACCTAGAGAAAGGAGTAAACCATATTCGAGATGTATTTGACCCTAGCTTCGATGAATTTATAGGCGCGTGTGGAGGTACCGGGAAAGCTAGATATGCAGTTACTTCAGAACAACGACAAGATTTGTTCACTCTCCCGGAATATTATTCACTGGCCTACAACATCCCCGCCCATCTCAAGAACGCACGAGGGTTGGCATCCGTCTTTCGAAAGAAGTTCGGGCAATTAGAAAAACTTGAAGACCAGATTCCAGCCCCTGGCAAGACACTGAAACTGAAACATAATTCGCGGTACGTCTTCTACGTGATAACTAAAAATGAATTCCAAGATCGATCTACCTACCGTGATGTGTGGGAAGCACTTCGAAACCTACGAGACCATGTGTTGGAATCCAGCGTGAAGAAACTGGCTATGTCTAAGATAGCGAGTAACCAGTTGGATTGGCGAATCATCAGGAACATGGTAGAGATTATCTTTCAAGATACCGGTGTCCAGATATTAATTTGCAGCGACAACCCCCGTTATCAGTATCCGATGAAGACGGTGCCCTGCTATTTCCATAAGATCGGAAAGTGTAGAAATGGGACCAGTTGCCGATTCAATCATCCAGTTTATCCAGTCTCGGCTACACAAAAATTCCAGGAGGAACTTCCATTTAAGGAGGGGGTAATGTTACGAAACAGCACACTGGTATAGTCCCTAAATCCGACTCTGAGAAAGCCAGGTATGAAAGTTAAAATTATGGCGGATACGTAGGGTTTTTTTAGAATCGTTTACGATTGTGACTATTTTATCATTGTTTTTGTGACCAGTCTTATCTACAAAATGCCAGAAAGCCAATTGTTTTTGAGTAAGCCGCAATCGAGAATTATCTAGTGAAAAAGGCATTAATATATAAGGGACCGACCAGGAAGAGTTTAGTTGATAATTTGACATCGTGAGATAAACAAGAATACACCGAAAAGTGTTGATATAAATTAATAATTAAGCTTGTGTGCATATTAATTAAATTTAAGTGATTAATTAAGTATATACAGGGTGTCCCACGACGTTTTGACAGTCCAAATTCTCGGAAACTGTTCATAGGACGTATCTGAAATTTGGCAGATATAAACAGTCGAACCTGATGCTTATAGTTATAATAAAATGACTCTCGTTTCCCCTTTCATTTCGGGTCACGTGACCCCAACATAATTTTTTTAAATGGGACAACCGGTATAATATTACAATTTTGGATATATCATTCCAAAACAAATTCAACGATACCACACTTGCAACCGTTCTATTGTACAGTAATGATAATAAGGGTTATTCATTTTTACTAAATTTATTAAAGCAATATTTTGCACTCAAAAATTTAGGTGGCTATGAAATTAGTAGCAACAACGTAGATTGTCATTCATTATTGTTAGGTGAAGTTTATTCAAGAGCTGTCATTAATTATTAGTCATAATCTTGTGAAGACACTAATAATAAGTAAATAATGACGTCAATTTTTACTTGCGATAAATATGTTAACTTGCTACTTATTTATGGAGAATGTGGAAAAAACAAAACTCATGTTCAAGGTTTCTAAAGGAATAGTTTTCCTGATAGAATAACTCCAAGCAAAAATACTTTTGTTTACGTCGAACGAAAGCTAAGAACTGGTTCTTTTCCAAGCGGTAAAAAGCAAGTTCCTCGACAAAAGACCGCTCAGACAGATGACGATTTGATAAATATTTTGGCTTATGTTCAGATGAATCAACACACCTCAAAACTATTTCTTGAACAAGATTTACAAATAACTACAAGTTCAATACAAAGAGTATTAAAAAAATCACAAATACAATCCTTATAAAATACATTTAGAAAAGGTTTGGTTCCTGCAGATCCTGAAAGAAGAATAAATGTTATTGCTGAAATGTTAGTTGAAAGTAATGATGACCCTTCTGTTTTAGAAAAAATATTATGGAGTGATGAATGTAGATTTCATAACAATGGTATTGTTAATCGCCATAATTGTCATTATTGGTCGCAGGAGAATCCAAAGTGGATGCGCGAAATCAATTTTCAAACAATATGGGGAATCAATGTTGATTTAAGGGTCGGTTGATTGGTCCCTATTTTTATGAAGGAACATTAACGAGTCAAAGATACTTAGATTTTCTTCAAAATACTCTTCCAGAATTACTTGAAGATATTTCCTTACATAAAAGGCAGACAATGTGGTGGCAGCAAGATAGAGCATCTCCTCACTTTTTTTGGTCAGTTAGAGAATATCTTGATAACACATTTCCTGAAAAATTGATTGGTCGAAATGGTACAATTATGTAGCCACCCCGTTCTCCGGATATTACACCCTCAGATTTATTTCTCTGGGGTCACTTGAAAGGTCGACTTTTTCTTCAATTACTTATACTTTTTAATTCCCACTGTTACATTTTTTAATAGAATACCTATTATCATTACGGCATAATATAATGATGACAAGTGTGGTATCGTTGAATTTGTTTTTGAATGATATATCCAAAATTGTAATATTATACCGGTTGTCCCATTTAAAAAAATTATGTTGGGGTCACGTGACCCGAAATGACAGAAAAACCGGAAGTTATTTTATAATAAATATAAGCATTAGTTTCGACTGTTTATATCTACCAAATTCCATACATGTCATATGAACAGTTTTCGAGCAATTCGACTGTCAAATCGTCGTGGGATACCCTGTATAAATGAAGTGTTGGTGAGTAGTTCAGTGTTTAAATAAATTAGTAAGTAGTCATACCGTGTGTTTAAAATTTATCCCACCCGTTTACCTTTTAAATAAATAAGAAAAACATCACATTATGTTAATTGATTTCATTTATTGTCCTCGGATGAGGAATAATCACCGATATTAGCATAAATACAGGGTGCCCCACTATAAAGTAACACATTTTGACGGCTTATTACTAGAGAATGGAAAAAGATATCGACGTACAGCTTTCGCTAAACTTCTTATATTTCCTTCAAATTTTTATTGACATAGTTGCCAAATGTGTATTTTTTCCCGAAAGCAAAGAAAAAAAATGACCATTTTTGAAACGAAATTACCGGCTTATTTCAAATATAACACCCTATATTTTTTAATACCATCTGAAAGTCCCTTTCTTCCCCTTTTCTAAAATGTATATATTATCGGCATATACTCAAATTTTAGGGAAAGATTTAATTTTTTATGAAACCATGTCAATAACTTCCAAACGTAAATTATCACATTTTAACAGATTGTAAACGTTATAACTCGAAAATGAGACAAGGGATTAAAGACTCACTGAAATTCTTAGAAATGTTTAAATTTTTTATGACACCGTTTGCAAGTCTCAAAAGTCGTCTAAAATTGTCGTATAAAATTTAGTTTTGGTAATTAATAAAAGTGACCAGGATAAGATTCAGAGCCATTTTTGACATAAATACGCCTATACACGAAAATCGATATTAACTTGGGTACAACAATTTACAGAATCGGGAAAACTAGAAAAAAAGAAAACATTTAAAACAATAGTTATTTGTTTTACTAGGCTTAAAAGCACAAGATTTAATGCCGCGGCTGGTGTTTCATAGCCGAGCATAGCGAGGCTATGAAACCAGCCAAGGCATTAAAACTGCTTTTCTGCCGTGTGAAACATATAATTTTTTCTTCAAATTTGTTCCAATTTCACGCAAAATCGACTTTTTCATATTTAAATTGCATTTCATTATCAATATCCAAATAACTAAATTATTTTATCAAAGGTAACTGGGCCCTGCGTTACTATGTTTACCGCTGATGACGTTTGTTGAATATGTTTGTTTACTGTTTACTTTGTCAATTTTGAAAAGTTGTCATGTTAGAAATGGATTTACTGCAAAGTGAGGATGAATTGATGCAATTAACACCACCTGAGATAAGAGACCAGGCGCGAGATGTGGAATTTAACCTTTTACCGGAAAAATCGAGAACTGTATATGAACTCGCATACAGCAGATTCATGGAATATAGACAGAAGAAAAATATAGGATCTTTCTCTGAAAATGTGCTGATTGTCTATTTTTCCGATGTTTCAAAGAAAATGAAGCTTTCAACGTTATGGTCTACCTATTCGATGTTGAAAGCTACCCTGAACATAAAAAATAACATTGATTTAGCAAAATACCTGAAGTTACGGGCTTTTTTGAAACGCCAGTCAGACGGTTTCCATGTAAAAAAATCCCGAGTTTTTCAAATAGAAGAAATCGAAAAAAATTTATCAGATGCCCCAGATGAACTGTATTTGTGTACGAAGGTAGGAATATATTGAAAATGATCTATTATGGATTAAAGAACTAATTTTCAATTTATATTTTAGGTTTTACTTATTGTTGCAGTCGCTGGGGCTTGTAGATGTGATGAGCTTTTGCAAATGAAAACAGATGATATAAATGATATGGGCGACAAATTGCTAATTATGCTACCAAATACTAAGACCAAAAGATCAAGATCTTTTGTAGTAACGGAATATTTAAGCGTTTACAGAAAATATGCAGCCTCCAGACCCTCGAATTTTAATAATCGGCGTGTCTTCTATAAGTATGCGAACGGTAAAGCACATCATCAATTCATTGGCATTCACAAATTCGGTAAAATGCCAGAAGAAATTGCTACTTTTCTGGGACTATCCCATGCGAAAGAGTATACCGGGCACTGCTTTCGCAGAACTTCGGCCACGTTGCTGGTGCATTCTGGTGGGGACATAACAATGTTGAAGAAACATGGAGGATGGAAGTCTTCCGCTGTCGCGGAGGGCTATATTGAGGACTCGCTAGCCAATAAGTCGAACATCGGCAATAAAATATTTTCTGGCGTTTCCGGAGTATCAAGTGTTAAAGTTGTTAATTTTACTGGAAAGGAGGGAAGTGGACAGAGTTCAATTGTATTAAATAATTGTTCACAATTCACCACAAATATATCTAATAAATAAAAATTTCGTGTTGAAGTTTGTAGTTTTGATGCAATAAAACCAGTTAATTATCATCAGCATCATTTTGAGTTTTCTTAATGTCATTGTCAATTTTAATAACCAGTTTGATTTAAATTATTACTTGGAAGGTTGCCTAGCAACGAACTTTTTCTGCCTAGGCAGTAAAAGTGGACTTTTTCTGCCTAGGCATTAAAAGTACAACATCTAAGCCTGCCAAGTGTCATTAAAATGCCGCTTTTAATGTCATTTGAAGGAAAACATTTTTATTTACAAAGAACCAAACATAAGTTCATAAAACAAATCAAAACAAAACAGAAACTATATTTAATAAATAAGTTGTTGTATGTGACCTCCATCTGCATCTCTACATAATGCTAATCTCATCCAAAAATTACTGAACGCATTTTGTAGTATTTCTGTTGTTATGGTATTAAAACATTTACTATGTTACTTCTTAACTCCTGAAGGTTTCTAGGGATTGGATTATAGCATCTCTCCTTTACATAACCCCATATGAAGAAGTCTGGTATGGTTAAGTCCGGGGAATATGAGGCCCACTAGATGGGACCAGCTCGACCTATCCATCTGTTGCCAAAATGATTTGATAATGAATTTCGAGCAACTAAGGAGTAATGTGGAGTAATTTCATCTTGTTGTAATTGGGGATACAAAAACTCCTCCAACATGTCGGTGTTAGTGTTTCCGTTAACTGTTACTTCATGAAAAAAGGGGCCGTTGATTTTAGTTTTAGATACACCACCACACCAGACATTTACTCTAGGTGCATCCCTTTCAAATTCGTTGAACGCTCTTGGATTCTCATCTCCCCAAATCCTGCAGTTATGCTTATTAACTCTTCCATTAATATGAAATGTGGCTTCGTCTGACATTATAAGGTTCAAATGAGGCTGAAGTCTTACCAGATCCAACAATATTTCTGATATGAAATATCTTTGTTCCAATGAATGATTCTCTATTTTTTGGAAAGTTTGTATGCTTTAAATTTAATAATTTTTAGGAGCCGGTGAACCTTACTTTTTGAAAATTATGTGATTTGGGATATTTTTCTAACAGATATTCTATTATTGTTAAGTGCTAGAATTTTCCTTACTTCCAGAATATCATTGAGCATATTGTCCTGGGCGTTTTCAGGTGTTCTCGTTTTCCTTTCTAGTTTTCCGGATTCTGTAAATTGTTATACCCAAGTTAATATCGATTTTCGTGTAGGCGGATTTCTGTCAAAAATGGCTCTGAATCTCCTTCTGGTCACTGTTATTGATTTTGTCTCGGCATATAATACGACGCATCGCGCTTTTTCTATCAAAGTATACATTTTCGATTAATAAATTTGACTGTGTTCGTTGTTATACTTCATACTGCATAAATAACCTTTTGACGTTTGTTAATGTCAGTTATATGTATTCGTTTCAAAGCCACCTTTCCGTAAAAAATTAACAAAAGTAAATTTCTTACGTAAATTTTAGACGACTTTTGAGACTTGCAAACGGTGTCATAAAAAAATTAAACGTTTCTAAGAATTTCAGTGAAAGCCGCTCATTAACCCTCCGTCAGTCGCAACTTTTTCGTAACTTCGTTCAGTCACAATGTGCCAGAAAAGCACACATTTCAAATTGTCATAACTCCCATCTCCTTTGGAGCTGTGAGATATTGCTTCATACTTAAATATATATTAAGGGATTTTAAAAAAGAACTTAGGAAAATAAGATTTTTATTACTCAAAATACACAATTTTGAAAAAAGCAATATTTTAGTCCTCCACTGTACTTGATTCAACATTTGGACTGAATAGTGACCTAAACATTAAATGAAAGCACAAAAACTACATAGGCACTTCAGTCTGATTGTAGTAAGCTTAGTCCTCTTCAGATTCGCTGGATTTAGGCTCCTCAGATAAAGTTGGAATGATGGCAACGTTGCACTCATCACAGACGTCGTTTGCGTGCTTATTACATATCGGCTTGGCACAGCGCAGACATCTCGACACAGTAAGCCGCCTCAAACCAGTTTCAGTCGTGCAGGGAATGTACCTACTCCTCTTGAAGGGTGGTTGGTCCTTATGGTCACCAGTAGCAGCATTCCTTATGGGGTTGACGGACTTGTAGGCTAGTGGGGATTCCATGCCTCTTCTGGCTCCTCTTCTGCTGCTCTGGGAGAGTAAGCTCGTGGGCCAACTTTTTTAGAAACACCCTCCTGCGTAATGGGTCAAGACCATTGCCAAGGTAAACGAGGAGGGAGTTGATCCCAGCCACATTCATCATCAAATAAAAGATGACCATGGGCCAACGCTTATTATTTCTGCATAAATCATAATTTGTACACATTTGGTCTGCAGTATCCACTCCCCCTTTTGTGGAGTTGTAGAAAGTTATGATGGCTGGCTTCTTGGCCTGTCCAGATAAAGTATCAATAGCATTATCATTGTGAAGAGATGAAACGAGGATCACATTTTTTTGCTGTCTTGGAATATACGAAACCAGAGTTTTTCCATCATTGAACCCGAACATGCTGTCATACTGCTTTCTTCCTTTCACATTCACAAAAGATGGAGGCAACTCCCTCTTGTTTTTTCTTACCGTACCAACGTAGGTGAGCTTGTGCTTTTTGAGCTCATCAATAAGGGCAATGTCGGTAAACCAGTTGTCTGACGTGATATTTCTTCCACTTCCCAATAAGGGCTGAACCATTCGTTTCACAACATCAGGTGGTTTGTTGCTCTCTCTAAAAGGACCTTCAGGTTGTGTGCCAGCATACACTTCCAAATTGTATTTGTAATTCATCTTTGCATCCACAAGGGCGAAAACTTTGATTCCATACTTGTTGGGCTTTGATGGAATGTATTGACGGAAAGGGCATCTTCCTCTGAAACCTGGAAGCATTTCGTCGAGGGCAACGTTCTCTCCAACAGAATAGTTCTTTTGGCAGTTCTTCACAAAAAGTTCAAATATTTCACGAATAGGGCAGAGCCTATCATATTTTTTCCTTTGCTCTTGGGAATTGCGATCATCAAAGCGAAGGCACCTGATCAAGGTTTTAAAGCGTCTTAGGCTCATAACCAGACCAAATTTTTCAATTCCATCGTTTTCACGACCCCAGAGCTCTTCCAAACTTTGACGACGTGCTTTATAGGCACCTGCAAGGTACAAAACCAATAAATGCCCGAACTTCAATCATGTTCGTTGGCCTAATGTCCCTCAATCCAGCAAAATTCCCTTTGATGTTTTCGATATATTGATTGGTGTATTTCACAATCATTTCAAGAATGGTATCAGTGAAAAAGTGATTCCAATAGTCAACTGGGGTTTTGGCCAATCTAGCTGCTCCTATAACCCCTGGAAGGTGAGTGATAATATTTTAAGGTCCTCTACGCTTACCCTTATTTGGTGGCTTCCTGCTCCATTTGGTCTTCTTATCCCTTCCCAATGCGAATGACGCATCATCTGCTTCAGTATCACAAGCCTCTCCGTCATCAGTATACTCTTGTTCAGTAGCAGTATCATCTTTTTTTTCTTCAATTCCATCTTCTGATGCAATATCGCTTTCTTCGCCTAAATCTTCTGGATCCTCATCATCAGTTGTCAAAAGTCTTATTACCTCTTCGACATCCTTCTCATTACTCAAATCGAACGTCCTATTCGCCATATTATCCAAAAATCTTAAACAAATAATAAAAAAAAAGTAAATCAGTTTCTCCATGTGCAAATTACGCACACCTCACGAAAATCCCTTGTTTTCTATCAATCCGACAAAATAACCTTATAAACTAGTGAAATATAACCAAAATAAATGAATGTAAGGAAAACAAAATTAAAATACGAACCCCGGAAAGTGTGACGTCTTCGGTCGCAATGTGCTTTTTTGGCCAATTGCTTCAGCTCCGCTCCCTATGACGACGCAGCGACAACACCGCCAGTGGCCTTTAAGCAGGGGAGCCATTAGTAAAAGTGTAGCTGTGCGTTTTTTGCACAGGTGCGACCGACGGAGGGTTAATCCCTTGTCTCATTTTCGAGTTATAACGTTTCCAAGCTGTTAAAATGTGATAATTTACGTTTGGGAGTTATTGACATGGTTTCATAGAAAATTAAATCTTTCCCTAAAAACTTGAGTATATGCCGATAATATATACATTTTTGGAAAGGGGAAGAAAGGGACTTTCAGATGGTATTGAAAAATATAGGGTGTTGTATTTAAAATAAACCGATAATTTCGTTTCAAAAATGGTATTTTTTTTCGGCGCTTTCGGGAAAAAATATACATTTGGCAACTATTTCAATAAAAATTTGAAGGAAATATAAGAAGTTTAGCGAAAACTGCACGTCGATATATTTTTCCATTCTCGAGTAATAAGCCATCAAAATGTGTTACTTTATAGTGGGGCACCCGGTGTTATGCTCACAACCGACATTGACATAACTAACTCAAAAATGTTCATTCTGGGTGACACCCACGCAATGAGTATTTCCAATAGTACATTTGGAATATTTCAATTTAATTGGATATGACCATATTGATATAGTCAATCAAGTTATAATAATAAACGATTCATTAATTAACCAAATATCACAGTCAGGTGTATTATATTGATTGATAACAGAATTATCATTAAAAACGACGGAATTGCACAATTAATATAAAGAATATGGTAAATAAGGTCTTGTCACAAAAATAATACAGTGAATGTTTATTTTGCAATAAGTTTATCTTGTTTGTTGTGTTCAAAGTACTCAAAAGCTTTATTTTATTAAGTGCACTCGAACTACCGGCTAAAATGTTTTTTCTACCGTATTGTGTTATGTATCGCTATACAAATTGTATACGGTGGCAATCCAAAAAAATCCCACACCTCTCTTGTCATAGACTTCCTTCAATGTTAAGACCAAAGTACAAAAAAACAAGAGCAAAGGTATTAACGTGAACACTCATGAATTTGAATCCTGGCATCTAGACTTTTACACTTCTAAACATAAGTCTTTCAAGTTTTTTAATCAGGGTCATTCATTAAACTGAAGCTACTGTTTAGAAGTCTAGGTATACGCCACACTGTTGCGCTTCTCTACTTGTTTATCCTATTGGGATCATCATCTCTTACGACTTCCTTCAATGGGATTCTCGCCTCTTGGTGAAAAAACCTCTCTAGGAAAGTTTCAATTTTAGAAGTATCTATAATGATAGATACGTTTCTAGGAATGGGCGGAGCCGGAACTGGTATATACGTGCGCACACGATACACTCACAACGGTATGCTTACGCACATCGAACATTTGGCGTGTGACGTCACTGCGATGCAATATTCATTTGTATATTATGGCAACGAATGCCACTCTCGGTAACATCAATAGGTATTTATGGCGATAAACTTAAACTTTACTGAAACAGAAAAATAATTGAACCTTTTTGAGTTGTATCAAAAGCCACATTTTAGGGCAAGTCCAAGTATGGGGTTTTCAGGGATAATCTGGATGCATTAAAGCATACAAAGACATTGAATAAGATGCAACTTACTTATTTAAAAATAACATGAAATTAAAAAAGGTGTTTCGTTTTCAAATATTCACTGTTCCGATCTCACTTTCTTTTTAACGTTCGTAAATTTTGTTTTTCCATTTTCGCTTTCAAATTTTGCAAACTTATTTGTTTATTTAGATCTCGGAGTCTAATGTAAGTTCTTGTTCGACTCAAACAATAAATCACTTCATATGGGATTTCAATTTGGTTTTGACCGACAATACTAAAAGTTTTATCAGCCAAAATTTTGAAAATATTTTCTTCTTTTGATAAAGATGTTCCGTGAAGTGATCGAAACTCGGATTCAAGAATTTCCGTAGCTTTCAAAAGATCTTGATTTGGCTGTAATAAACCACCCCTCGATAGGAAATGTACCCAATCTTGAGCTCCAAGGGAAATCATCTCGCTGGTTTTAGTACCTAAATTAAATTTATCTTCAAATCTGTACGCTATGTACCCCGCCAGATATTTAAGAGCTTCTTGACGAATTATTTCGGTACTTTCAAAGGTTGTCAATAACTGTAAAGACTCATCGTCAAGAATATATTCTGGTTGAGTGAATGTATATGGAATAAATGTTTCTTCTTCTTCAAGTATACGGGTATTTGTTATTTGAATATTTTTGGAGACATTAGCTAGTAGTGTTTCAAGCAGATGGGACGCGATTCTTCTGATTCTAATGGTTGTATTAGACATTTTTCACCAGATTCCTCTGTATTTTTGTTCTCTGTAAAAATTGCCGCCGAGTTGTTACCTAATATATACCACGTCAAACAATACATAAAATCTAAAGGTTCTGGATGGTCATTTGTAGCTCCCATGCCTCTCATACAAGAGAAGAAGTTTTCAACAACGTCTTGATTTAGACGCGAGGTCAAGATGTAATCGACTCCTTTATAGTTTTCCTGCAAATAAGAAAACAATTCTTCCAGTGACCTAATTGACAACAGAATTCCTTTTTGAAACGGAATGAGAGACTTATGTTTGCCTACGGTCATATTCCCAATAGTTTCGGTCACCTCTTTTAACACTTTTTTCTGCTTATCTAAATTTACTCCATACGCATATTTAGTTGTACAATTTGCCACAATTTTTGTATGGGAATTAAAAAGATCAAACCAATCATTTATTAACTGTACAAAATCCGAAACTTCCTTCCACGGTAAAACAGATGGTAGTAGCCTATTTTCTCCACAAAACCGAATACTTTATGTAATAGAATTAGATAATAGTTGAACGGCTGGTTCAACTTTTTGTCTTTCGGAACCTTTTAAATCTAAGTGGTATCGATTAATTTTATATGCGATGGTTAATTCGGACGACGACAGTTGCAACAAATTCTCAAAACAATCCCTATTAATTAATGCGGTAATGAAATTAACTGTCTCGACCCTTACTTCGTGGAATATGCTCATATTAGTGTTTTTAAATGAAACTCACGATCTCTAGTTAATTCCACAATATAATAAAAGTTATTGAAAATTCTAAAAAATTGACAATTGTCTCGATAAATCAATACCATCGTCAGAATGACAGAAGTTACATTTCATTTTATGCCTACCTGATGTTTAGTAGTTATTTTTGGCTAGACCAAGAAGTAACCTAACTTGGGATTGGCTTAATATTTGTTTGTAGAAAAAAGAAGAAGATGTGATATTACAAATATTGAAGCTTAGATATTATTAGCCCTATGGTGATATCCTGGATATCATTTTTCCAATTAAGATCAGTATAACTGTGCAATGATATAGAAAACCAGGAAAACTATATCTGCTGATCTTTACAATTATCACTTAAGAAGACAGTTTATTAGTGGAGAACTCCCTAGATTTAACTGTTCATTGACAACTTCATATTGTGGGTTTCTTAAATGTCTTCTAATTTCCAGTTCTTCAAGGAAATCCAGTTCTTGTTTCTTTCCACAAATATGCAGCACTTCTAGTTCTGTGTTAGGTGTCAATGAATGGTTGGTGTCAAGTAGATGTTTGCGTAGTGGGATTTATCTGGTTGTTTTAATCTGTATGCTCGTAAGTGCTCACTGTATCGTATTTGGGTCTGACCCAAATAGACAGCATTACATTCTGGACATTTGAGTTTATATATACCTGACTTATTTAATAGTGGTATTTTTGTTTTTACATTTAACAATTTTTTACTAACGTTACTTTCTGTTTTAAAAGAAATTGTTGTATTCGTTGCTGAAGATATTATCTTTGAAATATTATTAGAAATATTTCCTGCATATGTGATGGTTTTATAAGTTTTAATTTCATCAGCTTGTTTAGGATATATTAGTTGTAATGCCACTTTTTCTTCTTTTTTACTAATTAGCTTATTTATCATATCTAATGGATAACCGTTAGATGTTGCTATTTGTCTAATTGTATTAATCTCTCTATCAAAATTACATTTGTTCATAGGAACTGAAAAAGCTCTATGTATCATTGAATTATATGCTGCTAGTCTGTGTGACATAGGGTGATTAGAATTAAATGGAATTGTCACATAAGTCTGTGTTGGTTTTCGGTAAATTGAATAATCAAGTACATTATTAACTCTTTGAATTTTTAAATCAAGAAAACTGATTGAGCCTATTTTCTTCAATTTCTAATGTAAATTTAATTTTCGGGTGTAACTTATTGATGTGGTTGAAAAATACATCTAATTGTCGTTCACTACCCATAAAACAAGCTAATATGTCATCTACATATCTATACCAAAATAAAATATTTTTCGAAATATTACTTTCAAAGATCTTTCTTTCTAAATTGTCCATAAAAATGTTTGCTAAAATAGGTGATATAGGGCTTCCCATTTGTAAACCTTCATTTTGAATATATATCTTATTGTCAAAAGTGAAATAATTCTGATTAATGCATACATCAAATAAATTAAGTATATCTGATATTATTCCTGGATTAATATTTTTATCTTCTAGTAATTTTCTTACAAGTATTAGACATTCTTTAGGAGGAATTTTAGTAAACATATTAGTTACATCGAACGAAATGAGTTTATAGTTATCTTGCAAGTGGATTGCTTTCAACTTTTTGATTAGTTCTATTGAATTTCTAATTGAGTACTGAGATTCATATCCGTAAGTATTAAGTATAAGCTTGAGCTTCTTTGCCAATATATTATTAGGAGCATTAACATAAGAGACTACAGGTCTAATTGGTTTCGTTATTTTATGTAATTTAACTGTTCCATATAATTGTGGACAATGAGGATTCTTATGTATGATAGACCTCTTTTTGTAATAATTTAAAAGATAATTTGAATTATTAACAATATCCCTTACATTATTAGAAAACTTTTTTGTTGGGTCTGCTTTAAGAACTTTTACATCGCTGGATTCTATAAAGTTATATACTTTGGAATTGTAATTTTCAGTCGTCAAAATGACAGTTGTGTTCCTCGTATCAGATTTTGTAACTGTTAGGTTATTATCCTCTATCTTCTTTTTTATTGCATTTAAAACTGTAATGTTATTTTTTGTTTGACGTTTAACTTTTGAAGGTTCAATATTTTTGATTAAATTGGCAATTTTTAATTTCTCATAAAGAAAATTATTTGAATTAGATTTTAAAGCTATTTCTGACTCTGTAGCTATAATCTGTTTAATATTATTCGTAAATTTTGGTGGTATGCTGTACTTTAAACCTTTATTTAAAAATTCTATTTCACTATCTGTAAAATTAGTGTCTGAAAGGTTTTCAAATCGTGGTGCAAAGTGTGTTGGTATGTAGGTACTTACAGTTTCATGATGTTTTGAGTATTGAATTTTGTGTTGTGTGTGTTCAAGATTCTGTAGCTTATTTTCTTGTTTCTTAAATTTCATATGCTTCCATTCAATTCTAACCACCCTATGTCACACAGACTAGCAGCATATAATTCAATGATACATAGAGCTTTTTCAGTTCCTATGAACAAATGTAATTTTGATAGAGAGATTAATACAATTAGACAAATAGCAACATCTAACGGTTATCCATTAGATATGATAAATAAGCTAATTAGTAAAAAAGAAGAAAAAGTGGCATTACAACTAATATATCCTAAACAAGCTGATGAAATTAAAACTTATAAAACCATCACATATGCAGGAAATATTTATAATAATATTTCAAAGATAATATCTTCAGCAACGAATACAACTATTTCTTTTAAAACAGAAAGTAACGTAGTAAAAAATTGTTAAATGTAAAAACAAAAATACCACTATTAAAGAAGTCAGGTATATATAAACTCAAATGTCCAGAATGTAATGCTGTCTATTTGGGTCAGACCCTTAGGAATTTTGAAATACGATACAGTGAGCACTTACGAGCATACAGATTAAAACAACCAGATAAATCCCACTACGCAAAACATCTACTTGACACCAACCATTCATTGACACCTAACACAGAACTAGAAGTGCTGCATATTTGTGGAAAGAAACAAGAACTGGATTTCCTTGAAGAACTGGAAATTAGAAGACATTTAAGAAACCCACAATATGAAGTTGTCAATGAACAGTTAAATCTAGGGAGTTCTCCACTAATAAACTGTCTTCTTAAGTGATAATTGTAAAGATCAGCAGATATAGTTTTCCTGGTTTTCTATATCATTGCACAGTTATACTGATCTTAATTGGAAAAATGATATCCAGGATATCACCATAGGGCTAATAATATCTAAGCTTCAATATTTGTAATATCACATCTTCTTCTTTTTCCTATAAACATATATTAAGCCAATCCCAAGTTAACTTTTATCATATTGTGGAATTAACTAGAGGCCGTGAGTTTCATTTAAAAACACTAATCAATGTGTTCTTTACCCAAAAACCCTCATCCAATATGTGGTTCCTTAATAATTTAATAAGATGAGGAACGTCACCAAACACATATACGTTTAACAAACTATTGCTAGGGTGTGGAAAACAACAATTTTGGTCATGTCCAATATTCAGTTGTGACCAAACTTTAACGTTAGATGTACATAAATCACAGACAATAACCACAACTGTGAAACCTGCATCAAAAAGTTTTGATATAGAAGATAATACGTCGATAGTCAGTGCTTGATCGAAATTATAATAAACAGGTTGCTTCCAGTTAATAAAAATAGCACGTGCTATTACCGTTTGACACGTTTCATGTGGCCCTATTACTTTTTGATGTCGTTTCTCAATATTTAAGCGATTAGATAAATGTATTTCGTCAAATGATAAAATACACAATTTTTCAATATTCTGCATATCAGAAGATTTTTTAGCCATTAAAATAACGTCATTCAGAATGCCCGGTTCTACTGAAAGTGTCGATGCCCATCTGCGTAGTGTCGAAAGCGCCGGTAAAGGATACCATTTGTTCTTAAGTAGCGGTATGCTTTGGGGCTAACACTTCGTAAGGCTATCGAACATGCTATTTCATCTGGCGACCATCGTTTGGATGTACATTTTGAGTGTACTATTCGTTTGATTTGACCTTTTGACAAAAATTGTCGCAGTCCAGTTTTCATCTGCTCCAACTCAGCTTTCACTGCACAATTCTCATTGACAAGGAAATTGTTTTCTTTCTGTAGTGTTGCAACTTTTGTTTGAAGTTCAAGTATTTGTTTTTCATCCTCACTGAAATAGAAGAATAAGAATCCACATTTACTGTCTCAACCCTTACTTCGTGGAATCTACGCATATTACTATTTTAAATGGAACTTACTGTTTCTAGATAACTCCACAATATATGTAACTTCTGTCATTCTGACGATGATATTTAATATCGAAACAATTGTCAAATTTCTTAGAATTTTTAACATGTTTTTCAATATATTGTGGAATTATCTAGAAACAGTAAGTTTCATTTAAAACAGTAAAATAAGAATCCACGTGACTATTTTTGATTTCTTAAGTTTACCTCACAGATGCTCGACTTAATGTAATGTCACCTTCCGATATTCCTATTTAATCTTCACAACTTTGAGAAGTGATCGAGACAGAAGACATTGTAGCTCCCGCTAGGTATTCAGCTACCAATCGCCTTCGTTTTATTCGAACTACTCTATCAGAATTTCTAGTATTTTCCCTTTAACCAGGCAGTTTCAAAGTGGGGATTGCATCATATTTTAAATTTCTTATATTTTTCCTTGTATAATTTGAAACAATATTTCTCAAAATGTATTGAGCAAATACATGCTATAAGGAAAACAAATGTGTAAACATAAAGGGTTTTTTAGCGAGCTGCTGGTTATAACCTAGCGGTTATTTGCGGTAACAGGCGGTTATTCACTCGCTAAAATGAAGTGGTTATAAACGTCACAACATAACCTTCAAATATTTGTTGTTAAGTATCTATTATATCAATACTATTGTTTATCTTTAGTCAGAGTTATTTAATGTATAGAGTGTAATGAATAACGAAGAATTATTGCTGTTAGCATTGCTGATTCATCAGAGGCTGTCCAATAGTTTGTACATATTATCAAATAGTTTTATTTCCTTGGGACATTCCTCAGTCAAAGTTATATTATGTAAATACTTAAGAGAATCCCACATAAGATTAGATCCAAAAAAATATTTGGTTGGATGCTTATCATGAGATGTCTTTTTTTCAACTCTTTCGTATGCAAAAACAACCTTCCACAGTTTGTGCAATGAAATAATTGCAAACGACGATCATGCTCTGGTAAAAAAAAATATCGAGGCGGTCGGTATCCTACTGAACCCAAGAAAAGTATGCTAGTGTTTTTGTGGTACATCTCAAAACAAGACACTTTACTATCTATATCTGATAGATGTGGACTTGTTCCATCTACAGTTATGAAATGAATATTGTTAATGCTTTTTTGTACATTATCACATACAAATTAAAACAAATTAACATTTTCTTTATGGTTGAGACCATTCACCTTTTAAAACAAGAGTGGGGGGGGGTTAGAACCACTGCCAGTTACCCACCTCTTGACTATGATAACTGAAGTTATTACCGTGGTCACTGATTTGATATTTTGGTATTTACCATTTGTGGCAAAAAATTGAATGGTTTTAACTTTTTGTGACCAGTAACTCGCTAAAAAAAAACCTTTAGTGATCAGTAATCATTTTTGAAATATTTACCGTTTTTCAAATTAATGTCTTCTTGCGGGCGGACACGCAGTTAACCAACAGTTTACAAAGTTCATCATTTTTTGGGAACTTAAAATATCTAATGTCTGTTCCCTGAGTTCTTCTATCGTAATTTGCACATCCATAAATAGCGCAACTGGGCATTTTAACCACTGACCGTTCTAACTAAATTAAACAGCATATTAGAGTATTTAAAAGTTCGTAATTATAATAAAACCGCAAACATACAAACCACACATTCCATCGTTCACGTCGACTAATTGTAAGAATGAAACCCTGTGGGCCTTGTGGGGTTAAATCGACGAAAACTAAAACACATTGTATATCGGTCCGTGTTCTACGATCGGTGCATGCATCACAAATACGTCATCTGACCGCAGAGGACGAATTTTTGTTTCCAGTCGATCATACCGTTGTAAGTGTATCGTGCGTGCGCAGTTCGTTATGTATACGGATACGTGACAAATTTAAGACGAGTTAAAACAGGCCTGTCACATCTACGGAATCTTCCGTAGATCTACGGAATTCAGAAGGTGTCTGCGGAATCTCCGAAAAGTCTCGAAAATCTACGGAATTTTCAATAACAATGATAATAATTACTATACTATGTACTGTTACACTGTTTGCTACGAGTTCCCTGAGTAAATTATTTCTCAAAATATTACCAACTAACCAAATACTTACTACGAAAACGAAGAGTGCGGAGAGTAGATAACTCAACATACACCAATCTGTATTTGTGGTTGTTTAACTTACATGAATCATGAATATAACCATAAGCAAAAACAGACGAAAAACTTAAAAATCTTCAATATATAATTCCCACAAATATAAATCAAAAGAAATCCATTTATTGCAGCTTCGGCTACCCATTTTCCTATAGTAATAAGTGAAAATGTGAATTAAATTGCTCGGATAGTTTTGAAAACTACTGGCTCAAAGTATCAGTTTTAAAAAATGCAAATGATGAACTAACATTTCCTTTATTAGTAAAATTAACAAATCACATTAGAATTATTTCTCATATTTCTGCAACAGTAGAAAGAATTTTTTCTTCAATTAATTTAAACAAAACTAGCACCAGAAACTCATTGTTTACCAATACCTACCCAGAGTCCACTACTCCATGCAAAAAAATTAGAAACAATTACAGTGGCCATAACTTTAAAGCTGAAAAATTGTATATCGCCCAATAAACAAATTCAAAATTCGCACCGACGCGCTACTTGAGCGTTAAGATCAAATGTTCATGAGTTCAGATAACCGCATATTTGTATGTTGAAGTTCTATTCTGGATCTACGGAAATTTACGAACTAATCTACGGATATTTGATCAGGTGCATGTGGCAGCCCTGAGCTAAAAGTACCTAATATTTAAGAAGCTGAAATATTTAAATAAGCAATGAAAATTTACTTACAATTTATACATTGAAACATGAAAATCCAAAATTTCCTATTTACACTGAAATAACGTGCTTCGTATTTATAACATTTCTTGATTGACAATTACAGAAGTTTACTTACCACCTGCAGGGCCCGCTGTAGCCTTCATATCACCCCGGACAAATAGACAATTTGCCACCAGTTTTTTTAAATAAAATAAAAATTATGTTAAAATCGTTTATTTAAAAAAATATATGTAATACATAATAAACACTTAAAAAGTGCAAAACTTGAAAGTACTTGTACATATAAGGTGTATTTTTATTGCTATAATTATATTATATTGTACAAAAAATTATGGCATAAACAAACAGTTCATTCTATAAAAATATAACTATAAAATAAAGTAGCCTAAAAGATATTTTTCTTTCTAACTTTGATTTCCACAAATGTTTTTATTATATCTTTTAAGTTAACTTGATCAGTAATTTCATACTCAATCGCTAAAATGACCAAACCATAAGATGATTTTGCGTTGAAGTTGAACGAAAAAAATTCTTGATCAATTATAATTTGGAAAAACTTCTTTCTTCACTTGCAACAGTTATTACTGGTATAGACAACAATACTCCGCTTAGGTTTTGGGCACAATTTAACATTATTATTAATTTTAGAACAGTGCTTGGCCTTTCTTTTTTGTCCATAAGCCCAGATACTGGACAAATTTCTTCTGCTAATTCTACCCCAATAATATCAACAGAATCACCGTGAGTTAAAATACTAAATCAAGAATACCAAAAAAAAACTCCAAAGAAAGGAATTTAAAAAGACCAAAAAATTTAAACATTAATATATTTTTTTATATGTTTTTGGCTTAGTACAAAAACATGTGTAAACTTATTATTTCAATAGTAAGCCCATTTTTTTTGTTATTGTCAATTTTCAAACATATTTGTGTATTTACTTATTTATTGTTGTTATTTTGTGTGTTTACTTGTAGAAGCTCAACCAGAAACGAATAGGGACTGGGATTTTTAAGAGCCCTTAAGAAACATTGTAACAATCATATACTGCCAAGAGCTGCAGAGTAACTTAAACTACCTTATGCGATGGTTTCATAAGAACCGAATGCTTTTAAATGTAGAAATATACAAATATGCAATATACTAGGTTTAAGCTTGTGATATAGACATATTTAATACTTCCAGTAAATAATTAAAGATGTGTTTCAAGTGGAAAAGAAATGTTAGATATATTATTTTAAATTTTGTACAGTCATAAGTGCTGTTTAGCACTCTTATATGTAATTACTTGACACCTTGTATTTACAGAGATGGGCAGTAGTTAACTACTTTTCCTTAAAAAATATGTTCATTACTTTTATTCTAGCAGTCACAGTTATTATACTCAAATATTTTCTTTCACAGAAAGTTTCCAAAAATGGTAGTTAACTACTTCTTTGCTAACACTTTTTTTGATTAAGTAGTTAGCAGTTATACTCCAGTAGTTTGTCAACTCTCTGTGTTTATAGGAGTACCTATAATAGTAAATAAATTAATATAAACATCATAAATAATTTACTACTTTTATATTGATTTAACATCATTTAAAAATCTAATGATACTTCAATCTAGAATGTATGTTACTCAAATTATTTTTTAATGATTGCATTGTTTTCACATTATATTATTTATTGTTATTCTGTTTGTTAAGAAAAGTAGTTTGTGAAAGAAATTATTTGTTGTGTATTTATATATCAAAATAAATAAACTGTTTATATGATTATTTGTTTTATTTTTTCTAATTTAACCATTTATGGCCATATATCTGTTCGAATTTAAGTTTAAATTCTTCCTGAGAATCATAAATTAATTACATTCATTAACACCCCCCTTCCCCCGGCTTTAATTATACTTATAATAAAAGGAAAATATCATCCATTGCTCAACTGTGACTGACAGTAATTTCTCTGAATAAAACTCAAAGTCAATGTCACAGCGTGACTAAACGGTGTAACATTTGACTTTGAGTTTTATTCAGAACTAAAAAATAATTATAATGATAATTCTCTCAAAGTAATATAAATTAAAAACACATAAACGTAATAGTAAAGTCTTGGTTGCAATGCAGAAAGTGCTAAATGTTTTAATTAAACCACACCCAGTAACCATGCTAAATATACAACACTAAGAAAATGTAAAATCGTATCGCAAGTGATTGGTCCTTCGATAAAAACAATTTAACTCTACGCATTTCACAATCAAACAATATAAAAAGTTTGAGTCTGTGAAACACCATCATTTGATATTTCATTTAATTTCACTCAACATTTAATCATTATTGAGTTAATGGAGTTAAATTGAATAAAATGTCAAATGATGGACTATAAATGGTTATTTACCAAAACCTAAAATTACAGAAATTTTTTTAACATCACTCAGTTGTTTAGTCGACAGGCTCTTTAGATGGCGTCACAATCAGTGTCTCATCTATCTGTGGTACCCATCACTAGTTTTCAGCATATATTATGAGTGCATATGAAATAATGTTTGGTATCATATTTGATTGCATATGTTATACACCCGTCATCCTCTATTATTATTTGCTTATCTTATTACTTCATTATTTTATATAGAACATTCACTAGTGCTATTCCTATATTTTTTTCGAATCTGGTTTTATTTCCTTATTAATATATTATATTCCATTCCTCAGATAATTGCTCCTTTTGCCAACTATTATCCTTTTATCATTGATATTAGTGTATATATTCTCTGTATTTTACCATTTCTGCTGTTATCTTCCCTGTGCTTTTATTATTCTTTAATTTTTCCACTATAACTCTAAAGTCTTTTACGTTTGACCATTCTACTAAAATCCAACTAAGGAGTCTTAGTTTTCTTCTTCATCTTTCATTTCTTGTGGATCTATGTTCTCTATTTAACCCTTTCACTGGCACTAGTAGTAAAAAATTAAGGAAATTATTTTAATAGATTCGCCAATTTTATTTAGGATCAATTGTCATAATTTAAATGAAAAAATAATAATTATCCCCTCCCTTCAGTTTTTGAGACAAATCCAGTTTACGCATTTCAAGTAAAATATTGTTTCGCATTGTAACAATGATTTTATTATTCAAAACACTAGTACATACAGTAATTATTTATTATGAATTTTTTTTAAAACAGTTTCTATCTTTCAGGAAACATATGCACCTGGCACTTGGTGCAGTAAACATGTGTTTTCTTTCTTTACACCCTTCAAATTTACAACGTGCCCCTTTTTGGAGATTTTTTCGTAAGTATGAGGTGTTCAGCCACACACTGTCGGAAGCCTAGTAAATCAAGAATTTGTTGTTTTGTAACACCCAAATTCATGGCTTTATTCTTGTATTCTAACCATGAATTTGCTAAAGCCAGATCTATGGCATGGAAAATCAGCCTTATTGTCCATTTTCTGGACTGAACGTAGGAGCGGTAGATACTCAGCAAAAAATCATGTTTATCTACCCCTCCCATACTGCTGTTGTACCTCCGTACTGCTTCTGGCCTAGGCACTTCAATGTATTCCTTTATTGTATTATCCCATCTTCTACAGATGTCTTGCTCTCCAATTCCAACAAAATTTGACGCTAGGACGACCGATTTATTGTCGTACCATTTTGTGATTATTATGCCATCCTTACTGATACACTCAGCTGAAGTTCCTCTCCCTTCCTTCTTCATATCCTTATCACTTGGTAGATTTGGACGATGGAAACGATTCGATCTAATTGTGCCCACTGCAAATATTGACTTTGAACATGCATAACTATTATAGCAGCTGACGCGCCAAAGTGCATATAAAGTGATTTCATTTCTGTAGTTGATCCCTGGTAGATCAAGAAATCATACACTATACCACTCTCTCCAGCTAACACGTACAATTTCACGCTCCATTTTTTGGTTTATTTTTGATGTATTGCTTGATATTCAAGCGTCCTTTGAAAGGGATTATTTGTTCATCAACACAAAGATTGCGTTCTAGTGGCAGTTCTTGGTATCTTTTCCGTAGTGCATCATATATACATCGCACTCTCCACAACCTATCTGTATTAGTAGCATCCCTACTAGTTACATCAACCAAATGCAAAGTACGTCTCAGTTTAAAAAATCTTTTCAAAACCATTTTATCTTTTATGATTGGAATACCACATGCACTACTTCAATACATTTCAACTCTGGGGAATTGTAAATTTCCCATAATTATATGCATTCCAATAAATTTCTTCACCTCCTCTATATTTGTTGGGGGAAATCTTGGTGTATTTTGCTGAACAGCATACAGATTCGTCATATTCACCATTTGTTCAAACACACTGTTTGGAGTGTACCGAAGAAAAAAATCCACTGGGCTAGGCAACTCAACTACATGTTCAGTTGAGTTATTTCCATTATACCACCTGACAACTGTGGTTTGATACTGTGCACGTGCCATCCAGATGATGATTTCTTTTTTAGTTAGATTGTACTGCTCATAAAAGTTGTCAACAGCTTCCGAGCCATTAATTTTTGATACCATCGCAAAAGGTCCTAATTCCGCGGTTGAAGATCCTGGTCTTGCCGTTGACAATCTTTGTTCCATTGTAGACGTTCCTGGTCCCGGCGCCGATGACTCTGCTATACCATCAAAGCCTCCATCACTCTGTCCATCGCTTTCACTCCCGCTCTCCAGATCATCAGTCGGTCATTCTTCATCTATAAAGTCTGAATGTGATTATCTATGCTTGACTCATCCCACCCCAAATAATCGTCAGATAAAACGGCGATATCCGATAAATCGTGTCATTTTCTAAAAACTGCAACATTTGCTCTTCTGTGAGAGCATTTTGTTTTCGAAAAGCCATTTTCTGGAACAAACACAATGTTAGCCATACTGACAAATATTATTTACATCAATTTCTACCAACGACTATTTTCGTTGAAGTGCGTTTGTCCTTGTGGAGGTACATGCTTTTTGAAACGTATGTTTTAGTGTTTATGAAAAACTTTTCGTATCTGAATGAATTATACAGTTCAATGTAGTTTTTGTACACACCAGGAAAATAAAAATAACGCAGATATGACAGTTCCACTTTATGAAAACAATTATTATGACAGCTAAGTTGCACTCAATCGCTACAACGCTATTACACGACTGCTTAAAATTAAATGCATGACATAGAACTTACGAACCTAGAGCACGCTACTCGCTTATGCTGTATGACGTGGGTGTACCCTACATGGTACAAAAGCAGCAATGTTGAACTTTTTGTAAATTTGGCCATTTGATGCTGTTGAAACTGATGTACCTGGATAGGTACAATTCCAGTGACGGGGTTAATGTTTTTTTAAGTAATCTTCCCATATCTCTCCCAGAACATGGACTCTTGGTTACCGCCCTGTTTGTTAGACCCTCAAATTAAAGCTCCTTCCCAATTCCAGTACCTATATTATATTCTAGTTGATTTTAAAAGAAAATAAGAGTACTCATCATTACTAAAATTAAAATTTATTCGTATAAAACTAACAAATAATTATCATAAAAATGAAAAAGTTGATTTGTGAATTAGTACAAAAATATAAGTTTCTCATGAAATATTGTCAATATTACATAATTACTTAAATCCTGGTTACAACAGATACAAACCCATTAAGATAAAAAAATGGTTCGCTTTGACTTTCAACATCTCGAAAAGGTTTACTGTCAGCAAATGGATTTCTAGAAGGTGGCATTAAAACTTTCAATTCTGATTCTGCATAATTTTTAACTACTTCAACATCTTTTTCTATTTCCTTCAAAGTGAAGGCTGTTAATATTAATGGAGTATTTTTATTTTTAACTAAATATTTTACACTATTTGTCCACAAATATTCTGGTAAATTATCATCATCTGCTAAAGGCTCAATAAGAGATGTATGTAAACCGCTATTGAATATAACAACAGCATCAGGTATTTTGATATTATTTACTTTATCATGATAAAGGTGGGCATGAAATGTGCATGTTGTTTGGCATTTCCTTTGCTTGCAAGTTTCACACAATTCATCAGAAAATTTATCTGTAGTCCAATCAAAATATACCTCTGGTCCTACAACAATGAAATCAAGTTTAAGTAAATTGTTAATCCAGTGAAACCCTAATTCTGCCATGTGTCTCCACTGCCTACCAATTTCATAAATACTACCACCAACTACATGTATTATTAGTTCATCTTTTATAGCCTGCCTATTAACTATCAATTTGGATTGTTCTAGTCCATATAAAATTGTAGCAATTGGGGACAAATTATCATGCTTTCTTAGTGTTTGCATTATGTTATCTGATCCAAGAGTTGAATACAATCCAACAAGCTCGGACAATGAATGGGGTAGAGCTTGAATATTGTTAGGTATATTACAAACAGATAAATGAAACTTCTCATTATGAACCTTTGAAAACGATCCCATTTCCATATTTAATTTGTATGTATGACAGTATTTTTGGTGAGAATCTTCAAATTGGAGTTTATGATCTTCGGAACAAAAAAATACACTTTTACATTTATCACATTCACTGTAAATATTGGAGGAGTAACATATTTCACAATGTCTGGAAAACATCCAAATATGATTTTCATAATTAGATAACTGTCGCCCTAAGTATTTACGAATCAACCTAAATTTTATCTTCTTTACAGTAAGAAGATCATCGAAATTTCTTATAGCAATAAAGTCGCATTCGCTACTTGCTTTTGTCATCGCAGCACAAAAATTCTTGTGATATTTCCAATCCAACTTTTGATGCTCTTTTGAACAGTAAGCTATTGATCTACACTTAGAACATCTTTTCAAATTTCCAGAGATTTTACAAACTTGGCAGAGATTACTATGAAAAAATGAGCCATACACTTCTGGATCATATTGTTCGTTCATATTGAATAATTGCACCAATGACAATATATATTACTTTCTTTATTAATTCCACTTTATGAATGTAAATAAATATTTTAGTCCAGCTTCATAACCTATCTTTTTAAATTGGGTTAAGTATAAACCACAGATATACCACGTATAAACGTAATAGCGTTTTCAATTTACCTGCACCGGCTGAACTGAGTGCGCACACAGGCGCGTACCAGTGGCGTAACTGCCTATGGGCTAGGCGGGGTAGTGCCCCGGGGCCCTCGATCCTTACCAGATGACAGGTTGCAACCCCACTTTAATCATGAAAACTCAGTTGAGAGAAATTCAAAAGTTATGTCTAGGGAATTCCCCTAAATTCTTTCTGTAGGTTAGCAGTGTTGTCAATTTGACGGATAGTGATATGTGCGTTTTATTATTCATCGATGTGCGTTTTATTGTGAATTCGAAAGATTTTTTTTCGAGAACGGTTAAAAAATTAATGCTGTATCAGGAGTAAGTAAGCTAATGTCAATAAACTTTTTTGTACTGGTCAATATAGAATATAGTGGTTCAATTTTATTTGATTTTATCACTCATATTGATGTCCGTTAAGTCAATAACTCGTGTCAAATTTCGGCTAAACTGGCAACAGTGGTAACACTAACGGTGATAACTTTTTTCCGGGGATTCCCCAACAACACTTGTAGCGTTTCATTGTGTTTCTCTTTCCTTTTATTTTACTTTTAACTTCGTCAGTGAACAGTGACTACAGTGAGTTGAGTACCTACCTCGAGCACAATCTAATATTGTATTGTTTCAATAAATAAGAAAACTAAAATTATGGATAAAAAGAAGAAACCCAGTGGTGCATTTAAACGCAAACAACGCCAAAAAAGAGAAGATAGTAAACAAAAATTGCCGAAAATTGACAAGTTTTTTAGTCAGCCTTCTGCAAGTACATCTGGCCAAAATATTTCTATCGATAGTGACTCAAATAATGTGGTAACTGCAGTGTTGGTTGAGAAGCCTACTGAAAAACGACGAAAAATGGTAATATTTACTTACGTATTTTTCTTCTAGTAGATGCCGCCATGCTTTCTCACACAATTATTGCTTTATCACTTGACCAACACGGACTACTGTCAGTTTCAAACTAAATAATCGCGTCTATAGATGTGTTAGATGACAGTAATTGAGATATAGGCAATACAAAATACAACAGTGTAAAATTATTGCTTGAATAATTCTATGTCCATTGTAATGGACGCCAGGTCTGAAAGGGTTAAAAAGGAATTTCAGCAGAGCGTTATCACCTTTATCTCATATAATGAGCGTATGATGCTACTACAGCTAAAAGCACATCCCATTAACATAAACCTTATTCAGGTGTATGTCCCTACATCAGACAGTAACGACCATGTTATAGAACAGTTTTATACAGACTTAGAACAATTAAGGAATAATATCAAAAAGCAATAAGTGATTATAATTATGGGAGACGCAAAGATTGGACGAGGAAAAGTCGAAAAATTCGTTGGCAAATTTGGACTGGGAACGAGAAATAAGAGGGGAATGCTACAACTCTGCCAAGAATATGAGATGATAATTACAAACACCTTTTATGATCTGCCTCCAAGAAGACTATATACCTGGACTTCACCTCGACACAATGACAGCCGAATAATCAGAAATCAAATAGATTTTATAACCGTTAATAATCGATTTAGAAATGGGATTAAGAGCGTTAAGACCTATCCAAGTGCCGACGGAGGAACATACCATAACTTATTAGTTGCAAATGTAAACATAAAACTAAGAACCCTGAAACGACATAACAAATCTCCTAAAATAGATCTGAATGAAATTAAAAATCGCAAAGAACTAAATGAAGAGATAAGGGACAAGCTAAACACCGTATCTCAAAGCGAAGAACTGGAGTACGTTAAAAAATGCTTTGTTGGAATCTGGCAGTATGGTACTTGGCACGGAAACAAAAGCTAGTAAAACCGAATGGATGACACCTGAAATAATTCAACTTGTTACCGAAAAAAGAAAATATAAAAACAAAAACAGGCAAAAATATAAAGAACTGAAGAACAAAATAAAATACAAAAAGAACTGGATGAAAGAAAACTGTAAAGAATTGGAAGAACTAAATAATAAACACGATACAGCAAACCTTCATAAAAAACTAAAAGACATAACGGGCAACACTAAACACAGAACACCCTGCATCACTAGGAATAACCAGGGTCAATTAGAAACGGAGGATGAACAAATAAAGAAGGTATGGGAACAATACATTCAAGCTCTTTGCAGCGATGCAAGGGAGTATGGACAAGAGACGCTAGACGAGGACCAGTGCCTTGAAATTTTGGAGTCAGAGGTCGAGCAGGCCATACAAACGGCTAAGAGTAAGAAAACTCCTGGTCCAAACGAAATCCCTACAGAACTACTAAAAGCATTAGATACCGATATAGTGAAAAAGTTTACAGTTATTCTTAATCAGATATACAGGCAAAGTAAAATACCTACGGAATGGCTCAAGTCCACGTTTATTCCCCCGCCAAAGAAGAACAACCCCAAACCATGCGATGACTATCGATTAATAAGCCTTATCAGCCACTCACTAAAAATACTTTTAAAAATTATACAAAACAGAAGACATAAGAAATGTGAAGAAAAATTAGATAAAACTTAGTTTGGATTTCGTAGGGGCATGGGAACAAGAGAGGCATTGGCCTTAACAGTCCTTTTACAGAAGTGCAGAGAATACAACAAAACCGTATATGCATGCTTTATAGATTTCCAAAAGGCCTTTGACTGAGTACAACACACAAAACTAATAGAAGAACTTAAAAACATCAATTTAGACAAAAAAGACATCGAAATAATAAAGAACCTGTACTGGAATCAGTCAGCTACAGTGAGAATCAATAATACAGAAACTAATGATATTTCGATTGCACCAGGTGTTAGACAGGGATGTATTCTCTCACCAACACTGTTTAACGTGTACTCTCATGGTATCTTTGAGAAAGCCTTATGGGAAAGAAGCGAAGGGGTTAAAATCGGCGGCGAAGTAATAAGCACGATAAGATACGCTGACGACACTGTGATCTTGGCAGAGTCTGGAGGATCTGCAGATACTTGTAAATGCTGTTAATATGGAATGCCAGCAAATGGGAATAGATATTAACACAAAAAAACAAAACTCATGATAATCTCCAAAACACCCGCACATAATGATCAATTAATAATAAACGATCAAGCAATAGAAAGGGTAGAAAAGTTTAAATACTTTGGTGCTTTCATTACCTCAGACCTAAATCAGGACCAGGAAATCCGTGTAAGGATTGAAATGGCAAGATCGGCATTTCTAAAATATAAATCCATGTTTTGCAATAAAAATTTGAATTTAATACTCCGATTGAGATTTATGGAGTGCTATGTTTGGTCCCAGCTATTATATGGCGTAGAAACATGGACGGTAAAGGCACAAATAACTAAAAGAATCGAAGCATTCGAAATGTGGATTTACAGACGTATGCTGAAAGTACCATGGACAGCCCGAATTACTAACGAGGAAATAGTACATAGAATTGGTCGTGAGCGAAAACTACTAAAAATAATTAAAATACGTAAGACAGCATATCTCGGTCATGTATTACGACACGATAAATACTCTCTGTTACAAGTGATTATGCAGGGGAGAGTTGAAGGAAAGAAGAGAATTGGGAGAAAGAAGAAATCATGGCTGAGGAATATCCGAGAATGGACAGACATGGGCGTTGAGGAACTTTTTCATATTGCTAAGGACAGAGATGCTTTTAAGAGAGTGGTCGCTAACCTCCGTTAAATGGGGACGGCATTCGAAGAAGAAGAATGATTTTAAATGAAAAAACTTGTTTCACTTCCAAATTTTGTATATTTAAACGATATCGTACATAGGAAAAGTCTCTACCTATAGTAACAATGAAGTTAATATACCTGCATCGTTGTGGTTTCACATATTTGCTGCTCTGCAGCCCCTGGGTAGACCCCATGAATAGAGAACACCAATAGAACAACACAAAATCGGCCGGAATGGATTCAGGACCCCATCTCCATCGACTAGGACCTAGTTGAGAGCTGAATAATTCCAGAACCTTACCAAGATAAGTCCTTTGTCTTATATTCAATTCATGGAAATCTAGAATTGGAGATTTTTATTGTATAACGGCGTTCGTATTCATCTTGTATTTTGGATATGCAGTTATTGTGAATTATCTATAGTTATAAATAAATATAATTTGCTGAACATTTGATATTTGATTTCCAGCAATTTATATTAACTTGGACCATCACGTTAAAATATGTTTAGTATTTCGTTTTGTTAAGTTAAAGTAAATATACGGTTTTCCAGTTTTTAACCTTTTTAGTTTTTTTGTTTAGTTAAAGTATCGCTTAAAAAGCTGGTGGCGTCAAATTTAATATCGATTGTTCACTCCATCCCAGTGATTGCTATAAAAATACATTAAGGAAGAGTCCCAAGCCGGGGGAGAACATATGTTACAACCGACTTTGACACTTACAGAACGTTCGGTAAGGTAAGAATATATTAATTTCACAATAGTAGGTGGCAGTCGGATGCTCAGTAGCTTCCTGGCAAGTCCGGTATGCCAGACTTCATCGAAAGCTTTCTGATTGTATATCAAAATGGCGGCGGAACAGTGTCGCTGATTCATTGCTTTGGTGACGATTGTTTAAAGGTTTGTGCGGTGGCGTTCTGACCTGAATGGCCTGGCCAGATTCTTTCTTTGATCAAACTTTCCCAAGGACGCATGAGAAACTTTTCGGAGCACGCATGAGAATATATATATATATATATATATATATATATATATATACATATATATATATATATACATATATATATATATATATATATATATATATATATGTATATATATACATATATAGTAGACAGACAGACAGAGTAGAGTGTTTGTGAATTAGCTCCTGAAACTTAATAAAATTCTACTGGTACGTACTTAACAAAGAATTTTGAATTTTGTACAAAAATTACTTTATACCATAGTGATGTAAATACAAAAGGAGATATTCTGAGAAGTGCAGTAAAAATTAAGATATTTGGGCCGTTTAGAATCATCAACGCTATCGTTGAAAGGCAAAAAACCTTATCTTATCAGTCAGTCATTAATAAAATACTTAAATATTAAAGCAGACCATACACGTCTTCTGATTGAAATCCATTGAATTATAAAATGAGCGAAGAAGAGGTTACAGCAAAACAATTACTAGAAGAAATTATAAAAAACCGAAATGAAGTGAAAAGCTATATAGATGCCTTAGAAGTTAGGCAACAAGTCAAAACTGAAGAATTAAAGAGAAGGGTAGAGCTACTAGAGAAGGAAAATCAAGAACTAAAAACAGAAATAGAAAACTCAAAAAGAGCCGAAAAGAAAAATAATATTATAATCTTCGGAATTGGAAAACGAAGCCCACTATTAACCTGCAAAGAAATTTGCGAAGAGCTCAAAAATCTTCTAAATATTAACATTCCTGAGGAAGAAATAAACAATTTTTACTTTCTGGGTAATAACACAAACAGCCCTCTAAAAATTGAATTTAAACGATTTATTTCAAAACAGCTTGTCATTAAGAATAGAAATCTATTGAAAGGACAGAAAATCAGCATTGCGGACGACCTAACACCACAACAAAGAAAAGAACACCAGTTATTATGGAAACATAGAATATTGGCAAAAAACGATGGGAAAAATAACTGCTTCATAAAAAACGGTAAATTATTCGTCGATGGGGATTCATACGATTACGAAGAACTATTGGAAATTGAAAAAACTAACGAACAACCAAAGTCAAATAGTACTCCTTCCACTCCTACAGTTCAAACAAACCAGCCAAGCAGCGCCCAAGAACTTGTGTTGAAACAGAACCTAAATAGTAACACCAAGATTCAAGCGAATCCGTCAAACATCTCCCAGGAACTTGCTTTTAATAAAAATAATTCAGATGCGCCACAAAAAAAAGGAACTGTAACATCAATAACTGTTAACACTAGGTCTCAAATACAGAAACAAAGAAATAACTCTACTGGTAAAAAATAAATACAATAAGTAATTCTCTAACTTCATTTTTTCTTTAAGGTATAATATAATCAGCGTTAGTTGTTTGTTTTTGTTGTCGTTTATTTTGTGTTTTGGTAAGATTATGGATCCTTATATACGAGATAATGAATATGTGCCACATAAGGCAATCGAAATTGGTAATATTAGAGATTACAATAAAACTACCACCCTAGCAGATAAAAAAAATTATAATTTCAATGTTTTACACCAAAATATAAGAAGTATTGCAAAAAATTTTGATGCCTTTTTAACTTACTTTTGTCAACTACAAGATACTTTTGATTGCATCATTTTGACAGAAACTAGAAATCTCACAGATCTGGATGCTTTTCATTTGGATGGTTATAATACTCTCTACAACGAGGGAAATATAAACATCTGTGACGGAGTAGTAGTTTTCATAAAACAGGAGCTAGATTATACCTTTGAGATAGGGAATATTGGACTGTTTAAAATCATCGACATATTTATTAATGTAAATAATAAAGTAATTAATTTAACAAGCATTTATCGATCCCCGTCGACAAGCGTTGACGTTTTCAATAGTGAGCTACAAGTTTTTATTTCTAACGTAACCAAGAATCACTCAGATTATCATTTAATTGTTGGTGATATTAATATCAATATATTGGAGGAAAACAATGAATCCGTAGATGAGTACCTTAACAATTTATACGAGTTAAATTATAAATCTTTGGTTAATAACATAACAAGACCTCAAAGCAAAACATGCGTAGATCATATTTTTATGAAAAATAGAACAAAAAATACTGAATTCATGTCTATTGTTTTGCAGAGCGATATAACTGATCACTACATGACAATTGCTAAACTACCGATATACACAGTATGTGGCGATTTCAGCACAAAAAACAGATTCAAACAACATATTAATTTTACTTCATTAAAAAACTGTTTACAAAAATATAACTGGGCACATTTTATGGCTATAGATGATATAGAAGAAAGTTCTACTTTCTTCACTAACCTGTTAAAGTCAGTCATTGACAAAAATAGTAAAATGGTGAAAATTTCTCACAATAAAATAAAACGTAAAGAATGGATTACAGATGGACTTGTTCAGTCGATAAACCACAGAAATAAACTATTCCATCAATTAAGAGCAAATCCAATGAATTTTCTTCTAAAACAGGAATATACTAAATACAGAAATACACTAAATAACTTAATAAAACAAGTGAAAACAAATTTCTATAAGGACAAAATTAATAAATTAGGTAATGACTCAAAAGCTCTTTGGCAGGTGGTAAATGAAAGATTTCCGAGCAAACAAGAAACAATGATCAAACAAATTAGAAATGAAAACGGACAACTTATAAAAGAAGACGAAGAAATCGCGAACTGTTTTAATGATCACTATGCTTCAATAGGTAAAAATATGGCAAGTAATATCCCAACACCATCTGTTTATCATCTACAAAGAAAGCCGTATCAGTCGTCCCTGTTCCTTGCACCTACAACCAAATATGAAGTACTAGAAATTATAGACTCATTAAAATCCAAAAAAGCGCCAGGTATTGACGGAATAAAAGCTGAAACTTTGAAAGAAATAAGAAACGAAATAGCTCAACCACTTTCTCACTTAATAAATAAAATAATAGACTCCGGATACTGTCCCACTAATTTCAAAATTGGTTTAATAAAGCCTCTATTTAAAAAGGGTTCTAAATCTGAGGTAATTAACTACAGACCCATATCGTTAATCTCAAATATAGCCAAAATTTTTGAAAAAATCCTTAAAAAAAGAATTATTCAGTACATAAATAAAAATACACTAATTTCTTGCAATCAATATGGCTTTAGAGAAGGTACATCTACGCAGGATGCAATTTGTGCTCTAACCTCTAAATTATATAAATATATAGACCAAACCAAACCAGCTTTATGTGTATTTCTTGATCTAGCTAAAGCTTTTGATTCTGTGGATCACACAAATCTTTTGGAAACTTTGGAAGATCTAGGATTCAGAGGAAATACCTACAACTTAATAAAAAGCTATCTGACTGACCGTTATCAATATGTTAAAATCAACAACTCTATTAGTAAAAAGAAATTAGTAGAATGTGGAGTTCCGCAAGGGACAGTGTTAGGACCAATTTTGTTTATAATATATTTAAACAATTTACTGGCATTTCAATCTAGTGGTGAGATGATCTCCTTTGCTGATGATACTGCAATAGTGTATAGTGCAGATACTTGGATGCAACTAAAGGAAAAAGCAGAAAGTGATCTTGTAAAAATTTTTGATTGCTTTAAACAAAAAAAGTTATCCATAAACTACGATAAAACTTGTTACTTACCTTTTACATGCCTAGCTTCTTTTTTACCTCCGTATAACTTTTTAACTATACAAGGTCACAATGAAAATATTGTATTGCATTCATCAAATAACATTAAATATTTGGGAGTAACAATTGACAGTCATTTACGATGGAATTTTCATAGTAATCAAATACAAAAAACACTACGCAGTATGTTGTTTAAATTTAAAAACTTAGCGAATATTTTAGACACTCATCAGTTAAGAAAACTATACTTTGCGCTTATAGAATCTCGTCTGAGATATGGGATATTGGCTTGGGGAGGTATTGCAAATACTCACCTTAAGAAAGTAGAAGTCCTACAAAAACAGTTTTTAAAAATAGTTTTTAAAAAACCAAGATTATTTCCATCTGATGTATTATATAAAGATAATAAAGTAATGGATATGCGGCAGCTATATTTTTTTAACATTGCAGTACAGCAGTTCAAGAGAAGGGGATTTCTGGTTTATGTAGATCATGCACATAATACCAGATACAAAAAAGAGACACCCCTAGAAACAGTATTTACTCTAAAAACTGCTACAATGAGATCTCTTGAATACTTGGCCAATAGAGTCTACAACTACCTCCCAAAAGAAATAAAGGATGTAAAAAGTGTTTTTTCTTTTAAAAAGAAAGTTAAAAATTACCTTTGGTTAAAAGAAAGATCTGCAATTGGAGATTTAATTGAACCTAATATGAGTTGAAAATATTGTAATGTAAAATTATTAAATGTATTTATTTTCGTCATATTTTAGTTTTAGTCTTTTTGTTCAATGTTTTCAAATCATAATCTCTGGGATTTTTACATTTTCAAATTGTATCTGTCACTTTTCTTGTCTGTTTTGTTTTTATTTGACACTGTTTGTTTTACTCATTGTATGTACTTACTGTTACGAACACCGAGCTAACCATGCCTTAGTTTCCCCACACTCAGGCATTGCCTTAGTGGGTAAATCGGTTTGTTTGTCAGCCAGATATATTTTCATAAAATTATTTTATTTTGTCTTTGTAATCCTGTTTCTATAATTATTTTGTAATTGTTTATGATGATGAATAAACTTATTATTATATATTATTATATATATATATATATATATATATATATACATATATATATATATATATATATATATATTATAATTATATATTATTATTATTAACAATTTATTATTATTAGTTATTTTAGAGTCGTTGTCTTGTTTTGTTGACTTGACCTACCTTCGGCTAGCTCTGAATTATCATATGTTAATGTTGCTTTTATTTTAATATAGAGTCGGTGGCATGTAGACTCCTTCCTTTGGGTTCAGGACGCACATAAATAAATGTATTATAATCTTGAATATTTAATTCTTAAATTTTATGGTTCGCTATATTCAGAAAAATTAAATCTTTCATGAATATACACCTCCGAGTTTAATGATTCAGAATATTATTACACAGAATGAATGAAGTAAGCAAATTTTAATAAATTTATTATGGAGATTGAATAAAAATAAAAATACCAACACTTTAAAGAAAATATTTTAATAAATTGTTAAGATCAAAATTTAGAATTATTTTTACACCAATTTTCCTGATGCCACTCCTGCATTCTATACAGTCATGCGCACTGAATACCATGGAGCATAAAAACTATTGCGTCGGCGCATAGGAGAAACTTATGCTCTCATAAAGTTCCACGCGACACTAAATGTGGAATTCACAGTCTGTTACATGTATGAAATGTTTATACGATTTTAACGTTCATATATTCGTTGAAATTATCGATATATTATTTAAAACTGACTATACAATTACATATATATATATATATATATATATATATATATATATATATATATATAAAAGGAAATACGAGTGAAGTGAAATTAGAATAGTGAAAGATAGAAATAATTCAACATACATTAGAAGAAAGAAATGGAAGCTAAATGATTATTTACGTACAGCGTGAACAATGATGGAATGAATTAATTATAACAAGTAAGTACAATACTATATCTATTAATTAAAATTCATGGATATCCATGTATACGATATCATATTCATCATATTATAATGTTTTGGCCTTTTTATGAAAATTATTATTGAATCGTTCAAAATATATTTTATTGTTCACTAGTTACTCTTTTTGGAATTCCAAAATTAATATTTAAATAGCACAGACCTTAATTTGTATCTTCGGTATAGCTATACACGGTACTGCTGCTAGCGTCTCCCAGTTCTTGCGGATTTCTCAGCGGAAGAAATGCTCCTTCTGACAACTTCCAGTTATCACACAGTTTAATGATTAATAATGTTACTATTTCTTAACTTTTAGCTTCAAATTTTACTTTTATATCATTTTATTAAAAAAAAAATTTGTAGAGGACATTTACACCCCTGCTTTCTATTCTACCACCCAAGCGCGACCTTCTCTTGTTTTACAAATCAACAAACTTTTTCCTCATAAAATGCAAAGCCTCCTGTTCACTGTCTTTTACACAATAATTGTTGATTTGAATGTTTTTAGTTCAAAATGTAAAAATATTTATTTTAGCAGTCCTGGAGGATATCAACACTTATTTGTATATGTGTCTATCGTCTTAGGGATTCCATAAAATGTCTTTTTCATTTGTTACAATATCATAATTTGTTATATTTCCCTTTTTACGGTATATTTATTTACATTAAATTATAAAAAATCTACAACCTAAAATAACTATTAATATATATGTAACTGTCTAGTTTTAAATTTTCGAAATTTTACTAATTTTATCATATATAAACTCTTAGTTAATTCCAAATTTGCCTTTAGTATTCAATATTCAATTAATAACCAACAAATTTAAGTTGGCAATAAAGTCACTAATTTTTATTACTTCCAGTTTCTTAAACTTTTTGAATTACCATACTTCCTTGACAGATAGCTTGGCTCTGTTCCGTATGTCAACCTACTATAAAGTATTTCCAACTATTGTTCAAATTTAACCCTTCTCTATCATCGTCTGTAAATATTGATAACCAATTATTGAGTTGAATACTAATTTATGTTATTTCAGGTTTCAAGTGATACTACATTATAATTATCCAGATATTTACATGGCAGTGTTCAGAATATTTTGAAACATGTTGACATTGACTTGACCTGGGATTAATTGTTAAGGTAAAAAGTTATACTTATTTAAACAATGCTATTATTAAAATTTTTGTTCATTATCCTTTAAGTCCTTTTGGTAACTGTTTTTCTTAATATCTGATAATATATTTGCTCATTTCATTCTATTCGTTTATATTAAATCTTAGTTTTTAACTTGGTTGTGTCTACTGGTACACCCTACGTATTAATATAACATATTTATGTTTGTTCACATTTGTGAATTATTTTAATATAATGGAGGACTAGCCCAATATATATATATATATATATATATATATATATATATATATATATATATATATATATATATATATATATATATATATATATATATATATATATATATATTAGAAATATTTGTGAGGATGCAGCAATTGGCTTGGAAATTAAACTCCTATTTTAATTTAGTGAAAGCTTTCGTAATAGTTTTATTACTTCGTCAGTCACGCTAAAATACAATGTATAACTAAAAATGAAAAATCAAAAAATGGGTACTTACATTAAACGAGTAAAATATATAAATTAAAATTCAGAAAAAAACAGTGTAAAAATATTGATATATGCTTGAAAAGGATAACTTAGAAAAACAGATCATCCAAGCTCTTCCACAAAATATTTGGAATTCTTTCAAAAACGAACAGACAAATAAATATAATAAAAAATTTAATGATGTGAAGAAAATAAATTTAAAAAAGATCAAAGAATTGAAAGAGACTCTAGGACTAATATAAAAATTAAAGAGAATTGGTTTCAAAATTTAACAAATAATATAATTCCCAATGAAGTCAAAAATATGTTATCATTAGGCCCTAAATTTAGTCTTCAACCTACTATAAAAGATATTTCTATAAAAAATATTTTAGCAGATATTGAATTTTCAATAAATGAAATAAAGGATCCTGAAAAAAAGAATATTTACATTTCTAGAATAACCAATATTATCACCAATTTTTTACACAATTCATGTTCCCAATATTCCGAATTTAATTCATGGTTTGATAAAACAAAATTTTTCCTAAAAGAACATCCTGAAATTTACATAACAAGATCTGATAAAGGTAACATCACAGTAGTTATCGATAAAGATAAATATATTGAATTAGCCGAAAATAGTGTTGATAATGAAATCTATTACAAAAGAATTCCCAGAGATCCAACATCAGGAACACAACAAAGAGCTAATAAGTTAGTTAGTCAATTGAAAAAAGATAAATATATTGACGAAACTGTTAGTAAATCACTTACAATTTATAACTCTTTGTGTCCAAAATTCTATGGTTTGCCTAAAGTTCACAAACCAATATTATCACTAAGACCTATTATTGCATCTATTGATGCACCTACTGATAAATTAACATCTTTCCTCACAGATATACTTACCAAAGCATATAACGTAGATAATGAATATTATATTGAAGATTCTTTCAAATTTTCAGAAATAATTAATGATTTCCAATTACCATCAAACTACGTTATTATAAGTCTTGACGTCGTTTCACTTTTCACTAACATCTCTGAGGAATTAGTTATCAATAGTGTCATCAATAATTGGAACTCTATCAAAGATCATTGTTCTCTGGATAAAGATAATTTCATTAAGATAATTAAATTCATTTTTAATAATACTTTTTTCTCACTTAATGAAAAATTTTATAAACAGATTTTCGGAACTCCCATGGGATCAAAAATATTACCTATTCTAGCTCAATATGTTATGGATGACTTACTGAATTATTGTATACCTAAATTACCTTTTGAAATTCCTTTTTTAAAAAAATATGTAGACGATATTATTTGTGCGATACCCGAAGGTAAAGAAAGTGAAATTCTTAATTCTTTTAATAATTATAACAGATATATTCAATTTACAATTGAAACCGAAACTGAAAGAAGTGTTCCATTTTTAGATACAAAACTCATAAGAACACCAGAAAATAAAATAATATTAGACTGGTATATTAAACCTACAAGTTCTGGGAGATATATGAACTATTTCTCCTATCATCCGGAAAAAACCAAAATTAATTTAGTACTTGGGATGAAGAATAGAATAGACAAAATATGTCATGGAACTTTGAAAATGAAAAATTTCAAGAAATTATTTAATTTACTTATTGAAAATTCCTACCCAAAACGACTACTTTATAAATTAATATTTTCAACAAATAATATTATAAATAATAATGAAAACTCTCAAGAAAATATCATAAAAAAATTTCGATCATTCCCATACATAAAAGAACTCACTCCCAAAATTAGTAATGTACTGAAAGAAGAAAAAAACATAGTTCTGGCTAATAAACCTATCAAAACTGTTAACTAATTATTCACAAAATTAAAAGATAGAACACCTATACTTGATCAGACTGGAGTTGTTTATAAAATCAGTTGTCAAGAATGTGATAAAAAATATGTTGGTGAGACCTCAAGAAATTTAAAATCACGAATTACTTCACATAAGAGCGATATTCTTTTAAGACCGAATGCTTGTGCTTTGTCACAGCACGTTGGTGTAACAGGACATTCCATAGATTTCCATAACGTTTCTATTTTAACCAAAGAAAATAATTTGTTCAAAAGATGTTTTTTAGAAATGGTTTATATAAAAAATGAACCAAATAGATTGAACAAGAAAAGTGATTTCCAAAATTTAAACATTATTTACTCTAATATTCTGGACATTGAGACAAAATTAAATAAAAAGAATCACAGATCTAATAATAATTTTTCATCAATATCTTAGTTCAACCTTTTACAATAATTTTTACGAACATTTCTGTTATATCATCCATTTGTCAACTTCATATTGACAATAATTTTTGAAAAGTCTCAAGCATATATCAATATTTTTACACTGTTTTTTTCTGAATTTTAATTTATATATTTTACTCGTTTAATGTAAGTACCCATTTTTTGATTTTTCATTTTTAGTTATACATTGTATTTTAGCGTGACTGACGAAGTAATAAAACTATTACGAAAGCTTTCACTAAATTAAAATAGGAGTTTAATTTCCAAGCCAATTGCTGCATCCTCACAAATATTTCTAAATTGTGAAATAAACAGCTGCTAATACGAATTATTATATATATATATATATATATATATATATATATATATATATATATATATATATATATGTTTGTGTGTGTGTGTGTACGTTTGAACGAGGCGTGCGCATCCGTTCGCACCAGACATGCATTCGGCCTAGACACGATCCGTTTCTTGGCGGTAAATCGAGGTGAGGCGCCTGCCGCTCGTGCGTGCTCAGTCTGGACGAGACAAGCTGTGCCATAACTAATGATAAATGTAAAAAATTATTATACTTGTAATTTTTCATGAGTCAAAGCACATTTTAATATAATACTTGTTATTACTGTTTATGTTTTTTTAAGTTTCAACATTTGTCAGATTGAAGATATATTTTCTATGAAGAATCAATACCCGAAGACCAGTTCTTTGATGAACTTAGTCGGGTACTCTACTACTCTTGTTTATTTAATGTACATCGCATCTGTTCATGAACACTATACCGATGGCTTATTAAATTTTGTATCTATGTAATTTTAGTATTCAGATTGTTTTATAATTATTATGTTATGTTAAATTATTATATGAAGATATGTATTTTTATGTAAACATATCTATGTATGTAATTATAGATTAATAAATAAACATTCATTCATACTACCCTTAATACGGTAACAGATACAAATTTCTACTCTCAATACTAAAAAGTTTCTTCTTTGAAACCCTTTAAGTTTGGAAACTTTTATCAAAAAATACGCCATCGGATTTATTGATTAAGTATATATCATTGCATCTGTGTCTTTTGAAAGTCTCCTTGGAAAATCCTTTTCCAGAAAATTTGAAAAAAAACATATTTTTTCAAAAATGTGTAGCCACTATATAATTTCAGGGAATGAAAATATAAGAAATCAGCAAAATATATCTCGTAACTATTTATTTTATATTGTATACAGAAACAACTCAAATTGATCACATTATAATAAAGATTACCAAAGATAGATTCATTTTCTAAAAGTATATATCTATCAATTGATAATTCGCAGTTAATTCAGTAATTATGGATATAACGTAACAGGGAAACTCTTGATTTGTAGAGTTGATAATCAATTTAAACTGATACATTAAAATTCAACCAAAAACAATTTACTTAAGGTTTAACTTTTGCAGCAAACAGATTTTCTGCCAATTCGGCTATTTCTTTGGAAAATTCGCAATGTTTAGCTAAGTAAGGATTAATTGCTTCTTCTCCCAAATAAGCACCTGCAATTGCACCAGCCATACTTGCTATTGTATCAGTATCACCTCCCAATGTCACAGCATATTGGATTGTTCTTCTGAATATATTATCAGTCTAAAAACAACAAACCTAATGCTAGAATCTCAAATCGCATAAATAGAAATGCTATTGAATGAAAATAAACTTTGAAGTTAACCGTCTAAAAAGAATTTTATTTTATGAATTATTTCAAGATATTGGGCTATTTACCTGTATAGAAGGTATTTCTTGTAGAGATTTCAAAAAACAGTAGATAGCTGTAGGCACAGATTCATAAGCACTAACACCATTACCTAAAGTTAAAATCACTTCTTCATCCAGCTCATCATCGTGTTTTTTTCCTAACAGATACTCCACAACCTTCAATTTTTCTTGATATGCCTTTCTGCTGTAATCTCTAAAAGTTAAAATGTTATTATAACTAGATATCAATTTAAAAATGTCAAAGACTGTATCATCATTTTTAATAATAATTATTATAATATATGATGCTAAATAAAAAAACTACCTATGATCTATCATTACTTTACACCCTATTGAATCATAATATACAAAAATCAAAACAAAGACAATGTCCATGAATTCTTTATAGAGCATGAATTCGCAATATAAAAAAGAAACCCTGCTATAAACTTCAAATTTCATTAGAAGAAAGACTTTTCCTGGGAATATAAATTCTTCGAAACTTTATATAACGTAAATGTATGTTTCACCGACCTCCCTAAGTTATCATATTAAAATATTTATAATAATATATATGTCTTTTTGATAATTTTTTAGCCTTTTCATTTTTAGTATCATCAGGCCAGTAAAATGATTTTTTGAATGGGGTAGGTACATTTTTTAAAGGGGAAGGTAAGCATGGATCACGATTTTCTTTGTCTATAACGGATGATACGCTCTCGTTATATTGTGTATCAATTTTTGGAGGAGTTGTTAGATAAGAGTGGTGGACAGACTCTAGACCAGTGGTTCCCAATCGTTTCTGGACCACCGCCCCCTATAGAAGAGAACAAAAATTTCAACGCCCATAGCTTCATTTGAAAAAACTTTTCGGCAAATCAAACACATAGGTAATGATTTGTTTGTAGAAGATTCCGCAAATCCATATTTTAAATATTCAATACTGTATTGCCGGCATTTCTTTTTTAATTTAGAAGTAGATTCAGCCATTTTCATACAAAAATCAAATTCTCAATAGATTTATAGATAGTAATGTTTATAAAATGACACACCAGTCACGATTATTTACTATGGCAGAGCTTATGATTCACGACTATATATCGCGGCCAAGCACATATAACTAACTAACAAAAAATTCGTAGAGCTGTTGCTTTTATACGTTTCATTTCGTGCATGATTCAACTTGTCTGTGTGCGAACATGTCGAAACATGTTATTTTGTATGAACATCGCGCGTTCGCTTATCAACGTGCGAGGACAAGTCATATACTTCTATTCTGAATTAAAATAAATTATTATAATTATTAGTATTATTAATGCTAATTTAAAACTGCTTATTAACCCTTATTAAATCCTTTTTTTTTCACCATTCCTCCTGACTGCTTATTATTTGCTTCTGAATCCGCTACCGCCCCCCTAAAAGGCTGCAGCGCCCACAGGGGGGCGGTATTGCCCCCGTTGGGAACCACTGCTCTAGACTAAAGTTTTCTATGGAGTTCTTACATCAGAGTGATTGGCAGGTTCAAAACTAATATTTTTTATGGTAGTTGTGGTTTCTGCTTCAGCAGAGTATGTTATAGGAATTTCAGATTGCATTTGTACTGAATTGGAATTATTTATATCACTTTCCTTAGGCATTAATGTATTAAGTTGTTTTTTAGATATTAACACTACTCCATCCACTTCAACATCTAAATCTAAAATTCCTTGATTTTATAAGCACACTGTATCATCAATGTTAATTTCTTCCATTACCTGTATATAATCAGAATCAGTATTTGTTGGCATGTTGGCTTCTAATGTAAGGTTATAATCTACTTGGGCGATATCCAGTTTTTCACCAAATTCTTGATTAACTTTTTTCCAAAAATTAAATAAACTTTCATCTTTTATGTGGCCTTTCCATTGATCACCAGATAACTTAAATTCCTGCAAAGTTTCTTGATCTATTCTTTCTTCTATATCTTTGAGAAACTTTTCATAATAATTCATTCCTTCAGATAATTTAGACACACTAGTATTTGGAATTGCCCCTGCATTGGTAACTGTAACTTGATCAATCATTTTTTAATAGTCAATGTTATCTGCACTAAAGGGGTACAATCCACAAGTTCGAAAGCCATTTTTATTTATTTCATCTGTAACGACCTCTTTAAGACAGATGTCTACTTGAGAACAAAAATTTTCCCAATTTAATTTTTGCCCATTATTATCTATACGCCATTGTTATATAAGTTTTTTCCAGAAATTTTAACTGGATGAAATACAGCTACGTCTAAGGGCTGAAGATAATGTGTCGAATTGGGCAGTAGGGCGATCAAAATTATACCTTTCTCCCTGCAAAATTCCGTTAGCGGTAAAGTAAGATGGGAGGAATGTCCGTCCAGGAATAAAATAACTGGGAGAGTTATTTTATTCTCGATCAGCCAGGGGTAAAACACATTTCACACATACTCAAAAAAATTTTCTCTGGTCATCCAACCTGTGTCGGACCGCCCTATTCCCCAATTTGGAGGCATTTTAAAATGATGTTGGACGGTATTCTTTTATATGGCAACAAAATTAATGGAGGTTGTTGTTATCCATCTGCGGATATTGTGACCAAAACAGTTAGACATTCCTTTTCGTCATTCTGTATCCTATTGTAAACTTTTTTGAACCTCTTCTAACTAAAACCTGTTTTTCTTTTGGCGCCAAAAAGAAAGCAGTTTCGTCACAGTTAAATATCCTTGAAGAATCAAGCAGAATCTCAACTAATTGGTGTTCGTTGATGTAGTTTTGAACTCACATAAACCAGTTGCGTATATCTTGTTCGGTTATGTTAGCTCGGCATTTGGTTAGATTTTGCGAAACTCGATTAGCTAATTCAGGATGCCTTGCCAAGAAACCTTCGTACCAATGACGTCCTGGTATCCCATTTTTGAAAGGATTTGGCCTCTGAAGTTGCTCTACCAATTTAGTTACTTTCTACTAGTTGGCTTCGAGTTACAGAAAAACCAACACTTCCTAAGTATAAGATCCATTTAACTACTGTTTCCTCTTCGACATTAGTAAGTACAGTATGAGCGCCACTCGTAGAATTTGGGTCATATTTATTATGGATTTTGTCTATTAATGTTGTTTTAGGTATTTTAAATTCTTTGGCTGCTTTTCTGATACTCATTCCTGCACTTATTTGTTTAAGGGCATTTTTAAATGCTTCATCCGTATAAATTTTTATTTTTTTTTATTTTAAATCTGAAAATAACCACTAGATCGATAATAGGAATACGCCCAATTTAAGCAACCTTTGGCCGACCACAAATTAATTGGTATCTTTTCATAAAAATATTACTTAATTTTTTGTAATTTACGTAATAGTCCGGTCAAATTAGACCAAAAAATAAGAGTAAAGTTACCTAAACTCCCACCAAGCTGAAAATCGGTAAGATTGTTTAAAATATCATTAAAAACAAAATTTGAAAGTTCCCCATCTTTCCCCTGTAAGGAAAAATTTTTATTCAAGGTCAAAGGTAAAAAAAATGAGTTTTTCGCGATTTTCAGCAAAACTGTAAGTTTTATCATAAAAATACCTCAGACAAAAATTGTAGATCATAAAATTATCTACAAAAAAATTATTAATACTTTTTTTCTCTACGAGCCACCGTTTTTGAGATATAACGATTCAAAAAGTTGTAGTCGTCATAATATGCATGAGTACGCCACGTATATATACATCTCTATAGTTGTAATATATGTTAAAATATTTTTCTATCGGTCATTGTAACTTACACTACTAATATAAAATATACATAAGTTATAACTATAAGAATATCAGGTAAATTGAAACCCAGTCCCTTAATTTATAGGCCATTGTAACCTTGAGAAAACATTTGTCCCCTGTTCAATTGTGTGCGTGGGTAGGGTCTTATACCTGCTATAATAACTGAAATACTGTTACTCTTGAACGCCAGTTGGTAGTGAAAACACGTGTTTATCCTAACCTATATTGTGCTGTTTTGAGTTTTATAACAGAAAAGTCAGAATATTGTTTTATTTGCGCTAAACTTTTAACTGAAACTGAAATTGTTACTGTTGAACGTGGTATAAAGACATTAATTAATGCAAGTATCGAAAGAGCAGATGCATTTTCGGAGTATCTAAAAAATCAAAAATCTGTGACAATACATGAAAATTGTCGTAAAAATTTCTTTCTAATACTCACAACAAGTCTCGGTTCATTTCAATGTTGAAAGAAAGATTTACTACGGAAAGTATATTGGTAAGATAAGCTAATAATGATGCTGATGTATTGATAATTGAAACAGCAATTGAGCAATTCAATTTGACAAATACAACTATTGTTGTTGGTGAAGATATACTTACTCGTATTACTGACTGCTCGAACTCCAACTGAAAAAACTATTTTCTTCTTAAAACCAGGAAAAGCTCAACATCAATCGGAAATGTATTCATCAAAAAGTTCATCTACTTTTGCAGTGTCAAAATCATGTACTATTTTTACACGCAATAACTGGCTGTGATACGACATCTGCATTTCACAAGAGGGCTAAACTAACAGTTTTCAAACTATTTGAGAAACAAAATTTAATTGAATGTGCTGAAGTTTTTAAAAATAGTAATTCTAGTCGACAAGAAATTATTACTAACAGCATTCGCTTTCTTCTTTCTATGTACGGAGCTCCTAAAAAAACTACTTGCTTAGATAAGTATAGATATGCATGTTTCGTTAAAAACACCAAAAGTAAAAAACAAGTACAATTAGCTTGTCTTCCTCCAACCTCAGTTGCTGCTCATCAACATCTTTTTAGGGTATATTACCAAGTTCAAGTGTGGCTTGGTTATCAGCTAGACCCTACAGACTGGGGTTGGAAGTTGGTCAACGATTCATTAGAACCAGTGCACACTTTACTTCCACCCGCGCCGGAAAAACTGCTGAACTCGATTTTTAGCAACTGCAAAAAGGGATGCAGTGCTAAATGTGGTTAGGCATGTACACATTGTCAAGGCCGGTTGTGCTCTAATATTGAATCACCAACAGTAGAGAATCCGTTTGATTCCAACGAGGCAACATGCGATACATCGCTATTAACGCAGTTTACATGCACTCAGGATGAAGATGAAGAAGAACAAGAAGATCAAGAAGAAGAACAAGAAGATTTTGAAAGTTCCGACTCGGACGATTAAATTTCACTATTTTTTTTTAACTTAAATTGCTTTTAACTTTTCAATCTCTGCTAATGTCCATTATTTTTCAATAGTTTCAAATTAAACAGGATCAAAACTGACCCGTGGAGTAGGCCTACTGGGGAAACCACGTTAAAAAAACGCGCTAAGTACACTACCTCATAGGTGGCGAGGAAACGTGTGCATATTATGACGAATACAACTTTTTGAATCGTTATATCTCAAAAACAGTGGCTCGTAGAAAAAAAGTATTGATAAATTTCTTGTAGATAATTTTATGATCTACAATTTTTGTCTGAGGTATTTTTATGATAAAACTTATCGTTTTGCTGAAAATCGCGAATAACTCATTTTTTTCACCTTTGACCTTGAATAAAAATTTTTCCTTACAGGGGAAAGATGGGGAACTTTCAAATTTTGTTTTTAATGATATTTTAAACAATCTTACCGATTTTCAGCTTGGTGGGAATTTAGGTAACTTCGAATGTCTAAATTGACCGGACTATAAGTATAGCATACAAAACTAATGTAATTTTCCGTTATTAACATGTGCTGTTATTGCTTACAAAAATAACGTAAGTTATCGGATATAATTTTCACTCAAATAATATAATTGTTCGACCTAAAATTTGAAGTATCTGAAAATATTTATATTATTTAATACTTTAATTGCAACTTTTTTAACGGTCGGTAATACATTTTGATGATATAGTGAGATTAACAAAATGTAAATTATTTGCTTCTTCATTTTGTGAAGGGGTTTTTTAATATCGACTAAATTAAAAGGTTTACTAATTCCCTGTTACCGACCGCCCGGTCGGTATTAGAGACAGTTTATTTTACTATGAACGTTTTACCGACCACAATATTTTGTAGAAATTTGCTACATCATAACAAATAAATAACATATTTTAACTTATTGTCGTATTTGTTAGAGTTTGTAGAGTATATATATCAAAATTTTAATAAATTGCATACCTGACTTGTTTAATAGAATGTACACTCAAATAGGACTCTAGGTTAAGCTGGAATGGCGTAAACGTGCTGTCTGCGTTAAGAACGTCACTGTACTAAAAAATTAGACTAGATACGCGCCAAATCGTATAAAGGCGTGATTAGTTAAGAATGGGAGTATCGAATACTAACGGTCATTATTTGATATTAAGTACCGAATTCTATTTATCGCGGAAAAATCAAAGTGGTCGGTATAACCTGCTAGGTCGTATATTTACCTTAGATACTTAGTGCAGACAAAGACATTCAGGCAATGTTTAATTTTCATATAGAACATAATAATAGAAGCAAATTGATATAAGATTGGGACGAGCAGTCGAATTTGTCTAAAAAAAATACTGTGGTTTCAATTCAAATCATAATTTGCTTAATAACACCATCAAAGACACTATTTTAACGCAGTCTATAAGCAACGGTTTTCACACAGGTATTAGTAGATCCCTACTAAGTACTTAACCACCCCTTATTTAAAAATTTTCGAAAAGGCTAATCCCCTAAGAAACCAGTTATCTTTATAGCTCATCTCCAGTCAAAGTTAGATGGCTGTTGGTCAGCCAATAAGAAATTTAATTTAACTATTTTAATGAAAAATATTTTGAGCCTAAACCAATAAAATCCTCTTCAACACAGTGTGATCTAAAAGTAACCACCGTAGTTCGTGCTAATGCTAATAGGTTACAAAATTAAGCACATTTTAATAACAGTTTTTGTTTTTATGTTGTAAAAACATAATGTTGAACTAAACTCTGTAAAACATGTTTTGGGACTCATAAATTGTTAAAAAAAAGGTTGTTATCAAGGTTGTATTATATGAGTGATAATTAGAGCTTGTAAAAAATGCAATGTGCATTTTTTTGCATCTTTTGCATTTTCCCAAAAATTGCATTTTTTTTAAGATTTGAGCATTTTTTGACAATTATTTTAAAATCCTATTGAACAGAAAGTTTTCATTATGGAATTTTTAAATCTATTTGGGTTTGGTGCTACCCAAAAATTGAAAGAACTTGAAAGAGTAAGTACCTACTTTATTGAAAGGGTCTTACTATATTGATTATTTTATTACTTTATTCTTAAAATGGGAAATACCAAATACCATAAACAAGTAACTGTAACCGGGGGATTCCCAAAACATCGCTGCCGGAGCGGCCTCCCCCGGTAAATATTAGGTAAACCTTTAATTGAGCAGTATCTTCCAACGAATGCATTATGATTAGTGAACAGTGAACCTATTGGACTTTCTTTTAATCAGGATACAATATACAAGTGTTTGAGTCGAAATGCCTAAAAAGACATTTAATGATATGTGGATAAAGTGTCACCAAGAACTTACTTGGGATGGAGACCACCTTTTTTGTACAGTGTGTTCAAAAATTGTAAGTGTATGTTACATATTGCTATTGGCTTTGGTTTTGAAGTATGTTTTATCTAAAAGTATAAGAATTCATGTATTCAAGATATAGGTAACATATTATTTTTTTCTTTTTACTCATTCGCAGCTTATTTTTTAACAAATTGTAACCGGATGTTACTATTTTGTTGTTTATTTAATGAGTTTTGAGGGTTTTCATCGATTTTGTAAACTTCTCGTTTATAATAAAGGCGTTTAAGGATACTTCACAAGATCATAAAATCATAAAACTGTTAAACCTATTTTAAAAGATAATTATAAAACAAAAGGGTGAATGATATGGTCGGACGTGATTGACACGTTCTTTGTGCCTACCAAGTAAAAAAATTGTCCTAAAAACATACAGGGTGTCGAATTATTTTGCAGTTAGATATTTGTTTTTTTTTGCCTATATTTGTCTTGTAAAAATAATGAGTAGTTTTCCGTTCCCATTATAGATCCACGCCGAGAAAAAATTCATTGTGGATCAACACGTGAAATCTGAAAAGCATATTTCCAATATGCAGAAATTATCATCGCAACAAACTTTAAGAGGTTGCCTCCAACAACAGAAGCCAAAAAAAGACGACCAAAAAGAGGATTTGTGCAAGGCAATGATTGTCTGTAACATACCGTTGAGAAAGTTAAATAATCCCAACCTGAAGGAATTTTTAGGAAAATATTGTAAACTAAATACTCCTGACGACTCGATCTTACGTAAAGCAAGTGTCGACTCAATTTATAAACAAACATTAACTTGTATCAAAAACGAAGTCAATTCAAACTATTTCTATATTGTAGTAGACGAAACCACCGATTCGTGCGGTAGATATATCGCACATGCATTAATAGGTGTTTTAGGGGAAACAAATCCAAAGCGGATCCTATCTTTTTGCTTCAAAAAAACTTGAAAAAGCTAATAATTTAACAATTGCACGATTTGTCCAAGATTCATTGAACAATTTTTTCTTGCCCCAAATTGGTCCCACAGAAAAATTTATTTTATTTTTATCTGATGCAGCACCTTATATGATTAAAGCTGGACAAAATTTAAAAATATTTTATTCGAATCTGCAACATGTAACCTGTCTAGCTCATGGAATTAATAGAGTGGCAGAATGTATAAGAGAGCAGTTTCCTTTGGTCAATTACCTAATTAGCAATGTAAAAAAGTATTTTTAAAAGCTCCAGCACACGTTCAATTTTACAAAGAAAAATTTCCAAATCTTGCCTTACCTCCACAACCTGTAATAACTGGTTGGGGTACCTGGTTGGATGCAGCTATATTTTATGCTGACAATTACCACGCCATTAAACATGTGATTGACGATCTTAGTGACTCTTCATCTACATATCTTTTAAACTCAAAAAATCTTTTTAAAAATTCATTAATAAAGAATAATTTAATATTTATAAAAACCAATTATATGTTTGTGTCTACAACTATTAAAAATTTAGAAAAATCTTGTATTACATTAACGGAATCAGTAGCTCTAATTAGCCAGTTTGAGTCAAATTGTAAGAAAGTCGGTGGCCAAATTGGGACCGTCGTTCTAAATAAATTCAATTCTCTGGCTCAACATAATACAGGCTTTCAAATTTTGAAAAATAAGTTGAAAATTTTTATTGGCGAAAACGATTAAATATACCAAATTTAGAATTAAACATCATTTGTAAATATAAATATTCTCCCATTACATCAGTTGATGTTGAACGAAGTTTTTCAATTTTTAAACACATGTTTTCTGACAAGAGACAAAGTTTCCTCCTAGAAAACTTTGAAAAACACATAATTATTAATAGTTTGTACAATAATTATAAGACGTGACTTATGACTGTTTAAATATTGTTATTTTGTTTTATTGTTACCATAATAATTATAATAGTACATATGTATTATATTATTATTTTTAATAAAATCTGATACTTAATATAAATTTTCGTTTTGTACCTAATTATTAAATCCCGCCCCCACTCCCTACCATAGTAAAATAATGAAATAATAGTATTATTCAACATTATAATATACATCATTTCTTGCATTCTTTTCTAAATTCCTTGCATTTTTTTCTAAAATCATTGCATTTTTTTTCAATTTGTGATGCATTTAAATGCGCATATTTTTGGCTTTTTCAGTTGCATTTTTTCCGGGCTTTAGTGATAATGATAGCTTAGACAACCAAAACTGTTAAAGTGTACTGAGTTAGTGGAATAAAAATTTTTAGACCGCACTGTGTATTCCATTTTACTCACCTCTCATCTAACTCATCTGTGTCTTCATCTATTCTTTCAATTTTTCTAATTCTCCTAAATAACTCTGCACAAAATCTTTCTGGATTAATCTTAACATTTGGGTTAAATTTTAAAGCTAAATCAATGGTAACAGCTTGTAAAAGAGCTCCATGTACTCCCAAAAAATGAGTATGGGTCAACCTTGTTGCATTTGTAGCTACTTCTAGCATTGCTTTGTAATTATCATAAAAGTAAAGAGCAATAGGAGCAATTCGCATAGCTCCACCATTCCCAAAAGAACCTGCACCTAAAGAATATAAAAGACTACCTTAGTAATTTTTAAGCAAGATTTATATCAAATATAAAATGAATTCTTGATTTTAACCTTTTTTCATTTATATTGAACAAATACAAAATTATGGGATACCTCTATCATTGTGCTAATCATCAACATTTTACTTTATCAAATAATTTGTCATGGTCTTTGTTATTACCAGTTAGAAAATTCGGAACTTCCAGTTATCAAAAATGGTTCAATGTTGATTAAGTCATTTGGTTTTACAGAAAAAAAGTGTCCATAAAATAACCTCATTTCCCTAATTAACAAGATTATAATATTTTCTAAGAATGTACGTGAATGTAAAAACATTTCTCAAATATCGATTAGAATGAACCAAATAGAAATTAACTTACTTCATAATCCAAAATATTTTTGGCAATATGTAAACAGTAAAAGTTTAACAAAGGATTTATCAAGCATGGAAATACTATAGCAACAAGTGGTCAATAGATTGGAAATTGTTTCGCACCGTTTTCTCAACAACATCAACTGAGAATATTAATTTTAAAACAGTTGATAGCAACAGCTTTTTTATGCCTAATTTCTCTTGAGGACATTTTTGGAAAGATTATATTACCCAATAAACTAAGGGGTGACAGCAGCATACATATAGCTGACCCAAATGACAACCTCACATGCACGTGGTGCACCCTGCTAGAAACTGTCAAGGCTCTGTCGACCGAGTGATTACCGGTATAAGTAATTCTCTCTTATTGGCCAACAGCTCTGGGTGTAGGAGCTGACAAGAGTAAGTGCACATAATATTCTATTGCAAAAATGAGACTCCTTTGATTTCAGTTATCAAACTTTACAACTGTTTAAAAATTCATGTTAATGTGATACTGGATCAGTCAATGGGCTTGTTCAAGAAAAAAATTTTAATTCAATAATCGAAATAAAAACCCATTTTAAACGGATTCCCAAAATTTTAGATTTTACCGCGAGCGTTTAAACCCTCAAATTAATTAAAGAAATTGGATTGAACGAAAACGGGGCGTGGTTACCTGTGACGTCACACTGCATATGCTATACCCAACGTTTGAAACGCCGTGAGTCGAGAGCTGTGTCAGTGCACTGTGTATATTGTAAGTATTTATCGTGTTGTGTAAGAAACAAAACGCTAACTGTTGACTGTACTGTTTGGTTCCCGGCTGCCCCAACACATCCAAGAATGCGCCGGAAAAATGATTTATTAATGTACCCTCTGACATTAAATTAAGAAAAGTTTGGCAGACAGCAATGCGTCGTGAAGTTTTTGTATCTAACAAATCGCATGTGTATTGCTGTGAAGATCATTTTAAAGTAAGTTATGGTATCTTTATACAGTAATCTCAAAAGACTTACTCTCGCGTAAATAGGTATGTAAAATAAAGATATTCTACCAAAATCCTTATTTTACGAAAGCTCGTGATTAGCTAAAATAATAATAATAATTTAATAAATAATAACCTAAACGTGATTTTAAAAAAAAATCGTTGGAGCTGAAATAAATTAAATTATTAAAAAATTTCTACTTTCTGCTATTTATTTATATCATCTAACGGTTTAAATATATTTAATAACAAAATTTGTATATTTTTGAAATTAGTGATAACTTATAAGCTCTAGCGTTTAACACAAATCATTTGTTTTAGTTAGAGGAAGGTATAGAAAATTATATGTACATTAAAACAATGAACAGTGGAAAAGTTAAACTAAAACCTGGAGTAGTACCGAGATTTTTTGACTGTCAAAAAAATAGTCTCAACGCATAGTTCAAAGCCACAGTCACAGTTTTTAAAAACCAAGGCACAACAATCTGTCATTACGACATTGATAAGCTCGGAAAATAGAACCTCTGAAAAGAATCAAGTAGACGAAGAAAATCAAATGGATATCGGACGAATGGAACCTATATCTCGGGAAATAGGGGTTCAGGCTTGCATTAAGGCTTATGTACGTTCCAAGGCGATTCAATGCGGTGACGAGGGGTTTTCTTCACCAAAAATGACTAAAAAGAGAAAATGCACTAGCAATGAGATTGTCCCAAAGAAATCGCGAATGGAAAAAGACGGAAAACCCATTAACGAAGAGTTTTCAGTATCCACTAGCGGTTCTTCTTTTACATTTACTTCGTCAGAATTAAGTTTGTCAGATCCGAATTACCCACTTCATCTAGACAATAATAGTTCAGAAGAAATACAGCAGAGAACATTTTACTTGATAGAAAAAAATCCAAAGCTTTATTTGGGAGTTCGGAGTAATTCATTATTTGTTGTAGACTTGTTAATTAAAAAAATGTGAGCTGGACAAGCTTGATATCTTTTTAACATTAAAAAAGATCAGACTGAATTTACCTTATAGAATATTAGCAGACGATTTTGGGGTGCCACTTTCCAGAGTATGTAGCATTATACAAAAAACTATACCGTTATTAGCCGGTAACCTTTACCCACTTGTGCAATGGATGCCCCTATCTGAAGTTAAGAAAAAACTTCCTGTTCCCTTCAGACGCAGATATAAAAATGTGCAATGTATTATAGACTGTTTTGAAATTTCGATTCAAAAACCAAGTGATCCGATTTTACAGAGTCTTACTTGGTCGGAATATAAAGCTTGCAATACAATGAAATATTTAATTGCATGTTCACCAGATGGCTTAATATCTTATATTTCTTTTGGTTTTGGAGGTAGAACTACAGACAAGATGATTGTTGAAGAATCGACATTTTTAAATTTATTAGAACCAGGCGCTGAGGTAATGGCAGATAGAGGCTTTAAGCATCTTGAAGATATAGTTGCAACTAATAAAAATAAACTAGTTAGGCCGCCATCAGTTTTATCTGGACAAAAAAGTTCTAAGGAAGAAGTTAAGGAGGCAAAACGAATTAATAGCTTGAGAATTCACGTAGAACCAGTAATATCTAGAGCAGTGGTTCCCAACCTTTTCTGGACCACCGCCCCCTATAGAAGGGAACAAAAATTTCACCGCCCCCTCCCCCCTCCAGTCGCTGGTTAGTCCAAAGTAATTAATTTTATTTGAATATCATCTGTACCATCCCAATTGATCTGTATTTAGCTTAAATATCAGTTAATGTCTAAATTTTATTTTAGAGGAATGATGAAGTAGAAATTTATTAAACGACTACCAAATGTACAATAAAATTGTTTATTAAACTTTTAAATATAAACACAGAATCAATAAGAAATACAATCACAATAGAAATAAGAAATGCAATACAATAAGAAATACAAAATTAATAATAAAGAAAAAATCAATGAGACGGTTGAGGCTGGTGGAGTGTTACCAGTTTGTTTTCATACCAAAACTTTTGTAGTTTTTGCATTATAAATTCAACCAGTTCTTCATCATACCTGCAATACTTTATTGTAATTTCTTTTGAAGTTCCAAAATGCATATGTGACATAAAAAAAATTCCACGTTTTCTTCTACTGAGGTACATTTGAAGTTGAAGTTGATATACACATTTTTCCTTTATGTTACCATCTAAATCTATATAATTTAAATTTGATTTTTCGGCCGTTGGGCTCTTAATCTCTATGACAAATTCCTCGTTAATGGCGTCAGGGTAAGCACCAACTAGTGGATTTTGTTGCGACAGAAAGATTCCTGTTATAAAAAATGTTTGTCCAGTTTTCATTTCAAGTGATTTTAGGATCTCAGTTTCTAGCTTTAATCCTCGTATCATTGCTTGTGTCTCAAACAATTTTGCTCCTAAGATGCCTTCTACTAAGCAACCGTCTAAAACTTTACATTTTGTAACATCAAAAGCTTTTGATGCGGTAATACGCCCATATCTCATTTCCTGCCAAATGTTACTATCACTTTGTCCTCGAGTATCGTGTTCCACTTCTAAAATTAAATTGGCGCTCATTTTGGTTTTACAAAATTCAACAAAATTATTTGGATTCTTCAGCTGTCAGGAATTTTTGAAATTAATAGCAAGGCTATCACTATATTTGTTTGTATTGTAGTAACGCATTAAACTGTTTTCTATTTTTTGCCTTTTAGCTTCGCGTACATATTCATGTAGGAGTGGGTCATCATAACAAGCTTGAATTTTTTTCCCAAAATCAGAGGTTGAAATAAATTTTTTGGTACTTGGTGCTGATGATAATTTTGATTTCTTCCAATAACAAGTTGTTTCTGTGGGGGAAGGTTCCTCGCTACGTCTATGTAACCACATTAAAAATGCCACTTCGTGCTTACATCCTCCCTCCGAATCTGGACAATCATGACATTTTGCTTCCACCACTATCTTATCTTTGGTATTAATTGAGCAGGATACACTGTAATTCCTAGATTTTATTTTATGCTCTGGCATGATTTTCACTTTCAGTTCACAAAGTGCTCCTTGTTGTTTTAACTGAACGTAACCAATGGCGTTATCACCATAACTCTGTCTACCAGATCTGAAACAAAATAATTGATAACATCAAGAAAAAAGAATTTAATGCCTTGGCTATTTACTTAAAGAAATATAGTTTCTACACCTCTTCGAAACGTTTTTCCAACAAATTTTTGACTATGATTATATTTTTTGTTAGAAAATGCCTTTTTAATATTATAATGCATTGTCACAGACATTATAAACACCTGCCAAACTAGAAGTCGGTAAAAATTCACTCGCAAGATTTGAACAGAACAAACGAACGAACTAGCAAGAGGAACTAAATAACTTCTTATGAAAATACGGAATTTTAAGTAAAGCATCATTTTTCAACTTTAACGTCATGTATAGGGAAAACTACTCGACTTTTTGAGTAGAAATAATTTTGTTTTCAGGTGGTTGAATAGAACAACACAAGCACCAAAATATTAGTTAATTTAAGAGACTCGTTTCCATAAGATTACTTATTGCCATGTTTTTCAGTGTATTTTAATAAAAAAGTGATAAGATGATTCATTCGACTCTGCGTGACCATAAAAACCATAAGTTAAAATATTGAATTCATTTCACTTACCTCTGCAATTTTATTCTTCGCATTTCCACACTTATAAAGTCTTTGTTTTTATTAAAGTAGTCGATCACCATGAAGATATTGACTTCAGGTAAATTTGCAGAGTCTGCTTTAATAAATCCATTATCTACTGAATACATTTTTAATAGCAAAAATCACTAACACTTTCAAAATTTAAAGATATTGCAGCTGGAACCAACTTTCTTACGTGAAACGCAGCAGTGTACTGCCGAATATCAGACAATATGCAATGTGACGTCACAGTCGGTTCTGCCGTTTTTTAACGGAGCGCCATTTTCAACCTTTAATATCTAAGTAGTGGGGAAAGTTCAAAAGCTGAAAATTTCACTAGTTATTTTAATGATTCAGTTTTATAAAATAACGTAAGAAAAACCGAGAAAATATGTCATTGATAACAAGCCCATTCTGAGAATGGCATATTTCTTGGTATAAGAATAACAATTTGCATTTGAATACTGGCAAGTGTTGCTATATTCTCTGTTAGCTTAGCTAGGAGAGGTCACTTTCAATGAACAATTACATTTTGTACAACATAAAAGTGAGGTAACAGTAAATTTTTGGAAATTATCTCTTTGGGCCTCAAGATTAATATTATAAGGTTTGGTAGTAACCAAGAAGGGATATGCATCTATCGTTTGGTTTCCTCGGTAAGAAATCCATTCCACAACCTTTGAATCAACTCAGAACAAAATTTTAAGATACAGTACATAGTTGAACATACACATACACTGAATGTGATAGTACAGGGTTTTTCATTATATATGGACCCTTCTATATCTCACTTATTATTTGATGCAGATAACAATGTTTCAAATAAGAATTAAAGGATTATTAATGTAGTTTTTAAAATTCAACAAAAATATTATACAGGATGTCCCAGAAAAGAGGGTCAGAGCCAAAGTGTTCTTTCTTAAATGGGACACCCTATATATTTTTATATTTTTAAACTGTTCACTTCAATCCGAATTCAGCAATATATAACTGTTATAGTCTAACCTTAACAGTTCAGAAAATAAATTCATTTAAAAATCGTTTTCTGTGGGATGAAAACCAACTATAAACAATGGGCAATGAAAGCATTGTCATATTTGACAAGTAGTTATTTACACCATTATAAAACATTGTATTTGATAGGTTAGAAAATGCGGTATACAGATGATGAAAAGATAGAAATATTTTCTCTATTTGTAAAAAATAATAATAACAAGATGCAAGGAGAGAATTTATGGAATTATATCCAAATTGGCATGCGCCTAGCAAAAATACGTTCAACAGAATATACCAGCATGTAATGACAACTAAGAACTTTTCTAGGAAAAAACGAACGTGTGTAATTAATGAGGAGGATGATTTAGATACACTTCTGATGTGACAAGTCCATTCAATTCCAATCACCCTATGTCACACAGACTGGCGGCATATAGTTCAGTGATACATAGAGCTTTTTCAGTTCCTATGAACAAATGTAATTTTGATAGAGAGATTAATACAATTAGACAAATAGCAAGATCCAACGGTTATCCATTAAATATGATAAATAAGCTAATTAGTAAAAAAGAGGAAAAAGTGGCATTACAACTAATATTTCCTAAACAAGCTGATGAAATAAAAACTTATAAAACCATCACATATGCAGGAAGTATTTCTAATAATATTTCAAAGATAACATCTTCAGCAACGAATACAACAATTTCTTTTAAAACAGAAAGTAACGTTAGTACAAAATTGTTAAATGTAAAAACAAAAATACCACTATTAAAGAAGTCAGGCATATATAAACTCAAATGTCCAGAATGTAATGCTGTCTATTTGGGTCAGACCCTTAGGAATTTTGAAATCCGATACAGTGAACATACAGGATAAAACAACCAGATAAATCCAATTACGCAAAACATCTACTTGACACCAATCATTCATTGACACCTAACACAAAACTAGAAGTGCTGCATATATGTGAAAAGAAACAAGAACTGGATTTCCTTGAAGAATTGGAAATTAGAAGACATTTAAGAAACCCACAATATGAAGTTGTCAATGAACAGTTAAATCTAGGGAGTTCTCCACTAATAAACTGTCTTCTTAAGTGATAATTGTAAAGATCAGCAGATATAGTTTTCCTGGTTTTCTATATCATTGCACAGTTATACTGATCTTAATTGGAAAAATGATATCCAGGATATCACCATAGGGCTAATAATATCTAAGCTTCAATATTTGTAATATCACATCTTCTTCTTTTTTCTATAAATATATATTAAGTCAATCACAAGTTAGGTTACTTCTTGGTCTAGCCAAAAATACTACTAAACATCAGGTAGGCATCAAATAAAATGTAACTTCTGTCATTCTGATGATGATATTGATTTATTGAAACAATTGTCAATTTTTTAGAATTTCCAATATTTTTCATTATATCGTGGAATTAGCTAGAAAGCGTAAGTTTCATTTAAAACACTAATATGAGCAGATTCCACGAAGTAAGGGTCGAGACAGTTCATTTCATTAAAAATCATAAGTAGTAAAATCATAGAAATATTTGGTGTTTTCTAGGCTAGTGATATATATGTGCAATCTATTATATTGCTTTCTATTGGGAATTTATTTAGTAGTTGGTAGATAGGGAATCAGTTAGTAGGTTTTGATTTAGTAAGTATGTAGTTTAATTTTTGTACATTTTATATGCATTTATATGTAAGTATGTGTATTTTTTGTAATGAGGGTCAACTCTTATAATAAATAAATCAAATTTACCTAAAAATTGTTCACTAGCTGGTTTATAAATATCTTCAAATTTTGAATTTTTCAATTTGTGAAAAACTTCTACAACCCCTTCTCCATAACCTCTTCTGGGTTCCTTAAAATATTCATTAACAAAAAGTCTTGCAAGAAACTTATAATCAGGTTCAGGTTTGTCAGTTAAAAATTTGGCAACAGACTTGGTCATAGCTGTATCATCTGTATATGATTTAAAAGGAGCTGAAACCAAATATACATATAATAAAAACCATAGAGAAAATCTAGAATAGTTAGTCAAAATATTTTGCATTAGATGTGATTCTATAAGAAAAAACTCTCAATAGTCTACAATATTTTTTGTTTCCGAGTTTTATTTATTGAGCAAAATTTGTAAAAAAGGCTTATTTTCAAGACTCAAGAAGATAGCACAAAAAACTGTTGACTACATTGTTAATAAATTTACAACTCAAGAAACGAATTGAAATTATGTATTGCAAAATGTTCAACTGCACCAAAAATACTGCAATCCAATGTGGACCATGAAAAAGATGTCAATATGGTGAAGTCAAGAAGAGACTTCTTGACATAGGCCACAAATGATGCATAGTTGTCTCAAAACCATGTTTTAAACCAATTAATTAAAAGAGTCTGAATAGGTCTACTGCCAAATCATTGGCACTCCAAACTTCATAGATGTGTGAGTACCCCATAGCCATCCTGCTAAGGTTCTTGAGCAAGTGCGGAAGCTTTTTTTGGGAGCCCAAGTTTTGTCTTGATTGCCAATTTTGAACGAGAAATATAACTCATAGGCTTTTCTTACAAGTGGGCTCAAGGTATTTTGTTGAGCTTTCAGTGACACCTCACCACATATAGAACAGAAACTGTTCAGATGGTTCACACAGGACCGCAACGATATCACTTATATATCCACTGCTGAATACTGTAATACTGATCCGCCGACAAGCGGTTGGCTGTTTATATACCCGTTTGGAACATCTGGTATTTTCTAGAAACATTGGGAATCAAGGGTATAGAAAACGATTTTTATTTACAGGAGCCCTTCAATAAGTAGCTGTCCCTCCGACAATTATGGGGCACAATGAAATCTGGGATTACATGGGGTTTAATGGGTATCTCCTTTATTTGAAAGCCTAGGGGGTGAAGACTTCATAGATGGGGAACATCTCCAGACCCCCCATGCGGAGTTCCCTAGACTAAGAGAAAAGTAGACTTGGCAGCGTTGCACCCCATTTTGCTATAGAAAGATAAATATCGCAAAGGTACATTCTTACACCTGCTTAAAGCATGTTGTTGGCACTCTCTGGGCTCTGTTATGTGATACTACGATTTAAAGGTAGGTGTAAGAGTTAAATAGGTAGGGCTTATCGAAATAACGTATTTGTTTGGTGGAGAGGATTTTCGTGCAGAACTGTGTTATGAATGTTAGTTATGTAGTATTTTGAAAGAAGGGATGAAACAAAATATATTAATTCTTCGAAGGCAGGAGCTAGAGGAAGAAAACAAATAAAATTTGAAGATATAACTAAACAGCTCATTAGGTGTGCAGGACATGAATGTTATATTAATAGGTTTGTTATGTACAACTATTCATAACAGCTGTAAATTTAAGATCGATGTAGTTTAAATTGGAATGTTAAATCAAATTGAACAGAGAGGTAAAAATCATAACCTAAACAACCCAATGTAAAACTTTGTGATGGTGCAATATTACATTGCAGCTAACTTCACTTATATTATGGCAGGTAGTAGAATTTGCTTAATTTTCAGGTTATCGTTTATATGTTAGATACTTCATTATTTTCATTTTAAAAAATGGATGAATTTGCATTACTTGAACAGTGCATACTTAATATAATATGTATAATATATTATTAAACAATTAACTTTGGGTTTAAAATTCCTCTAAAACTCTCGCCTTTTTTCATAAAATATACATATTCTAGACAAACGAAAAATGAAATCACCTGATGAACAATATTAATTATATTTGAATGAAATGGAAAGTGATTATGTATTTAGGACTGGAACAATTAACTCAACTTTTGGTACATGACATGACCTAGAAAATAAATGAAAATCACTCATAAGTAAACTCAATGCAACTGGTAATACCTATAGAAGATTGGAAGAGGGATTTTGTCAAAAAAATGTGAATGTATGTTACAAATGTATAATAAATAAAGATTTATTTAAAAATTACAATAAACCTTATTGATTATTTATACTTTAATATAGCAATAGAAATAATACCTTCAATTCAAATGATAAAGCGTTTGCATTTCCAGGATTTTTCTGCATATGGTAAGTCATGAATTAATTCCCTAACAATTTCTTTATTTGGCCTGTAATACGTAATGAAAAGGTCTCTCGGTATATCAAACGGATTTTGTCAATCGCGCAATATTTTTCTTTCTATAAGCATATAATTTCTAAAAAATAATTTTATATTATAACCTAAAATTTGGCTTATTTCTTGTTTGAATTATGTTACGACACACTTTCTGTCAGTAATCTGCCTCATGTAAACCCATGGATATAGAAATTGTAAAACGTATGCCCAATATGGGATAATATTGTTCATTTTGACTTATTTGTTCAAAATTCACATTTCAACTTATCACTTAACAGTGGCAAAACACTCCTTACATTGACTGTTTTGGTCAATGTCAACAGCAAAAATGTGATTATGCATGGATGTAATTTACTTCAAAAGAGTATAGAATAGCATTTTCATAACATCTATTGACCTTGTAAATTTACAGCGCTGTTACCGCTAATATTTTTGTACAGAATAAGCCCATAAAAAGGAATTACCAACTGTAAAGAAAATTGCTTCCTTTCTTCAATCTAATGAAAATCTCCCAAAAATATCTTTGTTAAGTACTTTGCAAGAAATAAACGCATTTGTTTCTAAAAAGACTGGAGATTAGTGTGAGGAAATGGATGCAGAACATTATGGAATATGGTTATCAGATATTCTTTTAAAAATCAAACCAGGATCTATTATAGTTATGGATAAGGGTCCATACCACAGCCGGCTGGTAGAACAACTACCAAGCACCAAATGGAGAAGAGCCCATTACAGATTGGCTTACTAAGAAAAATATTAAATTGAATGAAGTCATGAAGTTAAATATATCAAATATATAGCAGGTGAAATGGTACAAGAATGAGGTGTAATTGTGGTTTGATTGCCACCCTTCCATGATGAGCCCAATAGAACTTGTATGGGCTCAAATAAAAATAAAGTGGCAAGAAACAATATTACTTTCAAATTAAACAACGTAAAAAATCTGCTTGATAGTGCCATCAGTAATGTGAATTCACAGTTGTGGATAAAATGTATTGAACATGTAGTGAAAGAAGAACAGAATATATGGAATCTTGATAACTTAATTGAAACTACCATCAAACATGTAGTTGTGTATCTAGTGATGAATCTGAAGATGTCATAGACCACAAATTAGAATAGAGGAAAGGTAATATTAATTTTTATCTGTTAATATTTTTTATATTTTATGGAACTAAGTATTCAATTAACTGTTTAACTGCACGCCTAGATTCGTCAATTCCCTTTCCTATCAGTCCCGCAAAATTCTATGCTGAAAATATGAGTCATTCTCTACAATTGTGGTAGTACTGGTCTATTGTTAATTTAAAAAAAATTAAATTCTAAGCATAAAAATTATACATACATATATATATATATATTGGATGAGACAAATTTATTTACCAGTAAATGATGGATCTTCCAATTTATCGTAATACCTTTGAATTATTAGTTTATCACCATGGGTAATTGTATCGCCTTCATAAGGGGAGCCGGTACAATCTCCTATTAAAGCCCCAAGAAGACAACCTTTAAATTTACTTTTTAGAACAGAGGCTTCTAACCTTGCTGCCATAGTTACTGATTTTAAGACAGACATTCACAATTTGTCTCAATGTGTTATTTACATTTACATCAGATTTACATAATTTGCAGATTTGCACAAGAAAAGAAAAACTTTATTTTTATTATAGATTTAAATGTCACCTCACGTGTCAGTGTCACTTGTCACCTCACGTGTCAGTGTCACTTGTCACTTAACACCAGTGTAGCCAACTGAGTTTGCCAAAAATTCCATTTTTTATGCTACTAGCACAAATCGTAGAATTTCCTAGGTCAAAATTATATTGAATATTTAAAAAAAAAACATTTGTAACTACCAAAGTTGGGAACTATTTAGAATAAAATCATTTGAAATACATATTTAAAATACTAAATAGCATCTTCTATTTTTTTTGGTTTTTTTTATAATTATAAAAATATATCTAACATAGACAAAGGAAATCGAACAATACAAAACATACATAAAAGTACAAATTTAAATTTAAAAATTAAAAAAGTTACTAACTTAAAGGTGGGACTTCGTGCCCTCTTGCTCATAGAAGAGAACGTACGCTTCCCCACTGACTAAACATTTCGATGATATTGATGACACCCTTGAATCATTATATTCGTGCCACTGTCCCGTGTAGGGATGTCGGCAGTAAGCCGTGTAGTGACCACTGTAAGTGGTTCCGCTGTGATTTGATATAGCGTAGAGGTTGTACCTACAGGGTGCCATATTATCAGCCCCGTAATGGCTCATATCAAGTCCTTCTATTGGAAAATCTATTGTAACATTAAGTTTTTCCCTAAATCTTTCAGTCGACGAAAAGCGCTTCAGGTGATTAACCAGGATTTTCGGAAATTTATGAATAGAGAATGATTTAGTGCATAGTCTTCGTTCCTTACATTTCGAACATGTCGGTTTCTCATCACCGTCTAGCGATTCTTCTCTTGTAAACGAATTCAAACATTGTGAAAGACGTAATTGACCTATTCTTTGGGGTATGGGAAGGGATAAATCCCAAAAGGGATCAAAGGTAAATAAATCTGAAAAAACCATTTTGTATTTTAAATAGCTTATATCATTGTTTATATATAACGCTACGCGTAGCGTATATATAATCAAAGTTTATATTTTCCATTTCCATTTTGCATGTAAAAGTAGAATACAAAATGTTTTGGGAAACTTGGAACATTTGATAAACCCCTGACGTCATAAGGTATTTACGGAAACATAACATGGGTTCTTAAATTCACGTTACTCGGCTCTGGAGGTATCCGAAAGCATTTTATTACTCGTTCTAGAAACCATTTCTGAGCTGTCGCTGTATAGCGAAGTGCGACAAATTTTCTACTTCTTCCATTTTTTATGTGAGGTTGCGTATATAACAAATAAGAATTTTTGTTTATAGTAATCTCACAATAACCCAAGTTACCCTACCGCTCTAGTGGGGTTAACTATTCAACTTTTCGAAAGAGGGTTACTTCCATCGGATCAAGTAAATGAACGCAAAATTATAAAAGTCGCTTGTAGATCAGTAACCCGATCAAGTTTCCGTAAATACCTATGGGGGCTTGAATCAATAGCACTTCATTGTATGCATAATCCATAAACGTCAATTAAATCAGCCTTTACTCTCGTTTTACCACTTAAAATGAGATGTCCTGCATCAACACATTTTCACCCTACTACCAGAGTGTGTTGTCTCTGCTACTACTACGTATTTGAAATTAGCATTTCCACCCAAATATGACATGTATTCCGAAAAACTCAGTTTCATATTACTAAAAAATAAATTAGTATAAACTTATTCTAGTTTCATCTCATTAAATCCCCTGATAATCAAATATGTAGTAAACACAAAAAAATGGAATCTCCTTTTCTCTACAATTATATGGAGAGTAGTAGAGTTCTACCCTCCATATACAATTATTAGAAACCAAACCCAAAGCACTGAAGACAACCACTTAAAACAAACTTATTTACACAAGTACACAAAACACCATAACATAACATAACAATGGCAATGTATATTAAGTAGGTTCGGGTTATCACCACCGAGGCGCTGTCATGCTAATGCAATAAGCCCTAGTTCTATTGAGAATCGTCTATGGTTTAGTCCTATATTCTGTTTGGGGGTGTTCTGTGTTCTGTTTTGTGTTCCGTCCAAACGACCAAACGTCCTTCGTGTGACCTCAACACCCGAATTCTGAAATAAGAACTTCAAATTCCTCAGATTTCAAATAAAAAAAGTACAGTTTTTAGTAACGTGAACTAAATCAAAATGAGTGCAAAATGTCCTGCTGCGTGTCCCCGTAAATTCGTGGTTGGGGGTAATTGGAAAATGAATGGAAGTAAAAAACAAATTGATGAAATAATATGCTTTCTTAAGTCTGGACCTTTAGATCCTAATACAGAAGTCATTGTTGGTGTCCCTGCGGTTTATCTAGAATATGTGCGTAATAATATTCCAGCAAACATTGGAGTAGCTGCACAAAACTGCTACAAAGAAGAAAAAGGTAACTCTTTGAGTGTAGTTATTCATTATTGCATGCCTAAATCAATATAGTGAAGTATCTGTATATAATCACTGTAATTCTTGTTGGTATTTTGTACATTTGACTCTTTAAAAACAAATTTCTTGTAGTCCTATAGCTGCCATAAATTCCCTTATTTCAAACAATTGCCTGTCAGATTAATTCATTTTGACATTTCTTTATCAGTATATGGCTGATTAGTTCATGATAGGTTTGTTCCAACTCAAGAAGATACATCATCAGGATTCTGTGCAATGAATAAAAATTATTCCAACAAAAAATTGATCGTTTGGGAACAATTTCGTTTTTCCTTCAATCTTGTGTTGGGAATATATCATCTTCCAAAGATCTTTCTTGATTCTTGTACAGTACGGACTCTCGATCATGAAAAGCAAGAACTCTGGCCTCATATGATTGTTATTCAAATGCAGAATTCAAAATCCATTTCATGTAAATGAATTTTCATTATATACACTACCCATTAACTTCATACCTAGATTTTACTCAAAAGTTACCCTTTTATACGTATGTAATTTATGACTTCCTATAATTGGATAATAGAGTACTTAATTGAATAGATTCGAAAATGAATTATGAATGATAAATCATAATATTCTGTGATTTAATATGTAAAGGAAGTTATGCAATTTCTAAACGACCACTTCGACTCATCTTTTCAGATGCGTCGTTGTGAGCTTGACGTTAGGGAAAGTAATGACGTCATTAGTGAAGTTTTTCACAACGACCGTGATCGTCAAGTGGAATGACAAAAGGAATGTTTTGAGCATTGTGAGCGCCAAGTGGAATGCACCCCATCTAGTGCTTTTTGGGTTCATCCAACAAGCTCTTCAGCTTTGTTTGGATTTTCAGAAACATGTCATGATGTGTGAGATTCAGGGAAGGGAAATTCTTATTTGCTTGTGAAAATTTGATGTTGATAAGGAAAATTCATGACCCTGAAGTTGGCAGACACCCAACAAAAAAATTATTACGTAGAGTTATCTAGAGAAAGAATAAAGTTACTAAAAACTCAAGGGAAATTTTGTCTGTTGTCTCAACGTCTTCATGTGTTTAATTTAAAAAAAAACGTTTTTTATAATTTTTTTATAATCATAAATAGTTTTAATAAGATTTACTGTGTGTCCTATTTGTTTTAATTAATAGGATTAAACAAATAGAGACATCCAAAGGTTATCCTTTGCTTAATAAATAAATTTAAAATTCAAATTAGTGAACAAAAAGAAAAGATGCCAGCAGAATGGAAAACAGGAGTAATTATACCGATCCATAAGAGAGGGGACCTGCTCGAATGTTCCAACTATAGAAGAATAACACTATTAAACTCGGCATATAAAATTTCCACAACAATTTTAAACAAAAGACTAAGAGACAAGGTAGAAGGAAAAATAGGTGATTATCAATATGGATTTAGGAAAAGAAAGCCGACTATGGACCCAATTCACATAATGACTCAAATTATTGAAAAAAGTTTTGAATACAACATTGATCTGAATATACTATTTATAGACTTTAAACAGGCTTTTGGTAGTATAAACAAAAAGACACTTAAAGAACATTTGAAAAACATTGGGGTACCAAGTAAAATGAGAAGACTAATAAATATGACGATGGAACTATCGGCAGCAAGAGTAATGACTGAAGATGGGCAAACAAAGGAATTTAAATTTAACAGCGGTGTGAGGCAAGTAGATACAATGTCTACCACTCTTTTTAATATTGCATTAGATGGAGTCATCAGAGCTGTTGGTTTAAGAGGTACCATAATAACAAAACTGACACAAATCCTAGCTTATCAAGATGATATAGCGATAATATCAAGACATTTAAAAGAACTCCTTCATAAAATTGATGATTGAAGCTGAAAAGAGAGGACTGAAGGTAAATCAAGAGAAAACCAAAGCAATGTTTATATCCAGAAATAGAGTTCAACTGCAGACAATTAAGATAAGAGATTACGAAAATAAAAATATACAAGGCAGCGATTCGACCGGAGGTGACATGTGGTGCTGAAATAGCGAATCAAGCAAAAAAAGAAGAAAATAAATTAAGGATATTCGAGAGAGAAATTTACGGACTAGTTAAAACAGGAGATGGAGAAAAGAGAAGACTAATGAATTATGAAATTGTGCCACAAAAATAATGGGGAAGACATTGTAATATTTATAAAACCATGCAGACTGGGATGGTACAGCCTTAGAATAATAATAAACATAGAGAGGGCTATTCATTCATAAACATGCTTATTTTAGTGGCCAACAATTCTAAACACCAGTAGTGAAATCATGAATAAATTGTGGATGGTATTGTAGATACGTGGCATTGGTAATTTTGGCTGTTTTTTGGACAAACTTGGCACAGAGGAATCATGATAATCCAAAAACATTTTATTAATTAAGTAACTTAAAAGTTTATTTTGTCACTAAATGTCTTGAAAACACATCAAAACGAAAGAACTAAATGTTCACTTTCTAGTTATAATGGCGCTTGTATAAAAAAACAGGTTTGACTTTATTTACTACAATACTACAGCATATTTGAAATGATCATTGATCACATTCTGACGATATTTGCATCTCTCTTTATATGGTAATTAAACAAGGACAAAACTACTAAATAGATTATCATTGACACATTAAACAGGTACTGAAATTTTTAGCAACGTTGCCACTTTTAGTTATAACCGTTAAGGTATCTAAGGTTATAACAAATACTTGTTTAGAGTTTATATAAGAATATGCCTTTATTAAATAAAATTCAAGTATTATTAATTAATTTTAAAAGTAGTGACTCAGATGCATTAATTAGTGTGGCTTTTTTTATTTGTATAACTTTTTAACATATTTTCAATTAAATTCTAATTTCATTTTTCCTGCAACTAAAGAGACTTTGTAAATATAGCAAAGCAGTGGAACTGTTCGCAAGTGAGCTTAGAATGTAACTTGATGTTTGGGGCAAGAAAAAATCAAAACAAACACATCTATTTTATTTGTTAAACTGAGGGTACAGCCACATTTATAGAAAAAGTGGAGATGAAAGAATAAGAAAAATAACAGAATGGATACCAGTTGTAGACAGAGCAAAGGGAAGACCAAAAACAAGATGGAAAGGCCAAGTAAATGCGGATTTAAATATCATGAATATTGAGGAATTGAAAAATATAGTAAAATATAGACAGTTGTAGTGAAAAATTGTAGAAAAAAATAAGTCACATACAATATATTTAGGTATAGGAAAAAATACTGTAATGGACTGATCTCCCATGATAAATGGATTGACAAGATACCCACTGGGTGTGAGTACAATTCCCGTGGGAATGTATAGTCATATAATAAATAAATTACTTAATAAGAAAAGAAAAAAGTGGCATTGCCACTAATATTTGCTAACAAACTAAAAAAAATACTAAATTACAAAACCATCAAATGCTGGTAATATTTCTAGTATCTAGTATCTTTAGCAACGAATACAACAATTTCTTTTAAAACAGTAAGTAATGTGAGTACAAAATTATTAAATGTAAAAACAAAAATATCCCTGTTAAAAAAGTCTGGTATATATAGAAATTTTGAAATTAGACACAATGAACACTTACGAGGATACAGATTAAAACAACCAAAGAAATCCCATTACGCGAAACATCTACTTGACACCAAACATTCATTACCACCTAACACAGAACTGGAAGTACTGCATATTTGTGAGAATAAACAAGAACTAGTTTTCCTTGAGGAATTAGAGATTAGAAGACACTTAGGATCCCACAATATGAAGTCGTCAATGAACAGATAAATCTAGGGAGTTCTCCACTATCAAACTGTATTCTTAAGTAATAATTGTAAAGATCAGCAGATATAGTTTCCCTTGGTTTCCTATATCATTGCACAGTTGTACTGATCTTAAATGGGAAAAAAGATATCCCCATAAGACTAATAATATCTAAGGTTTAATATTTGTAAAATCATATCTTCTTTTTTCTATTGATATATATTAAGTCAATCACAAGATAGTTCACTTCTTGGTCTAGCCAAAAATAATTATTAAACATCAGGTAGGTACCGCAAGAAATGTAAACTCTCATTATAACGATGATATTGTCAATATTTTAGGGTTTTTATCATTTTTTCATTATATTGTGGAATTATTTAGAATTAGTTACTTTCATTTAAAAAAGTAATAAAAATAGGTTTGTCTTTGTTATAAAAGTTTTTTAAACTGTTAAAAATGAATCTTTCAGTTATTTTAATCATTAAACGATTCTCGAAATATGGTATCTTTCTATTTTTCGAAGTTTGTCTTTGTTTTTATGAAGAAAAAATAACTTCAAATGTATCAAAAAAGCAATTTGAAGAGTTTTTGAAAAGTTACATGGGTTTTCCTGTATTTTTTTCTATTTTTTAATGACTGATGTTTATTAAAAATTACTATTTTTTTAAATAAAAGTTACTTTTTTTAAGGCACATGTGATTTTAGTTTATTTATTTATTTTTCGTATATCACGTCCACCATAATGTTCGCAATATATGGGAAAAAATTTTAGTTGTAGTATATAGGAAAATTTAATATAAGCGATCGATCCTGCATAGTCGATAACCTAAAAATACATTTTGACATCAGTCACGTGGCCACTGTCATGGCGGCAAATTAGAAAAATTGGATCTGAAAATGCGAAAAGTGGGATTAAATGGCAAAATATCGAAAAAAGTTATTTGGAAAAACTGATCAGAATGATATTTTAGGGACACGTATGAAATTTGGAGCGATAAAAACAAAAAATGAAAAAATTCGTATTTTTCGCCATGACCCTCTTCTGAAATGATATTGCACCGATTTCATTGTTGAACTAGTTTGGGCAACGCAGTGTTTAATGTGTAAGGGCAAAACAATTCAGAAGTATTGATTTAGGTCATTCCTAGAGAATAAAATGAAAATATTCATTGAGCGCACGAAACTTTTCTGTAGCAATGCTTTGTATCTTGCCAGTTTGTGCGGTTTCAAATAATTTAATTGTGACATTCCAATTGAAAAGAGCCGTTGTTAATGTTTTTATGCAATATTTCATCAAAGTTTCAGAACATTGACTACTTACAGTAATAATAATTATTAAATTATTATTTAATAATAAGCGTAATATTCCCTTTTTGAAATAATATTGACAAAAACCCTATGCGCTAATATTATTACAAGATAATTTACTATGTTTAAAATGTCTGCATACGTTTCATAGCGATTCTGCACATTTCAGCATCCTAGAATTTTTCTCTAGCAATTTTGCCGCAATACAAAATTTTAAATTAACTAAGCGGGCTTTCAAATAATAAATGAATACTCATGTAACATCATTGTGACATTTGATCCGTAATTTTCCGTTTTCGTTAAATTTACTTACTTCAATGTACACATTCTGTAAATATATTTTTACTGAAAATGTCTTCTATACTGTCACGTGAGGAAAAGATAGAGTTGGTTGTAATTTGCGGAGAAAATTCGAAATGCTCAAGAGAAGCTGCTAATATTTTTACCAAAGACATCCTGGCCAAAACATCCATTTTACAACTGTAGCAAGATTATTAAAGACGTTTGAGGAAACTGGTTCAGTTGAAAATAAATTTAAAGTGTCTCGTGAAAAAACTGTGGTTAATGAAGAAAATAGTTTGGGACTGCTTTTGGCTGTTGCAGAAAATCCTGAAGTATCCATAGCGCAAGTTCATCAAAACATTAATATTTCTTCAACCTCAATTGGCCGTATTTTGAAAAGCAATAAGTTTCTCCTGTACAAGCCTAAATTTATTCAAGTTCTGAAGGATAGAGATTATGACACCCGGTTTGATTTTTGCGCTTGGTATCAAGGAGTGATAGAAGATATACCAAATTTCACAGAAAATGGAACAGTAAGCTCACAAAACTATCGTTGATGGGCAGACACAAACCCCCCTTTTTTTATAGCAAATAAAGACCAATACAGATTCAAGGTTAATGTATGGTGCGGTATTTGGAATTGTCAAATTATTAGCCCATTTTTCGTTAGAGAAAACCTTAATGCCAGACTTATTGAACTTTGTTGTAAAACGAATTAACCCAATTTGTGGATGGTATCCCACTGGCAAAGCGAGCCAATCTGTATTTTCAACAGGACGGTGCATCAATTCATGCAACTCGAGAAGTAAGAGGATGGTTAGATAACAAATTTGGTGAGCATTGGATAAGTCTATATTCAGTAAATCATTGGCCCTCTGGACTTTGTCTTGAGGGGGTATTTAAAAAACAAGGTTTATCGAGAAAGACCCTTCAGAGATGTCGCACATTTAGAACAATGCATAAGGGATTGCGTATATGCTATTAACCAAAGTATGCTCCGAAATGTTCAAAGAGAAATGAATTTCAGGGCGGTGAAATGTATGGAATGAGATGGAGGGCATGTAGAATTTTGAATTTGTGTTTTGAAATAATAAGTTATTTATTAGTATTAAGTTAGTGGGTAATCTGTTAAATATTGTTTCAAGAAATAGTAATAAGTTGGTCAATTAATTCAATTTATTATTATTATTATGAGTAGATAATGAGATTTAATAATTTAATGAAATACTTCTTCAAAATATCAAAAACGGTTCTTTTCAGTTGTGGTATCAGTACTAAATTATTTTAAACTTCACAAATTTACAAGATACAGGGTATTGCTACAGAAAAGTTACAATTGCTCAACTAATACTTCTATTTAATTCTCTAGGAACGATTTCAATAATTAATTTTGAATAGTTTTACGTTTATACATTACATATTGTGTTACTTGAAGTCTTTCAACAATGAAATTGGGGCAATATCATTTCAGAAGACCACATTAGGGGAAAATACGAAATTTCTTATTTTTTTAAGTTTTTGCTTCAAATTTCATACTTACTCCTAAAATATCATTCTAATCACTTTTTCCAAATAACTTTTTTCGATATTTTGACATATAATCCCACTTTTCGCATTTTCCTATCGAATTTTTCTAATTTGCGGCCATGACAGTATTCACGTGACTGATGTCAAAATGTTATTTTAGGTTATCGACCATGCAGGATCGATCGCATACATTAAATTTTCCTTTATACTACAACTAAAAAATTTTCCCATATGTAGCGAACATTATGGTGGACACTGTGATTAAATAATATTATGATAAAAATATTTTTTTAAATTGTACATATAGTTTTTTTTTTAATTTTTTACATGAATAAATTTTTATTCTGCAATTAGCGAAATTTTTTACTGTAAAAAAAATATTTTAAATATTGTTCAATGTCTTCTAACTTCAGGATGTTATTTTAAGATATCGCAGTATTACATGCAATTGTAATACTGCAGTCAATTATAATAATTAAAATCATATTACTGAATTTAATAACTATTATAATGTAAATATATAAATTTGAAATGAAATATTGAAATATATTTTTTTATTTGATTATAAAAAATTTTTGAATGGTCATAATATTTAATCTATAAGAAAAAGAATTAAAAAAATTAAAACCACATGTGCTTTTAAGCATAATTAAAAAGTGTCATTAAAAAATTTTGTTTTCTCAACCCTTGACTGGTATCGTCATATTTACTTACATAACTGGAATCATCTAGTCAAATCGGACCCAAGGCTTTTTAATAATAATAAAGCAATTAAATGAGAGGTTACTTTGAAATTTTTATTTTTTACATTGTTTTCAAGAGGTTCATAAATATTTTCACGTATTTATAAGGAATCATATTGTTGTAGCTATTAAATTAAAACAAACGTTCTAAACTGACGTTGAAATGTAAATTCCAAAATTCAAAGGTAAATGTCACTTACACACACTTATAAAAAAATTCCAAATTATAAAAGTATGAGTAAATGTGCAATAATGTTTGTCACACATACTAATCACAGTTGACAATTTTAACAAACTAACCATATTGTGAGGCTTACACACATGATTTTTACACTTATCATAAAATGCCGGATATTTACTGTCATTGTTTGGTGGACATATGTAACACCTACGGCATTTTTCCTGAGGTTCTGTCAGTCTATGATTCGGCAGAAATAACTCTAAATTAGATCTGGATGTGGAGGGCTTTAATTCCATGGAGTGTCATCTCCTTTTAGAATTCGTTGAATTATTGGATTAAGTTTTCTAGGAAGTCTTGTGTCCAATTAAAGACATTTCATGTGTGGTTCAATTAACGATCTGCCTAATTCATTTATAAGCTGTATTCATTATAGCTTACCATATTGCACAAGGCCATCTTCTCCTTCTACGACCTGTGTTGTAATTTGCACATTTCTCATCTAGTGCATTATCACCAGCTTTCGTTGAATTATAATAAAGAAACATGTCAGGTTTCTTTGATTCTACATCAACCTTGTTTTCATGGTACATTGAATATATCACAAGAACATATTTAGTTAGCTTTGTTACATACTAAAGTTGTGTTACTTGTAAAAACAAATTTTGAAGGATAGCAGATAAGAACCAACTCACAAAAACTTACAATAATTATTAAAATTTGGGAAATATTTCTAGTTAAAGAAGTTACATCAAATAAATTCCTATTCTAAAAAACAAAAATTACCATTTGTGAATGTAATGTAGAAAGGAAATTTTGTGAAATAAAATCAAAATCAACAGGTACAAAGTAACTATATTTGGTGATCAAACCAAAGTGCAGAGAGAATATTATAATAAAATAAAGACACAGTTAGCAGAATGTAAGAACAAGGGGGAAAATAAGTATTTAAAATACATAAATAATATTCCCACATTAGTTGATTCGTCCCCTTCAAAAAACTCTCAACAACGTTAAAAAAATATCCTGAAGTGAATGACTGCCCGCATTTCAATGAAGACATTATTTATTTAAACATAGAAAGTTTTCAGCCCCATAAATCGGACATAATTGCTTATATTGTGTGTTATAACCCTACATTAATAGTATTAAGTGAATCGAGAGTCACCAAGGATATAGAAGAATTTGAAATACAAATTAATAATTACAGTGTAGTGCGATGTGATATCGATAGTTGACATACTGGCGGTGTTTTAGTATTTATAAAACAAGGAGTAGACTATAGAATTCGAAGTAACAATTTTATTCCTGGAAATCTTTGGATGAGATGCGTTGAAGTAAAAATATAAAATAAAAAGTGGTTGATTGGAGGACTCTTATCACTCGCCCAGTTCATGTGATGCAGTGTTTATTGATTGATTGGAGGAACTATTTGAAGGCTATTTTGTTAAAAATAATTTTATATTGTTGGGAGATTTTAATATTGATTTTGAGGATAACAATGCTTTTTACACTAAAAAAATTTGTCAAATATGTATGGTTTAACTCAAATAATTACGCAGTATACTATAATTACAGCAAACTCAAAAACCCTTAGATTATGTGATAACAAATTGTAGCGATGTACAAGCATCTGTATTTCATACACCTAAGATAACTGACCATTCAATGATATCTGTCAGTTGTTTTAAATCCAATATAATGTTCCTGAAAAAAAATTGTTTGTTCGAAACATTACTTCTGAGACATATTCGAACATAAATATTGAACTTATTGATCAAGCATGACTATTAAATTCGATTGATTGATGTTAATGCAATCTTGAATGAAATAATTGTTAAAACTAAAATGATAGTAGATAATCATGCACCTGAACACACTATTTCCATAAAAAATAATAATTTACCTTACTATGATATTGAATTGAAAAATAAAGCCAAGGAAAGAGACTCAATATATAAAGAATTTAAAAAAAGTTACAACTCTCCTCAGAGATATCAATTCTGGGAACACTATAAAATTGTTAGAAATCAGTATGTTAATATGTTAAAACATAAAAAAATTCTTTACTATGAACAACAAATTGACTCAAATCGTAACAATCCAAGAAAAATGTGGAAACATCTTAAATTATTAATAAATCCAGTAAATAATAATGCAGTTAATAAAGTCATCTTCCGTGAAAACAATTGAATAACAGGTAGTGATAAGGAACAAGAGATAGCCGAGAATTTTCATACTTATTTTTTTAACAGTGTTTTGAGTATATCTGATAGTATTCCACAGTCTGAGGAATGGTCATCTGCACATTATGTAGTTATTGGCAGTTCATTCTCTGAATTTAAATTATTAACTATGACTGAACTTAGAAAAATTGTTCATTCTTTGGATAATAAGAACACATCCGAAGTATTGAATAGCAAATTTTTGAAAAACTTTTGAGGTTTTTGGGCATGTGTTATTAAACCTTCTTAATACATCTCTGGAAAAAGGAATTTTTCCAGACCCACTGAAGATAAGTACTGTTGTTCCTATACTAAAGGTGAATAATACAATTGAAGCAAACGAATTTCGCCCTATAAATACTCTACCAACATTGTATACTTACTCTAAATGAAAAAAGGAATATGATGACTATAAATATACTGTTGCTGTCTTTCTAGACTTCAAGTGATCTTTTGAAACAATTGACAGAAACATTTTAACAAACAAATTAAATTATTATGGAGTAGCAGGATCTGTACTGGCTTGGTTCATGAGTTACCTCAATAAAAGAAAGCAGGAAACAAAAATCAGTTCTACAATATCTGAAGAGATATATATCAGCATTGGTGTCCCCCAAGGAAGTGTGCTAGGGCCACTTCTGTTTATAATTTACTTAAATGATATTTATTATGTTCCTGTGGAACTGAATAATGCTGTAGATGCTCTTAAATGTTCTATGAAGAATATTGATTGATACTTACATAAAAACAAATTGAAACTGGATGCTAATAAAACAAAAGTTATGGTGATAACAACTAAATATAAATTAAACTCTATTAACTACAATGAAATAAAATTCGAAATTGATAGCACGGCATTAGAATATTATAGACAACACTCCGAGTTTAAACAGTCATGCTGAATATGTGATAAAAAAATCTCTAAAAAATTATATTTTTTTCTAGAATAGCAAATAATCTGACTATTTACTCCAGAATATTGACATATAACTGTATAATTAAGCCTCATTTTGAGTACTGCCCAACTTTAATGCATTTAATAAACCAAAACACTTTCCCAACTTCAAAATAGAGGTATGAGAATCATTTTGAGATGCAGTCGTTATACTTACATTAATCAAATGTTGAATATGCTGCAGTGGCTGTCAATTTCAAATCAATTGTTTTTTCTAACCATGGTTTTCATATTCAAAATAACTAAAAGACTCCAACCAGCATATTTTAATGAATTTATTTTTTTCCATAATCAAATACATGAACACCAGACAAGATCAAATGCTTATTTTCATATACATAGAACCCACACTGGTGGTGGTATGAAAAATTTATTCTTCAAGGGGCTACAAGAATTTAATAATTTACCAAATGTTGTAAAGGTGGAAAATACTGAAGGGATTCAAAAGTAAATTGCTAGAATATCTAGAGCGTTCGTTAGTTGGAATATATTTACATTTGTGTATGTATGTATATCTATATTTTTTATACTTTTACTTTTGCGCCCAACCTATCTAATATGCGAGAAAAGTATTGGTTTACCCAAAAAAAGTTGGAATTTTGAAAAAAAATTTTTTAGTTATTTTTACGTTTTCCATCAACAACACGAAAAAACGGTTTTTAGAAAAAAATTCTGTGTGTATGTCGTCGTTGTCGTGGGCCACTTTTCCTTACATGCCTTGTTAGCACGAAACAGCCTCCGGAGTGCAATAAGTCACCAATTTTATGATGGAATATTGTTAAGGACATGTCACAGATCAACCCTATTGATTTTCAGCTCACCAGAGCCAATACAACGGGTACTATGGTACTTGAAGTACGACATTTTGTCATTTTTTGAGAAATTTCAGTTTGTTAGCACGATACAGCCTCCGGAGTTCAACACGTCACTAATTTTATGATTGAATAGTATTCAAGACATCTCAATGATGAACCCTATTGATTTTCAGCGCACCAGAACCAATACAACAGGTGCTACAGTACTTTAAGTACAATATTTTTGTCATTTTTGGAGAAGTTTCAGTTTGTTAGCACGATACAGCCTCCGGAGTATATACAAGTGACAAATTGCATGATTGGGTATTATTCAGAGCGTCTCAAAGATGAACCATATTGATATTCAGCTCACTACAGCCAGTACAACGGGTGCTATGGTCCTTGAAGTACCAAATTTTTGTCATTTTTTGAGAATGTTCAGCATGTTGGCACGATACAGCCTCCAGAGAGTATACGATTGATTAATTTTATGATTGAATATTGTTCAAGGTGTCTCACAGATGTACCCTATTGATTTTCAGTTGACTAGAGCGAGTACAGCGGGTCCTATAAATACAGATATACTAAATTTATGGCTATTTTTGGAGAAATTTCGGTTTGTTAGCACGATACATCCCCTGACGTGTATACATGTAACAATTTTATGATAGAATATTGTTCAGGGCTACAAATGCGGAAAAGTTAGTTTTAATCTTTAAAACCGTTTATTTTTTATACTTTTGTTATTCTTATTTCCATGTATTTTTTTTACTAGGTAATCTGTTACTATGTTATGTCTATTCACATTTGAATGTTAACATTTATTTTTGGAACTATGTAATTATTCATCATTTCTATTGTAAGATTGCGATATATCCTATAATAAAGGAAACACAGGGTTACTCTTAGAGTAATAATATACAATAGAGAGGGCTATTCATTCATAAACACGTTTATTTTTGCATCTAACAATCCTAAACGCCAGTAGTGAAATAATGAATGAGTTAAAAAAAGTGGGGATGGTCTTGTAGACACATGGCCTTAGTAATTTCGGCTGTTTTTCTGACAAAATTGGCACTGACGAAGCAAGACAATCCAAAAACATTAACTTAATTAACATAAAAGTTTATTTTCACATTAAAAAGTCTTGAAAAACACATCAAAACGAAAGAACTAAATGTTTACTCTCTAGTCGTAATGGCGCTCGTATAAACAAACCACATTTGACATTATTTACTACAATACTACAGCCAATTCGAAATGATCGTCGAGCACACTCTAACGTTATTTGCATCTCTCTTTATATGGTAATTAAACAAGGAGAAAACTACTAAATAGCTTACCTTTGACATGTAAAATAGGTACTGAAATTTTGAGCAATGTTGCCACTTTTAGTTATAACCATAAAGGTAGCTAAGGTTACAAGAAATATTTGTTTAAAATTTATATAAGAATATTCAAGTATTATTAATTAATTTTAAAAGCATAAATTAGTATGACTTTTTTTTATTTGCATCACTTTTTAACAAATTTTCAATTAAACTTCTAATTTCATTTTTCCTGCAACTAAAGAGACTGTAAATATGGCAAAGCAGTGGAAGTGTCCGCAAGTGAGCTTAGAATGTGACTCGATGTTTGGGGCAAGAAAAAATCAAAACAAACATATCTATTTTATTTGTTAATCTGAGGGTTTACCTCACGTGTCATTTTCTCAAAACTTAAGTCATGTTTGTTGGTTCCTTTCAGCTCAATGCTTAATTGAGGTGTCAATTCGTGGGCTCATTGTGTGATAAGTTACGGAGACTCCACCCTCTAGGCGCAATGGTCGCCAATTAGCGGTGAGATATTGATACGCTGAGTCCATTTTGACCCAAGGATACCAGTTAAGGGTTAATATATTCAAAGAAAATAAAAAAATAGAAAAAAATTAAAAAAACTACATGTGGATTTTCAAAACATCTTCAAATTGCCTTTCTTTATTCAAAGTAATTTTTCAGGTAGATTTATTTCGAAAAATGGAAAGAAACCACATTTATAGAATCGTTTAATGATTAAAATAACTGAAATTAGATTCATTTTTAACGATTTAAAAAACTTTGAGAACAAAGCCAAAACTATTTTTGATTATAAAGTTATTTATTAAAAAAAATTATTTCGAAATTGACCACATGAATATGCTGAGACTGGCAAAATTCACCTGGAGTTTTTAGTAACTTTATTTTTTCTCTAGTTATCTCTACCAAATTCAGAGTCATATGTCTTGCACTTGTCTCGCACAAATTTCATCTGTGTCACTTTGTTTAAAACATATACATTAATGTTTAGCAAAACTGTAATATACATGTCAAAACTTCATTTTCAGGTGCATTCACTGGAGAAATTTCACCACTCATGTTGACAGATATCAATGTAGATTGGGTAATTTTGGGCCATTCAGAAAGAAGACAGATCTTCAAAGAAAATGATGGTTTAATAGCTGATAAAGTTGCATTTGCTTTGGAAAAAGGGCTTAAAGTTATAGCTTGTGTAGGTGAAACGTTGGAGCAGCGCGAGAGTGGCAAAACAGAGGAAATTGTTTGCGCTCAAACACAAACTATAGCATGTAGATTAAAAGATTGGACAAATGTTGTAATTGCTTATGAACCAGTATGGGCAATTGGCACCGGTAAGACAGCTACTCCTCAAGAAGCTCAAGATGTTCATAAGGCTCTAAGAGACTACATAGCTAAAAATATTGGAGAAGATGTTGCAAAGAATGTTAGAATTCAATATGGTGGATCTGTTAATGGAGCTAATTGCAAGGAATTGGCAGCTATGCCTGATATAGATGGATTTCTGGTTGGGGGCGCATCTCTTAAACCAGAGTTTGTTAACATCGTTAATGCCAGGCAGTAGATGATCAACTCCATGTTCCATATAGTATTCAAAAATTTATGTAAATTAAATACAACATGTTTCTGTCACCTTCTATTAATTAAATCTTTTGTTATGCTCTAGTATTTTTGATATGGTATCAAATATAAGAGACAACAAATATGAATAAATACAAAAACTTTGACATTTCTTTATTTTTGGCAAAATAATATCAATACAATTAAAATAAATGACAAGAAGTATGATCACAGTTTATGTTAAACAACAGTCGCATTGTATATCTAAAATTATGTATAATACAATTTTAGTTGCTCCTTAGAACAAAATAAATCACAACAAAACGTGGAAACAATAAATTGTATACATTTTTTGGTATGCCTACATGCAGCCATTTCAAAAGAACTGTTCACATTTGATAATAGAGTATTGGGAAAGAAAATAACTTTTCAGAAATATATTTAAAATGTCAAATCTTGTGTCAACATTAAATTAAATGCCAAGAAAATAACAAAGGAAAGCTAATTTCCATAATTCCATAGATCCTCTTCAATCCCCCCTCTCTTATATTCCTTCACCTGCCTAATGTCATTCGTAATTCTTCCTCTTATATTACACATTAGATCTGTTATTAACTGATGTCTCCTCAGGCGCCCTCGGTCCGGGGAAAGGGAGTAAATTTTAGTTTACCCAAAAATTTAGTATAAAAAGAATGCTCATTTTTAATAGTACCTAATCTTTAATAATTCTAATGTCACATAATACATAAATTCTAGAAACTAAAAATATAACGAATAATGTACTAAGTATTGTATATATTAAGGTAAATCAGGGTGAGGACGATCGTCTGCCTGGGGGAGATTACCTCCCCCTTGTATACGCGCCTGTTTCCCCTTTTTCTTTTTATAATATCTGCAGGTGTCTTCGAGATGTAGATTGCCAGCTGTCTCGCCATATTTTAAAGTACTCATTCGTTTCAAACACTGTTTGGCTAGTCTATCAATAGATATTCTTTATTTTCTGAATTGTTTTAAAATTTCTTAATTTACAATAGTTTATGTGATTAATTTACATGAGTATTAGGAATAAATATATACATAAATGCCGATGGTTTGGCAATTCCATTTACCCCTGTGCTATTCTGGAGGTTGATGTAGTTCCTTGCTACGATCATTATCCACTTCTCATTATTTGCGAGTATAACTTTGTCTCATGTATATAAATATGACGCCCCAGCATTTTCGGCTGGTCAGTCAAGTACGGCGAATATACCAATATTCGCTCGACGGATAAAGTTTACATACTTACCGGACTATTGTTGTCAATTTAATTCACAAAAACAAAAAAAACACTCGTTAATTACCAGGTCGGCTGAAAAACGGAGGTCATTGAACAGGAAAATAAAACACGTCCGTCTACTAAGTGAGTCAACTCGTGAATGTTGTTTGTAATTGTTACTCCAGATATTCAAATTACATTAACTCCTGAAAACAGTATTCTTTTCCATTATCCACTTCTATTGTTAAGTTGTGATTTCCTTTCCATTATCACATATTTTCTTTTTTGTTCATTTATATGTAGTTCATGTTCTCTTGCTACTAGAGCTCTTGCTCTCTAGGACGTTATGCAGTTCTTCTTTAGATCTAGTTAAGACTATGTTGTCCACATAAGCATGTTTTTCATTATATTGTGAAATTGTTTAAAACCAGTTTCATATAAAAAAGTAATTTGTGTTTATATTGATAAATAGTCCCTGTAGTATTGATACGATTTTTCCTCAACAGATTCTAATATTATGTGGGTCATCCTGTCTTAATCCCCTATATACATTGAAAGCTGGTGATATAAAACCGTCTACTGTTACCTTGCTTGTAGTTTAATCCAAAGTCACGCTTACTAATTTGATTATCTTATTTGGTACTTGAAGGTAATTTCACTGCTTCATACATTTGTTTAAAATCAATGAACAGAATGTGGGTCTGTAGATACTGCTTATAACTAACACATTGTAGTAGTGTTATAGTCTGTCTTGTCTGAAACCCACTTGATACCCAATATTTCCCAAAGTATTCTTGAATTTTTACATATTGGTCAATTACTGTACTGTTCCATTGACTTGGTAGTTTCTTATATTTCGCAGCCATGATTTCATAGAGTTTTTCTGTGTTGTATGTTCTTGAGATATCCACCATGTAGCTACAATTCTTCAACAATATCAAAGAACTTTAAACTAAATATTGTTATACAATTTGTTATCCAGAACCAATTTGCATCAAAACAAATGCAGTCTTAAATTTTAGTATCAACAATTTCTTTTTTGTCAAAAAATAATTTAAAAATGAAAAAGATACAGCATGTGTACTGAAACATAAATTTACACTTTTCAGATTTATATTTTCACCCAAACAGAAGCAGATCCTTTATTTTTTGTAAGTTAAATATTCCTTACATTCGCAGTTAGGCTACTAGCTACCAAAAAATGTATTTGTTTAATAAACATAGAATCACATATTTGCCTCATTATTATTGTAATACTTCAATTTTTAATCGCATCTATTAATTATATTCAGCGATTTCTGTCATGTAATAATATTACATTAAAAATTCACCAGTTGCATGTAAAGAGAGGCAACTACAAAAAGTATTAACATGTACAATATTTACTTGTTCTTTCGCATAATCTTATCATAATATCAACTAAAATAGCAGCCTCTCTTCCGTGAATGATAAAATAACGTTCCAAAATCATCATTTTTTTTTCAAATTGCATTCCAATGTTCCGCCCTCCATAACAATACAAACATATTTGGTTTAACGGTTTGAGGAACACATGCACCCATCATGGGGCTCGGTAGCGGAGTCCCGGTTGCAACAGGTACGTCTGTATATCTGGCTAATAAGTTTCGGTATCCTCTGCCAATCGTAGCAATTAATGGGACTTTATTACGATTTCCCGAATTTCCCTTTCCGGTATGAAGAGGGACGATCGCCCTTATTTCTTCTTCGTATGGTCGGAATATCGTAATAGGGCGAAGTGTGTAACGTTCAGCTATTATTACACAGCCCCACGTTGTTCCTATGTACAGCTCATCGTTAAGAGATACAAGACTTGTTACCTTAAAAAGAAAAATGAAAAATGCAGTGTTATTTAAAAGTCCCATCCCCCATTGTATCTTTGGATGTTTTATACAAACATCAAACATAACCTAGTGAAATTTGGAAACCTAACTTTAACAGATGATGTAATCGTTATAGGTGACGTCAAGGTTAGTTTTTAGTTATATTTAAGCGTTTCAACATTCTTTATCCAAACTTAATGAAAATAACGCAGAATGTTACCAAAGATCCAATAAATTATTCATTAAATTTGTGAATTCTTAATTGACTTGTGACATTTTAAAGATAGTTAAATGTTTCAACATACTTTAACCAAACTTAATAAAAATAACACAAAATGTTCCCAAAGATCCAATAAATGATTCTTTAAATTTGTGAATTCTTAATTGACATGTGACATTTTAAAGATAGCCTACTAAAGCTTGTGATGCTTAACTCATGCGTTACTCTATACATAAGCAGTGTAAATTAAAATTATTTTCTTTAAAACTTGAGTTGAGTCATCACTCCTTCCTGTCTGAAAGTTAAAGGTTTACATGATTTCCAATTCACATTAAATTTTAGTTCATGCGAAAATCTAAAGTCACAAAAGTTTACAAAGCCATTTACAATTTACAGTTAATGTCCTTCAGAAACTTACAAACTAACAAAACTACACAATCAGCAGTCTCTCTCAATATACAATTTAGATTAAGCACCATAGCAAGCGGGTTAAAGCATTTAATTATGTCTATATAAAATTTGTCCCTTACACCTTTGTTAATTGCACACTCAAAAAAAATGTGGTTAAGATTAGCTACTGCTCCACAATCGCACAAAGGAGACTCTACCAGTCCAATTCTGTTTAGGTGATCTTTGGAATAACAGTGCCCAATTCTTAATCTTGAATAAGTGGATAATTTAGATTTGTTCAATTGGCTTTCACTAAACCATGGCTTTTTAGGGAAGTGATCCAATAGCCTGTATAGATGTTGACCATTCAAAACACACAATTCTCTCCATTCTTCTTCTCATAATTCGTAGATATCAGATTTAATATTAGGTAAAATATTTCTATATTCAACCAAGTTGAAATTTATATGATCCAACTCAAGGCTTTTCTTGGCGAGCGTATCTGCCATCTCGTTCCCCTTTATGGAGGTATGGCTCAGAATCCATCCCAATTTTATAAGAATGTTATTTTTCTTAGCCTCCCATAAATCGTGCCTGATCTCCAGCTCTGTGTTTTCCGAGGAGCCGCTGATACCACATCTAGTTATTTTACTTAATGCACTTGCTGAGTATGATAATATTAACGCTTTAGGTATGTTACATTCTATAATTCTTTTAATTGCAATGGAAATGGCAAAAATCTCCGCTGTGCATATACTGGCCTCATTACAGATTCTGACTGAAGTTGTATTAGTGATATTGTTGTGTTTGTTGTAAATTCCAAATCCAACTCGATTTTGTCTGTCTTTGGATCCGTCCGTGAAAAATATCTGCCAATCCTGCCATTTTTCCATGATAATATTATTAAATAGGAAGTGATTATTAAGCGAGTCTTTACATAGATCAAATGAAATAAGGGGGATGTGAAGTATTTGAGACTCAAATTCATAAAGATAGCAAGGGAATTTATCAAATTTTTTTAGAATAGGAAGATAGACAAGAGCTCTATCGAGCCCCTCCAAAATTGGAAAATTATGAAGCAATTGTATATTGTTGTTATTCTGGTACAATTCCAGAAGACCTCTTGAAACTACATTATTTTCAATTGACAAATACTTAATAATATACTTTTCCGCCAGCCAGATCCTCCTCCACTTAAGGGAAAGTTCACCAGTTTCAGCCAGTAGTGAAACCGTGGGCGACGTTTTCATCGCACCTAATACCACCCTGAGTGCTCTGAATTGAATTTTGTCCAATTTGTAAAGGTTCTGAAGCGAAGAATTATAAATGAGGATAGTGCCAAAATCAAGGTGGGATCTTACCAATCCCCTGTAAATCATCATCAGTAGTTTGGGATCTGCACCCCAGGAATTCCCTGCCACAGACCTCATGACATCAATGCCCTTTTGGGCCTTAACAACTATGTTATCAATATGAATATTGAATTTAAGTTTATCATCAAAGACAACTCCCAGATAGTTATATCTATTCACAAAGTCAATGGAATGTCCATTGACTATTATATTTTGAGGCCTATCTCTAGTAGATCTCCTTTGAAATAACATACATTTTGATTTCTCAATTGACAGTTCCAAACTGTTATTCTCCAGCCAATTGGATATATTGCTTAATGTTTCATTCATTTTCTGACACATAGTGTTTAGATCATTTCCCTGAATTATAACATTTAGATCATCTGCATATCCAGAAATAATAACGCCCTCTAATCCCAAATCAAAAATTTCATTGGTGAAAACATTATACAAAAGGGGACTTAACGCTGACCCTTGAGGCAGCCCCTTTTGAACCACCCCAGTGTTAGATACACATCTCGAGGAGTTGTCTCTGATAACAACCTTCCTAGACCAAAATAGTTGGTTAATTAAGTTTAGGATATGTTGAGAAATATTATAACTAGCCAATTTGTTAAGCAGTAGGGGAATTCTGACATTGTCATAGGCAGATTTTATGTCTAAGAAAATGACTAAAACCTTATTTCCTTGGTTAAAGGCATTAATAACACTGGAGGTTAGCAAAATTAGGTTATCCACAATACTTTTTCCCTGTCTGAATCCGGATTGAAATTTACTTAAAAGCCCCTCTGATTCCAATTTATGGTCAATTCTGTTTTTAATAATACTTTCCAACACCTTCATTACACACGATTGAAGGGCAATATACCTATAGTTGCCAATAATAGTAGGGTCTTTTAAAGGCTTTAGTATAGGACATATTATTTGGATTCTCCAGGATTTTGGTATGGTTCCATCTTTAAGATAACCATTCAAAATTGAAAGTAGCCTTTCCTTACACAGTAATGGCAAATTCTTTAGCTGTGAGTAATAAATTCCATCCACACCTGGTGCCAAGTCTTTCCTGTTTTTTAAAGCACATTCCAGTTCTTCCATTTCGAAAGGGACTAGATCATTATTATCCGATCTGTTTATAGTAATATCCATCGGAACATCCGAAATAGTAATATTATCAAGAAACTTATTTAGATTATCCCTTACAAATGAAGTAGATATTGGAGGGGTGTACCCATTTTTAAAGCCCTTAATAATCCTCCATGTTGCTGACAAGTTAAGAGTCCTTATTTAAAGTTGCACAGAATTCTCTGAAACTATTTCTTTTTTTGAGTCTTAGAGTTCTTTTAGCTTTTGCAACTGCCAAGTTCATTGCCACATAATTGTCCACAGAACTGTTGTCCAAATATCTCTTAATGGCATTTTTCCTCTCCATTACAACGTTAGTACAAACCTCATCCCACCATATGGTGGTCATCCCACCATGTGGTGGGAGACTTATTTGTTGTAGATTTCCTTTCTCCCTTTTTTGGTGATGCCTCCTCAGTTGCTTGAGTAATGATACTTGTGAAAATATCATATGATCAATCAGGTATTCCAGCCATCAAGTGATCACAAACATTGTGATACATTCTCCAATCCATTTTCTTGATATTGTGTTCTTGCCTCCTAATATCTGGATTACTGTTCTGCGGAAGGTCTTGAGGAATGTAAGCGTCTAAATCCATCTTTATAATTATAGGAAAATGGTCACTATTGCCTTTATCTAAGGGGAGAGTGGTCCAGGAGCAATTTATTCCAATTTGAGAGGAAGAAAAAGAGAGGTCTGTAATACTAGGATTTTGTCCGGGAAGGTTGATTCTAGTTGGAGACCCATCATTAAGATTAACAAAATCTCTATTCAAAAAAGCCTCTTCTATTAAGTTACCATTATGATCATTTCTGTTATTCCCCCAGATTATATTTTTTGCATTAAAGTCTCCTCCAATAACAATATTACTAAAGTTATTCTGCTCATTACAAATATCTGCAAGAAATGATTTATTCAACCGCAGATTGGATGGCACATAAACGTTTATAAAGACTGTATCACTCACAGACACAGCTTGTATCTGCATACCATAGGGTTCATTATTAGTGTTGAGATTATACAGGTAAGGGTTTAACTTACTTTTGACGGCTATAGCTATAACCTAAAACTACTTAACAGGGAATTAAGAATACTTAACCTAAAACTAATTAACAGGGGAAAGAAGAATATCTAACTAACTTAACACTGTCACTGTCATTAACGGGTTTGTTACAGCCATTTTAGTTTTGTTATTAACTGTTCATTCATAAATAAGTTGTTCCGTATGTTTGTCATCCAGACTGAAGTGCTTTATTTCCCTTTTTCTTGTAATCATCACTTGTGTTTTTTATGTTTACATTCAGTCTATACTTTCCATGTTCCATATCTCTAGATTATGTTTAAATTTTACTTTTGCGTCTAGTATGTATTTACTGGTCTCTTTTATTCCATCCCACTGTATATTTTTTATTTTATTAAATCATCATTTGTGAAAATCCTTACTCCTACTGTTATCTTGAATATGTCTTATCAGTTGTTCGTTTCTGGCTGTTAGTTACTTGATATGAATTTTTGTATGTTTCCAGTAGTGTCTGTTTCACCTATTTATTTTCTAAGCTCCTCCATACCTTTTTTCTTTTTAATGTGTCGATATGAAAATCATCCATTACATGCAATAGTGAGATTACTTGATATCTCATTCAAAAAAGACATAGAACACGTTTCCGATACTTTACAACGATATTTGTCAACTTTATAAACATAATTAGAAATACAAATAATAGAGATCACTAAAAGATGAATTAACTAGAAAATAATTTGTTACTTACTTGACAGTTGGTGGGACTCAAATGTTCTTCAATAGCAATAGACTTTAAACTCTCCGAACACGGTACTAGTTTTGAACAATCTAATTTATTAACAATATTTTTTGTTTTAGAATCCCATTGGTATACAATGCATCCTGGTCTCACGTAAGACCAAACGTTACTCTCCACAGAAATGATATTCATAACGTCAACTTTTTCAATTATTGGTTGGTAATGATTAACTACTTCATGATTGGCCACAACATGATCTTTAACAGTGTAGATAGATATCTGACCATCCGATTCACCACACCACAACTCACAAGAACTAAAACAGATACATTTAAATTTCCTTAAAAGAACTTACTTATATAAAACTGATATATTGAAAGAATCTACTTTGTATAACTACATTTTTGGGAACAATTCCTAAAGAAGCTGGTTTTATTGTTATATTTATATAACGAGGTTTTTAAAAGAAAGTGCAAAGAGATGTATGAACAAAGATACCCAATTACTTATTTACTTATTTCGTGGCTGAATGGGATCCAACTCCCAAAGCCAATAAACTACCAATTATTGCAATCTAAAGGGAAAAGTACTGGGTGAATGAGATGTAAGAAAGCGATTTTCATGGTTGAAAAGTCTAAGAATATGCTTTGGTATGAACACAACTGAATTATTACGAGCAGCAGCAAGATTGAAATAGCTTGTATGCATAGCCAACATCTGAAACTGATAGAAAATATTAGAAGACGAATATGAGAGAATCCTATTTAGTTTTGTTGACACAGATGTGTTACTACCAAAAGTTTTCGTGGGATATGTATACTAATGTAACTACATTCCATCCAGCTTCAGGAAATAATTATCTCAATAAGAACATCTTACTGGTTCAATTTATTTTCGCCAATGAAACATTTTTTCAATATATTGTGGAATTATCTAGAAACAGTTAATTTCATTTAAAAAAGTAATCAGTAATGTTTTGTTGATATGAACAATTCAAACATGAACAGACTAGTCTCAGATATGAACCAGATAGGTGCACTAAAAAGAGGAGCTACCCAGATAAAATGAACGAATTATCTACCATGGAAACCGAAAAACTGCTTAAATTAACATTATGTATTTTGTGTTATAATTAATCGGTATTTCAGACTACTTACCTCTGTTTCTGATCAAAAACCGCACACATACAATTTATGACTGACATAGACCCAAGTTCAGTCATAACAAACGAACCTTCTGCAGCTGTTGGTGTAAGAGGTTTGGACTCAGAATTTACCAAAAACAATCGACCATTTGATAAAGCACATGCTACTCTTTTTAATGCAGGTAGATATAACAAGGCTTCTACTTGGGCATTTGGTTCATTTTCTAGGGTGTAGAAAAACAGTTTCCTCCCATCATTGGAACTACAAAAAATGTTTACAATGAATACTAGAAAAAGTTTATGTAGGTTTTACTATATTCTCATTATTTTTAGGAAAATACCACATAAATTGTTTTGGAAGGCTATGGATAATAATTTATTATTATATATACACTAAAATCCAAAAGTTTTAAAGCAGCAAGGTGACATCAAATACAACAAAACAATAGAAACAAAATTTATTTCTATTCAAATAAAATGAAACAAAAACGTCAACAAATTTAGAAGTATCTTAATATTTTTTTTACATTTCATCCAAAACAAGTTTAATGGGAGAAGCCTCATGAGAAATGACATGACCACTGCACAATATTTAAATTATTCATCTTTCTTCTTGTTAAACAAATTCTAGCATAATTTTAGTAAATTCTTAGCATAATTATCCAGTTGAAAAAATAGTCGAGGTCCAATGAGATTCAATTCAATGGGCGTGGTGGATTCCTGAAGAATTTTCAAATATTCTTGTTTGTTTAGTTTTCTGGGTCTATTCTCAAGCCATTAAGGAATTTTATTATGTTATTGAAATGGGTGTCTTTTGTTTACAATTCAGTGCTGCAGTAATTTATGGCTGACATGATTTATTTGCATTTTGTAGAAATATATGGTCAATACAGTAGTCAGAGTCTTTCAAATGTAGACAATGTTAATATCACAACCACCGCATATCAATGCTTAATGACCCAAAAAACATTAGAATCGCCAAATATTTACAATAAAACACCATTGAACGCACCCAAACCAGTTAGATCAATTCCTTCGTTGTAAACAGACGTGCGTTCGATCTAGTGCTAAAATTTAAATCTTATATCTTTAAACAATTTGAATAAACTAGTTATTTGGTTTGTTAAAGTAGTAGAAAAACATTAGTTTGTGATAAATACCCAAAAAATAAGTTTCAAATGAGTGGATCAACCCCCCGTAAACCGGAATGATGTGATGGATACAAACGATAAAACAAATTTCCTTGACGTCTCTGAAAATGAATTCAAGGGATTTACATCACAAGACAAGAACAAAATATTCAGATAAATAATAAAATATTTTCAATTTCAACCTTATCATGTGAAACAAATGATAATGACAAAAACGAGAAAGATCAATTAGTAAACAAATCGCCAATCTTACAAATTAAAAAACCTAAACAAGTTTTTCTATATCAACAATCTGACCTCGGCCCATATCATGTATATGTTGAAAATAAATCAAGTGAATTTAAAGGTAGATTAAATCCTTTAAAAATAGGTGATATCATCCTTTCAAATTTTGTTCATCTTGATGAAAAAATCTCAAGTATCGATTCCATTGGCAGAAATAAAATAAGAATCAAGTTTAAAGATTACAAATCAGGAAATTATATTATCGATCGAAAATTTTTGTTAAAAATAATTTAGAAATATATGTCCCAAAATTTCTATTAATACGTCAAGGCATAATTAGAGATAAATCCACTGAATTTAGCGAAGAATATGTTAAAAATAAAATAAAAATGCATGACATGTATTGTAAATTTCAAGTACTAGAAGTTAAGAGGCTAATCATGAAATGTGTAAATGAAAATAATATAGAGTATGTCCCAACAAAAACTTGCATAATAACTTTCAAATCCCAAACTCTCCCAAAATACATTACAATAAATAAAGTACTGAAACCGGTGGAAGCATATATACAAAAAGTTATATTGTGCTTCAACTGCTTAAGATATGGTCATCAAGGTAGACAATTTAAAAGCAAGTCCCGATGTTTTAAATGCAATCAATCTCATAATTCAAAATAATGTAATGAAACAAATATTGAACCAAAATGTGTTAAGTTGTTCAGGTGTTCATCTCACCACAAACTTAAAAGCATGCCCCTAGTTCAGTAGACAAAAACGAATCAAAGAGGCTATGTCCACATAAAACCTAAGCTATCATGACGCAAATAGAGAAATTTCAAAAAACTCCTACTCCAATGTCCTTTTGTCAAAAATCCTTCCCCCCATTAAATTCGCTTCTCACATGTCTCTTCACATCCTGTCTCTATACCCCCACAACTCTCACTCCCAAAAAATTCCTTCAAAACTTCCACAAACCAAAAGTCATCTCAAGCAAACAAGAGGCACAGGCCATACAGCCCAGACATAATAATAGAACAACATAGAGAGATAATATATCAACCTAGACTTCCCTTACCAAAAATTGGAGGAATAGTAAACCCCAATTACATAAAAAACATTAGTGAATCATCAAGCACACAGATTGCATATCATAGCATAATAACAATATTAGAAGTCGTCATAGAAACTATCTGTAAAATTTTAGCATCAAAAAATATAAATGTCCCAAAAGAAGAGCTTATGCATATAATTAGTACACAATTTAATGTAAATACGGCCTCACATTCGCAGACAAACAAATGAAATAAGTATTTTACAATGGAATTGCCGATCAGCAGTTTCTAATGAGGCAAACTTAGAGTACTTATTAGACAAATATCAATTTTCGCTAGCACTTTTATCCGAAACTTGGTTTCATCCTGACAGATATTATAATTTCAAAAACTTCAATAATGTTCGGGCAGATCGTAACGACGGTTACGGAGGATCAGCCATTTTAATAAGAGAAGGATTAGTTTTTAAGGAAATCGAAATACAAACTTCATTAAACTTTGAACACAAATGTATTTCTGTGGAAATACCTTATAAAAACAAAAAAATACATCTAGCCTCTGTATATATTGAACCACGCTCCCGGATAACTTCACAGCAGCATTTTCTAGAACATATTCCAAAGCCCTTCAAACTGGGAGGTGATTTCAATGCTCATAACTTAGCGTGGAACTGCGAATATGATGACGTAAATGGTAACCTTGTAATACTAAATGATGGATCACCTACCCTAGCACACCATCAAACAGCAATAGATCTAACACTATGTTCACAAGAAATAAGACATTTAATTACATGGACTATTATAAAAGAGCCATGTGGATTAGATCACCTGCCAATACATATTAGGATCGCATTGAACTCCTCACTAACATATATCCCCACAAGAGTACACAATATATGGAATCTGAAGAACGCCAATTGGGAACTATCCACTTCAATATTAGATTATACTGAACCAATACTAACATAGGTAACCATAATTAATAACATAAACAGAGCCGCGAGTATTGCAATTCCTAGATACTTCTCATATACGACAAAGCGAGACCACACGTCTAAACCATGGTGAAAAAGAACTTGTGATAATGCTGCAAAAACATGGAAATAAACTTACGCCCAATATCAACAAAATCCAAATGTTCAAAATCTGACAGAATATAAACGATTGGATGCAATCGCCAAAAAAACTTTCAAGGAAATGAAGAAAAACAGCTGCATAGAATATTGTCAAAGCTTAATTCAAAATACCCCAATCAGAGAAGTGTGGCACAAAGTTAACAGATATAAAAATCGTAAACAAGCAAATAAAACACCTATAGACCCTAAAGATGCCTGGATAAATGACTTTTATGCAAAAATTTCACCTCCATGGGTAGAAAATGAGATAATGCAAGAAATTCACACAGTAAACAAAAACAACACACATTTGCTACTATCCTTTAATTTTTGGGAGCTCGAACAATGTTTAAAAAATACCAAAAACACCTCACCTGGGGTAGACAATATATCGTACATAATGATACACAAAAAGGCATTATTAATTTTATACAACTCTATTTGGGCTGGCAACATCCAATTCCCAACAAATTGGAAATAGTATATATTACTGCCTAAAAAAAACCAGGAAAACCAGACAATCCAAACTCGTACCACCGCCCCATAGCTTTAGCATCTTGTTTATTTAAAACACTTGAAAGATTGATCAGAAATAGACTACAACATTGGCTGGAAAGAGAAAAACTACTTCCGGAATCACAATATGCTTTCAGAGTGTCCAGATCCACTCAAGAACCCGTAACAGTTTTAACAAACGATATCTACTTAGTTTTCACAAAAAAATTATCAACAGTAGCCGCATTTGTAGACATTACATCAGCATTCGACAACGTCAACTTAATATTCTTTGTGAAAAACTCACCCAGATCGGACTGCCAACCATCTTAGCTAATTTTATGAACGTAGCATATTCTGAACGCTCAACCTTTCTCAAGATAAATCATGAAATTACTCAGCCCAGATGTTCCAAATTCGGACTACCTCAAGGCAGCACACTCAGCCCTCTTTTATACATAATATATACCATGGACTTAGAAAACATTATCTCCAAAAACTCCAACATTATACAATTTGCTGATGACATAGTAATATACACATCAGACTAAACTGTAGAAAAATGCACAGACACATTAAAGGCCGAATTTATAGAAATTCAACAATGGTGCAACGTAATAGGACTTTCCATCTCTGAACCGAAAACTGAAATATGCATTTTTTCTAGAAACAGAACCAAGGACAACTTACAATAGGGTCATATAATTATCCCATAAAAAATACAGTTAAATACTTGGGCTTATTACTTGATAAAAAATTGCTATGGAAAGATTGTATTCAACAAACAATTAGAAAGAGTGAAAACTCCATACATATACTAAGGACTTTCTGTAAAATTAAATGGGGATCAGACCCAAATATTGCACTTCTATTTTATAAATCAATGAACCTATGTAAAATTGAGACCCAAAAAAAAACAAATGCCTAGGTTATCTAAAATCAACACCTATTAATGTCATGGAAGCAGAATCTCGAGAACCTCCCCTCATATTGAGGAGACAATTACTTTGTGATAATAGAATTATAAAAGCAACATCAAAAATGGCGCCATATATAAACAAATTACATGAACTAACAATTTTAACATTAACACATAGGTATTGGCATCTCAAAAAAACCCAACTCTAATCAACAGCATTACTAAACTTGCGGATTGCAAACATCTACTATATACCAATTATCACCTACCTTATTATTTACATACACTGGAAGAATTGTTCTGTTACAATATACCCTGCGAATACTTTGAACCGACAGTAGATGTAGCCAGCTACATTCCTTCAGCATTCAATGATGCGATAAGAACACACTGGTCTGATCATCGGCAGATATATACAGATGGGTCAAAAAAAAGTGGTCACACTGGATGTGCCATATTCCACTCAAACAGAAATATCAGCCTGAAGTATAGTCTACATGAAGATGCCTTATTCTATACTGCAGAACTAATAGCAATACTTCAAGCTATGAAATATATAAAATTAATGCTTTAAATGAAACTCACTGTTTCTAGCTAATTCCACAATATAATGAAAATTGTAAGGGTCGCGACAGTTAATTTCATATAAAATTAAATTTGGTTGAAGACAAATGCATCATACTTACAGATAGCAAAAGCGCCATGGATAGATGTAATCACATAGGTAGAAAAACAAAAATAAACCACATCGAAGCCGAAATATTAAAACTTCACCACGATATAAGAAGTAAAAATAAATGTGGATAAAAGGACATGCGGGTATCAGGGAAATCAAGTAGCAGACAGACTAGCAAAAGAAGCCTTTCTCTCTGGAGAAGTCCTACAACACGATCTATCAATATCTGATTTATACAACAAATTTAAACAACAAAGCAATAGGGAATGGCAGCAACGTCACAGAGATGCAGAGACTGGACAAAATTATATTCTAAACCAACCACAAATTCCAAATCAAAGATGGTTTCACAAAGAATCAAATAGAAACTTCATAATTACAATAAATCGAGCTCGATCAAAGCATGCCTTAACACCAGAATACAAATTCAACATGGTAGACAACTCCTATTGTTCCTGCGCCAATGTAGAATCTCTGGTTCATATCTTGTTGGATTGTCATATAAACACCGTTGAAATCAATAACTTATATAGTAGTTTAATTGAACATGAAATACCTCTCCCAACAGACCTCAACTGCATGTTATTTTCTGAAAATACTAACATATTGTAAATACTCTATTAACATATCAAAAAGTGTAAAATAAATTTGTAGCTATACTAACAAAATATTGTGAGCAATCTTATTATCGAGATAGATAAAAGAAGAAAGAAAAAGGAAAACAGAAAATAAGAGAGAAAAAGTAAAAACAAATTGTAAAATATATTAACAAAAACAGCCTGGCTAATTGGTAATCGCCAAAGCCATAAACCTAGTTAAAAAAACGTACCCAAAGGACTAATTGTCACACGTTTTTTTCAGATTCAAGAAATTTGTTGAGACTCGATGAATGTGAGATGATAATCGCAATATTTTACTTATAAAACAATTCTATTTCTAATTTTTTCAGCATATAGTTGGTGATATTTGGTTTTACTTAACAATAGATACCCCTCTAAAATTTTCGAGGGTAGTGTATGTGAAATAATTCATACTGACTATGTAAAACATAAAATTCTTCAGATAATATTAAACACCAAGATAAACTTAAACAGCAATTGGAGTGTGAATTGCATCCACATTTTGACTTTCCAAACGGACAATATAATTTTGAATAAATAAACAAATAAATAATCTCTCAGGTAAAAATTGTATTATTCGATTATTAGAATTTATATCAAATCATCACTTACGAATAAGCATGTATTTTCCCAGAAAAATCTCCAATCCAAACCGAATCATTTACAGTACAAGCTGCAGTAGCTTTAATGGGAAGTGTCATCGTATGATATTGAAGCCATCCCCTTTCTGCTGCTAACAGTAAATCTATTCTGGAATTTGCACACATCAACCACATTTCTGAGCCAATCAAACCATCTTCTAAAATAATATACAAACCTATTTAAAATTGTACTCATCTATTTTCAAACTTATGCAAATTAAATATTTCAAAGATTACACTGTAAACGTTGTTTTTGATATATAATATTTTGATCAACTGTAAAACACATATGGCTGGCTGCTAGACTTTATGCAGATTAATTATTATTTGTTAAAGCAAAAATTATAAATCAGCTACAAAGAAAATTAGTTGAGAAGGGTGTATGAAAAAGAAACGGCTTCATTTTTCCTACAAGCAAACAAAAGCATTAAATTTTCAAGAAGAACAATAGTAAACAGTATTGTTGTGAAGGACATCTGCGATGGAGAGTAATACAGTTTTCGTTGCTATGTCAATATCTTACGGAGGAATCCAAGATTTCCCATAATTTTGATTTGTTTATTTCGCCCTTGTCAGAGCTAGTTTGTATCTTGTGCTGTCTGTCAGTGGATGTCTGCAACTGTCAGTGTCACTTTGCTCAGTTTTATAAAAAAATATAATTAAGAAAAAAATATTTAGTATGAACTTTTCTTTCATAGTATAAGGACGTGTCGACGACGGCTTCTAATTTATCAAGTTTACTGCGAAAAGAAAATATAAAACAACAAAATTGATAGTTTTTAACCGAATAAATACACAGTTTCTAGGACAGAAAACCACATAACGGGTCTGTAAAGTGTGTTCTACACGAAGTTATACGGTTGTACCTTCACTTTTTGGTATTGTAGTTTAAAGGAGTTGGCTTCTGTTGTAAATACTTTTTAAATAGTGCCAAAATAACAATTATTTACCTGTGATATGTGTAAGAGCTGCACTAGTTGTTGCGACGACTGGAGCCTGATGTTTTAACGAAACAACATCACACAAATGTGTAAATTCGGGAGCACTTGCTATTGATACAATCTGGCTTGCAGAGGGCCTATCTTTAGGTTGTTGGGACCAACAAAGTACCATAAGATCCAAAAAGTAACTGGGATATAACGTCTCCTATAAAAGGTAATTATAATTCAAATTTTTTAGTCTTATATACTGTTTTAAGTGATTGTTGTAATTTACCCTATAAGAAAGAGCTGGTCTTCCCCCTTCTAAAATACATTCTTTAACTGATTCATGACCTTCAAACGGTTGATGCAATGTAAGTAGTTCATATAAAAACATTCCAAATGAAAAGCAATCCACTTTTTCAGTATATTCTTCTTCTCCGTTATATCTCATTATTTCAGGAGCCATGAAACCTTCTGTTCCTCCAAATCCTTTTGTTCCCGATGGTAATGTTAAACGGCTTATTCCTAAAAGAATCAGTTTGTTATGATTCCCAATACGAATTTTAGCTCAAAACTGGAGCAAGTGTATAAAACTCGTGGCAACACAAGAGAAACAAACTAGAGATATAGAACAACCACAGATTATTTTCAGTTTACAACTTCAGTATCTCGTATTTCTGAAACAAGTAACCTTTTATCAAAGTATATTTTGTCCAACTATCTTATTTTGACTTGGAGAAGCTGTGGTTGTTTTAAGTCCCCGATTGTTTGCATTGTAATATTTACATCTTTCTCTGGACATCTGCTAGTGAAATTTTCATATTTAGATAAGCTACACATTTGTTTGAGTTTATGAAATGCGGGAAATTTAAATAGCATTCGAAATTCAACAGGAAATGTTAAGAAAACATTTTCATTTACCATAATCTGCAACTTTTATATGTACTGGATGATCAGGATGATCGACAAACGGTGGTGGCATTTCCCAAACTAACACATTTTCAGATTTTAGATCCCTGTAGATGATATGTTGCCTATGGAGATATTCAATTGCCTTGGCCACCTAAAATACATTTTTAATAATAAAGCAAATAATTTTATCATGTCATAATAAACATTAATTTCGTTAGATTTTCGATTAACATTGGCTTGAAATATTCTGCTTAACATAATTATATTTGCCAGTAAGCTGTATGTTCGAGTTTAAGCATTATCCGATAACGCTTTCAATTCATCTTCAGTTCTGTTCCGTTCTGTTTTTAATATATCTTGGGCTTAGATAATTTCCGGATAATTATTGAGGTCACAGATAATTTTCTGAAAATATTCACAAACTTACAACCCGGTTTGAACATTTCTTAAATAAACAAGATTGACTTAAGTATTTTGTTCCTTTTACCCATGAAATTTTATTATTCTATTACTGTAAAAACAAAAAACATTCTTGATATGAAACTAAATTTTTATTTTAAAAAACAAACTATTACTTTTACGCCCAACCTTTCTATATGCGAGAAAAGTATTGGTTTATCCCAAAAAAAGTTGAAATTTTTTTTTAGTTATTTTCACGTTTTCCATCAACAACAACACGAAAAAACGGTTTTTAGAAAAAAAATCCTGTGTGTATGTCGTCGTTGTGGTAGGCCACTTTTCTTTACATGTCTTGTTAGCACGATACAGTCTCCGGAGTGCAATAAGTCAGCAATTTTATGATTGAACCCTATTGATTTTCAGTTCACCAGAGCCAGTACAACGGGTCTTATGGTACTTGAAGTACGACATTTTGTCATTTTTTGAGAAATTTCAGTTTGTTAGCACGATACAGCCTCCGGAGTTCAACAAGTTACCAATTTTATTATTGAATATTATTCAGGACATCTCACTGATGAACCCTATTGATTTTCAGCTCACCAGAGCCAATACAACAGGTGCTACAGTACTTTATGTACGATATTTTTGTCATTTTTGGAGAAGTTTCAGTTTGTTAGCACAATACAGTCTCTGGAGTATATACAAGTGACCAGTTTTATGATTAGATATTATTCAGAGCGTCTCAACGATTAACCCTATTGATATTCAGCTCAACGGGTGCTATGGTACTTGAAGTACCAAATTTTTGTAATTTTTGGGGAATTTTCAGTTTGTTAGCAAGATACAGCCTCCAGAGTGTATACAAGTGACCTATTTTATGATTGAATATTGTTCAAGGTGTCTCACAGATGTACCCTATTGATTTTCAGTTGACTAGAGAGAGTACAACGGGTCCTATAAATCCAGATATACTAAATTTAGGGTTATTTTTGGAGAAATTTTGGTTTGTTGGCACGATACATCCCCCGAAGTGTATACAAGTAACAATTTTATGATAGAATATTGTTCAGGGCCACAGATGCGGAAAAGCTAGTTTTAATCTTTAAAACCGTTTATTTTTGAAATAGTTTAAGATATTGTAATAAAAGTATTTTTCACCACCCTCTACCTATGAATAGTATGCATATCAAAGAAAAACCAATTCGTTTAAAATTAAATTACTTAAAAATTATTGGTACTGGGATTGGACGTAAAATTATAGCAAAATAAAAAATATACGGTTTTTCATTGGAAAAAAAGAGTCACTATATTTTTCGTAACAAAATTGAAATAAGAAATCAATTTATTGCTTTTGAAACAATGTTACAGTAATGAGTACAAGTACAAAAATAATTAGATCTTAAGTAATTAAAACCTACTATTCATTTAATACAAAAGAGCGCAATTTTAATATACTCCAAAAAATATATTCTGCAATCTTCCTAGATTCAAAAATTGATATTATATTTAAGGCATGCAGGAGTGAGTCTACATTTTCAAGGCAAGATAAATTTGGTTTCATTGATTTACAAATTGGACAATCAAATAGCATGTGCAAAATTGTTTCCTTTCATGTGTATTGCAAACAGTCCAATTCGGGGTCCATAATGTATCCAATACCATTAATAATGTATCCAATACCATTTAACGTAAATTTAATTATAAAATGATTAGAAATACGCAACTGAGCACGGGTACTACTACTACTACTAAAAAGATTTAGGTGAACCTCGGCCGAGCAGGCTCAAGCCAAAGTTCCGGCACTGAGGCCACTGGCCCATTGTGCCATTCCTGCTACTCATGCATCCATGAAGCCAAGTCCTCCAATGAAGGGCTCAATCCTCTTTATTGGGTTCCTGCATGTGTCCCCAGGGGCCATAACAGGAACTCCGAAGATTCGCCTGCGTAAATCATCCCAATGTGGACACACAAGGAGGACATAGACCGACGTTTCGCCAACCAAGCCACAACCCCTCCATTTGGGACTTTCCACTAAACCTAAGTTATGGAGGTGTTTTCTCAAACAGCAGCGCCCGGTTAAGAGTCCTGCTATCTTTCTTAACCTACTCCTTGGTAGTTCTATAGCTGCCCTAGCATGTCCATCCCCTCGTAGGAGTTTGGACTGCCTTAGACCCTGTAGAGCGTTCCAGTGAGCGAGGTGTTGGTTTCCCAACCAGTTCCTCGCTTCCTTATTGATTGCTTATTTTGTAACGCACAAGGTCGGACCCGGGCCGCTGAAGGGAGCTGCCGCCCCTTCCACAGCCAGTGCATCCGCCCTTTCATTACCTACAAAACCAGAGTGTGCCGGAATACATTCTAGCCACACCACGTTCCAGCTTGCTAGCCTAGCAAGCCGATCTCGACATTCAGCAGCAAGCCCTGAGTTGATGGTACGAGGATGTATTGATATCTAGTTAGCCTAGACCAATTTCATGCATAAACAAAATATTGCGTTACCAGAGCAACGAACAATAACTTATTTGAAGTGTCAGTGTAAAGTTTGACGTCAAAAAAGTAAACCAGAGTTACGCAATAAATTAAAAGAAAAAAGATGTCCACCGAAATTGTGAAAATCGAAAATTTGGAGTATCGAGCCAACATCAAGTACCTGTATTTAAAAGGGATAAGAGGTAAGCAGATTTACGAAGATATGCTTAATACCCTTGGTGATCAATGTCCTTCGTATGCGACCGTGAAAAATTGGACTGCAAGCTTCAAAAGAGGTAAATTTTCCATTGAAGATGATGACCGATCGGGAAGGCCAGTTTCTGTGTCAGTCCCCGAAAATATCGATACAGTTCATGACATGATTTCATCAGTCCGTCAAGTTGGGCTAAAACGGATATCTGAAGCACTGAATATTTCATACAAACACGTTCATCATATAGTTCACGTCAATTTGGACATGAGAAAAATTGCTGCAAAATGGATCCCCAAATGTTTGAATGTTGACCAAAAGCGTGCAAGGGTAGAAGCATCGCGTTCGATCTGTGCTCGATTTGAAAACGATGTAGACTTCTTAAACCGAATTGTTACTATGGATGAGACTTGGGTACATTTCTACGATCCAGAAACAAAGCAACAATCGATGGAATGGTGATACTCTGGTTCTCCAAAACCTAAGAAGTTTCGTGTCCAAAAATCTGCTGGAAAAGTTCTTGCCTCAGTTTTTTGGGATTGCCATAGAGTTATCATGATCGATTTTTTGGATAAGGGTAGAACAATAACTGAAGATTACTATTCGACATTACTGACCACTCTACGGGAAAAAATTAAAGAGAAATGACGCGGAAAGCTATCCAAAGGTGTTTTGTTTTTGCAGGACAACGCCCCTGTACACAAATCTCATATTGCCATGCAAAAAATTCGTGATTTAGGGATTTGAATTCCTAGAACACTCCCCTTATTCACCGGATTTGGCTCCGTCCGACTATCATCTCTTTCCTCAACTGAAAAAAAGTTTAAAACGTCGTGAATTTTCTTCCAACGAGGAGCTGTGGAGGTCAGGTTTGCAGAGCAAGAAGAAACTTTTTTTTTGAAAGGTCTGGAGACGTTGCAGGTTTGCTGTAATAAATGTAGCCAATTAAGAGGAGAATATTGTTACGAAACAGCACACTGGTATAGTCCCTAAATCCGACTCTGTTTAAGCCAGGTATGAAAGTTAAAATTATGGCGGACGCGCATGAGGTTCTTACGGCTTACACAAAAACAATTGGCTCTGGCATTTTCTAGATAAGACTGGTCACAAAAACAATATAGATACGATAGTCACTACTCAATCCAGTCTCACCGATGACCTTCCTAAAAATTAGCTCTACCCTTCCCAAATACAATCATATCTACAGCTTCAGACGACAAATCTTATTTCACCACCTACAGTCCAAATGCCTGAATGTCTCCTGATTACACATAAGAATACTACTTATAGAATCTACCTATCTCAAGACTCTCTACTATGTTTTTCTTGCAAACTGTAAAACCTCCCAACCTCAATTAAATGAACAGTCTCAAATTTCTACCCAACTTTCCTACCAACTGACCATCACCCAAGTCAATACTTCCCAAGCACACGCTGAGGTCCCATCAGAGTCCCCTATAACATCTCATTCCCAGAATACTTCTTCCATGGACATGGAAGAAATTCAACAAAACAGCACCAAATGTAGTTACGAAGATATAATTACACTCCCTCCTCAAACTGATGAAAACGAACTGGCGAACTCAAATGAATCTCCTTTTGCCAAACCAAACAAACCGAACAAAAAGCCAAAAAACAAACAGGATATCCCTACAGAAACTCTCATGGAACCAGTTTGAAAAGTTATTTCTGAAAAAAATCCTCAGTTCGTCTTGGACTACAATCAGATATCTGATCTGTTCGAAAACGTTTACGGTTCACCTGACCCAATCAGCATAATAACCCGTTTATTTGGCGAATTTTGTGATAAAAAAATTCGCCTTTTCTTTTTTCTGTAATTCGATGTTTTTTTTGTATTCAGTTTTTAAGTTTATGTAAATTTGTTTGAATTTTCGGAAAAATTTTGAGTTCTACAAGTTTTCAAAGTCTTTTTCATATTCTGTTTTAAGTTAATACATGAAACATCGAACCGCGGTTTAGTTGTATGTTATTTTATACTTTGCACCAGAGCAGTTCTTTCTAATGAAAACAGGTTCAAGTCAGCAGCAGTTTCTTTTATGACTTCACAAAAATTATTATAAGCCTCATCAGGATTAGATAGATAATAGACTCGTTTTGATTGATACATTTTTAATTTATAACTTGAGGTTGAACAATTTTTCCTGGTTATTTTTTTCTGATTTTGGATATCACTTCTCAATTTATTACTTTGCGAGTATGATAGCTTAACACCAAAGTTGAGTATTAAATTTACAGGTAAGTGGTCTGATAAAAAATCATCTCCTTTAATAAAAAAATTATTCGGATCAGAAAGGAACAAATTATTAACCAAGACAGTATCAACGACAATCTTGCCCAATTTGCTTACATACGTATATTTACCAGGTCTGTCAAGTGTACATCTACCTTTAATAACTGAAAATTAATTCTCATACATAAAATCAATGGATTGCCTACCCCTAGAATTGAATGTACTGTCTAAGCTTAGCCTATTATTTAATCAATTTGTATTTTCTATCATTTCATCAGGGAGATCTGTAATCCTGCAATTAAAATCCGCACCTAATATAAACATAGTTTCAGCATAAGTCTATGAAAGTTCATGTTCATGTATCGCTGGGACAAACAATGTCAAACTCGGTCTTCAATTCCGACAAATTAGATACATTTCCGAAGCCATGACAATTCCAGAAGCTTATTATTAGTTTTTTAGCTTTATTCACTTTTGCTGCATTTTTATTTGGCGATTCATCATCCTCGCGGCTTCTTTTCTGGGTAGTAGTTAGTAGAGATACAATTGAAGGACAGCCAAAGTTAAATTTCAATTTTACATTTTCACTACTAGCTTTCCAATGATTAAGTTCCTAATACATTTTGGAAAGTTCATCTCTTTGGTTGTGAGTAGTCATTTTTGATTCTTACATTTGGGTATTTTTTCAATAAAAATCTATTTTTATTTGTCAAAATTGACATTGCCTCTTGACATCCAGCCAACTCGACTTTTAAAGGACGTGTCTTCACCTTACCTATCTTACCTGGTCTGGTCATACTCAAAACATTATGACAATACAATGGGTCCAATTTAGCCAAAATTTCTCACACCACATGGAGTCATTTCATGACTCATCAATACTGTAAAATATTAAATTCTTTTCACGAATGGCTCTAGCACCAAATTCAGCATAAACCTGTGACATAGATGTTACTTCTATTTTCTTCTCAAGGTTCTATACTTTTTCTTCTAATAAATAATTTTTTGTTTTAAATTAGTAATATTATTTATACAATTAGCAATTTTATATTATGTTCAGTTAACAAAGAACGGATATCATTCATCCAGTGTTTAGCATCATCAGATGAGCCTTCGGCACTTGAAAATGATTATCTCCAAATAATTGAATTCAGCGAATAATGCAATTAATTTATATATCAAATATCTAATTACCTGAAAATTCAAAATACAATGTCACACTAAAATGTGGCAGAAAATAGCTTACTCAATCCAAAAACTTCACTGGGTATTCAATTTTTCCACTGAAAACTGTACAAAACTATCGGACCTTTTCAATATCAATCTAGCAATCCAACAAAATTGAAATAAATACTTGGAACACATTGTATGATGCTTGATTGATGCTTTATATACATGTGCATTTCTCGCATCGTAGTCTCCATCTCTCTGTCGGTCCAATTATTATCTAATAATCCTCTAGTTACTATTGCATACTTCACTTCCTCCTTCCATGATCGTCGAAGGCGTCCCGGTCTTCCTCTATTTATAGATGTACAATGTTTTTCGGCCAACGCTCATTTGAGATGCTCGTGCCTATACCATCGCAACCTTTTGCTCTCTAGTGTCAATTGTGTTATTTCTGCTATGATATCAGTCTTTCTAGCTTTATCCAATCTGGTTTTTCTGCAGCACCTCCTCCTCTAATAGTCATAGCATTAATCCTTGATTTTTGATACTGGCCACTGATCAATTCTACTACCTCATTACTGTCTTCTGTTTTTGATATCTTAAGATGTAGGTATTTATATATTTTGGAATTCTTTATGTTACTTCCTTACTTTGATACATAGGTTGTCGCCTTCAATGCCTACTGTAACTCGTGACATATTCCGTTTTCTTTGGGTTTACAACTAAAACCCATTTGTATATGCTTCTTGAAGTTTTTTGAGCATATATTCAATATGCAGTTCGTCTTTGGATAGAATAACTTAAACATCAGCAAAGTTCAACGTGAATAGTTTTTCTCCAACTACCGTAATGCACATGGTAAGATTCGATAGATCAATATATCTTACATTTACTAATAAACTTCTTTTACAAATCGATCATAGGAACCTACTGTACTTCTTATAAATTAATTATTCAGTTATTAGGAGTAGTACTTACTTGTAGAATGATAGCCTGAAGAGTATAAGGTCCTACTTTGGCCCCAGAACGTCTATAATGTCTTAATACTAAGTCTAACGCTCCTTGTGGTGCTAAGTCTAAAACCAAAGCTAATGGACTAGTACATACACCTACAAATGGTACAATATTTGGATGCTTCAGCGACAACAGTATGTTCAGTTCTTGCCTTGCCGTACAATAGGCTTTGCAGGCATATTGTAATGGGTCTCTGTCCCATTTACCTTGGGCAGCCTAAAAAACAATTAGAAATGTGCTTTTGATAATTTACACTGAACACATTTTTTACTATCCTTATAGCAATACTCACACTTACTAAGGTAAACAGTTTACCTTACGTCTCTGAAGAAGATGAAACGAGAGTCAGACAGTGTAAGTGCGACTGTTGGTGTAGTGGTAGTATAAAGTGTGTTCAGTATATCACAAACGGTTCCAGAAATTCCAACTTAGTTTGATAATTTGACAAAAAAACTATACCAGAAATAGTTAAGAAATTGAAACCATTATCATATGTTTACATATTTGGATTGTGTTTATTGAATATGTATCTTACTTTGAATGCTATAATGGCTGATTGTCGAGCATTGGGACCAGGTTGAACAGGCTGCAACATTTTCATTGCTACATCCATTGTAGTATTTGACCCTCGTATTTTACAAGTTCCTTTGAATACAAAGCCAAATGCTCCTCTACCTAGCAGTTTTCCCTTTTTTATATTTTCTGGTCTAATAATGTAACGTTCTCCCAAATCCATGAACATCTATAACAAAAATAAACTTTTGTAATAGAGAAAAGATTAATGTACAATTAGATGAATAATTCACAAAATGCTCACCGTATCCCCAGCAATTAACGCCAATGAACAATCACCATGAACTGGACAAATGACCTTTTTACTTCCATATGCCTCTAAAATACATTCTTCTACCATCCAAGAGTATATTACCAGTTTATCTTCTTGTTGAACTGAAGGATGTCCTTCGACGGAAGGGATTCGGCTAGAGCCCGTTGAATCGGGACCTACTCCACTGTCACATTCCGATGTGTAAGATTCTTGAGATTTCCTTATTCTATGGAGATCTTGATGACCTAAAATATATTGTTTCAATAGTAACATGATATACTTCAAATATTTTCAGTAGTTTGACCTATAATATTGTTTTCCATGATAAACTAGTTAAAAAAGTTTTATATCACAACTGAAAGTTATTGATTATCGTTTATTTAGATAATCCCTATAGAAAAATACTTTGTTCGCTTATTCATATGTCCAAAATTTTTAAGAAACAAAAAATACAAATAAAAGTCAAACATTTATCTTAATTGGCATTTTCACTCCCATTTTCTGAAAACTTTGCAATAATTCAGCAAGTATATGAATGATTCCCTAGCAGCGTTTTTATTAACAGATAAAAAGCTTTAAAATAGAGGATCTTTAATAATTTTACAGATTAATGGCCCAACCCCTATTTCTGTATATTTTCTGTAATATCCTCATAAAATTTTTCAGTTCCAATGTAATATATAAAGGGAGTAAGTAGAATGATATAATTTTGTCCAGAATATACGCATTCAGAACAATACGTACATTTTTTACATACTGATGCTATCTGGTCTGTTGTCACACAGGAGTTTGTTTGATAATTCACTGCTCAAAATAATTAGATAAACACATATTTATGTCTTAATAACAGTTCCAACAAAGTACAAGAATTAAAATGGAAGAAGCAATCATCTCACCTCTGTAATGTAAAGTTATGATCAGTCAGATTTATTAAATTATGATAAATCTGACTCAAGTTTTTAACATCTTGTTTATCGTTCCCAACGAGCAGATTATAAGGGGGGTCGTAAAGGCTCTGCAGCTAATCAAACACCTCGACATGTAAGGTCTTTTGTGCATAATGTTAACGAGAAAAATTTAAATGCAATATTGTGATTACTAGTGCGTCTGTGCGTCTTTAAAAAACAAGCGTTATTAGATTTTTACATTGTTAAAATTCTAAGACGTAAAGTATTTTGAGCAATGTATTTTCAAACATATAGAGGTGGTGATAGTGTTCACCCATTTACTACTGTTTAGAACAACTAGAGTTTTAAAATAAATAAGGATATTTGATGATTGAATCTTATAAATAAATAATAATTTTAATTAGGTTAGTTGGAAAAATTGACATATTAGAATATTTCTACCAGCACTTTTAGATTTGAGGAAAATACGTTAACATATGTATATGGTTCATGTTTACAAGGGTGGATTGCCTTCTACATTTCCATAAAAAGCTTATTCAATTTTTGGTGAGGCACATAGGCAGAGGTTTATTTTTTGTGTGAAGTGAATTCGAAGTTTTGAATAATAAATTATAACTTTTCTTTGGAAATCGCTTACCTCAACATATACCACAAAATATGCCGTTGCTTATCCTAGCAGTTAATATAAAAATATACTTCCGACATTTGTAGATACATGTTTCTATTGACAACATTGCATAACTTATGTCATTGTCTGTTACAGTGGTGGCTCGTGGTTAATTTTATAGGGGGGTCATAAGTGATGTGACCAAAATCTTAAAATACAGAACGACACTGACCCCCGGATGCCTATTCGCCGGAAATTAGGCAGAAATTTTTCGAAAAACCACGCCCAATTTCTGCACAGAAGTCGTTAAAATCGCTAAAAAAGCAAAATTTGTTCTTTTCCAAAGCCAGGGAGGCAAAAAAAAATTTTGGGTCACGCTTGTTTTATATAAAAATAATGCTCTCTTAAAAAACAACCACATTTTATTCTTTTCTATACATATTAAATATGACAACCTCAAATTAAATGATAATTAATCTAAATCTTTTTAAAATTTAAGTGAAGCCTTCGATCTTTTGTATTTGCACAGTGATCAATAACCCTTTCATTACAATTATGAATACTATTCACAAATTGCTTTTCTATGCTTAACATAGCTAAGGCCTCGATTCTCTTTAATGTAGAAAAACATCGTTCGCTCTCTACAGTTGTCATTGGTAATGTATATAAAATAGTCAACAATTTTACAGTTTCCGAGAGATTGTTATTAATAAACAATTGCAGCATTGGCACAGCTCCTGAACTCATATTAAAATCGTCGCGTTCATAAATAACTTGAAGTTCGGTATTTAGTTTTAAGTAATTAATACTAGAAAGGTTTTCTCTTATTGACTTAAGAATATGATCTGGAAAATTAATTTTATATTGTTCGAACTGGTCGCTGTAAAATAACTGGGCATTACTAAATGATCACTGAAACTAAAGCGGTGGTGAATCTCAGAAATTATTGTGCCGCAAACCTCCAAAGCAACTTGGCGCTTTGAGTCTTCATTTTTGCTTGGTCTTTTTGCACCAAGTGTTGAAGAAGATGAAGGTGCTTCGGGAAATATTTCATTTAATATAATATGGTCTCTGACTTTTTGAATTGACATTTTAAATGAGTCTATATTTTTTTTCACCAATATCACGTCAATACCATGTTTTTGAAGTTAATTAAAAAGAACTTCACAATTAGGCATTATTAAATGGAAAAAATTTAGCCAATAAAGAAAATCAACGCTTTGCAAAAAAGTTTTCAATCCTATTGCTTGATTAATTGTATTTGAGTCTTCTTCAACCTCAATTATCTTTTCTATTGAAGCCAGAATATCAGCTTGATACTATAATACGGTTTCCACACAACGCGTATTAAAATACCACCTTGTCGGTGCCGCTCTAGGTAAACGTACTTTAACAAATTCATCGAGAATCGCTGTACGTTTTGGAGATCGACTAAAAAATGTGGAAAATCCTTGTAAATTGCAGGAAAAAAACTTTAACATTTTTATTCCGACATGCTGCTTTTTGCAGAATTAACTTTAATTGGTGAGCATAACAATGAATAAAATTTGCTTGAGGATATCGTTCTTTAATTTTTTTGTACTCCGCCTAATCGTCCACTCATAGTAGAAGCTCCGTCATAGCTCTGTCCAATTAACTTTTCCGGTGTTTTATTAATTTCTAGCACCTCTAATTCTTTAAAAATTATCTCCGATAAATGTTCGGCTGGGGTGCCGGTAGAATTTACAAATTTTATAAACCTTTCGTGAACGACACCGGATAAAATGTACCGTATAATAAAAGTTCTGTTCGAGCTATCAGTAGTTTCATCCACCTGGACTGCGATATATTCGGCTAACTGAATCTCCAATTTTTAAGTTGTTCTTGAGCCACCGATAACATTGAATCAAGTAATTCATTTTGTACAGTTTTAGAAATACCCTTAAAAACCGTAGCCTTATCCAAGTATTCTTTGAGTATTGGATCCAGCTCTGAAACGAAATTTATAAGCCCGCGAAATATTCCCGGGTTTACAAAAGATTCTGTCTCATCGTGCCCTCGCAAAGCAAGTTCTAACGCTCCACAAAATTTCATACAGTCAATTATTTTATTTATAATATAACTGTTTTCCGACACATTTTCATTTAAATTTCTTACCGATTGTCTATAAGCATTGTCTAATTGAGAACGAATATCCACAGTACCGATTGTAGCAAAACTCATGACACATTTCATATGGCCTGCCGATAAACTATGTTTTTTTTTATTTTCTCTTTTAAATGTTTAAGTCTTGGACACCGTTTTTACACCATAAAGAATTATTCGAAACAAGCAGACAAACGAAACAGTAAAATGCATCACTTACTTCACATCCGCAAATCCAATCAGACAAATCATACATAGACCTGCGAAAATTGCGATAGACTTCTTTGTTCTTGATCTTGCTAGTCTGTTTAATTTTTAAATCTGGAAGAGGACGACCACCTTCCTTTAGTTTTAATAGTTTTTCTAAATTTAATTCACTTTTAGTTCTCAAATTTTGAACCATTTGCACCACAGACATGATAAAAGGCGTAGAATAAAATAACACCAAATAATTAAAACACAAGCCCTCAAAAAAACTAATCAAAATAATAACAATAACACTTATTACATCAAAACACAACTGTTATTTGACTTCAAATGATCTCCTTTAAATCAAAATATAGCGCGGCCTGCCAACCCCTCTACTCATCTCTTTACTAAGCGTGTAATAATCAACGATGTAAGTCGATTCATCATCGATATTAACTCGGGCTTTTGACCCAACACATGTAAACTTCGGGCGTGTTTCTTTCACGTTACGAAGATTGTCAGCGTTCGGCAGATTCCGTCGCCATTTAACGCAGAGATGTGGGTACTTGCTGCGAAATAAAGTTTACACAGTTGTCTTGAAAAACGTTTACACGGGGTCTTGAAACGTTTTAGGTAAATTTTATTCAAGAGAAATACTTAGTATTAGTGTTTAATATTATACTATATGCATAGTAGGTATATTTTATTTTTTCAAATACCTATTTAAATATATTTTTAAATTGTTTTTTAATGGGAGGTTATTGATCCAATGACCTAATGGAGGAGCCGCCACTGGTCTGTTAAAAGCACAAGGTATATGCACTCTCTTCAAGAGTCTGTAATGTCGACAGAATGGCATAATCAGGAAAGTGATTGTTTTCTCCTTAAAAAAACTGTACAAATTTTGTTTTGAGAATATTCATATTCAAACAAATAGAGGTTTTCAATAGAAATATCTATATACAAAAAAATATATGAATACTGATTAATTTACTTTGTACCTGTATGATCATGTTCTTGAAGTGTGTCCAGAAAATGCGAACTGGAAGACGGAAAATCGTGTGCAATTTGCTCAGTCTCATTATATGCATTCAAACAGTTTGGACATGGAATTAAACGTGTTATTAAAAATTTTCCTTCGGACGTATGAACAAATCTTGTACCTAAGGTCGGATACCTGTGAAAAATAATGTCTAATATATAATATCTGCTAAGATACTAAATAGATAGCCATATATAAAGGACAAGTCTGGAAACGTTCAATTATTTCGAAAACTATACCAAATTGAAGTTACTAAAAACTACTTTTTATTTTAGCAAAGCTAAGAGAGTATTCACTACTTTAAAGCTAAAAGGCTGAGAATGCAATTGGGAATTTTTAGAGGTTATATTTCTTTATGTATTCCCCTAACTTAAAAATGCAGCATGGGAACGTAATTTAGCATTCCTTATATTTTTTCAAGTGTTGCCATAAATTAAATTCAAGTAGTTATTACATAAAGTAGGTACATACCAATCTTCTAGAAGAATATCAATATGATCAACAGTCAAAGCTAATAACTGTGCGGTACATTCTGTGGACGGTTCGATTATTAGTTCATCTTTAATTTTATAGTCTTCAATGCAACTATTTTCATTTAATACTGGCTGAACAACTAACGATTCTACTGGAAAATGTATTTCTAATATAGATGAATTTTGAAAATCAACCTCTGACCATACACCTTCCTGCTTTAAACGAAATCTGTAAATAAAAATGCATGCAAATTTTTAATAGTACACATATTGAGATCCCATAGTCGTTACATTTAAAATAAACTGTTTTAAATATTAAAACTAACTTTTCCGCATCTGTGATACTCCCTGAACAATATTGGTCACATGTATACACTCTGGAGACTGTATCGTGCTAATAAACCGAAATTTCTCCAAAAATAACTAAAATGTGGTGCTTCAAGCACCATAGCACCCGTTTTTCTGGCTCTGGTGAGCTGAAAATCAATAGGATTTATCTGCGAGACACCCTGAACAATATCCAATCATAAAATTGGTCACATGTATACACTCTGGAGACTGTATCGTGCTAACAAACCGAAATTTCTCCAAAAATAACAAAAATGTGGTACTTTAAGTACCATAGCGCCCGTTGTACTAGCTCTGGCGAGCTGAAAATCAATAGCGTTCATCTATGAGATACCCTGAGCAATATCCAAACATAAAATTGGCCAGTTGTGGACACTTTGGAGGCTGTATCATGCTAACAAACCAATATTTCTTCAAAAATAACAAAAATGTGGTGCTATAAACACCATAGCACCCGTTTCACTGGCTCTGGTGAGCTGAAAATCAATAGGATTTATCTGTGAGACACCGTGAACAATATCCAATCATAAAATTGGTCACTTGTATACACTCTGGAGACTGTATCGTGCTAACAAACTGAACTTTCTCCAAAAATGTGGTACTTTAAATACCATAGCACCCATTGTACTGGCTCTTATGAGCTGAAAATCAATAGGATTCATTTGTGAGACGCCCTGAACAATATCCAATCATAAAATTGGTCACTTGTATACACTCTGGAGGCTGTATCGTGCGAATAAACCGAAATTTCTCCAAAAATAACAAAAATGTGCTGCTTCAAGCACCATAGCACCCGTTGTACTAGCTCTGGTGAGCTGAAAATCAATAGGGTTCATCTGCGAGACGCCCTGAACAATATCTGATCACTGGTATACACTCCATAGACAGTATCATGTTAACAAGAGGTGTAACGAAAAGTGGCCGACGACATACACACAGGATTATTTTCTAAAAACTGTTTTTTCGTGTTTTTCTTCTCTGAAAAACGGAAAAATAACTTATTTAGTCCAAAGCTCCAACTTTTTTTGAGGTAAACCAATACTTTTCTCGCATATTAGATAGGGTTGGGCGGAAAAGTAAAAATAAATATTAAATATAGTATTTTGCAACAGCAGTTGATGCTGTTAAATCTAACTGTTCAATATAAACAATTTTAGAAACTGTAAACAAATTTTTTTGAAATATTCTTACAAATTCAGTACAAACTTCAATACACGGTTCGATCCTGGCAAGATAGTAAAAGATACGTATTATTCTCGTCTGTATGTAAATGATTGATTTTCATTGTTTATCCACCGAATATTATATAGTGAAAAGTTAGTGTTATTATAGCATAACAGCAAGAAGAGGTATGTAAAATAAGATCTCTTTGAAAACACAAAAATTACCTAGTTTTTAATGAAATAGTGAAATAATTGTCCTCCAAGATATTAAAGAATAAATTTTAGTCATTAAATTTTCACAAAAACTTGTATTCATCAACTGATAACAAGCATTTAGAACTTAATATAACAGGGCTGTATTTGGAAACATAAATAATTATTGAAATGGATAAAATTTTGGAGAAACTAAACACCATGGATGAAAGGAACATTAGAATGGGAGAGAAAATAGATGGATTGTAAAAAGAACTAACCGCCCTAATGAAAGAAAACTTCGAAAGAAAACAGGAAAATAAAGATCTTAAAAAACAGCTAGACAAACAAGATAAAAGGATAGAAGTCTTAGAAAGAGAACTGAGGAGTAAACATTTAATTATCTAAGGAATCAGTGAAGTACCGGATAAAAATACCGAAACCCAAAAGGTGGAAGTACAGGAGGTAATTAACCAACTAGGGGTTCAGCTGAAATTCGAACAAGATATAATGGATATCAGGAGATTAGGAAAGAAAAGTAAAAATTCAACTAGACCATTATTGTTAGAAATGGCACATAAGAGTAAGAAATTTGAAATGTTAAAATTGGCAAGGAATTTGAAAAATTCGAAGTGGAATCTTAGCGTAGATTTTCCAAAAGAAATTAGATATCAGAGAACACAACTTTTGGAACAAATGAAAATAGCTAGGAGTCAAGGCTGCAAAGCTTTTGTTAAATACAATAAACTTATAGTGAATGGAAAAGAATATGAAATTAAGGATATGGGAGGTTGGAAGCAGCAGAGAAGTGCGCAAACACCAACAGAATTTAGAAAAGCAGGGGGAAGAACAGTAAGTGATAGATCACCAACACAAGAAGAGCATTCTTCAAAAAACCTGAAACTTTTATAAAAGAAAATAATTTGAAAATAACCACAATTGAAAAGGAATCACACACTAAGAACGAAAACAAAATTAAACTGAATGAAGCAAAAACACTTAATACAAATGGTAGAAAGGAAAAAACAAATTCAAATGACGGAGAAAAAGCAACAAGCACTTCAACTCGGGATGTGCTCTTGGGCAACCAACGCAGTGTTATAGTAGTACTCTGGAATTTAGGGATTTAAAAATATCAACAATTTTCTTGTTGAAGACTCCCATGTGTAATATTATTTCATATGTTTATGTGAAACGTGGCAGGCTACTGATATTGAGGTACCAAATCTTATACATAATAATTACAGTGTTGTTTACTCCAAAGCAATTAGGGAGAAGTGGGTAGGACGTGCAAAGGAAGGCCTAGCCATATTCTACAAAAACAGTTACAGCCTAAGACTCCTGGAGACTTCTCCTTGGTGGCTTATATATCAGTTTACAATGTCTTCTCTTCAGTTCATTGTTTGCCTTGTGTACATTCCACCGAGAAGTAACTACAGTGAATTATTAGAAACTTTTGGAGTTTCACTTGATGTGATACTGGAAAAATATTCCGGCTGTATAACTTTCATAATTGGAGACTTTAATGGTCGAATCGCAGAACTTAGTGAGATCCCTGAAGAGACTGTAACAAATACTCAGTTTTTTCCTGACATGCTTAGTCACGACAAGATGAGTAATGCTCAAGGTCGCTATCTTCTTGAATTTATGTCTATTAGAAACTTTTCATTAGTAAATGGTCATGTTAATACTGACAGACCTGCAAATTTTACTTTTTGTAATGCCTTGGGGCAAAGTGTTATTGATCTATGTTTCTGTTGTAATGATAAACTAGAATTTGTTGACAAATTTAGTGTACTAGATGATCAATATTTGTCAGACCACTTCCCAGTACTTTTAACTTTCGGCCCTTTAATAAGGAATGAGCCTAACATTGCATTTTCATCCTCATTCACTAGCCTGAAATGGGACAATACTAAAACGATAGATTTCATTATGTCAATCCAGCACTTGCCGAATGTAGGTATGTGTGGAGATGTAGATATTTTATATAATAATCTTTGTTCAAGTATTTAGGTCTGTTTTCAACGAAAAAAATTAGTAATACAAAAAAACATCCTCGTTATTCTTGGTTTGATGTTGAATGTAAAGAGCTAAAGACTCAAGTAAAAATTAAATTAAGAGTGCAAAAAATATGGGTTTTCAGAACCATATAAAACAAATTACATTACTATAAAAAAAGAATATGAGCAGCTAATTTTAAAAAAGAAACAAGTATGTGAAAATAATGTTATGGTTGCTCTTTCCAATACTAGAAATCAGTCAGAGTTTTGGAAAACATTAAACTTATTTAGGCGCAGAAATAAATTCTGTCCGTTATCAATTGCGGAATGGGAGTCATTTTACGATCACTTAACTACAATTAAGGTTAAATTTGATATAAGTTTTTTTGGCGCTGGAAATGAGTTTTTGGATTCACCTATAACACTCTCAGAACTTGATCAATCCCTGTTGGTGTGTAAAGATGGTAAGGCTCCTGGTAGGGATGGCATAACTATGAGTTTCTGAAACACTTGCCACAAAATTGGTGCTTATACATGTGTCACTTATATAATAAAATATTAGAATCAGAAAAAATTCCACTTGGTTGGTGTGACACAATTCTAACAATGCTTCACAAGAAAGGACCCTTAGATGATCCAAACAACTATCGCGGTATATCGCTAATCAATTGCTGCGTTAAAGTATTCACACTTATTTTACTAAATCGTCTGTTCAGCTGGTGTGAAGATAATTCCATCCTTCCAGAAACACAATATGGCTTCCGAAAAGACAGAGGCTGTTTAGATAATATTTTCATTTTAACCTCGATCTTGCAAATCACTCTTAGACTTCAGCGCAAAAAAGTGTTTGCTGTCTTTGTAGACCTCAAAAGAGCATTTCACTGTATAGATCATAAACTTCTTTGGTTAAAACTTCATAAATTTGGGATAAGTTCTAAACACATTCGGATACTAAAACAGATATGTGATAAAGGAACATTCTCAATCAAGCAACAAAACTTATACAGTAAAAAATACAACATCTCGGAAGGTGCCTTGCAGGGAGAATCACTTAATCCCGTAATTTTTTTTATTTTCATATCTGACATTGAAGATTATTTTCGCTCAAAAAATCTGAATGGACGTACTATTGACGGAAACAACGACGTATTAATGCTTCAATACGCAGATGATATAATTATCCTTGGCGACTCTCCAATTGATATAGAGCGTAAACTAAAGGTACTCGAGTCTTATTGCTTTGATAACAAACTTGTAGTCAATACCAATAAAACAAAAGTGATGATATTTGCAAAAAGTGGCCATGTATATAATTACAATAAAAAATTTCATTATAGTGGATATTGTTTGGAAACAGTAAAGCAGTTTGCTTACTTGGGTGTTGATTTCTCCTCCACAGCCTTGTTTTGCACAATGGCTAAGAATTCTAAAATCAAAGCTAATCGGGCCATTGGAGCAGTAATAGATATAATGTGTCGGTCAAAAATGAATACTTGGGAATCGCGGATCAATCTATATAATTCAATTATTTTATCTTCTCTTTCTTTTGGAATTGGTATATGGGGTCTGCGTAACACTAATATTATAGAGCGTGTACAGGTAAACTTTTCCAAAAAACTCCTAAGTCTGTCAAAGAATACCCCAGATTACATTGTACGCTTGGAAACAAGTTCTGATCATTTGTCAACGGTTGTTTTCAAACATGCCTTACTTTGGTTAAACAAACTCAAAGGAATGAACTCTTCAAGACTTTCAAAAATTTGTTTCAATCGACTTGCTCAGTTATCATCTGATAATAATTCAAAGTAAAATTGGGTGACACAACTTAAAGAATGGTTTATTTATGTGCAATGTGAGTGTCTATAGGAAGATTATTTAAGTACAAATGTACGTAGTTTAGATAGACTTATTCTAGACAAATTTCGAAAACGACTGCTTGATAGTGACATAAACAGAAAGGTTGCTGGCTTCTAGTTACTCTTTACTATACTCACACTTACTAGTTGGTGAAATTAGCAGTTATTTGCAAACATCCGCACACATTTATATAACCAGAATAATAGCGCAACTTAGAACCTGTAGTAAAACGTTTTTAAAATTGTCTTTTAAAGGAAGTTTTTATATTATTGACAGCACTGAGAATTGCACTGTCTGTAATATGGATTCCCCGGAGTCATTACATCATATGCTTTTTGAATGACCCATTTACAGCCCTCTCAGAAAAAATAGTTTTTTTCAGAATGTTCATAATATTGATGATCTGGTACACTACCTTAATATCAATAATACACGAAACGGATTCTTTGAACTTACTTAAATTAGCTCATAGTATATCAGTATATTAAAGCTGCGAGCATTTGCACATGGTGAATGATTGGCTTTATACACACATATTTTATATTTTGGTTTTTATCTTAAATTTTTTATTAATTTACAAATTAGTTCTATGTCATAATTTATATCGAATTATCTTAATTCCTCTCTTGAAATTTTGTACCGAACCCTTGTGAAAATATTTATCTTATACACAATAAACTATCTATCTATCTACATATTGAAGTATTCTTTAGCTCTGTAATTAAATCTACCCTTTTATAATTTTGATTAATTTTGAAGATTTAAAAAAATATTAACTAGTTAGACTGTGAACACTAAGAAGTTATATCAATAAGCTCCAATCAATTAATAATATGAAATTCACAGATTGGCTAGAATTTGACAAAACATTAAAAAATTAATTAGCTTGAATACATGTCACTGTGATGTTTTTGTTACACTCAAATCCCGGATAATTTTATTGGCCGCATGAAATAAATACAGTCGTAGCACTGCTGATTGAATATTTCAGACACATTCAATGTAAATCTGATGGATTTTTCGAGATTTGGGTTGTGGATACATTAATACAGGTTTAATAATTTAAATATTCTTACTTCAATTGTTTGTAGTATGCGGCAGAATTATGTAAGACTTCTTTCATTCTAAATAGTGTAATATCTCCATATTTTAATTGTAATCCGGTTTGCCAAAGAATCCATTCGGCTTTTAAATCCAAAATTTTAGCTAGGTGCACATCTTGAGCTACTTCTTTTGGCAACATGAAGAAAGATCTGATTATGTCAATTATTGTATCGTCGGCTAGAATGCGTGAAATGAGGCGTGACCAGAAACCCGAAGGAAAATATGACATCAAAAGTAGACGTGTCATGGATTTATCTGAACACTTCGACTTTAATCTGTATTCGATTTCTTCTGTTACTTGTGCTAAAAATATAAAATCGTCTAAGTATATATTGAATAATGAAATCGAATATATTTGTACAATAGCTTACTTGCTTTTGCCGGCGAAGCGATTCCAGGCGGTAAATTCATTTCGAACGTCCTTTGAACACTAGAGTCTCTATACAAAACTGATTTTGGTGACACACTAATTTTTTTATTTCTTACAGCCCATCCTCTTGAACGTAATGGTACCTTTACTTTTACCATCGGGTGAAACTGTCCGGGATACACTTGGGCCATAAGTATGTCTTCCTCTGATGGTAATAAAGAGGGTATTAGCAGAGTTCTTGAATCCCAAGTTAGAGCAACTTCGAATTTATTCAATAGATTCACGATGTATCCTGAAAAAATCAATTCATATGGTATTACACATATATAAGATAGGCTAGAACAAAAGTTCTTGATTAAAAGCGGAGCAATTTGAATTGCGTTTGATATTTGAAACTATGTATGCGTAATTATAACAAAGTAATTTTATGTTACACTCAATAATAATACACTTAAACGTGTAACTAACATTTTTCGAGTATTATTTGAGTTAAAATATGTTTTTGTTGGATTTTGTTAAGCAATTAAGTAGCCTTGGGTACTACTGTTCAACATCTATTACATACAGAGATAGTTTTAAGTATGACTTGCCAGATTTTAATAAATTTTCGTTGAAAGTTTTGTGATATGGCTAATCTTTTGGTTGTATTCACATTGACAGATCTTCCGTTTTTCTGGAAATATAATGAACTTTGTGATTTCAAATGAATCACCATGTTATATATTTTTTATATATAAAAGTCAAAATATCGTGATATTCGAATGAGTAAAATAAAACTTGCAATGTCTTTATAAAATTATATCATAACCAGAATCCCATAACAATATCTGCTGTGAGTAAATTGGTAAAGTTTAACCTAACAGCGAAAGATTTACTGCAGAAAAACTGCATCAAATGAAGACATATTTTATGTTAGCAGACAATCCACACTGTGGCAAACAAATCTCTGAGAAACTTGATTGCACAAAAATCCATAATGAAAATCTCACGTGATGGTAAAGTCCATTTATACTAAATGAGGTTGGTTCAAAAAGTGTCAAATCATAATTTTGATAGACGTAAAATTTGCAAACACATTTATGGGAAATTGTAGGTTGTAAGTTGGCCAATGCTTTGTAGTTGGTTTACTTATTTCTTTGCTTGTCTGCTTGTACGTAGCTTTCTGCAGCCCAATGGAGAAATGCAACCATACAGTGTCTGCCTCCTCATAGCACCGCTGGATACGTTAGCACTGTTGATTATCAGTGACAGCAGTGTTGACCAACCAAATTACACTCCAACAAAACCCAAGCTAAGGTGCAAGGAAACGTGCTGATGGCCGAATGGCCGCAGGGAATGCGACCGCGAACGTTCCCCTGGGTGTACCAGGCGACACCCCCTTGGAAATAGGCTTTCCCTGGCATGCAAGGCTCTGCCAGAGGTGACACAACCTTTCCATTGCTACTCGTGGGATCAGAATAGAAGACCCAAACCAAACAAAAAAAACGGAGGATGACCGAGAACGCACACCTCCAAGACAAAAGCAACGTAGAGGTACAAGAGTCTGCGGTGCTGAGGCAAAGAGAGGGAGAAAAGCGAGGCTGCAGGCTGGTATCTCCACAGGCACAACCAGCGCCACCCGCCCCTCTCTATCCAAACCTGGAACCAGGGGCCAAAAAAGCAAGGACAGCGATGCCAGTTTCTCCTCCAAAAGAGGCCGGGAACGCGTCGCCCCTCAGGAAAAGGAGCGCATTCGCTCCAGCACCTCGGAGGAGAACTCTTCCAGAGGAAATAGGCTACAGATGGACGGTAAAGTACAAAGTTACAGCGAAGCAGCTAACAACCATTTACGGGTAGCTATTATAGACAAGCCCGACCCATATGGTAAAATAACTACCGATAATGGAGACCTTGTCAGGGAACAACTAATGGAGGCTTTGGACGAAACCCTTATGTCCGCCTCCGGCAATTAGAAAAAGCCATCTACTTTTAGGTCATGGTCGTACTCTGGCGAAATAATCAGAGTCACCTGCAATAATGACGAAACGATAGAGTTGCTAAAGAACACAGTTTCACAGATGAAATCGTGGGAGGAGGCTAAGCTCGACGTGGTGTACGTCGATAACCTCCCCAATTGACAAAAACCACCCTCTGGGTCCCTAGCGAATCTCAGTCTGACATGGGTGACAATGAAGATGTGCTGCGTCGGCTGGAAAAACAAACCCCAGACCTTCGGGTGGATGCGTGGTTTTCCTTCCCCCACGAAGCGAAGGTCAATCCCAAAGGGCACCTCTTCGTCTTCGGCATAGCAAACGAGGAGATGGGAGCCCTAAGAAAACAATCAATGAGGATGAGCTACACGTTCACCTCATTGATCGTTAAAATAAAACAACTCGATTCGGAACGGAGGACTAAAATTAGATCGATCATGGATCCCCCTCTCCCATCCGAGGAGACCCAAGAAACTGTTGCTTCTGTGGAGACTGTCGAACCATCCCCTAAGATGGCGACCGATATTCCCTCGGCAGAACTAACAGCTCTAAGACAAGATACAGGCAACATCAACTCACCTCCAAGTGAGGACGTGGAGATGATCTAAAAGAAATTAAAACCTATCTCACTATCATCAAGCAGAGATGGATAATGATACGGTACGATTTATTCAGTGTAACCTTCAGCACAAAAAGGTGGCTTCGGCAACACTATGTTGGCATCTTAATGTGATGCAGGACACAATAGCACTTATCCAAGAACCTTGCATAAGATAAACCAAAATCATGGGTCTAAATAATCCAAAACGTTTAATTTTTAGCTTTCCAAGCAATCAGCAACCTAGGACGGCCATATATGTCCCTAGGAATTTTAAGACCTGCCCACTGACGCACTTTTCGTCCTCCGGCCAAACGGTAGTGAACGTTGAATATGAGCAGAAAGGTCAAAAGAAAGTATTGATACTGGCATCCGTATACCTCCCCTTAGACGCAGCTAAACCATCACCAATAAAGTAGCTGGATGACCTTGTGGAACGCTGTCTCACCCAGAAGCTTGAATTGGTAATAGGCTGCGATTCAAACTCTCACCACGTAAACTGGGGCAGCAAAGATATCAACACTAGAGGTAAGTCTTTTTATGATTACATAACTAACAAGAATCTCTGTATTCTAAATAGAGGTACTGAACCAACTTGTATTAACCCTCGAAGTCAAACGCGAATAGATATTACCTTATCTAATCGAAGATTTCCGCCAAACAGCCAGACTCTAAAAAGCCCTCTTAAAAGATTGCTACCGTATTATCGGTATACTAACAGAGGATGGCACAAAAACTGCCAACCTGAAGGAAAGCCTTCAACTATTAATGTTAACTCACTTCCCTGATTCCAGAACCACAAACACGGTAACCTGGGAGGAAGAGGAGAATCACTACCCGACGGACGATGACTGGCGTATATCGCGACTGATTTTCGACGCGGACAGACTGAGGTGGGTCATCTCTGGCTTCTCCCCCTTTAAATCTCCAGGAACGGACGGCATTTATTCAGCTCTAATTCAGTGGGGCCTGGATGATTCAATGCCGCACCTGGTGGGAATCCACGAAGAATGGACCCATTCAGGAACCCATTAACCTCACATGGTTTTCAATGAAGATATTGGAGAGGCAGTGCGAACGATATATAAGATATGTAGTGATGTTACAAAATCGACTGCATCCAAACCAACATGCATACACTCCAGGGAAATCGAGAGATCGTTAAAAAAAAGTGTGCACCCTGGGTGTATTCATAGACATAGAAGGTGCGTTTGATAGAACCATTTTTCCTACAATAACAAACGCACTTGCCAACAAGAATATCCGCCAAACCATAAATGGCTGGATATATAACATGCTCTCAAAAATAGCAAAAAAAATCAGTGTAGATGATGTAACCATCAGAGGCTTTATCTCGGGACCCGGCACTTTCATTGGTCTATCGGCGTCAGCAACGTCTGACCTATTAAAGGAACACTCCCTTAATAAGTCTAAGGGTAGATGGGACCACACAGAAGTTTGCAGGCTTGCCAAGGAACTGTTACAGTATCCATACAGTAAAGTAGCCAAAAAATACGTGACTATAAATAGGCAGAACCTATGAACAACCACAGATATTCTGACTGATCACTGCCAACTACGAAAACACCTCCAGGAGCTAGAAGGAAGTCTGAATCTCAGAAGGATGCACACCCTTCAAATTCTTACAGATACAGATGGGAAATTGTAACAATCTAAATTTCTCATATAATGTATGTTTTCCAATGAGACAAATTTTGTGTAATTCTTTCTATGATGTATTTAACTTTGTTTCTTTTTCGGATATAACTGTTTCTAATTTTGACTCAGGGACTCGCTCCAATCTTTGCATCACCCGCAATTTTCTATTATCATGGCAATTGTTTCTAATCCAAACATAGACAGTGACAAAATACATTCATCGAAGTTTATGCATATGGATAGTTTTCCAAATGCTGCCCGAGATAATTGCACTTTACTGATTGTATTAGTATAAGAGCAGTACTAATAAGTTTTGTGTAGCATCTGTTGTTGGTTCGCCAATTTTCTATAGCGAGTGCGAAACCGCTAAAAATGTTACATAAGCCTTACTAAATAAACTATTTAAAAAAACGTGTGCAGAAGAGGAGAGGACGATCACGTAAAGACAGACTTACTTTCATATGCAAGAACAACAAACCTTACACTAGAAAACCACCGGGAAGACCAAAGAAAAGTTGGGCAGACAAATTGCTGTCAACAACAAAAGAAACAGAGTAAGAGGCAAACAAACAGGAGAAATACTAGTCGAGCGAAGAAGTGTGTAGGAGAGGTGTAATATATTCATGTTTTTCTCTTTCTAGCAGTGATGGGGAGAAGGTCCGGAAAATTTAAAAGACAAAGATTATGTACATAACTTTGTGAATATCCCCGAAATTCCAAATCCGTTGCCAGAACAGAAGGTAAATGTTTTGGTTGCACAGAAAAAAAGAAAAAAATTCAGTTTTTGAAGAGCTCAGTCATAAATATTCAAGCATAACCAAAATGAAAAGGATAGTGGCATACATTTTCAGATTTTATAATAAATCAAAAAATAAATTACACAATCATTTAGAGCCTTCTAAACAAGACCATTCTCTGAAGGTAATCATTAAATTAGAGCAAAATGAATAATTTGCTTCAGAAATAAAAACTTTAAATGCAATTAACTGTCTCGACCCTTACTTTGTGGAATCTACTCATATTCGTGTTTTAAATGAAACTTACTATTCCTAGTTAACTCCACAGTATATTGAAAAATGTTAAAAATTTTAAAAATTGTTTCGATATTTAGATAATATCGAAACAATTGTCAATTTTTTAGAATTTTTAACATTTTTCAATATACAGTAAGTTTCATTTAAAACACTAAAAACTTTAAATGCAAAATTAGAGATTCAGTCAAATTTAAAACATGTGTATCCTTTTATAGACATGAGTGGTGATTGATTTTCAACAATCAGAGAGGTATATTTGCTTATTTATACCTCAGAAATAAAATAAAATCCAATGTAATTTCTAAAGACAACTGTATTCTAAAATCTTTTTCGAAGAACCAAAGGGTTTTTAATCCACAAATAACAAATTATTACAATAATTGGAATAGTAATCTTCTTAATTGGCGCACATAATACACAATGGACAATGACATCTTTCAACAAACTCATATAAACAAACTTCACTTTTTTCTTTACTGCTTGATTAATAAAAATAGAATTGAAAGGAATAATTGTCAAAAATATTAAAGAATGTTTGAACAAATTTCAAACAAGTGGTCTTCTTCTTGTGGGTGGCAATTTAAATGAAAAATTTTGATTAATAAATGCAAGTCATGAAATCAAAAAACAGATTCACAGCTGCGTAGTATGTTTTAGGTAAAATGCTAAGGTATCTACTCAGCTTATGGAGTCATTACCTCCTGATAGAGTAAATTCTAGTCAGGTTTTAAAAAATATAGGAGTTGATTTCTGTGGATATTTTAATGCGGACGTTAAAAGCACAAAATTCCATTTAAAAAGAATAGTGGGAAATGCTTTATTGGCCTATGAAGAATTTAATTCTGTAATCATTGAAATTGAGGGTATATTGAACTCTAGGCCGGTAACTCAACTGTTTATAGATCCTTCAGATCTAACTTACCTAACTCCTGGGCATTTTCTAATAGGGGAACCCATTACAAGTTACCCAGAACCAGATTTAACACCGATTCTAGAAAATATAATAAAATTCTGGAAAATTTGTACACAAATAAAACCAAAATTCTGGAATAAATGGTGTAAAGACTATTTAGTTCTATTACAAAGCAGACCTCCTAAGTGGTATAAAGGTGAGCAGAATTTATGTGAAAATATGTTAGTTCTTCTTAATGAGGATAATATGTCTCGACAAAAGCCCATGGCCAGAATAACAAAGGTTTTCTTTGCAAATGACTCCAAAGTGCGCATAGTGGAAGTGAAAACCAATAAAGGCACATACAGTCGATCGGTAACAAAAATTGCGGTATTACCGATTGCGTAAAATAATATTTCATGTAAAAATAATTTGTAAATTTATATATATTGTATAGTTTTAAAAAGACATGTAAAATAGGGTAATTTCTTGTAAATAAATCAAATCTAGTTTTTACCAATCACATACGTTACCAAAATAATAACTTTTTATCATAAAAATTGTAAGATTTAAATGCAAGGTGCAAAACATTACAGTTTTTTAATAGATTTCAAAATGGTACTTGACTTAATTGTCAAAAATTGTACCTACTTTGCTCATATTCAAATAGTACTTAACTTAATTATTAAAAAATTGTACTTACATTATTCATATTAAAATGGTACTTGACTCAATTGTCAAATAATTATACTTATAAGTATTATTCATATATAAGTTGTACTTGACTCGAGCGTCAAAAAATTGTACATTTTAATAATCTTAAGGCTAAGATCAAACTAGTCGTCTGAAAATAAATAAATTATGCAACATGAACTTGCAGCATTATTTCATACGGAAATAAAATACCCGTTTCTTTTTTTAAGGTTACATGCTATTCTTTCAAAACATGAAGGTTAAGTAAATATAAGTAAGAAATTAGTATTTAGGGATACTTTGCCTTCTTTTGGGCCCCCAATATGTTGGAGACAATATTCGTCACATTGGCTCACTTTCAAATAGCGCTAACGAATTTTGTCCCCACCACAAAAATTATGCTCTCGTTCGAGAACCATATAAATTTAGTTCAAGTTTAACTCGGGTATGGGACGCACGCAAAAGTTTCGTGCTTTCCACAATTAACTGTACCAAACAGTTGTACAATAAAAATAAATATTAAAACTATATATACAGTCCATAATTTAAAAGTAACAATCGAAGTGGACCAGACAAGCAGTTTTGAGCACATCGAGATAATTACCGAATGTAATAATATAATTTATTAATAATGCACATTAGTTGTATTATCAATAGATAGAAAGTTTTCAATGTCCTCATGCGCTAGCGCTGTTTAATTTTTATTTTGAGAATTCGTGAAAGCTTTCATCTTGACTCTCACTCTCTGTGTTTTGAGGTAGAATCATTAAGTTATAGTTAAAAAAAAACAGTGAAAAAACAAACCTCGAGTGTCCATGGGTCCGATATTGCTAGCTTTAAAAACGTGTTTTAAATCTTCTAGCTTCATAACACCAGTACGGGCAAATGGATTTATTTCTCTAATAGTAACAACATGTGCCAACATATCACACAACCACTGGGGATCAAGGAAATATAGATCCTTCAAAGTAGCATCATCATAATGCAGAAGTACTCCTAAAACAATAAATGAGTATATTTAGCTTCAATTTTAATGCAAGGAAACCAACAGTAACGTACAACTAACCATTTTCATGTAGGAACAATGTTGCTTGATGTAGCTCTGACCAATCTCTAAAAGTTTTATTATATCTTTGTAGCATTTCTGTCGTAACTAAATTTCTATACTGTTCGGCGTTCAATACAGGATCTACACCATTAGCTTTTCTTTCAGCTGCTATATAATTTATAACATCTTCCAAAGCTAGGTAAGTAGCAGGAACTTTTTGCTCTAAAAGTAATTCTTTACTACCTGGAGGTTTTAAGCTAAAAACCTGTGGAAAACAAAATAATTTTAAGCAGTTTAATGGAATGGGTGCAATTAGTAAAGACACATTTTAATGCCAATATAAATCGTTAAATGACAGACTTCAGTTGTTTTGAGATGTTACCATTACAATAAAAATAGTATTTTGTGAACTAGAGAGAACGGTGGCCTTATTTAACAGAAGAAGTACTTGAAATACTGGGTTGCTACAAAAGTTTAACTGGCTTTGAGAAGTCTATATTATTATAAATAAAATAAGCAATAGTAATATGTAGATGATATAAACAAGTTTGTGAGCATATTATAAACAATGAATGTGGGCTCCTCTAGTCACATGACAGACGTCTAGACGATACAGCAGCAGCAATGTATATTCCAAGTTCTTCTAGTGCTGTAGGTAATTTTCTAATTTGAGAGAACTAGTACAAAAATTGTTAGCACTCTTGGTTCAGCCCATTTTTTTCGAAATTTAAATTGAACAAATAGAAAGCATGCATTTCCAAATTGGCATTCACGATCATTTATGTTAGCCACTGTTAGCCACACCTATTAATGGTTTTGTCTAAAATACTGATATTTCAAGAATAATACAATTTTAAATAAAGATAAATAATCACTATCTATCTGCTAAATACAAATACTTACTGTATCATATATCAAATTGCATAAAAGTTTAATATTGTGCCTAGATTTGCAACTGATTTCAATTGTATCCAAAACTCTGGGTAAGCCACACTTTTCTGCATCTACTACATTAATAAACCGATCTCTGATTATTTGTTGATACTCTTCAGATATATTCGGGTTAAACTCCTGAATAACGTCGTAATGAGTGCCTACTATTATGACTGGAGAGTTAGGAGCTCTTGCTTGAATATTAACAAGCCACTGTAAGATTTCGTTTATGCCTCTGTGGCCGTCTGTTATTCGCCAAACGACAAGATATAAGCTTCTTTTTGATAAAAAATATTGATGGGTAGCATAATATCTGAAAAAAATTTATAAGAATGTAATACTTGTATAAATATGTGAGAGCAGCAAGTTTGGTAAGTCAAAAGTGTCTTATATTATATACGTTAAGTATAAAATTTTGTCTAATGTCCCATTAGAATTACAATGGTGCACGTTGTCGTGTTTTATATATGTCAAAAAATTACTAATAATCGGTAAATTAAACACAAAATAAGAATTTTTCATCCAAAGACTGCATCACCTTCAAATTATTTCTTCTTGTTTCCAATAATTAAAGATAGGCTACATGCACACCGATTTTCATTGTCCGAAGAACCAGTTGACGTATTTAAAAAACATTATTTAGAGCTATCATCTTCTGACCGGACAAAGTTCTTTCAAGAGTGGTTCAGTTGAATGCAACAGTAGATCTTAAAAGCGACTATTTTGAAAAGTACCAAAAATAATTTTTTTATAAAATTCATTTGTTCTTTCTATTCTCAATACATAAGTAACAACCCTCGTATCACTGTTTTAACAATGCAGGATACTGGTGCAATTGATGAAATAAGCGATTAACAACAAACAATACTGGACCGGTTGTATAGGGAGATACTATAGACAAGTTTTTACTAAAAGCAATGGACAGTTAGCTGAATTCTTCAAAATATTGGACATAGCAGGTAAACATTCACAAATTATGCATAGAGCAATCAGAAGAAGAAAAATTTTCTTGACAATTTGTCATAGGAAATATTATTTGAAAGAAAGAGACCAAGTTACTTCCAAAAGACTTATACCATTTTGCTAAAGATACCCAAGTTCTAAAAGATAGTCGCCTCATCCAAAAAGGACAGTTGGAACCTCAGATTAACAAATAAAATAGATATGTTTGTTTTGATTGTTTCCTACCCCAAACATTGAGTCACATTCTAAGCTCACTTGCGGGACACTTCCACTGCTTTGCGATATTTACAAATCCTCTTTAGTTGCGGGAAAAAAGAAGTTAGAAGTTTAATTGAAAATTTGTTAAAAAGTTATGCAAATAAAAAAAGTCATACTAATTTCTGCATTTGAGTCGCTGTTTTTAAAATGAATTAATGATACTTGAATTTTATTTAATAAAGGCATATTCTTATGTAAATTTTGAACAAGAATTTGTTGCATCCTTAGATACCTTTATGGTTATAACTAAAAGTGGCAACATTGCTCAAAATTTCAGTACCTGTTAATGTGTCAATAGTAATCTATTTAGTAGTTTTGTCCTTGTTTAATTAGCATATAAAGAGAGATGGAAATATCGTCAGAGTGTGATCGACGATCATTTTAAATACGCCGTAGTATTGTAGTAAATAATGTCAAACGTGGTTTGTTTATACGAGCGCCATTACGACTAGAGAGTAAACATTTAGTTCTTTCGTTTTGATGTGTTTTTCAAGACTTTTTAGTGTGAAAATAAAATAAAATTAATCAATTTAATGTTTTTGGATTATCATGGATCGTCGGTGCCAAGTTTGTCAGAAAAACAGCCGAAATTAGCAATGCCATGTATCTACAATACCATCCCCACTTTTTGTAATTCGTTCATTATTTCACTACTGGCGTTTAGAATAGTTGGCCGGAAAAATAAACGTGTTTATGAATGAATAGTCCTCTCTATGTTCATTGTTACTCTAAGGTTGGAACCTGTACTAGTGCGGTATACAAGTAAATAATAAAACTACTGACATGTAATAATTCACAGACTGATGAACTACATGTTTAGTTTGTTGCCGTGTCAAATATTTAATTTATTTTATTTTAAATTCTTCTTTACTCAACAGTCCTTGTCATTTTATTAAAAAAATGTTTAATTATAAACTTTAACGATGTTATTTTCATTTTAATTTACGTGGAAAATTAAAAATGTATAGTGATAAGGATTACGTGAGGTGCCTACTTGTATGAAGCCTCTCGTTGGTTAAATATTATGCTAATATGCAATAAACTTTTTGCATTGAGAGGTATTTTTAATTAGATATTATTTTCAAAGTCGACCAGTAACAGTGTTGTCTCTTAGTAACACCGAAGAAACAGTAACAAAACCTACACAATATGTAAGGAATGCATGTTGGTTATAATAAACCAGAGATGAACTGTCAAAAAAATAATTTAAAAATTCATTAAATCGCAATAATGGCACTAAATTAATTATTATATTGAAGACTTACTCTTTTTGGCCTCCGAAATCCCATGTTCTAAATACTACAGGTCCGTGTGACGATTGCAGCCTTACTTTTTTTTCATAAACCCAGTCACCAATGTCTACACCCACAGTAGACATGTTTGTACCTCTGGAAGTTTTGGCGTTAATACTTTTATTGCCCATTCGTTTTGCCCAGTGCTACAACAAAAAAGTTTATAAAAAAATCGCATTTTTACAAGCTGTATATTTTGCAAGAATTCATTCATAATTATGCAACATATAACAATTTAAACAATACTAGGAAGTCGGTCCTGGTAAACTTTCTGTACACACTCAAAAACCAGTTGAAAAAAATCCAAAAATGTGGAGTGTAGTATCTGATTTTTTCTGTTCAAAGTGCAAAATATTATTCAACAGTTAATTCTAAGAAAGCAAAAATGTTTTGTCTAGATAAATAGATAAATAAGTTCGATAAAGAACAAGTCCATATCCAGTACAAATAATAAACTTGTTCATAAAACCACTTGGAAATGGGCAACTTTTCGAATAATCTTCCTCGCACACCTCAGACGTACTCATTTGTTGCCAGCCAACAGAAAACGGCAGATTTCCATACAAACCACACTATAGTCGTCATTTCAATTTATGAAGTAAACATAGAACAATATTAAACTTCAACTTACTCAATAATAAACCAAACCGCTTCAACAATGACCAATAACAGAGTATACATTACTCTGTTATATAGCTACAAATTGGATGATTAATAACTACAAGTGAAAGGTTATTACTGTAAAGTACAACTTTTGGGCTAATTAAAAGAATCAAGTTGTTCGAGTTTGGGGAGTCAATAATTGTAATTTATTATGTGTACTGGATGGCCCACTGAGAATGGACGTTGGCCATAACTCAGGAACCGATAATCGTACAATTTCTGTAAAAAAGTGTAATAGGTAAATCGGCCAAGGGAAATCGATGGAAATTATAGTTCGATAGATGGCCGCCAGGGGGCGCAACTGCTATGGCGTTTTCTCAAAAAATATGCAAGTAAAGATATATTTTAAATAATGCTTACGTAAACACCGGAAAATTTGTGACATTTTTTGTGTAATAACGTATTTTACTCTATTTTATTAAATGGAGGGTTATGTAGTGTAAGTCCCACCGCAATGTTCAGACTTTCGGTTGACAAAGCGCCCAAGTCACTGCTTTAATATATCAGTAATAGATGGCGAAACTTATTCTAACCACAGACTAAAAATGCCAAATTGTTCGGATGTCAGTTAGTGTAAGTCATTTTAATGTCGCGCTAGGTTAATGGTATGTTATTTTACCTTTAAAATACAATAATTACGCTGTGCAAGTTATACTATGAGTGAAAATATACCTGATTCGTTGTTAGAAAATGATCCTTACTCTGATAGTGGATCCGAATATGCACCAAACAGTGAGGAAAATTGATCTGAAGCTGATAAGTGATTTCTAACCTCTAAAGAATGTACAATTTTATGGAAATACTTTCTGCGCTTAATTTTATTAATTGTTATTAATTAAAGTATTTAAATTTGTAAAAACACAGAAGAATTTTTTTTTGACTCACACTGATTGACCTCTGAAATATTTTTTTAGATTATTCAGAATTTTCTGGAGATAATGAAGCCGAGGTGGAAAATGACGAAGTCGAGAAGGAGGTTGGTACCAACATAGAGGCTGTAACTAAAGGTAGAAAACGCAAAAGGAACCAATGTGTATGGAAGCGAGTAGTCAATACTGCTAATAGGCACTCTGGGAAAGCTTACATGAATAGAAGCGGTAGGCATGTACCTGAAAAAACTTTTAAAAATGTTGATTGTAAATGTGCGCGGCGATGTTTTACTAACGTACAACCTGAAGAACGACAAATTATTTTTAAGTCTTTTTACAAATTAAGTGATAATACGAAGCAAAATATTTATCTTTGTGGGCTTATTCATAATAGCACTGTTAAACAGCGCCGTGCTAGGAATTCGTCAAGACCACCAAAATCAAAATCAATAAAATATGTTTTAACCACCGCAGTAATGTCAATTCGTGTGTGTAAAAATTTTTTTATGGGCACATTTCAAGTTAGCGAAGCTCGTATCTATAAAATATCATGTCATTCGGAGCCATCCGCCTGCATTGATAAAAGGGGCCATAGAAAACCAACCAATAAAATCGATGTCACAAAAGTCAAAGAACATATTCAGTCTTTTCCTTCGTACAAAAGCCATTATACCCGTCGAGATACTCCAAACAGGAGATATTTGAATTCAGATTTGAATATAAGAAAAATGTTTCAGCTATATAAGGAGAAATGCGAACAAGAAGGCTCAGAACCAGTCAAATAAAAAATGTATTATCATGTCTTTTCTACAAATTTTAATCTTCATTTTAAGCCACCAGCTAAAGATACCTGCCAGTTATGCGACAATTTGCAGAATGTCATAAATTTTGAGAAAAAAAGTGAAAAAAACGAAAAGCAACGTCAGATAAGGAACTTCACCTAAGAAAGGCGGAACTAGCAAGAAAATCATTAAACAATGATAAACTTTCAGCTGATGAAAACACTTACGTTTTTACATTCGATCTAGAAAAGGCTCTTCCATTTCCAAAACTTAGCACTTCTGTTGCTTACTATAAAGTAAACATGTATGTTTATAACTTGGGAGTTCATACTTTCAATGACAATAAAGGATACATGTTTATGTGGGATGAAACCGAGGGGTCTCGGGGTTCCCAAGAAATTGCATCTTGCCTGGTAAAACATTTGAAAGAGCATGCTAACAATTTTAATCATATCATTATGTACTCAGACTGTTGCACAGGCCAGAACCGAAATATTAAATTGAGCTTATCTTTGCTAAAGCTTGTGCAAGAGCCAGAAATAACTGCATCTTTTATTGACCACAAATTTCTCGTGTCTGGACACAGTTATCTTCCAAACGACGCCGATCTTGGAGTCATTGAGTCAAAATCAAGAAAAAAAGAATTTATGTTTGGCCCTAAAGATTGGGTCAATTTAGTTGCAACTGCCAAAAAAACTAATCCATTTCATGTAACAGAAATGAAGAGGGAAGGGTTTCTCTCGACGAAACCGTTAGAAGAGTCTATTTGCAATAGAAAAACTAATACGGAAGGGGGTAAAGTTAATTGGCTACAAATAAAAGGGCTTAGATATTCCAAGAATAAACCAAAATCAATTTTCTATAAAGAAACTTTGCAACATGAGGTTCCATTTTATGAGATCAATATTGCAAAGCCTCCATCAAAAGGAATACCTTCCAATTTGCCTAATATTGTCCAGGAGCCACTCTATCCAAATCGCAGACCTGTGAAGGAGTTAAAGAAAAAGCACATGTCTGATTTGTTGAGTTTTATTCCGCCACACTACCACCCATTTTATAAAAGTTTGCCATTACTAAACGACAGAACACGAGCGTCAACTTCAAAACAAGTTAATGTAGAAGCAGAAAATTGATTTTTAGAAAAATGTTCAGTGGACACTTAGCATAAGTCAGATTTTTTTTGGAAAATTTTAATTTTTTTTTAAACTTTAGTATTTTCGTGTTAGTTTTCTTGTATTAAGGTGTATAAGTATGTTATCTATTAATAAAAAAAAAATGCTTTGCAATTTTATAGGACTGTTATTTTTTTATAACTAATTTCACAAAAAAAATATTTATTCAATTTCTTTTTTTATAGACTTACACTGATTGGCTTCTGAACCCTCCAAATGTAGTGGTGGGGGAACGTCAAATATGTTTTTAATTAAAATGGCAGTAACTCCCGCAGGGGTTGACGGATTTAAACAAACTAGGTCTCGTTTAAAACCGCTCTTTCTGCTTAATAATCTGCTGCATAAATTGTTTCCGAATATATTTTGGCGTGGTATCTAGAGGGCGCTGTTTCACATTACGAAAGTTATTGCGCATTATCATGAAAATTTTAAATAGTAGTCTATGTCTCTTTTTGCATAGTTGAATAGAGGACGAAATTCCTAAAAGTCAGCGCAAACCGCAACTTCCAATCTTTTTTCTAACCGGAGATATCAATAAAAGAAGCAACACTGGCTATGAAATATCTCTGGAACCTATGGTGGTATTATTATGTTAGTATTATTCTTAGTAATAAGAGTCGGGGGCGAAAGAAAGAAATTATATTTATAAATTTACTTACATTCTAGTGCAAGAAAAGGAGCTAATGTATCTTGTTTATATCCAAAAGCTCCATCAACAAATTAAAGAACTAATAAAAACAGTAGGCCGTGAAAACAAAAGACGCCAAAATATTGAAACATTTTTTTCTACGATCACTATGAAAAGTATACAAATAGACACGGCTTACTTGCTTTCAAAGTTACTAATTTCCTCCGGTGCGAGAAAGTGATGCGGGAATTCTCTGTACCGCACACTGCACATGCGGAAAAGACAGCAGAAAACTATTATACTGGGTCTCCCACACATCGATCTGCGTTTGTTGACAAGTAGTTTGACGTTTGTTATTTAAAATATAATTGATTGTGTCATATAGATTATTTTTATATACTTAAAAATTATAGATTTGGAACTTATTAGCTTTTAATTTGAATATTGGATATCACGTATCCTTTAGTGCACATTACTAAAATAATAATTCGACATGGAAGGATTTGACAATAATTCAGATTCAGAAATTGAATTTATGGAAAACACACCTCCAGAAATTTTGGAAATAGCAATGAATGCAACTTTAAACCTTTTGCTTCAAAAATCAAGAGAAAAGTATGAATACGCTTATAAAAAATTTATGGAATGGAGAGAAGATAATAAAATCTCAACATATTCTGAAAATGTAATTCTAGCCTATTTTCAAGAACAATCAAAATCTTATAAGGCTTCGACACTGTGGTTCCAATATTCAATGCTGCGAAGCACATTAAGCATTAAAAACAATGTGGATATTTCAAAATATGTAAAATGAGAGCATTTCTAAAAAGACAAAATGGGAAATACACACCCAAAAAATCAAAAACCTTAACATCCAAACATATCCAAAAATTTTGGAAAGAAGCACCAGATTATAAATATTTATTAACAAAGGTAAATAAACTCTACATTTAACCTTCATGGGACGGACATCAAAATTTTACGAAAAGGACTAACTGGGGTCCGAGAAGACCCCATGCGTAAAATTGCAGAAATGCTGTATTTTTCTTTAAATTAAATATATAGAAGAGAAGTTTTATTAAAGTTTTACTATTAACCATTAGTCTAAAATCATCACGAAAAAATACAAAATACCCTAATCACTAATACTACTAGCTACATATCATTTTAACATTTTTTAGGCAGCACCCCCTGGTGTTTTGTTGTTCAACTCTATGTTCTGTTGCATCCAGTAGTTCGGGAAAAACATCTGCCATATGCCGTTTTCTATTCGTCTGAATGTATTTATTATTATATCGCCGGAAAACGTTTTTCTTTATGAGTTCTTTTCCTAGTCCCAAAATATACATTTTACGTTTATCCAAACTGTTTTTTCGCCAATCCGGCTTTTGCAGTAACCACAATTTATAAGCATTTATTCCTGCGATATCTATAAGATGAGAAAATATTGCCATTGGCCAGCGGTTTGACTTTCTCTGCACTGTATATTCTTTGGCCAACTTATCTGAAGTGTCGACAGCACCTTTTGTTTTGTTGTAATGAAGAATAATTTCTGGTTTATAGCGCTGTTCTTCTCTAGCTACTTTACTATCAGTATGCTCACTTGAAAGTAAGATGACAGCATGTTTTTGTTTTGGAACATAGGATACTAGCATTCTTTGATTTCTAAAAGCAAACATACTTGAAAACTCTTTCTTGTACGATGCCGGTAGAAGTTCCCTGGGAATAAATGTTTTATTTTTCCGGAGGGTTCCACATAAGGTAATATTTTGTTTCCACAACATGTCAGCAAGTTCTAAACTTGTAAAAAAGTTATCAATCGTTATTCCAAATCCGCCTTCCAAATGGTCTGTCAAATCTAGGACAACCCTTTGACCTTGACCCTTTTCCGCTTTGTTACCTTGTTTTCCTAAAAATTAATAGATATATAGGAATATAAAGTTTGTCTATATTGCTTTTCAAATAACTTACCCAAACAAACTTGCATGTTTGCAATATAAGAAGTGGTGCAGTCCACAAGAGCCCATATTTTGATTCCATACTTATCAGGTTTACTCTTCATATAGACTCGGAATGGTTCCTTACCCCTAAATGGTACAAGCTGCTCATCTACACATAGATGGTCGCCAGGATTATGTGATTTTTTACAATTAGAAGTGAAATTATCGAATATATCTCTTATCGGAGCTAGCTTATCTACTAATTTTCGTTCTTGTCTTGTTTGAAAATTATCAAAGCGTAAAAATGAAGTAATTTGTTTGAATCTGTCTCATGACATTGCAGCAGGAATTATAGGACGACAGTAAGAAATATCTTGACACCAGAGCATATCGATAGCCTCTTTCGATCCGTGAAGTGCGCCAAGAATAAGCAACAATCCAATATAAGCTTCAATCTCTGTAGAATCAACAGGTACAAAAACTTTAATTTCATTTGAATTTTCTATATTCCATTTATCATAATATGTTTGTGCCTTTCTGTTTGTTTCGGTTACTATTATGTTCAGAATATCCGGAGATAGGAAAAGAAGAAAAGCGTCTTTTATACTTGAGATATCAGAACTATAATTTGTAAGGCCTAGAGCATGTCTCCGAATATTAGCTTTTGAACGTCTAACTTTTGTGTTTCCTGGAATTATTGACCACTCAGTTCCATCTTTAGATTTATATACTGGAAAGCCCTGGCTGTTACCAACTGTTGGTTCCTCTGGGTTCGTTTTCTCTATACTTTGATCAACAACTATTACATCATTTTCTTCCTCTACTTCTGTGACAATGTCTTCATATTCTAAGTCACTCGATGTTTCCTCATTGATAACACTATCAAACTCTGGATCATCACTTTCAAGTATACGTAACATCTCATCGTCAGTAAGCCCCTTGCGATTGTTTGTAAATAAAAACTGACTCATTTTCAAAACGATGTACCCTACTCGCAATATCACAAGAGAATAATCCGAATATTCAAGTCTAAAAATTATATCGCAGTGCGGGGAATCCCCCATTTGAACTGGTAATTTACATTTTACAATTATATGGGAAAATTCCCTGTGAGTAAACAAACGTTAAATGTATGGGATTCCCCGATTTTACTAACAGTTACCGGGATTATTTTATCGGACGTAAAAGGCTGACCAGGGTCTGAAGAGACCCCTGGAATATAAAACTATTTTTTGTTTATACTAGCCAATAAAAACTACTAAATACATCATATCATATCAAAATAATTCATAAACTGCAGCTAGATGAAAGATCAATGTTTAAAAATTTGCGTTTGCAAAGATACAGCAAAAACATACGTCATGGGGTACAAACGGACCCCGGCCAGTCCTATAAAAGTTAATATAGACAAGACACTGATTTTCAATATTTTGTTTGATTGGCTATTAATAATATAAGTACATTAACACTTTTGAAATACACATTTTAACTCATTACAGAACATTGAATATCTACATGTTTTGCAAAACGTAATTATAAGTTTTCATAGCGTAGAGAGTAGAGTATTTGTTTGGTAAGAAAATAGCTGGGGTTCAAATCCTACGTTACACGTCGGATTTTTTTTTTCTTTTCTTTATAATATATTTAATTCCTATTAATGTTATTCTTTAAAAAAAAGTATATTAAATTATATAAAATTAATGTTTTAAACTTGTAGACTGTCCTTGCTATCGGATTAACTGGTGCCTGTCGGCGAGAAGAATTGTGGAACATAAAATTAGATGACATAGAAGATCAAAACACTGCCCTATTAGTTATGATTCGAAATACGAAAACCAAAATTGACAGAAAATTCACAGTTACGGGAGAATTTTATAATATCTACAAGAAGTACGCTTGTCTTCGCCCTAATAACGTCATTGGCAGACGTCTTTTTGTGAATTATCAAGGGGGTAAATGCACAAGGCGAGTTGTGGGAATTATTAAAATTTGCAGTATGCCTAAACAAGTGGCAGAATTTTTAAAATTGCCAAACTTCAATCTTAATACGGGACATTGTTTTCGACGCTCTTCTGCAACTATTCTAGTTAATGCAGGAGGAGATTTATTGACTCTTGAATGCCATAGTGGATGGCGATCAAATAATGTCGCAGAGAGCTATATCGATGACTCAATTTCAAATAAAATAGAGGTAGCTAATAAAATTGTAAACATGGTAGAGTCATCATCTAACAATCAGCAAGAACAACCTTCCACATCATCAGCTAATATTGTAACTGATACTGAAAATTTGGTAAAAAAAACACTTCAAAATTGTTCAAATTTTACCATAAATTATAATTTCAAGTAAAAAAAATGTTTATTTCTTTTGTTTTAAAGTAGATAAGTGTTTATGTTAAATTACATTAAACTAAGTTACTGTATCGAAATTAAATATTATTGTCTAATAAAAATATGTGCATCTGATTATTTTCTTTATTTTATTACTAAAAATATATACCTTTGTTTCACTTTTTATTAATATAATTTATATTCCCAAATTATATTATTAATAAAATATTCCATATTTTTCTTTGAAAATCGTGAACGTAGAAAAAGTATTGTGTGCAACATGTGCGCAAAGTACTTTTCCCACTCGCTTGATTTGCGAAAACTCGGTTGGCGGCTCGTGGGAAAAGTATCACTTTGCGCACTTGTTGCACAAACTACTATTGTTTCACGTCAGTGTCATTTAGTCACCATTTTTGTCGAGTGTAATCCTCACCTAAGTACTAGAGTTATTGCGCAGGACCTTGAAGTAGCTCGAACTACGGTTCAAAAAATTCTCAAGGAACAAAGGTAAGCAATTATTGACTTATACAATTCTACAAATTATATTGGTAAAAGCGAGGCATAAAATGTTCGGCGTTTCGATTCTGAACCTCAACTATAAACTTCAGTTGTCTCTATTTTGTTTCAGGATACACCCATATCACTTAGTCCTGCACCAGGCTTGGAGTGCTGAAGATTGTGATCGAAGGTTAGATCATCGCCACTGGCTTTTGGGTATGATGGAAGAAGATCGGCAAGCTCTGTCACGTATATTGTGGACAGATAGGACCACTTTTCATAGCAATTGAGGTGTGAATCTCCATAATATGCACTATTGGTCAAGAACGAATCCGCACTGGATGCAAGAAGTCCAGCACCAAGGGCATTGGTCAATAAATTATTGAAAACCTTCAAGCTGTGTACACGTCTCAATATAAGTTGAATAAAACTTTTGTTGCATTTTGTGTAAATTTTAATAAAAGCTTAAAAATCGCAAAGCGCTTTCGACTGTCAAGTCATCATCAGTGCTTACTCGTCAGGTAATACTAGGATGAATCCATAAAATTACCCATACAACAAAAACCAGTTGAACATATTAAAATACAACTAATTAATTAAAAAATAAAAGGTTTTAAAGATTAAAACCAACTTTTCCGCATCTGTGGCCCTGAACAATACTCTATCATAAAATTGTTACTTGTATACACTTCGGGGATGTATCGTGCTAATAAACCGTAATTTCTCCAAAAATAACCAAAAATTTAGTATATCTAGTTTTATAGGACCCGCTGTACTCGCTCTAGTCAACTGAAAATCAATAGGGTACATCTGTGAGACACCTTGAACAATACTTATTCTTAAAGTTGATCAATCGTATACTCTCTGGAGGCTGTATCGTGCTAACAAACTGAAAATTCTCCAAAAATGACAAAAATTTGGTACCTCAAGTACCACAGCACCCGTTGTACTGGCTTTAGTGAGCTCAATACCAATAGGGTTCATCTTTAAGACGCTCTGAATAATATCCAATCATAAAATTCATCACTTGTATATACTCCGGAGGCTGTATCGTGCTAACAAACTGAAACTTCTCCAAAAATGACAAAAATATCGTACTTAAAGTACTGTAGCACCGGTTGTACTGGCTCTGGTGAGCTGAAAATCAATAGGGTTCATCAGTGAGATGCCCTGAATAATATTCAATCATAAAATTGGTGACTTGAACTCCGGAGGCTGTATCGTGCTAACAAACTGAAATTTCTCGAAAAACGACAAAATGTCGTACTTCAAGTACCATAGCACCCGTTGTACTGGCTCTGGTGAGCTGAAAATCAATAGGGTTCATCTGTGAAATGTCCTTAACAATATTCCGTCATAAAATTGGTGACTTATTGCACTCCGGAGGCTGTATCGTGCTAACAAGACTTTCAAGGAAAAGTGGCCGACGACATACACACAGGATTTTTTTTTCTAAAAACCGTTTTTTCGTGTTGTTGTTGATGGATAACGTAAAAATAACTCAAAAAAAATTTTCAAAATTCCAATCTTTTTTGTGGTAAACCAATACTTTTCTCGCATATAGAAAGGGGAAAAGTAAAATGTTTATCTAAAATCCATCTCTATATAAAGATTAAAAATTACAATTCCAACATGATGTGGTGAAGTCGGCCGGCTGACAAATCAACTTGTGCGCTTACCACCATTCCACCAACACTCACAATTACAATGTCTGTGAAGACGATAACTTGGTTATCGAAACGAGCGTCAGACAGTGTAATTGTGAGTGTTGGTGTAGTGGTGGAAATTAGAGTGTTTAGTAAAAAAATAATAAAACTAAATGATAATCAGTTCAGCATCCTAACCATCTCATCAAAATATTTTGATAGAGGCCAAAATTATGTCGATACGTCAAAAACAAGTTTGTTCATTAAATTAGACCCACGCGAATCAGAAGACAAATCATAATCTAACTCAATTTACACCCAACAGCAATACTTCAAGAAATAGAAGACGACTGAGAAACAAATTCAATAGAATCGTTTCAATAACAATGTTCAATCAACCATGATTCTGCAATAAATTATTTTTACAGATTCCATAATTTTGAAGTATTTAATATTCTGGAATATGCAATATTTTTAAAATAACCAACTGATAATAAATTATATATTCAGGGCCACTCTCACCACCTTCTGATAAGTGTGATAGCTTAACCCTTTCAGTGCCTATGGGTACAATTGTACCCGTTTAAATTAGGAATATATGAAAGCTTCAAACATTCAATTTCACTTCCTATACATAGATGGCAACAACAGTGTCATCGTTTTGACATTCAAACCTTTGAAATATCAGTGTATTCATGTGAGTGGCAGTTGAACTAAGTAATGTCATTTGTAATCTTCAATTACTGTTTGCTTTAATGATCATCATTTATATTTCATTGGTAGATTATAAAGAAAAAAAAAGTAGTATTTTACGTATGGAACATATATTTTGTTCATATTTTATTTGTGTGACTGACTAACTGACTGAATGGTCATAAAAATTGAAGGGTACATTCGTACCCATAAACAGTTGACATTGTATCATGTCTACATCTGTACCCAAAAACATTAGAGTTCGGTTTTATTTTAAGTTGCTAATTTTTTTTCTTATTATTATTTAAATCACTATGGCTTCAAAGCGATGGAATAGGTCATTTTTAACTGAGAAATAACTCCTGCAAGAATTGGAAACTGACACATCTGATTTTGAGTGTTTGAGTGACTCAGCAGATGATGGTGACGAGGATGCGGTAATTAGAGAAAGGATACAGGGTGAAGAAAGACCTATCAGTGTAGATCACGAGGACAGCTCCGACGATGAGTGTGAAACTATAAATAATACCGAGGGGGTTGAGATAGAAAATAGTTATCAATGGGTCACTCCATAAAAACTTGTGAAATGGTTAGAGAATGTTGAATATATAACAAAAGATTTGTATTGTCAAACTTCTCGCTTATCTAATAAGGAAAAGAAAAATTATTCAATTACTTACTTTCTAAAATAAGTTCCCAACGATTTTTTCGAAAATATAGTCCAATATACGAATATGTATGCTATTCAGAATGGGACCACTAGCTTTCAGCCAACAAATTTATCAGCAACGAGAGCCTTCTTTGGATTGACGATAATAGCAGAGAATTCAAGGTTTCCTAGACTTAGTATGTATTGGGATAGGAAGCTGAAAGTAAATTCATTTACTGAAACGATGACCCTGAAGCGATTTTTCAAGTTACGGACGCACGTACATTGTGTGAATAATTTGGCACCTAGAAACAGTGAAGATAAGTTATGGAAAGTGCGCCTAATTTTAGACTCTATTTTGAAAAAATGTAGAGAGAGATATTGAAACAAACGTTTATGTAGATGAGCAGATGATACCTTTTAAAGGTAAACTTTCTCTCAAACAATACATAAAAAATAAACCCCATCCCTGGAGTATAAAACATCTGTTGAGTGGAGAAAGTAGACTAACATATAACTTCATCGTCTACCAAGGCAAAGCGACTGAATTCGTACCAAATTTGTTAAAAAAATATGAGCAAGATTCAACAGCGGTCTTACGTCTTAGTGAACATCTGTAACCCGGCAAACATAGGTTATTGTGTGACAATTAGTTCACAACATACCATCTCCAACAAATACTAAACGAGAAGGGCATTCTTGCTGCCAGTACAATTAGATCTGATAGACTTTGTTAACCACCAATTACAAAAAAAAATCATAAAAAAAGAGCGGAAAATCTGAACTTATGCTTTTTACTGATAGAATCAGAGTTGTGAACTGGTTAGATAAAAAACCAGTAACTTTAGTTTCCAACTTCATTGGTGCTGGAAAAGAGATGGGATAAGGTAACAACAACTTATGTTGGGGTAAAGCGACCTGAAATAATACAAAAATACAACTATCAAATGGGGGAACTGATAAGGCAGATGCGCTCATTATTTATTACAGATCTAAAAGTCGTTGCAAGAAATGGAACAGTGAGAATGATTTTCCATGCTATTGATATGGCGCTAATCAACTCTTGGTTGGAGTACAAAAATGATGCAGATGTTCTAGGAATTCCAAAGATATTTTGGATTTGATGCAATTCAGAATGCATGTAGGTGAATTTCTTGTGAGGGTTGAACAAGATCATAACAGAAAAAGAGGGCGATCTTCATCGGCAAATTAAAATCCAGTCCTTCAATCGTTGAATGTCAAAATGTTGAAGTTAGGCCACAAGATGAAGTCCTTTATGACAATGTCAGACACTTTCCTGAACATTCCGGCCAAGGTCTTCCGTTAAGGTGTAAAAATCAGAATTGTGGTGGGAAATCTCGATGGAAATGCACCAAAATGTCTTCAAAAAGATAAGAATTGTTTTATGAATTTTCATCGAAAATAATATTACCTATTTTTATATAGTTATAACTTTGAGAGTAAAGAGATTAAAATTAACTGTTCTGCGATTAACTATACACTCCAGAGGCTATATCGCGCTAACAAACTGAGATTTCTCCAAAAATTATCCAAAGGTTACCAAAGATTACCAAAAATGTAGAATATCTGGATTTATGGGACCCATTGTACTGGCTCTGATGAGCTAAAAATCAATAGGGTTCATTTGTGAGACGCCCTGAACAATATCCAATTATAAAATTCTTGTATACATTCCGGAGGCTGTATCGAGCTAGTGAAGCGAATTATCTCCAAAATTATGAAAAATGTAAAATATCTGGATTTATAGGTCCAGTTGTGCTGGTTATGGTGAGCTGAAAATCAAAAAGTTTCATCTGTGACACGCGCTTAACAATATCCAATCATAAAAATGATCACTTGCATACACTCCGGAGGCTGTATCATGCTAACAAACCGAAATTTCTCTAAAAATTACAAAAATGTGGTACTTTAAGTACCATAGCACCCGTTGTACTGGCTATAGTGTGTTAAGAATTAATAGGGTTAATTTGTGACACGCCCTGAACAATAGCCAATCGAAAAATTGGTCACTTGTATACACTCCGGAGGATGTATTGTGCTAACAAACTAAAATTTCTCCAAAAATGACAAAAATGTCGTACTTCAAGTACCTTAGCACCCGTTATACTGGCTCTGGTGAGCTGAAAATCAATAGGGTTCATCTGTGAGTTGTCCTGAACAATATTCAATCATAAAATGTGTGACTTGTTGCAGTCCGGAGGCTGTATCATGCTAACGAGACATGTTACGAAAAGTGGGCGACGACAACGACGACATATATACAGGATTTGTTAGTATAAAAACCGTTTTTTCGTGTTCTTCTTGATGAAAAACGAAAAAATAACTTGTTAAAAAAATCTTTTGGGGTAAACCAATAATTTTCTCGCATCGAACATAGGGTTGGTGGGAAAGTAAAAGATTGTTTCATTTTTTTTTAGATAGAAATAAACGTTAGAAGTTTTATAATGTTTTAACTTAATTTTTTTTGGAATTCTGATGGGTACAAATGATCCCATATAATTTTATTCTTTTAATTTTTTCTTTACTGTAATGAAAAAAAATTAAATACCTCAAAATGATGTTTATGTACACTAAAATAATACATTACAACTAGTAATTTTTTTTAAATCTACAAAAATAAATCGTCACTGGAAGGGTTAAATTTTAATTTTGTTCTTTCTTACTTCAAGTCGAGTGCAAAGACAAAAGTTGTGAATAAGCTATTCAACACTTATCAGAACGTGGAAACTGGCTTTTAATATTATACATTTCATTTCTATGTATTATAGGGCTAATAATATCTAAGCTTCAATATTTGTAATATCACATCTTCTTCTTTATTCTATTAACATATATTAAGTCAATCACAAGTTAGGTCACTTCTTGGTCTAGCCCAAAATAACTACTAAACATCAGGTAGGCATCAAATGAAATGTAACTTCTGTCATTCTGACGATGATATTGATTTATCGAAACAATTGTCAATTTTTTAGAATTTTCAATAACTTTTATTATATTGTGGAATTAACTAGAAACCGTGCGTTTCATTTAAAACACTAATATGAGCAGATTACACGAAGTAAGGGTCTAGACAGTTAATTTCATTATAGTAATTCAAGCTGCTAAAAAATCTTTGTAGTTGATGGGAAATACAGGAAAAAAATACTAAATGCATTTATGAAATATTACATAAATTAATGAAACTGCAAAATATATTTTTTTGTTAAGCAGTGTATATTAAAAACATGAACGCAGCAGCATTAACGGATACTGCGCATCAACAATAAAATTATATAATCAATAGCAACCGATAAACAAATCTGGAGCGAAAATACACAAATCAGATCATAAAATTCTAACCTCTGGTCGTCTCCTCGTGACACCTTCTTGGCGCAGTTGTTCCAACAAACTCGTTTTTCCAATGCCCTGCACACCGACAATCATCAATTTCATCCTGGCATAAGGTTTGGCATCTTCCAAAACAGATTTTAGATAACCGATAATGTCCATAGTTTTGTATTTTTTACTTTCGATCATAGATTTTAAAGGATCTTGAAGGTTAGTTCCGCGCGTATTTAGATTCCACAAACGAGATAGCAAACCCATTTGTGGTGGGAGCTCGTTTATATCTAAAAATAGAAAATTGTTTAAGTCGGTGATTAATATTTACCTACAAAGATGTTGATATTTATATTTTTTGTTTATCAATTATACGAAAATACGATTTATGATTAAAAAAATTGGAAACATACAGTGTGCATCCGAAATGTTTTATTTATTACTGGGTGAGCCACATATACTAGACTAAATTGTAGCTATATCTTCAAATAAAAATAGTTAATTTTATTCAACAACAATGAGTAGGTACAAGGGTGTTTTTTACTTAGATACAAGTTGTTTTGTTATTGAGTAATCAAGTAAATTGAGATAGAGCTATATTTTATAGAGGTGCCATTTCATGGTGACGTTTGACGCTGGCTTCGAGGGTCAAATGCGGTCACGTGGTACGAATTAGACTGGAGTACAATCTGAAATAGATGTAAAAAGCATCTAAGCTAAACGAAGTTTAGCTTTTTTACCAGGTATCATTAACCTAAATCAGTTCGAATAAAAAATAATCGATATCTGCAATGAAAAGGATATAATAGTTGTTTACTAGTGTTCAGAGATTATCAGGCACTGCCCACTTGGATTGGAGAAATATGATACGTTTCTTAAGGCAATCTAAAAAAATATGCTCACAACTATAAGTTTACTTCCATTTGGTATTTTTATTTCTTATTGTTGGCTTCAAAAAAACCATGTTCACGTTGTAATTTAAAGATAATGTTACGAACTCGAACAGCGAAGCAGATACTAAGTACGGTCCTGTAACCTTATGTTAACGGAGTTTAAAAAATGGCGAGCGCGCCGAATTATGAGAAGGTCTATTGGGATTTATTGTGACCGTTTTTTTATAGACATGTTCTCGGAAGGTCTTTTAAGGATTGAGCCGGCAATCGAGAAATATCGCGAAAGGCATTTGTTTTGTGTAAGCCGCAGTCCAGAATTCTCTAGTAAAAAAGGCACTAGTATATAAAAAGGACCGATCGCGGACCAGGGGAGTTGATAAAGTGATCTTGACAAATAAACAGTAAATAAGTAAATATAAAAGTGTTGATATAAATTAAGTAATTATATAAATTAGTTTAAGTGAATATACTGTATATATAAATTAAGTGTTAGTGAGTAATTTACAGTTTAAATAAATTAGAAAAACATTACATTGGTGTCAGAAGTGGGATAATATAAATAAATTGCTACGTAAAAATGGCCAAGAGATCTGAAAGTGGCGGAATTAAGAGCAGAATTGGAAGATCGTGAGTTGGAAACGTCCGGTAAGAAAAGTGAATTAGTAGAAAGACTTAAAGTGGCACTGGAAAATTACGGCTTTGATCCAGAAACAGTTTTATTTAATGACGAGGCTTCCACCTTAATCTCGTCAATTTCTGCTAACATGGACGAGAAGATTTCTGCCATGGAAGAGAACATTTCTGCTAATGTTTCTGCTAACATGGACGAGAAGATTTCTACTATGAAGAATGATATTTCGGCTAACATGGACGAGAAGATTTCTGCATTGAAGAACGATATATCTGCCGATATCTTATTAATGAAAAACGACATTGCCGCTGACTTTGAAAATGAAATTTCGTCTCTAAAATCTGAAATTGAGAATAAAATGTCAACGATGGACGAGAAAATCGAGAATAAGATTACAACGATGGACGAGAAGATTGAGAATAAGATGACAACGATGGACGAGAAAATCAAGGAGTTGGAAAAAAATATGGCAGATATAAGGACTCAAGACACGCCAACAGAAGAAAATAAGACCGAGCAAACAAAACCTTGCAAGACAGAAACACACCCTAAGTTAGAAGACATTGGTAGTTTTACCCGAGTCAAGGCCCCAACGTTCGATGGAAAAATGTCGTGGACCAATTATGTGAAACAATTTGAAGCAGCCGCTAGAGTGAATAATTGGTCCGATAGAGAGAAGGCAGTGAACTTAACTATCGCGCTTCGGGGAGATGCCTTAGATGTACTTCAAACGATACCTCTGGAAGAAACGGATGATTTCGAGCAGCTGAAGAAGAGGTTGGACATGCGATATGGTCACGAACATCTAGAACATTTGTACCAATCCCAGCTGTAGAACCGAAGGCAGAAACGTGACGAAACACTTCAAGAATATGAAGTGGATATTGCCCGACTCGTTCGATTTGCTTATTCATCAGCAGTAGAGAACATGATGGAGTGTCTGGGCATCCAGGCCTTTATTGATGGCTTACGTGATCCCGATATGCAGAGGACGCTGCGCTTAGCCCATCCCAAAACATTAGTTGACGCATTGACAGCTGCTCTAGAATATGAAGCAGCAACGAAGGCTTCAGGATATAACAAAATTAGGACCATCCAAGAAGAAGGTGACGAAGACAGATTTGACCAGTTCGTCAGTTTAATGAAAAGTATGATGGACAATAAGCCGAGAAAGATCAGATGCTGGAATTGTGGCGAGCTAGGGCATGTACGTAGTTCGTGTAAGCGCCCCAAGACTCCTGCAAACCAAGAACCCCAGTCACAGGAAAACTAGAACGAGTCGGCTACGAGGGGGATGCACCGACCCATGACCGTTCCAAAGACCCTCTCATACTGATAGCTTCTCTCAGATGTCGCAACGACAGTGTATATGTGAATGGCGAAGTAAATGGCAAGAAATATGCTCTGCTGGTTGACACTGGAGCAATTAGAACCATTATACGACCAGAACTAATAAACTCCAAGAAGAAGCTTTTACCAACGAGACTGCGACTGCGGACCGCCACAGGTGAGAGTGCCAACGTTCACGGTGAGACACAAATCCAATTGGGAATTGGCGCAGAAAAGTTCACGGATACGGTAATCGTAGCTAACATTGAAGAAGACGTGATTCTGGGAATAGACGTAATGAATGTACATGGTTTCCAATTAGACTTCAGAAACAGAACCATAAAAGTGGATTCCGAGGAGGTATTCCTTCATCCATATGAAGGCAGCGCGGTGTTGACAGCTGTACAGGAAGATACCGTTCTACATGCACGAAGCGAAACCATGATAGTAGCACGGCTACAGGGAATCACACCGGTGATGATGGAGCCAAAGAACCACGACGAAGAAGTTGGTAAAGGAGTACTAATTGGAAAAGGATTAGTTATGTCGGCGAAAGAGATCCCAGTACGTGTGATAAACGTGAATGATTACCCAGTTACCATCAAGAAGGAAACCAGGATTGGATCCTGTGTACCAGTGACGTCTATAGTTCGCCAAACAACGACCACTGATAATTCTAATGCCAGATTCGAACAGATGTCATCAGTAGCTGGTCAATCTTTGGATCGAGCTGAACAAAAGAGAATGAGAGAATTTCGTATCGAGACTTATTCGTACCAAAAGGAGGAAAGACTGGCAGAACATCAGCCGTCAAACAAAAAATCGATACTGGTAATGCTAAGCCAATTAGACTTCCACGAGCGAAGAGAGGGGAAGCTGAAAGAATAATTCGAGAGATGGCAGAAGAAAAAGTAATGGAACCATCTACTAGTCCATGGGTGTCTTCAGTAGTGCTCGTCAAGAAAAAGGATGGAACTACGAGATTCTGCGTGGATTATCGTCAGCTTAACAACGTGACGAAGAAAGACAGCTATCATCTGCCTCGAATTGACGATACGCTAGACACTTTGGCCGGCAGCAAACTGTTTTCCACCTTGGTCCTGAAGTCTGGTTATTGGCAAGTGGAAATGGACCCAGAAGATAAAGAGAAGACTGCTTTTACCACCGGATCTGGATTATGGCAATTCAACGTCATGCCATTCGGGCTCTGTAATGCGCCTGCGACATTTGAAAGACTCATGGAAAATGTCTTGAGAGGGTTGTCTTGGAAGACATGCCTGGTCTATTTGGACGACATCGTAGTACTGGGGAAGACATTTGACGAACATCTGAAGAATTTGAAAGACGTATTCAAACGACTCCAAGTTGCCCAGCTCATGTTAAACTCGAAGAAATGTCAGCTGTTCCAAAACCGAGTCAACTATCTAGGTCATATAGTGAGCAATGAAGGAGTGGTGGTGGATCCAGAGAAAATTGCTTCCATTAAGCAATGGCCGCAACCAACCGACAAACATGAAATTAGGAGTTTCCTTGGACTTTGCACGTATTATAGAATATTTATCAGGAAGTTTGAAGATATTGCCAAGCCTCTAACTCGACTTACAGAAGAATCAAGAACTTTACAATGGGACGAAGACTGTCAAACGGCTTTTGAAACCTTGAAGAGACATTTAACCTCGGCGCCGATATTAGGATAACCATTACCAGAGGGAGAGTTTATTCTTGACACTGACGCAAGCAACGTGGGAATTGGTGGAGTGCTCTCACAGATCCAAGGAGGGCAAGAAAGAGTGCTGGGATATTTTAGTAAAGTCCTCTCCAAACCAGAACGAAACTACTACGTCACAAGAAGAGAACTTTTGGCAGTAGTGAAGTCCGTGGAACACTTTTACCAGTATCTCTATGGTAGGAAGTTTTTAATCCGGACTGATCATACAGTACTCAAGTGGTTGATGCAGTTCAAGAATCCCGAGGGCCAGATCGCTAGATGGATTGAACGACTTCAAGAGTATGATTTCAACATCGAACATCGAGCTGGTGTGAGTCACCGAAATGCCGACTCCCTGTCCAGACGGCCGTGCCCAACAGACTGCTCCCACTGCAACAAAGTGGAATCTAGGGAAGCTGCAGTTTCAAGAACTACTGTAGTCAACGAGGAATAGTCACCCACCAGGATCAGAGAAGATCAGGAGAATTATCCTCACCTGAAGATGATCCGGCAATGGAAGAAAGAAAATCAGCGACCTACCTGGCAAGAAGTGTCAAAATTTTCACCGAAACTAAAGGCGTATTGGGCTCAGTGGGACTCCCTTGTCCTGGAAGAAGGGCTGTTGAAAAGAGTCCTTGAAAACGATGATGGTTCTGAGATGAGGAGACAGCTAGTTATCCCGAAAACAAGAGCAGCTGAGGTACTGAAGAAGTTACACGACAGTCCATCGGGAGGTCATCTGAGAGTGAAGAAAACTCTTCAGCGAGTCCGTGAAAGGTTTTATTGGATGAACAGCTCCGACGATGTGAAGGACTGGTGTAAGAAATGTACGACTTGTGCTACGAGTAATGGACCACATCGCAAGAGAAAGGCACCTATGAAACAATATAATGTTGGAAGGCCCTTCGAAAGGATTGCTTTAGATATCGCTGGACCATTACCGACAACAGAAAATGGTGGTAAATACATCCTGGTTGTAATGGATTATTTCACAAAGTGGGTGGAAATTTACGCTATCCCAAACCAAGAGGCCACAACTGTTGCGGATGTATTGGTGAAATAATTTATCAGCCGATATGGAGTGCCCTTGGAAGTCCACAGCGACCGGGGAAGAAATTTCGAAAGTCATCTATTCCAGGAGATTTGCGAGAAGCTGGGAATTAAGAAGACCAGAACAACAGCATTACATCCACAGTCAGATGGAATGGTCGAGAGAATGAACAGGACTATTGGAAAATACCTGTCCAAAGTAGTATCCAGCCATCAGAGAGATTGGGACCAGTATCTTTCCCTATTCGCATTGGCTTATCGATCTGCCGCCAATGAGCCCATGGGTGAAACACCTGCGAAAATCCTGTTTGGACGTGAAATGAGGCTTCCTTGTGACCTGGAATTTGGCTGTAGGCCTGGAGAAGATCTAGCAGGCGAAGACTACGTGACCCAATTGAGAAGGTTGGACGATATTCATGAATTAGTTCGAACGAATCTTCAAGTTGCCAGCGACAGAATGAAAAGTCGGTACGACACGCAGGCCACAGAAGGCGGTTTTAGAGAAGGGGACAAAGTATGGTTACACAACCCGATGAGGAGAAAAGGATTTTCTCCAAAATTACAAAAATCCTGGGAAGGTCCATACTTAATCAAGAAAAGGATCAATGATGTTATATATCGCATAAGCAAGGTCCCCAACGGAAAACCAAAAGTAGTTCACCAAAACCGACTAGCGCCATTCGAAGGAGACCATGACCTAGAGGAAGGAGTAAACATTATCCGAGATGTGTCTGACCCCACCTTCGATGAATTTATGGGCGCGTATGGAGGTACCGGGAAAGCTAGATATGGAGTCACTTCGGAACAACAACAAGATTTGTTCACTCTCCCGGAAGATTATTCACTGGCATACAACATTCCCGCCCGTATCAAGAACGCACGAGGGTTGGCAACCGTCTTTCGAAGTTCGGGCAATTAGAAAAACTTGAAGACCAGATTCCAGCCCCTGGCAAGACACTGAAACATAATTCGCGAGTAACCAGTTGGATTGGCGATTTATCAGGAACATGGTAGAGGTTATCTTTAGAGATACCGGTGTCCAGATATTAATTTGCAGCTACAACCCCCGAATATCGCGTGATATGTAATCAACAACAACAAAGAGATTCATGGGTAATTCACGCGATATTCCTACATCTTCTTTGTTATTTACTATGGGTTGGAAGGTTCATGGCGGGGGGGCTATATGCGCCTCCGTGTCGATGTTGGTTGTTGTCCTGAAAACTCGGGATCTTCCAATTGAAGACACAAATGAGCGTTTGGTTTCCCTGCTGAAATCCGTTATTTTGTGTTTTACCATGTTTCGATTAACATCTTTGCTCCCAAATTTCACATCCTTATTTTGCGTGAATTACCCATGAATCTCTTTGTTGTTGTTGATATATATATATATGTATATATATATATATATATATATATATATATATATATATATATATATATATATACAAAGTACAAACGAGTGGTATATATATACTAATACTAACTTATTGGTGTTACTTCTACATTTTCAATTACTTTTCTTGCTTAATTTTGAATAAGAATAAACTTGATTTGTTTTTAATTTAGTATTTATGTTTTAATTTCCTTAAAAAATACCTAGTAATTGAAATATTAAGCAATTTATATTTTTTATGCTGCTACCGATATAGACCAAAAATCTGGAAAATTTATCCAAGAATATATAGATATGTCACAGATTGCAACTTTATAGATTGGAAAAAAAACAATTGAATTTTTTGTTGAGTATTTAGGCGGCAAGCATTAGACCGAGGAGCAAATGTATTAAAAGTAAATTATTTAGTAACTGGGCATAATGCAGATGACATTGCATAAACGGTTTTAATGAATATTTTAAGAGATTTGGCTAGATTAAGTAGATTTACCTCAATTATAACGGTAATTATATTGTTTTCAAATTAAATAATTTAATTATTATAGGTATAACATTTTTAGGATAATGGGGGGGTGGTATACCAAGAGTTAAACCGTTGAACCAATATTCATCAGTAACTAGACGTGACTTGACGTATGTTTTGTCGCTCCGAGTAACTTGCTTTGTTTTGTGGTAATTTTTGGTCGAAAAATTTCGTTTTTTTTGCGTACCATTGGCTACTAACTGATTGTTATTTTTCATCTACTTTATGAAATAATATCAGTGCAAGTATTTACGTGAAATTTGACTCATTCAATTGTTTCTAGTGAAAAAACTCGTTATCTACACTATACCATTAGTCCGTGAGCCATAATGGTTGACTGTAGCAAATGTTCAACCTAGATTAATAATAAACCACCCAGGCTGAAATATGCCGGTCGGGGTTTGAAATATTTTCACGGCAAGTGCGTGGGTTTGAACAAACAGAGGTTTCAAGCTTCCAAGTTGATGATGCTGTATGGTATTGTTCTGTATGCGGATCCACTGGTGAAAGCAAACGAACGAGCTTAACAACAATATGGATAATGATGAAAGTGATGTATCTGGGAAAGAATCTACATCAAAAAGTACTCTAAAGATTGTAATGAATATTCAGTTGGCTATAAACAACACAATGAAGTTCTGAAGTCAGTTAATTTCTGCAGCGACAAGGTATGTGATTTTGAAGCTCTAAAAATGTTGAAATACAAGGAATTAATGAGAAAAGTAATGAAAATTTACTACATGTAAGTGAACATATTGAATGCCCTATTACTGCTGATGATATAGATACTATTCGAGTTCCCAACAAACCTGAACCAATTATTATTCAATTACTGCATAAAAAGAAAAGAGATGACAGATGACTTTATAGCCGCAGCCAAAATACGTCGTCAATTTAGCTCGACCCCTGGATCAGATTTCAAACCAGTTGTTCATAAACGAACACCTTACAAATTCTTTAAAAATGTTATTAAAAAAGGCGTAACAAATGGCACAGATGGTTTGGATTAGGAATAGTGACCTGTTTATGGATACGTCATGTAAAGATACTTTTTCCTGAACATGATTTGAACAATCTGTGATAATCTTTCTCGTTCCTTTTACCTGATAATTGTAATTAACTGTTTTTGCAATGGCTGTCTGACGTTCGTGATTTAAAATCTAAACTATCGACCAATTTTCAAAACGTTTTAAACTGTGACCAATACATTATATGCTTAACAGAGACTTGGCTTAATAACACAATTGCTTCTTCCGAAGTTTTGAATGATTCCTTCGCAATCTTTAGACGCGAACGGGAAGATTATGGTTCTACCCATAAAGAAGGAGGAGAAGTCCTAATTGGACTGAAAAATAGCTTCCATAGTATAGTGCACTGTGAGTAGGTGACTGATGCTGAAGATCTGTGGGTAATTGTCACTTCTCAAACTATCAATTTGAAAGTTTGCTGTGTATATATTCCTCCAGGCAACTCAATTGATTTGAACTTGTTTTTTTCCAAGCTTCTCGCTATTGTTGAGGATAATCCTGATTATACATTTTTAATATGCGGTTATTTTAACTTGCCTTGCATAAAATGGTCGCTGGACCCCATAAACAATTACTGTATACCCTCACATTTTTCTGATGCTAATTCTAATCTATTCATTGATACAATTTCTTGTTGCAGATATTGTCAATTTAAGAATTTTACCAATAAATCAAAAAACACCCTTGACTTAATTTTGAATTCACTATGATGCTAAATAAGAGGAGAGACTCGGAAACGGAATACACCACCCACACTCTCAAAGAAAACACCATTAGATGGTATACAGATGGTTCAAAAACCACCACTGGAGTATTTGGGCCTGCCACCAGATACTCATTATCGTTAGGGTCCTTCCCGAGCGTCTTTCAGGCAGAAGTACTTGCGATCGAAAGATGCGTGGAAATGAACATAGAAAGAAACTATCAGAAATGTGACATATCGATCCATTTTGATAATCAAGCCGCTATCAAAGCATTGAGCTCCCATGTCATTGACTCAAAGTTGGCATGGGAGTACCGAAGAAAACTTGGTGAATTAGGCAAGAATAACAGGGTCTCTTTAGTCTGGGTTCCTGGCCACTCGGGAATCACGGGAAATGAAGAGGCCAATACACTTGCCAAGAAAGAAGCACAAACGCCCTTTATTGGCCCGGAGTCTTTCTGGGGTGTAGGAAAATGCTCCTATAAGAAAGAGTTTCGGAAGAAAGAGGAAACCGAAAGAGAAGCACTCTGGCGGTGCCTTGCTGGACTGGAACATTCCAAAAAGCTCCTGCGAAACTTTGACACTGCTAGATCCAAAAAATATTTGGATCTCGGTAAAAATAAGCTACAACTCCTCACGGGCAGTGACTATCAAGTAACCTTATTGCTTCGCTCCTAAACTTCCATCATATACTCTATATATACGACATATCTACTGTTTAAACTGTCTCCACATTTCTTTAACACTTTAATTTCATTACAAAATTGCTCCGCAATGCTCGACAAATTAACAATAGCCATGTTTAAGCATATTACAAACGTAAAATGAACGTTAATAAATATTTGTTTTCCCTCAGTAACTGTCAGCGGCTATATTTATGACGTCATAGCTTTTTCGGTCTAATACAATACAGTTCATTGTAGATAACGCCTCCTACGTACTACAGTGAACAAAAAGTACCAGGAATCCAATGAAACACAAAATATATATTAATGTAACTTCAAAATAGGGCGTAACATAATTGATTAGACATGAATTTCCGTTGTCTACCGTTATGCCAAAATTACATTAACATATAAATTTTATTTTTTTAGCCTTAGGACTTACCCAAGTTACCACTGATGTTTAAAACAGATAAGTTTGCTAGATCGTTGATATTTGGTGGAATTTCCTTCAGGTTATTGTTACTAATATCCAGCATTGATAAGTTTGGAAACATTAAACGAGATTTTCCCATTTGTGTTCCCTAGAAATTACAAATGAAATTCGCTGGAAAAAAGTTTGATAATAACTTACTCCACTATTAAATATTTTTTAATACAGCAAGGATTAAAACATGCCATTCACTGTTTTAATTCAATCAAATAAATTATAAATAAAACTTTAATGTGATTTACTGTCTTCTTCAGGTGAATAAAATAGTTCATAAATACTTTTTGATTAAAAGTTAAGCAAAATAAACTAAAACACTTTAAATAAATAATAGCAATCTAATATATTAAGAACGATATAGTAAATTCCATTGTAATCACTTTCTCTTTCATATAGAGATCATTATAATTTGACATAGACAGGTCGGCCATCTTGCATAAGGGGCAAACAATATTGATTGAACGTGATAAACAACTGAAATTCGAATGTTTTAAATCACGATTTTGAGTGAAATGCCAGCGTTTTCTGCAGTTGTGGGATGTGCTATTCGTGCAGACAGGGAATGAGTTCGGTTTTACAGAACTCCAGCCGCATTAAACGATCGAGGTATCAAATTGGACGCACTATCCTGGGAACGTAGATTCATGGATTATAGCCTTAAAAAGAGGGTCTTTGAGTGATACATTCTTAAAAAATGCGAGAATTTGTGGTCAACATTTTGTATCAAGAATATGTATTTCAATAAAAACTTAAGTCTATGTCTTTTCATGACAGTGATTTCCAATTTTACAACAATTTCCATTTTAGGAGTCCCAGCTGATCTTAAAGGCAAAGAAACTCCTCACTAGTTACGGAATTTGCATATTGGATATACTACTATCAAAAAACAAAGTGTTGGAAGGCATGAAAGATCTAAGAAGAGAGTGAAACGTACAACTGAGGTACCTAATTCTATTTCAGGCAGCTATTGAGTGAATTATTATGACTATTTCTTTTTCCTAAAATGCATCAATGGGTATAAAAGTTGAAGCAGGATATGTAAAGGTCCAATTCCTATAAGTATGTTATCAACATTCAGAAATGATATCGAGTGTTATTCACAAAATTATATCAGTTTGTAGTGCCTTTGTAAATATTTCTCCATCTGTTATTCATATGAATAGATATTTATTTAAAATCTTGTTTTAGAATACTATAATAAAATTCTTTCATATACTGGTTTAAAGGTATTATCATATTTTACATATGTTAATAATTAAGTTTGTAATGTAATTATGTTCTTTCTGAACCCATTGCATTTATTTATGTTATGTATATTGTTCTTATAAAGATATGTTTGGACTCTTTAAAATAAAATTTCCCCACGTTTATTTTATGCATTTTATTGACCAGTAAAATTATCAACATAAGCTACTTAAAAAATATTTATTAACAATTGAGGCATAACCATGACAAAGGCGTTTCTAGTAATCCTACTCATTTGAAGTGAAACCACTTTTCATATTCTACGTTATCGCACCTTTAAAAGCCTGCAGTGATTTGAAAGCCTTAAACTATTGTCTGGTATAGAATCTGTGACTAAGGACGAAATAGTTCATTAAATCTATAATATTAACTTTGAGTGTGGCACTAAAATATTTTGAAAGTTCATTATCACTAATTTTATAAGGGTCCATGTTCTCTATTAGTTCAATTTTTTATCATACTGGCACTTCACATCGACAGGAAGTGTTGATTAATATTGGCTTCGACTCATCTTTCCGAAATATTGAAAAGAACACACAGTACCATTGATAAAGACACTAGACACAACCGTTCACCATACTAATCAAATGGAAAATACGAATGACAGTGAAAGTTATTTGCCCCTCATCCAACATGGCGGAACTGTCAACATCATTTGATCAAATGGAAAATACGAATAACAGTGATAGTTATTTGCCCCTCATCCAACATGGCGGAACTGTCAACATCATTTGATCTAAAATGATTATAGTGATGTATATAGAAATGATAAAAAGACATAGAGTAGCCTGAAATGGTAAAGATATGATTGGAGAAAAACAAAAACAAGGAACTATAAAAAAAAGTCTGACCAACTGTAGATTTTGTTGCTTTCTTGTTTTATTCACAATATTTTGGAAGATAAAAAAACAAAAGATAGATGAAATAAAATATTTTATGTATTGCTGATAGTTGATAATTTCCTGGAAAACTGTTACTTTTTATTATTTATAATTATTATCCGCTTTATTTCATTTATATCTCACGTTTTCATTAGCTTGTGAGAACAGTCTCTAAAAACCCATGCACTTGGTCTTCAATTACATTTAATTAATTTTAAAGGCAACTTCAAGAAATATAATAAGGTTCAACTAAAATTCATTGAATCTTCCGTGGGTTTAGAGGTCGATGTTAAGAATTTATCCAGAAAAAGATTTATGATATATAAATTGTAGAGTCTACGTGAGAAGAGGAGGGCGTATAAAGAATACATATGAGCAGAAATTTAGTAAAGATATTTAAATAAATCAGATACCAAACAAAAATAGAAGACATTGTAATAACCATAATCAAAGCTAAGTGGACATTGGCTGGACACGTCGCGCAACAATGGTCGGAGATAGGTGGACAAAAATAACAACAGAATGAAACCAATGACAAAAAAAATAAAACCCGGAACAGCGCCCACAAGAAGATATGACGACATTAGGAAAATCGCAGGAAAAAATTGGATATTGAGGGGTGGAGAAAAATGGAGGAGGCGTATATCCACATGTGGATGTCAAATGCTGAATAGAGAGAGATTTAAATAAAATATTGAGGCGATCTAAGCAACTCTACAAACAATTTAGTTCTTTAGATGAAACTTAATACATTTCAGCAAAATAAATGCTTTGTCAAACTTCCTTGAAAATTCCAGCCTACTGAACATAAAACATAAACACATAAAATCCAAATAAATTCCAGTGCAGGTGTAGAAAGTAAAATTTAAAAAAAACCACTTACCCTTTCTAAATCTTCATCATCGGTGCTGCTAATGTCACCGTCATCATCAGTAGCAAGCTGAATTCTGGTTAATTGATTATCAGCAAGAATTAGAGTTCTCAAGTTATCTAATCTCAAATGTCTCCTATGGGAACAAACTGAATGTAAAACACTGTGTCGCAATGATCTGCCCGGTTGCCTTCTTACTATAAATTGAAAATAAATCCGTGACTTTTTCAGTTTTTTTGTAATTTGAAGACTTTTTTTATTTTAATTCCATGATGATGCAAATAAAAATTTAAGAAAGCTTGCAAAAGCTTTTCTTAAATTGCTTTTATTCCAAAATTTCATTGATAAGAAACTTTATAAATTTGTAACTTACACTGGTCGACATAATGTTTAGTTCGTTTTGATCAATAATATTCAAAAGTTTGGTTGCTCGTGAAAAAAATTTGCTATCTCCATTACATATAAAGTTGTGTCTCATCAAATAGCTTGTAAAAGCTCTAACGAAAGATGTTTCCTGTTTTCAACAAGGAATATTTTGTTGTATGAAATTGACGCACCAAGAGAATTTTTATGGAACTATGAAATTTGGTAAACAAGAGACGTGGATTTATTTTGAAAGCACCGTGCACAATTATTTTGAAAGCTAAAATCTAATGATTTATAGACTATGTGCAGAATTTATTGGAAAAAAATCTAATTATTATCTTCAGTGAAATGCTTACAAAATTTCCAAAAATCGGAATTTAAAATTGCACTACCTGCATCGTCGTTTGAATTATTTCCCCGAGACTCTAGGTCATTGGTTCCCAACGGGGGCGATACCGCCCCCCTGTGGGCGCTGCAGCCTTTTAGGGGGGCGGTAGCGGATTCAGAAGCAAATAATAAGCAGTCAAGAGGAATGGTGAAATAAAAATGATTTAATAAGGGTTAATAAGCAGTTTTAAATTAGCATTAATAATAATACTAATAATTATAATAATTTCTTTTAGTTCAGAATAGAAGTATATGACTTGTCCTCGCACATTGATAAGCGAGCGCGCGATGTTTATACAAAATAACATGTTTCGACATGTTCGCACACAGACAAGTTGAATCATGCACGAAATGAAACGTATAAAAGCAACAGCTCTACGAATTTTTTGTTAGTTAGTTGTATGTGCTTGCCGCGATATATAGTCGTGAATCATAAGCTCTGCCGTAGTAAATAATCGTGAGTGGTGTGTCATTTTATAAACATTACTATCTATAAATCTATTGAGAATTTAATTTTTGTATGAAAATGGCTGAATCTACTTCTAAATTGAAAAAGAAATGCCGGCAATACAATATTGAATATTTAAAATATGGATTTGCGGAATCTTCTACAAACAAATCATTACCTATGTGTTTAATTTGCCGAAAAGTTTTTTCAAATGAAGCTATGAAACCTTCTAGGCTACAAGAGCATTTACATAAAATGCATCCTGATAAGAAGAACAAAGATATATTCTATTTTCAAGAACTCGAAAAAATTTAAAACAAACAACTATAGCAAAACTTTTTGCATCGTCTTCTAAACGAGACGATGATGGGCTACGAGCCTCATATAACGTTTCATTGTTAATCAGGAAAACCACACACCATTGGCGAGGAATTAATTTTGCCGGCAGTCGAAGAGATATTAAAAACTGTTCTCCATCATAAGACACCATTTGATATCATTAAAAAATTCCTCTCAGTAATAATTCAGTGCAAAGAAGAATAGATGAAATGGCAAATGACGTTGAAATATCATTATGCGATTACCTAAAGACTTGCAAATTTTCCATTCAACTCGATGAATCAACTCTACCAAGTAACGAAGCTCTACTCTTATCATACGTACGATTTATAAAAGAAGAAAAAATTCATCAAGAGTTATTATTTGCTAAGAATTTGGAATCTGATACAAAGGGGCATTCTATATTTGATATCATGAAAGAATTTTTTCAAGAGAAAGAAATTCCTATTAGCAATATTTTGTCTGCTGCTACTGATGGTGCTCCAGCAATGACCGGGCGTCATAAGGGTTTCATAGCACATCTGAGAAAAGCGGTGCTAAATGTACTCGCTGTACATTGTATTATTCACCGTCAGCATTTGGTTGCAAAAAAATTAAATGAACGTCTGCATGCGTCCCTCAATAACGTTATTAAAGCAATCAATATAATTAGAAGCAATTCATTGAATGACCGTTTGTTTCATAAGCTTTGCAATGAAAATGATGAAGACTACAATCGCTTGCTGCTGCACACAGAAGTACGTTGGCTCTCTAAAGGTGTTTGTCTGAATCGTTTTTTCAATCTATTTGACTCAGTGTTGGAATTTCTTGAAGAAAACGAACAATTGCGCGAAAACCTGATTACGTCAAAAAATGACATCGCTTATTTGACGGACCTGTTTAAAGTATTTAATCAAGTTAATCTACAATTGCTAGGTGATGATGTAAATTTAATTGAAGCTAAAAACGTCATAGCTGCTTTTGCAGGAAAACTTCTTATATTCAAAAGAAATCTTGGTAGAGGTGAGTACAACCATTTTCCCGCATTATCAACAGTGTCTGCAAAACCGGAAGATTTACTTACTTACTGCCACCACTTGGAAGTTTTTCATGTTGATTTTACAGATCGTTTCCAAGATATTTTAAACATGGAAATACCAAGTTGGGTTATAGATCCTTTCGCAAACACATATACTGAAGGCTCATCAAATTTGGAAGAGGAACTATTAGAACTCACAACTAACGAAGAACTGAAAGTAAAATTCAAACGTGGATATCAAGAGTTCTGGCTTCAAAAACCAATACCAGTTCTCTATCCTGAATTGTGGACAATAGTACAGAAGTTGTTAATTGCATTTCCTTCGTCCTATATGGCTGAGCGTGCATTCAGTGCAGTAACTGATTTGCTGTCAAAGAAGAGGAACAGACTACACATCACTGAACGTGGCGATCTGCGATTGATGTTAACGAAATTGGAACCCGATTTTAACAAACTGGTAACACTCCACCAGCCTCAACCGTCTCATTGATTTTTCTTTATTATTAATTTTGTATTCCTTATTGTATTGCATTTCTTATTTCTATTGTGATTGTCTTTCTTATTGATTCTGTGTTTATATTTAAAAGTTTAATAAACAATTTTATTGTACATTTGGTAGTCGTTTAATAAATTTCTACTTCATCATTCCTCTAAAATAAAATTTAGACATTAACTGAAATTGAAGCTAAATATAGATCAATTGGGACGGTACAGATGATATTCAAATAAAATAAACTACTTTGGACTAACCAGCGACTGGGAGGGGAGGGGGGGGCGGTGAAATTTTTGTTCTCTTCTATAGGGGGTGGTAGTCCACAAAAGGTTGGGAGCCACTGCTCTAGGTGAACTTAGCGAAGAACACAGAGGGCACTTTCATTGGAATATTAAAGAGATTGGACATCCAGATTACTGGACTAGCTGTATAAATTTATTACAACATCAACGGATGTCAACCTATATAGCCATAGGTTTGGTTGCTAAGCAGGGGATGAAGAAAAAAAACACAACCATTCGGTATGAAGAGAGTCGAGATTAATTCCTGCTTTTTAAAGTTTAATTTAATTTAAGTTTAATTGTGCCGATGTTGAGTAGCAAAGTCCAATAAAACAAATCAGGGTTATAAATGCAATCATATCTTTCATAATATTTTTTAACTGAAATGTTAAATTGGATGTTATTACCTAATATGCATAGTTTCATTAAACAAAATTATTGCTTACACTATTTCCTATTCAACCTAGATTTTAACGATTGCTTGATTGCTTTCGTTATAAAAATTTGTAATAAATTTGTTCCTAAACTATAATATTACTTTCCCTCAATATACTATAATTACTTACTGATAACTTCTGGAGTTTTTCCTCTGAACGCCGAACTATTCATATAACAAACTAAATTAGCAAGTTCCATGTTATCCTGGGCTTCTATTTGTGGCAAACTGGGCCATACTGTAATTTGATTATGGCTCAAGTCAAGTTGTTTAAGAGAACTTGGATAACTTGTTATATGTGACATTGATCTTAGCGAATTAAAGGCCATATTGAGTCTAGTGAGGTTGACTGCGAGGCAAGGTAAAACAACAGGAATTCCGGTAAAAAGGTTATGAGCTAAATTTAATGAGGATAATTGAGATGCAGTTTCAGTTAAACTGTCATCATTGTGGAGAATTTGTTCAGTTACTTCAACACTTTTATTCCAAAAGTGGTGTTTTATTAGATCCATGGGTCTGAAACGAAATATTGATTACATGTTATCTTAAAACAATATAAAACGAAATATCTGGTGAAAAAGATTACTTATTGTAACGATAAAAATTTAACGTTAAACATTCCACCTCTATTTCAAAATCGTTAGTATATATTAAAATTGGTCATAGGCAAGGCTGGAGCAGCAGGAAAGGTGTGGACTAGCAATGGGACTATCTACATGAAATCTGAAAATGATGATTCTATTCATAAATTTTCTCGCTTGTTAGATGTACAAAATCTGTAATTTTATTCATATATTAATTCCCATAACTAATTATTTCTAATCATTAAAATAATTTGGCATGCATACGTGCAATTATACCGTTACTGTAGAAGGTTGTTTTTTTGCGAGTATTATTTTTGTTGTTTTATTTTGTACTCTTCGCAGTTAATGGTTTGACTTCTTTTATGAATAGTAATCTAAAAGTTGGTAGTTTGAATGCAAGGTCACTTCTGCCTTCTTTATCTGTCGTAAAATTGTTATTATCGGATCACTGTTTTGATGTTTATTTGTGAGACTTAGTTGTCACACGGACCCGATCAATTGCTGTTTATTCAGGGATATAGATGTTACAGGTTGGATCGTGCCTCTAGAGCGGGAGGGATATGTATTTACATTAATGATAAATTGCAATGTGAGAAATTAAATTATGTCGCTAGTCAAGATAAATAATTTAAGCTATGGTATAGGTGTTATTTACAGACCTCCTCGCGATAATATTGATTCGTTTATTAGTGAAACTGAGGACATGCTAATTTATATGACAACTATTACTGATGGCATTGTCTGTGGGGTAGATTTGAACTTAGATTTTTTAAAATTCAATGACCAACACGTTGATAATTTTAACTCTGTCTTAGACTGTTTTGCTTTAAGTCAAATTTTAGATGTCCCCACACGAGTAACTACAACTACATCAACTTTGTTGAATGGAATTATTACTAACTCTGATTTAGTTGTAGATAAGGGCGTTATTCATACAGATGATAAAACTTCTAGGATCTATGTCTCTGATCATAGATTAGCGCATATTACGTTGAACATTTTAACAGAAAGACAAAGACCTAAAATGATTACATATAGAAACTTTCGATTTTTTAATGAGAATAATTTTAAAGTTGATTTATATCAGACTCCTTTTATTCGCATTTTTGATCAAGATAATATTGATGAAAAGGTTTGTTTGTTAGTGAATTTACTGAATCTTTTTGATAGGCACATTCCGTTAGTAACTACTAGAGTCACCAAACCTAAAGCTCCTTGACTAACAGGGGTTATTAGAGAGATGATGTCTTTAAGAGATAAAGCGCTTGCTAGGTACCGGCGTAGTAGATCAGATGCTCATTTTCGACACTATAAAGAAATGCGCAATTATACTAATGCGGCTATAAAAAGGGAAAAGAAGGCGTATCTTCTTTTTAAATTTAATAGTGATAATAAGCGTAATTTTTGAAGATTCTTAAACAAAATAAAATAATACCTGATAAGAATATTAGTAATATACCAGGAAACTTAAAAAATCCACAGGAAATTAATAATTTTTTTATAAATTCCATTCCGCAGAGAGATCCCCCTGATGATCTATTTACATATTACAATAATAATGTGACTAACTCTAATTTTGAATTTAGTGAAGTAAATGATTTATTTGTATCACAAATTATTTCACATATTAAATCAAATGTCGTGGGTGAGGATGGCTTAAGTATACGATTAATAAAAATGTGCTGCCCTCATATTGTTACTTATATTACTCATATTATTAACTACTGTTTAACAAATAATGTTTTTCCGGCAGTGTGGAGAAGGGCTATAGTAAAGGTCTTGCCTAAAAAACCTCAGCCAGATGAGTATAGGGACCTTCGTCCTATCAGCATCTTGCCTACATTATCAAAGATACTTGAAAGAGTAATTGAGCGTCAGCTTAAAAAATATATTGATTTAAATTCCGTATTACCTATAACTCAGTGCGGCTTTCGTAAGAATTACAGTTGTGCGACGGCTCTTCTTCATATTGTTGACGACGTTATTAAATCTCAAGATTCCGGAATGTGTACAATGTTAGTTCTGCTAGATTTCAGTAGGGCGTTTGATACTATAAATCACAATTTATTATTATCAATATTACGTTTCATTGGGTTTTCCAATAAAGCTGTTTCATTATTGAGTTCTTATTTGGGTGACCGCCAGCAATTGGTTGAGGTGGATGGTATTAGGTCACAGTCTTCCCTCCTTAAACGTGGTGTGCCACAGGGCTACATTTTGGGCCCTTTGCTTTTTGCGATATATACGTCAAACTTAGTGAATTCACTTGAACACTGCAATATTCACTTGTATGCAGACGACACTCAGGTTTACTATAGTTTTTACCCTGATACGATTGAGGATGCTTGTACTCTGATAAATAACGATTTGGCACGATTTGTTGATGCTGCATCTGATCATTGTTTAAATATTAACTGCACAAAGTCGAACGTCATTTTATTTGGGACTAAAGTTAAGAGGGAAAATGTAATTAATGCCATTGATATAAAAGTAAATAATGAATCGCTTAATCTGGTTCAGCATGCAAAGAGTTTGGGGGTGATTCTTGATGGTGACTTGAGGTTCGAAAAACACGTTATTCAGTTAATTAAACGTGCATACTCAGCCTTAAAATTAATTTATGGAAATAGACATTATCTAACAGCCACTGTCAAAACAACTTTATGTGAACAACTGGTGCTGTCTAACTTTAACTATGCTGATGTTCTTTATGGTCCGTGTTTGACCAGCCGGTTCCGCAACAAAATTCAAAAAGTACAAAAATCCTGTTTGATACTAATTTTTGGAATTCGTAGAGGCCACGGAATATCAAGCAAGCTAAAGGATATTGGCTGGCTGAACATGGAGTATAGGAGAAACTTACACATGGCTACCTTGTTTCATAAAATAATAAAAAATAAATTACCTATCTACCTCTACAAAAAAGTTAGATTTCGAACCGATGTGCATAATATAAATATTCGTTCTAGGGGTCTTTTAACCCATCCTTCATTTCGGCATGAAATATTTCGCCGTAGTTTTAGTTACCAGATCACCGCCATATATAACAATATATCGGAACATTTAAAAGCATTCAGTGTACAGCTCTTTAGAATTGAATTCAAAAAGCTTCTCTTGGACCAGCAGCATTCAAACCCTACTTAATTTTTTTTTACAATGTCTCATATACTGTGACGAGTCTTGATTTGGCCATGTAAATTTTACTCCTGCTATCTATATGTTACTGTCATTTTTTGTTCTTGTAGCGACAGGGTTAAGTGGAAGAGCAGGTCTTCGATAATCTTTTTTGTTATCGTAGGAACTGAACTTCGCCCTTTAGTTTCACTTGATTTTATGTCATTTTCCTTACTATGTAATTACATGTAGTATTTTGTAATTAGGTGAAATTTAATAAAGCCGTTTATTATTATTATTATTCCTTGACTTGTATTTTGAGTATTAGTCAATGTTGGGTAGGGTCGTTCGCAATCCACTAAGTTTCCTTTTTAGCGGGCAAGGGATGATCATATTTTGGGGAGTCAATTTAAAATACCATTTTAACAGCAGTTCCGGTGGTACTAGAAGCTGATATTAAATTTGTTATTTTAACTGGAAACCCTGTAAGAAACTCAATTTTTTCAAATGAAAGTTCCTGTTTATTTTTACATTTTCAGAATTTGTAGTTAGTTTTAGCTCCAATAGGGATGTAGACTAATTTTTGGAATTAGTTTTATTTTAAAGATAGACCCTATATAAACACGAAAATAATAATTTTATAATTAAATATGACACATTTCTTCCTCTTCCGTTTCTTCGTAATATGTTTCCTTTATTTCATCTTCTTCCCCTTCTGTTGGTGAGTGTATGTCTGTAACACATTCGCTCTGATATTGCTTTAAATGTTTTCACTCTCTCTGCATTGTGTTCAACATGATACCGAAGAAAGTCATTAAAATAGTAATAGGCGACGCCAACGCAAAAATCGGCAAAGAGGGTATGCATGTACAAGTAACACCAGCAAACACGACGAAACAAATGATAATGGAAAAAGGCTGATTTTTTGCAACTGAGATGGGGCTAGTTATTGCTAGCACTAAGTTTGAACACGAAGAAATCCACAAAGGAACATGGTTAGCACCAAACGGGAAGTACTCCAATCAAATCGACCCATTCCTTATACAAAAACAATCAACGAAAAGAGTAAAAAACGTGGGAACCTATAGAGGAGCTGATGTGGACAGGGACCACTTTTTAGTAGTCGCGAAAATAACACAAAACAGTAAACAAAGAAAGGAAAAGCAAAAATGCATACCAAAAAGAAGACTACTGGTGGAAAGACTCATAGATAACAAAACAACAAAAAGAAAATACGAAGAAGAATTGAAGAAAACCCTAGAACAACAACAAAACCACAATGTAAACGACGAATGGAGACATTTAGAGGAAACTATATAAAAAAGGGACACGGAAAATAATACCACCGAAAATAAAAAAGGAGAAGAATGATTCGATGCAAAATACAGAGAAGAAATTAAAAAGAGAAGCCAAGCCAAACAGAAAATGTTACAAAGTGGTATATATAAAGACAAAAGACAGTACGAAGAACAAAGAAGATATGCAGGGCAAGAAACGAAAAGGAGGACAAAATAAAACGTATAGAAGAAAATTTAGTAAATAAAGAACTTTTACCAAGAAATAAAATATAATAAAGGGAAAACTGGACAGAGGACCATATGTATAAAGAACAAAAAAGGAAAAATAATAATGGATGAAAGGGAAATGATAGAAAGATGGGAAGAGCACTTCAAAGAAATATTAAATAATTAAAATGGGAACGAGCAGCAGGAAAAGCTTAACATCCCAAAATAGACATAACGACGGAGATATATCACCACCGTCGAGAGAGGAAATCTCAGAAATAATACAGAGACAAAAGAACGGCAAATCTCCCGGGGAAGACGAAATAGAGCCAAAGCTGATGAAATACGGTGGAGACGCACTAAAGACGAAGATCTACCATTTAATATCGAATATATGGGAACAAGAGATAATTCCAGAAGCGTGGGAAATCTCAATAGCAGTACAAATTTACAAGAAAGGGGAAAAGGACGAATGCAGAAACTATAGAGGGATCGTACTACTGGACACAGTGTATAAAATAATGGCCAAGACCATATAATAGTATATTAAGTACCAAGTGTCAAAAATGTTACTTTAGTCACGAGTGCCTTGTGAAACGAGTAACTAAAGACGTTTCTAACACGTGGTGCTTACTATACTTTTTCTTCGCCCGCAGGAACGAAAAAATTATATTATATTTTAATTATATTCATAACATGACGGACGATGGTTGACGGCTGACTGACAAATCAAATGACACAGAACACTAAAATTATCCCGAAACATGAAATTGAACTTACAAAATATACACTTGATGTGACGTTTAAAAAACAAAAGAAAAACCAGATGTGACTTTTCGCATTTTAAACACTAGTGTTTAAACAGTCGTTTTGCGCATGTCAATCCCGTTTTTTAAATGCGGTTTAGTAACGGAAGTATACAAAAAACGTTAAGAGAATATGGAGAAAACTTGTTCGGATACTATGAATGAGGATTCAGATCTGGAAGATTAGTCATGGACCATATTTTCACTCTGAAGCAAACGCAAAGAATGAGGTGCGATACGATCTACCAATATATGCCATTTTTATAAACTTCCAAAGAGTGTATGACACAGTAAATAGAAAATCTTTATACAGTATTATGAATGATCTAAGCATCCCAAAAAAACTGTCTTACCAAAATGACACTCGAGCGTACAATAACTAAGATCAAGACGAACCAAAAAAACATCAGAAAGCTTCGAGACTAATACAGGATTAAAACAAGGAGATCCGTTATCATCCACCCTGTTTAACATTGTATTAGAATGGATAATATTCAAAATCGGCATGAACAGCGCAGAGACACTGAAAACTAAGATAACACATTTACTAGCATACACGAACGATGTAGTACTGCTATCAACATCAGAAAACGAACTGAGAAGAATATGCAGAGCGTTCTTAGAAACAGCAGAGCGAGTTAATAAAGACAAATCGAAGTTTATGAAAATGGCAACACCTCAAAAGAAAGGAGCAATGAGGAATTTTCCAATACAACTTAATGGACAAGAAATATTGAACTTCGAACAAGTCCAAAGCTGTGTATAACTCGGTGTGGTTACCAAGGACGACGGCGACGTAGCAGTGAATTTAGAAACTAGGCTGATGAAAGGAGGTAAACAGAAAGGAGCATTGAACAAGATAAAAGTTCAATGAAGATTTCCAAAAAGACAAAGCTACTCTGTACAAATCAGTAATAAAACCAACAGTAATCTACGGAAGAGAAACGTGGATACTTAACAAAGCAGAGGAAGAGAAATTTGATAGATGGAAAAAAAAACTCAGGAGGATATTAGGGAAAAAAAGAGGGAGATATGTGGCTAAGAAGAACGAATAACGATATACAGAATTTATTTGGGGAAGCAGAACTGAGTAAAATAATAAGATCCAGAAGAATATGTTGGCTAGGGCGCGTACAGAGAATGCCAGATAGTAGAACGACCAAAAAAATGATTGATATAGAACAAGCCGGAATAAGTAAGAGAGACAGACCAGAGAAAAGATGGTACGCAGAAGCGTTAGAAGACCTAAGAGAGAGTGGAATCCAGGACTGGCAAAGGATAGGAAGGAAATCACTTCCAAGCTATGGGCCTAAAAGCTATGCTTGTAGCATTTATATATACATATATATGACAAATTTAAATAAAAAAACGTATATAAACATAGGTTTCAAAATTCCCACTGAAACGCTCCGTACCATCTCGTGACGTCATCAAACTATAAACGAATCTCACGTTTTGTCAAAGTTAATTGATTTTGACCGAGTTGTTACGAATACTGAATAAAAGCTGTAAAAATCAATAGGCCGTCTTTCAAATGCTGTGCAATGCCGGTGTGCAAAAGTACGTCAAACAGAACACCACAAAAACTTTTCATAAACGTTCCAAAAAATGTACAAATAAGTATATCGATTTGCTAGGCGAGATCCAGGTTCATTGACAACAACAGGTACGAGTTATTTTAGTGAAGATCACTTTAATGTAAGTTTTTTTTTAAGTAGTAGGTTGGCTTTGGCAGAGACCAATTAGCCAGATTTAATTTGTAATCCGTCTTTGCGGACGAGTTATTAAGCAAAGTTTTCTTGTAAACAAATATGTTAGTATATAAAAACAAGGTTTTCTTGTAAACAATGAACATTTGCAGATATACCTTCTCTGTTAGTATGTTTCGTATGTTGTTAGTACTTGTGCATCTATTTCTATTTTTTTTTGTTTTTTTCCTTTCCTTTCTTTTTCCTTTTTTTCTCTTTTTTCTTTCTAAATATTTTTTTTCGTCGACGCACTTACAAGATACAATGTATTTATGTTAGTATCAGGTTTTACAATTTCATTTTGCACCTTTTCAGGTGATTATAAAGACAATATAAAATATTAATGTTGTTGCTGAATACAATTTGGTTTACACATATAGGTAGTTTTGCTTTAAGATCTATTAAATCCTCATAGAAAGTATTTAGATTTGCTTGGAATTGGGAGCATTCTAGTATTACATGGATTAAATCACCAAGTTCGCCACATGTGCTGGATTTTCAATTATACCTATTCTCTGTTTATATAGCGGTGTCATAGCATGTCCTGATCTTATTCTATTTATAGTAGCAAAGAATTCTCTATGTGATATCCCATAGAACCATCTCTTACGTGGAATCTTGACTTGGCAGCTTTTGTAGTTCTGTCCATGAGTGTTACTTTCATAAACTCTTTGCCATTCGAGTAGCAGACTGTTCCTATATTCACACTTAAGGTCGGAATGGGGTACGGATTTTATTGTTAATGGTTCTCCTGAAGAAATTGCCGATTTTGCTAACCTGTCAGCAATTTCATTTCCTTTTATACCCGAATGACCCTTTATCCAGACCACTATGGTATTTTATTTTGTTGTCTTATATTATGATGTTCTTTTAGAATTTCTAATTCCACATGGGAAAAATTTGAAGAGTCATGGATATTTTATAACCTGTCTACGAGGCTTTTAATGTCTGTAAAAATCACTGTTAATGTAAGTTATATTCTCTGATAAACTAAAAATAATATAAATTTAAAATAATTTTAGATATTTTTAGTTGTGGCAAGTTTTATTTCGTTGGTATAGATGATAAATAGTTCTAAATATGATAAAAGAGTATATAGAATGAGTAAGATGTCTCTCTCATTTGTAATAAAGTATATCAATGTAAAATTATAAGTACTTAGGTCAATCTTCAGTAAAATAAAAGATAAAACTTCTACCAATAAACTGGCTAATATAGTTTATGAGATTCCTTGTGATACTTGTAATAAAAAGTACTATGGTCAATCTAAGAGGTCACTTTCCAACCGAATTACCTCTCACAGGAGTGACAGCAAGTTGTATCCTGACAGATGTGCACTTGCTGAACATGTGTTTTATGAAGGCCATAGCATGAATTATCAATCCGCTAAGGTGTTAACTACAGAAAGGAATTATAAAAAACGTCTGTTATTAGAAACAGCTTACATCAATCAAGATGTTGATTGTATAAATAAAAAAACAGACCTGAATAATCTTAGTGTAATATACGCATATTTATTAGAATTTGAAAAGGAACATTTAAAAATTTGAGTACAAATCATATAAGTAACCTATAATAAAATTATTTTTAACATCAAAGTAATACAAATCGAAAAAAATCATATTGACTTGGTAACATTATTTAATACATACATTGTTTTTTGAAGTTTTATAATAATTTTTGGATATTATTTGAAATGATTTATTATACATATATTTTACAACTTTACCTGCAATCTCGTTAAATAATGTAAGTATATACCCTTTATTTTAATTTTTGACCATATTTTATAATTTTTAGTACTTGAAAATGAATACTATTGTATTCGAAAGCTCGTAAAATAAATATTTGAAAGAGTACGCTTGGTATCATTGCCACAAACCCAAAAAAAAATAATGCTGATTATTAAGTTGGCAAATAATTAATTTAAAATTATATATATATATATATATATATATATATATATATATATATATATATATATATAGTATTTGTAAAAGAAACAAGGTATAGTCAATCATGCGAAGCAAAAAACCATAAATGTAAAAATATACAGGAAGCTCCATTTAAAACAAAAAAATTGAATATCAACTTCTCCTATAACCAAAAGTGCTAATAATATATCAACTTCATGTTGCAATGGTGTGGTTTTATTGAAAGTATTTGATGATTTCAACTTTTAACTACCCTATTCAGTCGCACTTGAGCATTTGCACACGAAAGTTGTGATATTAACATATGGAACAGATTTTGACTACTGTGAACAATTTGGATGAATATTACTAGAGGAAATTAATTAATAAAATGCCTACAATATGTAGGTTGATGAAAAGATAATGCTATGAAGATAAAATTTAATTTTGTATTTTTGTATATTAGGATTTTATGTTGTTTAAGTTAATTTTTGATTTTATACTAAGAGGGGGTTAACCTTTACAAACATGTCAGAGTAAATTTGCGGTGTAAAGTGGGAAGTAAAAATCCTGAGTGAAAGGGGCGGAGACCAATGACGATCAAAAAACGCTTAGCGCTGTTTGCGTCTCACTCCAACTCACTGTCGCGTAACATTCGTAGTAAATTTGATCTTGCGGGGTCTGCAGCCGTCGTCGTCGGCGTTGGCATTCTCAGAATACCTGTATTATCAAAAAATGTCCATATGAATATTAAAAATGAGTATCCTTTTTATGGTAATGAATATTTCGCGTATGATGAATATGGATATGGGTAGATAGTTAATAAAAAATAGATACACACAGAAAAAACAAACGCTGTAAAAATGCTGTTAATGAAAAACTTTATTGAACATTTTCATACATAACAAAATATTTAGAAATATCCTTCTTCGATAGGTATGAAGAAATGACATTTTTCAAGGTATTCAGTAATATTCAGTATGCTCACTGAACTTGAAAACTCACAGGATATATTTGAAAACAAAATATATACATAACAATCTAATTGTACAGAAATACCTCATATCAATCTCTTATTTCCATATTTCTTTCGTATCTACTGTCAACTATTTCAGGCAGCAAATATTTCATATAAAAATCTACTAATTTTGATTCCATTTTATTTTGCCAAAATGTATCATTACAATCAATTTTTTCAATTTTTATACCTTTCTCGTATGTCCATACCGCGAAATAACAAAATTAAAAGACAGTTACATGCAACTGGCCTTGAACTTGGTAATACCAGTAATGGATTTAATTGAACTCTCCCATTTTTCCTCCAACATTTTATAAGCCCTATAGCGATGCCTTCGTCTGGTGTTATATCTCGTGTAGAATAAGGACACTTAACTTCTACAATAACTTTATTGGTTCCTTCGATAACGCCATCAGGACTTGCAGCAATAAAGTCGATGTACTGATCGATGAATAAACCGCATTTAGAAATTTGAACTCCCAGGTATTTCTCTAATTGCTTAATAGCATTTTCTTCATTTTTCCACGCCATGTTTTAAAGGTTTTGGCACATATTTTCTTTGGATACAGTATTGATTTAATTAAATTTTTTCTTGAAGATTCGGGTTTTTTCTTACAAATTTCAGCAAATTTCGAAGCTGTGACTCTTTTTCTTCTTTCATTTTTCCACATTTCCGAATCTAACTGATTTCTCGTTATCTTTTCTATATTTATCTTTTCTGTCACAGTCAACTGTAATCCTTCCAAATATTCGGATATTGCCTGCTGTAATTTATAATCTTCAAGATCTGGTTTTTCGCAACGCGTTCCATATGACTGTGATGATTTTTCTCTTTGAGAATTGGAATATTCATTCCGATTCTTAAATAGTCTCATTTTATTTTTATTTATTCTTTTGTTATTCTTGCAACTTTCATACTTTTGTATATAATAGCCAACTTTTACAGCACCAATTTTTTTTTTCAAAATTGCCAAAGGAATTTTGGTGTTGTGGCTTACCACTGACGCGACACATCGAGACTAGTAAGAACGTCTGAGAACATTGTTAATCCTTTTCCCTCCAGTGTGTTTTGCAATAATCCCGTTGAATTGCTCTACCGAATTATTATCTACATCTAATATCAAGCTTGTAGAATGATTGGAAATATACCTCGCATGACCCATCAATTTATCACATAATGCTGCAAACATAAAATATGCAATAAAAAATATGGAAATCAATAATCAGATGCTTATAGTCATTAAAAAAATAAATGAAAATATGTACCTATATAAATATTTCGATAAATATTTATTCCAACATACATACCACCCTTCTTATATAACTAACAGAATAATTATTATGTAACAAAAGTTACGTGTTAATTTCATATCTGCAATCGTATCACGGGTATGTAAACTTCCAGCTTCACTTTATTTTTGGCAAAAGTAGGTACAACAATGTAAATGTTGACCTAATATGTGGAACGGTTCAATATACCTTTCTGTAGTTTCTCACATTTTTCCTCCATAGTGCCACCTTCGTTTTTTCTGTATTTGATGGCTTCTGTGATGGCATTGCGGAATCTCAGTAGGTTTTTCAGAAAAATATTGAAAAACTTCATATTGAGTCCAAGAAAAGGCTTGGATTGAAAATTGGTGCAGACATTTCAGAAATTTCATGAAAATAGATTACTGTGATCCATCTTTTATTATACATACCTTTATTTCTTTTCTTAGTACCAAAGGACCAGCGTTGGTGTCTTTTCCTAAATCTCGCATTTTATTAATTTAATTTCTCAATAAGTGATTCCGACACTCAATCTTCTCAACTTTCACTTGGTAGTCTTTGTAGGGATTACTATCCAGAATTTTTTTGTAGCAACTACTATCGCCGTCAGCAACCATCCTCTTATAGATTAATCCATGCTCTGCATGAATCCTTCACAGATTATGGCAGATACCATTGCTGATGCAAATCCTTCCCAATTTTTATAGCATGTGTGTGATGGTGTGGCTATGGGATGGCGCTTACACATGAGACAGAATTTATTTTTAACCGCCAGATATAATACTTTTTTTGTTCTATATCCTATAATTGCTGCTGCTCCACTCAACGAGTTATAATTGTGACGGTATGATCATCACACACAACTGTTATAAATGGAATTCCATTAGGAGTTAGGTCACCATTCTCAAATGCTAAAGCCTTTTCATCTTCAGCTGCTTTAGTCATCTCATCCAAGGCAGATGATTCCCAATAATTGGCCAAACTATCTTGGTATCTAGTATATGCTTTGCCAGGCATAACTGGTATATGCAACGATGCACCAATCTGACTAAGGCGTTCATGTCCAGAACCAGTACTCATTACACCCAATACTGTATCATTATTGAACTGTTTTTTGTTCTGCACAGTTGATATGGAATGTTGGATTAGACACAAGGAACATTGGAAATGGATGTTGGATGCCATACCCCATTTGGTTTCTCCAACAATTACAAGATTATCCAAAGTAGATCCCAAATGAGGGGCATAATTAGCTACCCGTTTCAAGGAATTAATGAAATGTATATCTATCAATCTCCTTCCCTCGAGTTCATATCCATCCATCATCTGGTGTGTGTTATTTTGGAATTTCACAACATTTTCTTCATTCAAGTTGTTGGTTCCATCACTATTGACAAGTTCTACTTCACCTTCCATATTCAAATGATTCAGGTCCGCATTGTTTGAGCCACCACTTGGGGTAGTTACCGAGCATTCAGTTTCAAAAATATGGATATTGTTGATATCAAGATCATACAGATTCTTGAGATAGGATTTTTGGTTCGAAATATCTAAATATTCTCCATTTTTCGATTGTACCTTGCCTAATGCTGAAGGAGTTTCTTTCCTGTGAAAATTATTCAAACGAAAAACTCCATCCATAATAACATCAGCAAAGTCTAATCCACTATCAAAACAATCAAAAGTGCTTAAAGTTTTATTAATAGATGATTTAGGAGCTGAAAATTCATAACTTTCGCCTAATGAACTTTGTGATAGATTATCCATATCCGCTATATGATCTTGAGGTTCTCCAGAATTAAACACAGAGTGATGATCATATGAGTCCCGTTCATCTGATGTGAAGGAGTTTACTGAGGCAGGAATAGGCTGAAAATAAATTTGATGTAAAAGATTAATCTTCAATAAGTAGGAATATCCATTCAAATTATTTTTTAGGAAATAATTCCGCAAATTCGAAACAGTTATTGTAATAAGTATCTGGTTGTGGGATATTCATCATTATGCAGTCATCAAGCTCCCATGAAAAGAACTATACCCAGATAACATCGACCATCGGCCCAGCATTTGTATCCCACATGTCTACCGGCAGTTCATGTTCCGGTCAGACAAATAATACTTTCCCAGCATCGAGGTGTCCAGGCGGACGCCAGCCGGCCGTGATATACTCTCCCGGCGATAGAAAGTGCCTTGGAAGTGCTCTAACGGCAATAGATTTTAGTGCATGATTGATGCAGGTCAACTGCCTCTTACGCGTGTATTTCATTTCATGGTACTCGACCGGCAGCGGAATCACATATGCATAAAGGTAGTTGATGATGCGAGATTCGGGAGCGCTTGAGAAGTACACCTGCACATACGGCCGAAAGCAAATATGAAGGTGTGCTGATTGCACCGCTTCTTAAGCACTCCTGATGCACTATTTTGAAATACTTTAATTTTCCATAGTCGGCCGTTATCGGTGTTATCCGGTTATTCACTCTTATAAAACACTTCCTAGTAGATTGGTATGAATAACTTATTTTATGTTGAACTGTTGAAATATTGGCTTCTTCGATTCTTTTTTCAGCTACAGATATATACCAATACCCATTTAAAAATATTTACTTACCTTATTTATTCTCAAAATCCTTTTTTTTACTAACAACTTCCTAACAGAAAGTCTTTTACGATGTTTATTGCCAGTTCGATAATTTGAACTCGACATGCTTGATCACAAGTTCACAAACTAACAAGTGTCACCATCTTGATGCAATCGCAAACTAACTAGCTTTCTCTCGTCTGTTATACATGCATATCTGGCCGGTTCTTTGTCCATCACCCTCGTCGCCGCCGTTCGCAAAAAATGTTTACATTTTTATCACCTAACTAATATTATACCTAATCTTATTCGAGAATGCAATGAATCCCTTTCGCAATTTCTATTGACATCATCACACGTGCTGAAATTTTTGGAATAGCTTCAGTGCCTATTTTTGGTTTTTATGAATGAAATTACGATTTATTCAATAATTCATAGTATCTATGTAAAAGTGCTTATTTGGTGCGAGGGTGCTCGAATCAGTCATCAAAAAAACTCCGTAATTGTGTCTGCAGGGGTTCAGCAAAAATCATTTTTGACCTAGTAGTCATTGATGGATCACGATAAATTTTTTTTTCAATAAAGCAACTGTGTAATTGAGGCATATCTAGGAGTACTTTTTCGAAATACGATATATCTTGCGAGATAAAAAATAGTGAATATGGCCGATATTTCGTACTTTTTTTCTAGTGTTTTTTTCAAAAAATTAAAAAAGTATTCCGAGAGATGCCTAGATCCAACCTTTCACAAGCAGAAAGTAAAAAAAAATCTCGATTTTTTTAGCGAGGTCCCAGTAATATGATTTTTACCAATCCTTGTTTTACAAAGTTTTACTATCAATACCAAATAAGGTTAAGCCCCTCTTAATACAAATTGATCCAGATAACTTTGCTTTGGTTTATTTGATATTACCATGCTGCTTCAACTTTTTGAACAATAGTGTTAGTAACTTCCCTTTCTAGTTACTGTGCAAGGTATTCATTTTCTTTTATCCTGTAAAGTATTTTTTAATGAAAAATCCACTAGGATTCATGTTGAAAGTGTGTGGGTAGTTTCTTTTCAACATATTCCTTTCAAATTCTTTGTCAACGGACATATAACGTACATTGATTTATATACGTTGCATTTCTACTATTTGTTTTACATTAGTGATACATTTACATAATATCTGAAATAATCTGCTTAAACTAAAACTACTTACACAAAGGATCGTTCTTTTTTCTTAAATCGCACTGCGTGAACGCCATCATCCGATAGATTCAGTTTAGATTCTATATCAAAATCTGATAACTCAGATTCGGAATCAGGTTCAGCGTGATTAGACAACTGACTATCACTTGAACTTACACTCATTCTATCGAACTCTTCTTTAGACTGAAAAAATTCAAAATATTTCAAACTGTACTTATAATATTCGGGAAAGTTCATTCAAATGCAATTCATCATTTTGGTAATTAAAAAATAAATAGAATATACACTCATTATATGGGGCGGAGGAAAGATAAAAATGAGCCAACACCGAATTGATACAGGATCGTGAATGCCATTCTTTTCAAATACTGATTTAATATAAACCATCAGCGACAGAAGTGAAGAAAAGATATAAAATGACCAGACGAAATGTCAGCTATTCTTGTTTCCGTATGCTAGACAGATCCTTTTGAATAATTCTTTAGTTTGATGCTTTTTCTTTCATGACAGTTCTCATATATAACTTGTCGGAATGTTTTTGTAACAATTTTGTTTTTCAGGGATGATATAGTGGGAAAATCTGAGAAAGTTACAAAAGGAGATATATAATACTTTGGATGCGAAAACGCTAATAACTCTTTGAAAATATTTCAAATAAAGAGCCTTAAATCTTCATGTATAGTTTGTTGCCATGCAAAGTATCTTCCGCATGATTTTTTTAAAAATGGATATATTAGATTTGCTGGTAAATACTATCAAACTTACTGAATATTTATGATATAAGATAATATAAAAAATTGACAATCAAAAACCACAATAAAAATGTATCTTACCTCAATTGGACTTGATGGTAATTCCCTTATTAAGTTAAATGAAGCATTAATTTCTTTTAATTTTGGCGCCAGCCACATTTCATAAGGTAATTGTTGGAGTTTGTTGTTTGATATGACAAGAGTTACTAAGGATGGCAATTTAAATATTGATTCTGGAATATGGTCCAATCTGTTATTATTCAGAAATAATTCTTCCAAAACCAAGCAAGAATATTTTTGGTCGTTAGCGTTATGTTTGCGTTTAAATCCTTTTTTTGTTGGTGAAGTAACTGGTACAGGCAACTTTTCGATCTTATTTTGGGCCAAACTTAAAACTCTAAAACATAAATAATTCTGAATCTATAATCTAAAGCGGATAAATTGCAATCTAACATTCCTCTTTTTTATAATTAAGAAATTTGGAAGAGGATAACAAACTTTTTTCCTCGATCGGGAATAAAATCAATTTTTTAGACGTCATTATTATCAAAAACATTCTTTATTTGATATATTGGTTCCCAATTACAACAATTACATTAAAGAAACGTCATTTTCGACACATAATGCGACAAATTATTACATAGAGGGAACTCCCTAGGGAATAAAGTAAACTGACATTTCACAGCTTGTCGCTTTCATTGTCATCGATATTTGTGCACATTGCAGTTACTATTACTGATATTACGAATACTCGACTAAAAGGAAAAAGTTCGTATATCAATATCATTAGAAAACTTTGAATAAAAACTTCTTTAAATTTAAATAACATTTTTGTACTATTAAATTATTGTGAAAATAGAAACAAATAACCGTAGAAAAAATAATGTATGCATCTTGGGAGTAACGTTCATTAATCCCTCAGCTAAATGATGCCCTTGCTCGCTCGTGCATAAATTTTAGTGTCTGGATTAAAATTGCACTTTACTCCCTTGGTGCAAATAACTATGATTTAACAACATTTGTCACATTTTTCTGTCAGTCATCCTTGGTAATATTAGATACTTTTAAAATAATATTTAAATGCCTAAGGTTTTTCTTTCACAGCAGGCAATGGTGAAGGGATTTTTTTTATAATTAATTAGTCAACAGTAACCCTATAACTGGTTAGTTAATTCCATCTATTCTCCTGTAAGGACTTTCTTTATTGAGAAGGCCTCTTCTTCACCTTATTTCAGATCTACTGGCTATCTTCATTTTACTCTTCTGGGATTCCTCTTTTGTATTAGGGGCTGTATTAGATATTTTCATTCATTTATTCGGGTTGTGCTGAACAGATTTAGCACTTGACCTAAGTCATTCTACTATATGATGCACGTTTCTAGAGCTTATGATGCTATGATGCTGGCGTTTATTTTGAATTGTCTCTTGGATTATTGCGATTTGAAAGTCTGATAGAGTCTGAATAACCACAGCACGAAGTTCGGATGGACTCAAGCCAGTACAGTATTCAGTAGGGTGCACAATGATATTGTTACACCTGTTCTATGAATGTCAGAATGATAGCTTGGACTGAAAGTAAGGAGAAGGCTGAATAGGCGGAGTAGTGACAGTCACCTGTCAATGTGACAGTCTAGAATTTTTTCTATATATAAATAGAGACCAGTTGAACTAAAGAAAAATCACGAGTTGGGATATTGTGAACCAGTGAATTTACGAAATGATTCCAAACCCGAAAAAGAGCCACAAAATAAAGTTGACGACCAACTTATAGAGACACTCATCAAAGACTTTAACAAACTAACACCCGTAGAAGCGAGCAAGGCAAAGAAATTTGTTTTGAATCACCTTAGCTTTTTCGAAACTGAAAAATCTACAGGGCGAACCAACTCGGTCCACCATAGAATTAATACAAGAGATGCACCACCGATATGTCAAAACCCAAGAAGACTTCCATTCACTAAACAAAAAGATGTAGCGAATATAATACAAGACATGTTGGATGAGAACATTATTGAAGATTCATCTGGACCGTGGTGTTCTCCAGTTGTTTTAGTAACTAAGAAAGATGGAAGTAAAAGATTCTGCGTTGACTATCGCAAACTAAATCAAGTTACTGTAAAAGACAGCCACGTATAGACGATTCACTGGACACCTTATCCGGCTCTCAGTGGTTTACCACATTAGACTTAAAGAGCGGATACTGGTAAGTTGAAGTTCATCCGGATAATAGAGATGAAACAGCCTTCTCTGCTGGAAATGGCCTTTATCGATTCCAAGTACTTCCATTTGGTCTATGCAATGCTCCAACAACTTTTGAAAGACTTATGGAAATGGTGTTAGAAGGACTAACGTGGAAAACCTGTCTGTTATTTAGATGACATCATTATAATGGGAAAAACATTCGACGAACATTTAAACAATCTAGAAGAAGTTTTTAGCCGACTAAAAAATGCAAACTTAAAATTGAATTCCAAGAAATGGTCCTTATTTTTTTTGCAAATTCCCTGCACGCTTTTATATACAGTATAGATAAATGACCAAAGAAACTTTCGCAAATTTGCCGATATTACACTAATTATTATGCAGAAACTACACATGCATACAGTACAGAAATTTTAAGCTAAACTTATGTCAAAAACAATGAAATTTTTCATGAAATTTAACCAATATAAATTGTAAAACATGAGGAGCATTTGTTGAAACGTGCACATTAACGAAAGTTCATGTTTCGGCTCAATTTTGGCCTTTTATATGAAGACTTTTTTTCTTTAATTGTTAAAATTAAGTTTGAATATGGGAAGAAGAAACTAGTGAATGTATTAAATGCAAGAATAAATTCTGTAGTAAGTTAAAGAAATTAAAACAAGACATTATTAGTAAGTTTTTCTTCTGCATATACAAATATACAAATGGAATATGACAGCAAATACCCTTTATTTGTCTTGGATTTTTATTGACGATTATGAATGTACTTTTATACATGCAGTAGATATTTTTTCTTACATCTGATACCCCTGACAAAGCAATTTGTTCTTGATTTACAGAGCAATAATGAAAACTACACTTCAAAAATATCATCATATTGGGAATAGCAAAAATGCTTAACTACAATATTAGCTTATAGAAAATATTTTGATTGCTGATTATATGATAAATAAAAATAATTCTTGTTTTTTAACTCTAAGCAGAGGAGTATTTTACTCAAATTTAAAAAGGAGGAGTGAAATGCATGTTTTAGTTTGTAAAAAATTTATTAGCATCTTACCTTAAGCTGTATAATTGGAAAACTGCTAACGGTACTGATGTTAAATTATTATTAGATAAATCCAATCTCGTAATAGCATACAATGAAATATCATAATTTCTAGGATTTTGCTTTAGTTTAGAATTAAGATGTAGTGCAGCATCGATAAGCCATTGAGTTTTTATTTCAGTTAAATTACATTTCTGATTGTGCCAATTGATCATGGTAGGAGTATTTGGAAAAAGAGATGAATATGTTAGATTCGTCACATTAGAAAATATTGTAAACTGAGAGGAATTGACGTTTTCGGTCATTGCTTTTTTATTGATTTTGTACTCTGGATCCGGATGAGCCTAGAACAAAAAATAATTCATAATCTACGCCTTAGGTTTTAAGTAAGCAGGTACAAAATAAAATATTATTCGTGATTATTTTTTCAACCATTTCAATAGTCGCAAAAAAAATTAGGAACAAACAATTTAATGGCATTTTGGTGGTCCAGATATGGAAAGTAAGTACAAATATTAATATAAACTGATTTAATATTGAATTCTCACCTTGGTGGATAATAGTTTGGCAATGAGAGTTTCATCATTATTATTAACTGCAACAGCTAGAGCTTTGCATTCATCATCTCTAGCGCCGTGTTTTAGTAACAAATCTACTACCGGAACGTCTCTATTACGACACGCTTCTACCAAACCAGTAGATTGTCCTAAATTAGAATCATCCTCAAGAGAACAACAAGTTACTGTCTACAAAAAGATAAAAAGTGTTCTATTAAATATTTTTACTTCAAATGAGAATCGAAGTTCAGTACTTTATACTCACTCAACACTTAGTATGTAATTGTTATTATATAAAGACACGAAAAATGGAAAATTCCTGTTTAAATTAAATTTGTTATTTAGGTCTTTTTCTATTAGAAAATAATGGATGGAACAATTTTAATATTATTTTATATCTTTATTATTTATTAGCAATGAGATAAATACAAAGCAATATTTAAGCTAATATGTTGATTTGTATCACTAGTGACTTGGAGAAGTGAGCATTCAATGATACAAAAAATATAAACGTTACGAAAACAAACTGAGCTAAATGGAACATCGAGAAACTTAAAAATGAAAATATAAGAAGCGAATACGCGAAGCAAGTGGAATGTAAAGAAACGGAGAATATGGAATCAGAATGGTATAATATTAAGAAATGTTTACTGAGTTCAGCGGAAAGTTAATTAAGGAAAGAAAAAACGGAATAAACAAAGAATGGTGTGCTGAAAAATGTCGAGAAATGGTAAAAGCAAAAGGAAAGACTAGAATAAAATGGATAAGTACAAACAACTCAGGAGATAGAGAAGAATATAAGAATAAGAAAAAATTGCAACAAATTGATAAGAAAAACTAAAAGGGAATGAATGGACGACAGAATAAGAAAAATTTAAAATGAAAAAACTAATGAAAACACAAAATGAACAAAATAAGACATATTAAGTTAAAATTAGAGGTATAAAGAATAAAAAGTGAAGATGAAATTTGGTTAGAATATTTCAGGGAACTGCTAACTGTGGTAGTCTCAGATAATACCATAGATGAAGAAGGCAAAGAAGAAAATGTAACACAGAAACCAACAAAAATGAAGTAATAGAGATTATTAAAAGAGGTAAGAATGGGAAAGCAGCGGGAAAATACGAAATAAACAAGGAATTGATCAAATATGGAGGAGAGGAGCTTTACGAAAGACTATATCGACTAATAAAGAAAATATGGAGAGAAGAGAAAATGCCTGAAGAATGGGAAGTTGGACAAGTTGTCACAAGAGTGTGAAAACTACAGACGTATAACTCTCTTAAATGTAGCGTACAAAATAATGTTAGCTATCGTCCAAAGCCGCTTAGCTGGAAAAGCGAAAGTCATAATAGGTCAATACCAATGCGGTTTCACACAAGCAAAGTCAACAATTGATGCTGTTCATACTATCAAGCAGATAATGGAAAAGGCCCATAAACACAAAATGGAAATAGAAATGCTGTTTATTGACTTCCAATAAGCATTTGACTCAGTAAAACGTAGTAAACTGATAAAAGGGCTGAAAGGACTGGGGATAGAAAGTAAGTTAAGATTCATTGCAATGACTATGAGTCAGTAAAAAAACACAACATGGAAATAGAAATGCTATTTATAGACTTACAACAAGCATTTGACTCAGTAAAACGTAGTAAACTGATGAAAGGACTGAAGGAACAGGGGATAGAAAGTAAGTTAAGAAGATTAATTGCAATGACTATGAATGAGTCAAAAGTGAATATACTTACAAGTAAAGGCGAAGCAGAAGGATTTGTAACTAATAGAGGTGTAAGACAGAGTGACGGTCTATCAACAACACTATTCAATTTAGCCCTAGAGCATGTTATGAGAAACGTGAACAAGTGAAATATAAGAACGAGCGGGGGCCAAATAGTTGCTTATGCAGATGACATGGTAATAACGAAAAAAAGAAATATTCTGAAACAAATGCAACTAGGATTAACAAAAGAAGGTGAAAAGATGGGATTAAAAATAAATAGCAGCAAAACACATACAGTGTGAAAATAGGGGAATATGAATTGGAGGAAGTGGAAAAGGTCACTTATCTGGGAGTCACTATGCCAATAAGAAATTACTAAAAAGCAAACGATTAACAATATCCACTAAATTCAGCATTTACAATACAAATAAGACCTGTGATAATGTATGGAGCAGAGACGAAGACAATGACAACAAGAGATGAAGAAGAGTTGATGATAGTAGAACGAAAAATAATGAGAACAATTCTAGGACCAATAAAAGTTGACGACAATGCATACAGGCAATGTATGAACCATGAAATACTGAGAGAAATGAACGGGGAAGATACGAGGGTTGCCTTTTATGTTTCGGGGCTTGTCAACCCTAGTGTTGCAATCTGGCAACTGACAGCTCTATCGTAAAGTTGGACATTTTTGAGGTTATACGTACTCAGAACGTTTTGACATACGAGCGCTATTTGTGTTGTTTACAGTAACTTAAAAGATTAATCTCGGCCCAAAAATGGAATTAAATCGTGAACATTTTCGTGTGATTATTTTTTACAACTTTCGACGTGGATTAACTCAGCAACAGTGCATGGATGAACTTAATTCAACTTTTGGCGATGAAGCTACATCAAGGACCAGTGTTTATCGATGGTATGGTGAATTCAATTGTGGTCGTAGTTCACTCCAAGACGAATTTCGTGAAGGTCGTCCAAAATCAGTTGTTGTTCCGAAAACCATTGATGTGCGCGATATTGCAAGATCGGCCACATGACGATCGTGAGTTTGAGACAACCTTAGACATTAGTGGGACCAGCATGCATTCAATATTGCGTAAACATTTGACTGTCAACAAAATTTGTTCGCGTTGGATCCCACACAATTAGTCAATCGCTCAAAAAAAGGCTCGTGTCGATTGGTCGTAAGAAATGCTCAAAAAATACGATCGCGGTGCTTCGAAACACGTCCATGACATCGAGACAGGTGATGAATCGTGGATTTACGCGTATGAGCCCGAAAATAAACAGCAGTCGACTGTATGGGTGTTTTAAGATGAGCCAAACCCAACAAAAGTTGTTCGCGCACGAAGCAGTTCCAAGCAAATGGTCGCCTGTTTTTTCGGAAAAACTGGACATGTCGCAACCGTCCCACTAGAACAACGCAGAACAGTCAATTCTGAGTGGTACACAACCATCTGTTTGCCAGTTGTGTTCCACGAAATCAGGAAAACCAACTACCGAAGACGGATCACTCTTCACCACGACAATGCGAGCTCTCACACATCGGCTCAAACAACTGCATTTTTGAGCACCCAAAACATCGATTTGATGAGCCATCCGCCGTATAGTCCTGACTTGGCACCGAATGACTTCTTTTTATTCCCATACGTAAAAAACAAACTGAGAGGTCAACGTTTTTCGACACCTGAAGAAGCGGTTGCTGCATTCAGAATGCATGTTTTGGAGATACCTCAATCAGAGTGACAAAAGTGTATAGATCTTCATGGGGAATATTTTGAAAAACAATAAAGTGATTTTCGATGATTAATATTTGTTTTTGTTCTCTATTCCCGAAATATAAAAGGCAACCCTCGTATAGTAAAGAGAATAAAGAGGCAACGAATAAATTGGCTCGGCCATGTATGGAGAAGAGGAGAGCGCGAAATCGTATGGTGAATGCTACAGAGGGAGCCAGGTGGTATGAGAAAGCAAGGAAGACCAGATCTAAGTGACTGATAGAAGTAGAGGAGGACTTTAGAATGACAGGAATCGTCAGATGGAAAGAAAAAACTAAGGACAGGATCCTATGTAGAAAAATAAGCGAGAAAATACTGAAATGATGGGGATTGATCCAGCCCACAAAGCGGATCTAGAAAGTATTCATGCGGCGCAAGCCCACAAGGGGTGTCTAGCCACTTTATATATCTAATGAGATAATTACAAAACAATCTTTAAGCTAATGTGATGATTTGTACCATCAATACTGCTACTAGTGATTTGGAGAAGTGAGCATTCAATGATACTTTTTCATACCTGAACTAAGAAGTTATTCTGGGTTGAAATATTGTTGGTTGCGATTCGTCATTTAATTTTAAGACAAAAAGTATGATACTATGTAATGAGGTTCGGGGTGCTCAATTTTTTTTATCATTTTAATAGTATAAACAGAATAATAGTACATTTCATAGCAAGTAGATGTTTAAAATGTACACCTCCAGCTCCAACCTCCGGTCTATCGTCGATGACGTCAATTAGAACGTTGACTGAAAAAATTTGTTGGAATCTTACATTTGTGGCATGTAAATTTACATCACCACGTATTGGGTTATTATGAAACTTAAAAATCCCATGCCTTAATAAATCGACTTCACTGAAAATATAACAGTAGTAGCAAAATTGAAATTGGCAATACTGCTGTCGGAGTGTATATTCATTAGGTAGCAAATGTTGAGTTCTATATTTAACCTTGATTTTATTATCTCAGCCAATCATAAAGTTATTATTTAAAACGTAAGAAACAGAAAAATGATGAGATACATAACTTCAAAATTTAATTCCTCACCTCATTGATATCATGATACGCCTTTATTACAGCATTAGCGTTGGCTCCGGCTTTTAACAAAGCAAAAACTATGTCGTACTGTTTTCCCTTAACGGCGGCGTGAAGGGCCGTTTCTGTGTTATTGTTGCAATATGTATCGATTCTCAGAGGACAGATCTTTTTCTTATTCGGATCATTCTAAAACAGAACCAACAGAATTTTCACAATATGTCAACTTATTAACTTACATCATAGTTTTCTGATGAATTTTCTCTAGAGAAATTTAAACGTGACATTATAGATATAATACCATCGGATATCCTCCGTCTACTAGGACTTATGATTCCGGCAGTGTCTGAACTGGGTGTTAAATCATCATCCTAAAAAATACGGAATTGATTGAAACATGACAATATGATATATATAAAAATCTTACATCACAAGGTGTTATTCTTGTAGCCTTCACTCTAAACGATAGTATAATGTCTATTAATTTCTTATTTCCAAGTAAAGCAGCAACATATAAAATATTCTGTCCAGTAGCATCTCGTTCATTGATATCAAAAGGCATCAGATATTCCCACTGCTCACTTTTATCACTAAAACATAAAATTATCTCATACAATACTTTTTTATATATTCAACTAGAAGATAGTTAATAATGTAACAAATAAATTTTGAGAAAATGTTGATATTGCAAATTATATATGTTTCCCTGCTTTTATCAAACGTTGTTAAAATGTCATACAAACTTAAAATTTACATGAGTATGTATTGGTAGTTGAAAGGTTCTCTAGATATCAAAAAGTTAATCAGGCAAGAGGATTTACTTTTTCATTTGCCTACAACTGGCAGATAATCATGTTGTGACTCAAAACACGACCAACACATTTCTTGAAAAATTATTAGTAACCGTGGTTCGTGACCAAATTTTAGAATACTTTAATAACAATGGTTTGTTTGTGGGAAATCAGTCAGGATTTAGGGAAGGCCATTCATGTGAAACATCTTTACAATTAACTATATCTAAATGGAAGCATGAAAATAAATATATAATAACAATTTTTCTGGATTTCAAACGAGCTTTTGAGACAATAAATCGTAAAATTTTGATTAATAAATTGAAATATTATGGTTTTGCAGGACAAATCCTGACCTGGTTTGAGCAGTATACGGCTAATAGATTACAATATGTAAAGCTAGGTAAATCAAGATCTGAAATGTTAGAGAATAACTTAGGAGTACCTCAGGGAAGTGTATTGGGACCGCTTCTGTTTATTATATATTTAAATGACAAGGGCTGCTCTCTCTTCTCTAGATTAACAGTGTATAAAACTATTATACAACCTCATTTTGATTACTGAGGATCATTACTTTATAAATTAGATAATAACTGTTTACAAAGACTACAAAAGTTGCAAAATAGAGGAATGAGAATAATCCTTTGATGTAACAGATACACACCAATAAATGGTATGCTGACAACTTTAGGTTGGATTTCGGTGAGACAAAGATTTTATTATTTAGCAATGATTTTTGTTTACAAATCTAAAAATAGAAAACTTCCTGATTACTTCAACGATTTTATCATCTATAATAGTGAAATACATAACTACAATACTAGATCTATTAATGATTTCTATATACCACAAGCGAGACTGGCCAAAGCAACAAAATCTATTTTTATATGCGGATTACCTGAATTTAATTCTTTGCCTACTGAAATTAAAACGAGTAACTCTCTACCTCGGTTTAAAAAATATCTGCTACAATTTATTTCCAAGCCATAAACTAACTTTGTAATTTTTGTATGTATGTTTATTTTTATTTTATTTTCATTTTATTTCTACATTTATTTTATTTTTATTATATTTTAATATGTATTCGTTTTTAACTCAATACCAAAACTCATACTTTTATTAATAATTTTATCAAGATTTTAATTATTTATTCAACTGAATTTGTGTGTACTGACTAAAATATGTGATATTTAGTACTATGTATTAGGACCTCCTATATTAAATAAAGATTATTATTATTATGCTGCGTTGAAGACAGAATTGGAATATCTAGTCAGAACCTAGGTCGCCATTTTTCGTTCTTATACAAGACCAGCCAGATAATTTCGTCAAAAAATGTTGTAGTTAATTGAAAAATAAACGGTTTTAAAGATTAAAACGAACTTTTCCGCATCTGTGAGATGCCCTGAACAATATTCTTTTATGAAATTGACACTTGTATTCACTTCGAGGGATGTATTGTGCAAACAAACCGAAATTTCTTCCAAAAAAATAAAAAATTTAGTATATCTGGATTTATAGAGCACGCTGTACTCGCTCTAGTCAACTGAAAATCAATATGATACATCTGTGAAAAATATCTAATTATAAAATTGGTCACTTGCATACACTCTGGAGGCTGTATCATGCTAACAAACTAAAAATTCTCCAAAAATGACAAAAATTTGGTGCTTCAAGTACCATAACAGTGGTTGTACTGGCTTTAGTGAGCTGAATATAAATAGGGTTTATCTTTGAGACGGCCTGAATAATATCCAATCATAAAATTGGTCACTTGTATATACTCCGGAGGCTGTATTGTGCTAACAAACTGAAAATTCTCCAAAAATGACAAAAATTTGGTACCTCAAGTACCATAGCACTCGTTGTACTGGCTTTAGTGAGCCGAATCTCAATAGGGTTCATCTTTAAGACGCCCTGAACAATATCCAATCATAAAATTGGTCACTTGTATATACTCCGGAGGCTGTATCGTGCCAACAAACTGAAATTTCTCAAAAAATAACAAAAATGTCGTACCACCTGTACAAACGCCCCACAAAGTCTCTTTGTTTTTGCAAGTCCCTGTAGCTCCAATATTTCCGAAATATCCTTAATCTAGATTGTTCTCTAATTTTAGACGAACATATAAAAGTGCACACTTCTCCACAACATACCACAAGCCCAGGCAAATTTTCAGAGGGTGATTTTATACACCACGAGTCATATATAATCTTGAAGTATTTGTCGAGAAACAAACTTTAGGCCCGCGGTACAGGTGAGTGCACGGGTGAGTTGAAATGTAAATAAACGGTTTTAAAGATTAAAACTAACTTTTCCGCATTTGTGAGATGCCCTGATTAATATTCTATCATAAAATTGTCACTTGTATACACTCCGGGGGATGAATCGTGCTAACAAACCGAAATTTCTCCAAAAGTAACCAAAAATGTAGTATATCTGGATTTATAGGACCCGCTGTAATCGCTATAGTCAGCTGAAAATCAATAGGGTACATATATGAGACACCTTGAATGATACACCTTGAAAAATATCCAATTATAAAATTGGCCATTTGTATACACTCCGGAGGCTGTATCGTACTAAACTCGAAATTTCTCCAAAAAGGACAAAATTGTGGCACTTCAGGTACCATACCACCCGTTGTATTAGCTCTGGTGAGCTAAAAATCAATAAGGTTCATCTATAAGACGCCCTGAACAATATTCAATCGTAAAATGGGTCACTTGTATACACGCTGGAGGCTGTATCATGCTAATAAACTAAATTTTCTCCAAAAATGACAACAATTTGGTACCTCAAGTACCATAGCTCTCGGTGTACTGGCTTTAGTGGGCTTAATCTCAATAGGGTTCATCTTTGAGACGCCCTGAATAATATCCAATCATAAAATTGGTCCCTTGTAAATACTCCGGAGGGTGTATCGTGCTAACAAACTGAAATTTCTCAAAAAAAATGACAAAAATGTCGTACTTAGAGTACTATAGGACCTGTTGTACTGCCTGTGGTGAGCTGAAAATCAATAGGGTTCATCTGTGAGATGTTCTGAATAATATTCAATTATGAAATTGTTGATTATTTGCACTCCGGAGGCTGTATCGTGCTAACCAACTGAAATTTCTCAAAAAATGACAAAAATGTCGTACTTCAAGTACCATAGCATCCGTTGTACTGACTATTGTGAGCTAAAAATCAATAGGGTTCATATGTGAGATGTTTTGAACAATATTTAATCATAACATTGCTGATTTGTTGCACTCCGGAGGCTGTATCGTGCTAACAAGACATGTAAGGAAAAGTGGCCGACGACAACGACGACGACGACATACACACAGGATTTTTTTTCTAAAAACCATTTTTTCGTGTTGTTCTTGATGAAAAACGTAAAAATAATTAAATTTTTTTTTTCAAAAATTCAACTTTTTTGTGGATAAACCAATACTTTTCTCGCATATTAGATAGGTTGGGCGGAAAAGTAATAAGGATGTGTCCTGAATATCCCAGTAAAAGCTCAAATGATTAACTCGATGTTGGAAAGCTTTGGTACAAAGGCATTTTGTATGTCACATTCAGAAATTATGGGTTTAATACAGCAGATGTTGAAAATCAGGGTTTGCTGAAATTTTAATGTAGTGTGTGGTTTCACAGGATTGGATTTCAACTCCTTAAGTTGGCAGAGTATGGGAGAAACTCTGAACCCTGTGCTTTTGGACAAGAAGCCGATGAAAGAAATTCAACAAATTGAAACTTTGTATCACTTCTCTTTAATTTTTTTACACATGATTAAAAAATATATTATAATGAAAATGTAGTTAAATGGTCATTTGATCAACAAATTGAAACTTTGTATCACTTCTCTTTAATTTTTTTTACACATGATTAAAAAATATATTATAATGAAAATGTGGTTAAATGGTCATTTGCTCAATGTATCTAAAACTAATAATAATATAACAAAATCATGGTGTTAGGATTCCTACTTACCGGTACTTTCTCAGAACTTGAGTCGGATACGGAAAATGAAATAAAAGGTCCAAGACAGTGGCGTGTCCGTTTATACAACATGCATGTATTGGTAACCATCTTTCAACTGTGTGTATCTAAAAACATATCAAAAATAACAATATAATATAAATATTTGAAATTAATATCAGATATAGTGAGCATAGATATTATTCAGTCTTTCCAAAGAAATTTCAAGTATTTGACTACAAAATAAATTGATGAATGTCGAACTGTAGTTTGAAAGATGGGTATAAATTAAGCCCTTTGTTATTTGTAATAGTCGTCCGGGATAAAACTGAGAAAGCAATTGGCATGTAGATATCAGCTATTATGTAAAATTCGATAACTCATCTTAGTATAAAAATATTTTTTATTGAAGTAAACAAATATGCTTTATTCTACTAAAATATAATAACGAACAACAAGAAGTAAAGCTGGAATTAAAACTTACTAAAATGTTTTTTTATAAGAGAATTTGTGCAAAATAGGACAACTCAAAATAAACTATATTAGGAACAATTTGTGATTGTATAGCACCATTATTCATTATTATCCTTGGATATCTGAAATGTTTTAGGCTTCGATTAATGGATTTTCCCTTTATTTGTAGCAGTGGTTTAATAAAATCTTTGAGAAGAAAAAATGTATTGTTTATTAAATATAGTTGATTAATCATTCCCTCGATATAAGAAATTTGAAAACAATTGACATTTCAAATCCGAAATCAAAAATGCATGTCTTTTAATAAAAAGAGAACAAAACATGGGATTGCCAGCCATATAATAGTGTAATTTGGCACAAAAATAAGATTATTTAATATTAACTTATTTCTGTATATAAAAGTTATTTTCAATTAAATTTTGTGATGAAATCATATAATTACTATAATGAAAAATTTGGTACAATTTTTCAAAACATACTAATATGGTTGTTGTCATTAGATGTAATTAATCAAAGTATTAATCAATTTTCAATTTACCTGTACCAATTCTGGAAATCTTAATAATAGCAGCTCCACAATTTCCCGATGCCCATTATAACAAGCTATATATAATGGAGAATATTTTGTAACGGAATGACATCTACCATCTGCACCTTGATCCAATAATATTTTCACGATTTCTTTATTGCCTATTTGACAAGATCTGAAAATAATGATTTTCTGTTATTCAATTGCTTACACAGACCTCCATTTTGAGTGTTTTTCTTTCCTCTTTAACCCAAAGATCCAATAGTTTCATCTTTATTTATGAGTTATTTTATTACATTTTTTATCCTTTCAAAACACTATTTAGACTTGACATCACTCACCTATATCCATATAACAGTATTGGCTAGTAGGACAATTGAAACACTGCAAAGAATCTTATAAAATGGAAAGAAGAAGTATTCGTTCACCTCTTCTTTAACCATATCGAAAGGATTAAACTTCGTTTCATAATTCTGCATTTGTTTATCTCAACGCCATGTACCACATGGTCTCTTATTTTTTCATTCATGAATAGTACAACAAAGAAAAACTTACATGAATAAGAGAGTGTTAGCTCCACTAGGAGCCATATTAACAATAAGTTCTGCATCGTTTTGTAGAGATAATAAGAGTTGTTGAACTGAATTGGCATCTCCTTGATTAACTGCGTCCCGAATAGCTGCATGTATTTCTAGTCTTGCTTTTTCTTTTTCATCTAGAATACAAAGATTGTTTAATTAGACATTAATGTGTACTTTACTCTATATAGTATACAGTAAAGTAACTCGGAATTTTGAGTTCACAAAATTATAATTATTAACAGAGGACGACGAATTACAACAAGCTGACAGAATTGACCCCGTGTATATACCACCACCGGTTGATGAACTGACAGATGAGGAGGAGATTGATGAAGGTATAACCAATAATGACTGGATATTCCAGACGTAGGTGGAACTTACGAAATCCACGCAATTATCCTGATGAATATCAAAGAGTGGATGAACAACCTATCCCATCAACTTCAAAAAAGAAGAGGCTTCTTTTAAAACGGACAAAAATGTAACAAAGAAAGAAAGGGCAAAGAAAGCGATTCCAAAGTGGAAGAAAGAACATCCTACATATACAACTGCACCACAATAGGAAATAGATAGTCAAATTGGTGGAAAATTTCCTTACGAAGTTTTCTCTTTGTACTTCACTAATGAAATCTGGGATAAAATCGTTCATTTTAAAAAAAAAATATGCGAATGATCATAATCGACATTACTTTGAACTAAGCAGGGCAAGTCTGAAGCCCTTTTGTGGTATATTATTCTTATCCGACTACCATACCTTACCAGCTAAAAAAATTATTGGTCAAATGACGAAGACAAAGGTATACCGCTGGTGAGAAGTTGTATGAGCAGGAACAGATTTGATTCCATCACACAAAATATACATTAATCACATAATGATCAACTGGATTCAAATGATAAATTCTCGAAACTGAGGCCTATTTTTGATATTATAAACGAAAGAAACATAAAATTAGAAATTTTTCCCACAATTTGTCGATTAATGAGGAGATTGTGCCATATTTTGGTCAGCATAGTTGTAAGATGTGTATAAAAGGCATACTAATCAGATATAATTTTATCCATAATAGATAGTTCTAATTATTACCTTTGGGAATTAATGGGTTAAACACATTTCTAAGGAATTTGCTAATTTTTTGCAACACAAAATTAAATTACAATGATTCAGGACTTTCAAAAAAACTTAAATCTTAATGTAGGAAATATTCTTTCACTAGTGTCTCCTTTCGCAAATGAAAGTGTCTACAATTATCTGAGGTATGATAGGAATTATATTCTTACAAGAATGAATAAGGAAGAGAAAAGAGAATTAACCAAAAGTTAAAATGGTATTTGGGAGAGAAGATGTGAGAAAATAAATATATGGGAGAAACTAAAGTGGTCAAAAGCCTAAGAAAAGAAGAAAAGCAAAGACATAACTTAAGCTTCATCTCCCTAGAAGAATTATTGACAGAGACACGGAGAGTAGCAGGATCTGAAGACTTCTCTATTGAATTAATTAGTTAAGGATGGACCAATTGTATTTTTAGAACAGTTTTAATAAAATGCATACTTGATGGGTATTATATTCCTAAGAAATAGAATATTTATATATGAACAAGGAAGTAAGCATTTGTGTAACTAGTTCAATGATGAGGAAATTATTAGGAAATAAATGAGCATTACAACTGAATATGAATCGAACTGTTTAACAGTGACTTTATTCAGAATACTTTACATATTTTCATAAAAATAAATCTAATATCTGGCCATCAAGATGAATCCATCCAGACTAAAATTTTATTTTTTTGGATCAATATAATTTTTCCATTTTGGTGCAGTGCAAAACATTACTAACAATTTTTTTTGTAAGCGCATAGAGTAGCCTATTATAATAGAATGAATGAAAATGGCCGCAATAATAAAATTTCTCTTGTTACAATGAACAAACCACACGTAGAAAGTACCATTTAATATTGAAAAATTATAAATTCTTTTTCAAATCTACGAATCGTCTATATTTATAATGTAGCGAATTTATTTTAAATATAGTCCGGGTTCAATTTATTTGCATATTTTTTAAACACTTGAACTATGTAGTTGATTTTGTTTACATCAATTATTTGAACTAATTTTCATGTATCTATACTAATTATTTATATTATTTATTTCAACGTTGCACGACATTGTTACAGACTGACTTTGTAGGTGTTCAGTTGCTGGTTGTTATAACGTGACCGAAAACTATAAGAATAAAGGTCTATTCATACACACCAGTCACGTCACGTTTCCGTTCAGTCAGTTCTGAGAAGTATCAGTCACAAAAATATCGTTTTCTACGACCATAAAGAAAAATGTACATTTCAAGTGCATGTTCGATTAAGAAACCTACCACGTTGTAGTACAGATGTTCATTTCCCACGGGCTAGCTGTATCGAAATGTTTCATTTCCCACGACTTTCATGAGCTACTAGACTGTCATTATATTATAATGTATGATAGAGTCATGTTTGTTAACGTCTGTCTAATAATTTGACATTTCACATCAGTGTTTACAAAATTCGTTTATAATAGTATATTATACACCAAGCGACTAAAGTGACCCATTTAATCCACCTAAGGGATTACTGTCACTTTACTCGACAGGTCTATACAATATTTTTTGTAATTCTGGTAGTTCTACATACATTTTTAATAAAAATAAATACTACTTAGGATGGACTTTTACTTAACTTGGCTGGGCATCGAGGAGGAACTTTTACGAAACTTGGCTGGGCATCGATGATGGACTTCTAAAATGCTTGGATATGCATCGAGGATGTACGGTTTTATTTGTACTTTAAATCCCTTGGGATTTTAATTGTCACTTTATATCCCTTGGGTCTAAGAGTGATACTTTAATTTCTAGCATGTGAGAGTAAAGTGACCACTTTAGTCTCGGAATTGCAAAAAAAATTAATAATCGAAAATGGTTAGCGATAGTGAGGATGATTTGACATTGACATGCTGATCCCGATATGTAAACTAGCCATTGCTTTAGAAGGACATCGCTCACTATCCTGGTAGATGCAGGAGGTGATATTACTTCTTTTAAGAGACACGATCGTTGATAACTTTTTCCGCAGGTGAATTATAACGATTTTTTCTGCATACAGAATTTTTATTTCCGAGTTATGATAATGTTGAACGTTATTTGTTTCACGACTGAGGTAGGTACATATACAAAAAGAAAAAAACAAATGGTTCATTCAGCGTTAAGAACCCGACTTAATAATTTCAGAGAAAAATTTTTCTAAACCATGCAACAATGACGGCAGTAAAGTTAATAATAAAATTTGTTATGAAAATATTATAGGGTATGGTCTCATTAAATAACTAACTTTTTAACGGGACCGCTTCATCACCTACAATTACGTATGGTAGCTCGACCGATGTATTTGGTGTAACGCTGTTTTTCCTGGTAGAGTGCCCCGTTCGCATATACGTATACTGCAGACGCACAAGGGATGGGCAAACAATTCGTATACGTTCGTTGTAGTAATCACGGCAGGCTTTTCAAGATTTATCCGACCAATAATAATAGCAATAAAGTGAAGACGTAGATTGTGCTTATATGTCTGCAGTTTACTAGAGCAAACAATTCGTATATGTTCGGCTACCATCGGTGTAGTAATCACGGCAGGTGCGTAAACTGGCGACATAATTGGATCTGGTTCGATCTTACACGTCTGCAATTTGCATTAGGTATTTAGTGTTACAAAAGTGATATAAACAATGGAGAATATAGTGCCAGAGGGTTATGTATATAATTATATAAATCAAAGCAGTTTTAGAACCAAACTACAATCTAAAGAAGAAGAAGTTAGTATAATAATAATATTTTATTTGAAGAAATTAATGATAACGGTAAACAGATATGGGGCGGTTGACAAGGCGTTTTGTTTATACACAGGCCAGTCATTTTAAATTGTGGGTCGGTATTTAATAAGTTTAAATTTTAATCGCCTTGAAGGTTTTTAGCCGTCCATACTAAAAAAAAGTTTTTTTCATTTTCACTAAAAATAAGTTATTTGTGTCCACGCTTTTTCATCAAGCATTTTAGGTAAATTCTATTATTTTATACTTTTTAGCACAATAAAAGCGTGTTTTTTAGTTTTTTAAACTACAATTTATTACTTACTAATATTTAATATATACTTACAAGTGAAAAGCGGCAATGATTTTTTTTAATGTTCATCACTACTTAGAAAATATGCAGTGGCGTTGATGCTCTTCTTAGATTGATATTGATGTTTTTTACAGAAATGGGTTCACAATTTAGAAGAAAAAACTAAGGTTACTTACAGAATAACCTAAACATTTCCAGTAGGTGCTGTAAGGCCAGTCAATATCTTTAAAAGAATATATCACTGCCATTTTAACACTAGAACGGAAGAGACGCAATTATCCCGAAGCCGACATACAAACTGTCCACACCAATTGTATGTTAAAATTGAACGGAAGCTTGTCAAATTAAAGTCGCCAAACCATAGTAATCTTGTTGGTAACTGGCCCTGTGTAATAGAATTCAAGAATAATCATAACCATACCATTCTATCAGCGGCTGCACTTCGCTATAGGCCAATAGGAGACACAGCCAAAAAAAGGATTTTTGAATTATTCCAACATGGTCATAATGCTTCTAGTGCATAGCACACGTACTATGTTGAATTGATGGTACAATATGGCGATGAGTATTACAATTATGTTCAAGATAGACGCTTTTTTCCAACCAAGAATGACGTACAAAATCTATGGAAAGCTAACTTTAGAACATCGTACGGAGAAAGATCAGGAAAAAATATGCTAATTTATCTGGAAAAATATTTAGCTGAACAAAAAAAAGTCAGATTATATAAAATTTCCTCCGTAAAAGAAAATTATTCAGTTGCAATATGTACACCTATCATGCAACGCGTAGCGCGATTATTACCTCAGGCAAATGAAATTCTTTTCGTGAATTCTTCAGGCAACTGCGACGTAGAAAACCATAAAGTATATTTTTTTGTGACACAGTCTCCTGCTGGCGGACTGCCTGTTGGGTGCATTTTGACAAATAGTCAAAAATTAGAACTGTTTTCGGACGCTGTTAAATCGTTGTATGAGATTTTTCCTGTGAAAATTACACCTTCAGCAATTCTCACTGATGATGATCTCGGTGAAAGAAAAGCACTCCAGATGCTTTGGCATAATGCAAGTATGTTATTATGTACTTTTCATGTTTTAAAATTGTGTTGGAAATGGATTACAATGGCAAAAAATGAAATTTTGAAAGAACATGCTCAAGTTCATTATAGATTATGCAAAGACATTTTAATGTCAAGAAACATTGAAGATACTGAAACAGCTATAATGACTTTCTACGAAAAATGTTTGTATGAGAATTTTGCTCATTATGTAGAACATATGCTTGGTCGGATTGAGATGTGGTGTTTACTGTATAGAAATTATCTCATGGTACGAGGATCTGATACAAACAATTATACGGAGGTTATGTTTCGCCTTTTAAAATATATACCATTGGAAAGAACAAAGGCATTCAATTTAACGCAACTGACAGATTTTATAATCACTAGTTTTGAGTCTTACTTTACACAGCGTATTGTGGACCTTATCTTTAACAGAGTTTCTAAAGCTGTTGCAAATAAGTATTTTCTATGAAGGAAAATTTGGAAGCACAGATCAGAACAAATCAGGAAGAAGTGTTTAATATAAAAAAAGAAGCAGATGCAATTTTATTTAAGAGTTCACCAGGAATCACGAGAAACAGATCAACGATTAGAAACATTAAATACAAATATGGAATTAATAGCAGAAACAATACAAAATGACTTAGCGGGACATAAAGAAGAATTACGAGAAGAAATAAATAAAATGGAAAATAATGGTCAAGTAAAATTGGGAAGATTAAAACAACAAGTAAATGAAAATGGACAACGCATAACAAATTTGGAAAAAGAAATACAGGACGGACAGAAGACAGAAGATATAGAATTCAGGACAGAAAATAGAATAAGACAACTAGAAGAAGATTTAAGAAAAGGAATGGAGAATAGAGTAGTGAGAGAAAGAATTGTAATGACAAGTTGTAGTAATCAAAGTACACTCAAATTTGACGGGGATATCAAGAAAGTTCACCCAAAGATATTCATAAACATTTTAAGAAACAAAATCAGTTTAAATTTGCCTCTCCAGAATCTGAGGGAAGCCATAAGAGAAAATTTGAACGGAAATGCTCTATTATGGTTTGCAAGTAGAGAACTAAGAATAAATAATTTTGACGATTTTCAGCAACAGTTCTTGAACTACTATTGGGGGGAACATACACAATCATTAGCAAGAGAAAAATTATACTTTGGACGATTTGATCATAACAGGGGGACACCAATGAATAATTATGCACTAACATTGTACACTTTGGTACAGCATCTTGATCCACCTATGAGAGAAGATGAGATAGTGGTGTACATAGCAAGACAATTCAGATCCGACATGGCAGAAACAATAACAATACAAGGGATTAATAATATGAACCAACTTACAAACTACTTGCAACGAATTGAGAGGAACATGAATAGAAATCATGATGACAGAAATAATAGAGTTAATAATAATAACCAAAATCAAAGAAATTATGAACAGACTAGAACTTATAACTACAACTACAATAGAAATAACCAACAAAGAAATAATAACTATCCTAACACTAATGGTTACAACTATCCTAATCAGAGAAATAATTATAACAGATACAACAACAATAACAATTATAATAATGGCAACAGGCATTCAGAAAATAATGACAATAGAGGCCATGAACAAAGAAACAGATCGGGAAGAAGAAACTCAGAAGGGGACATTAATCCAAGAAACAGACTGGTGAATTTCCAGAGAAGAGAAGGAAGTTTAGAAAATGAAGGAAGAGAGAGAAGAGGAGCTGTAGGAAATCAGAATCAAGAAGAGAATATAGAGAGTATCTCTGTTCAGGATTTTTAATTGCGCACGATCCAAACAAAAACCTGTTACTATGCAACTATGAACATCCTAGAGAATTTATAACATTAGAAGAAACAGTAGCTTGTTCAAATGAAATAGAATTAATAGTTATAAATGCAAATATTCAAAATTTAATTATACAAATATTAATTGATACAGGTTCAGAGGCACATTTAATTAGTAATGAATTAGTTGAGAAATTAAACAGTATAAATAATGAAATAATTAGAATTCTAAAAATAAATCTCATTGGCGCAAACAACAAAAAACTGTATGAAGTTAATAAATTATTGAATTTAAAGGTACAAATAAGTTACATACTAGGAACTAATGAATTGAGTAAACATAACGCGATCATAAATTTTGAAAATAAGAAAATTAAGATTGGGAAGAATTGGATAGATTTCACTGAAATAAAGAGAAAGGTAGAATTAGATGAAAATAAAATGGTGCATATAAGTAAAGTAAAACAAGTAGACTTATATAATAGTGAATTATGTATAGGGGGGAATATGTATGATGATTATGCTGAGTTGATGAATAAAAGTATAAGTGAATATTATAATGTAATTAAATGCCATGAGCAATATAAGGGGGGCGTTTTAGAATTATTATTAAAACATAAGAATTTAATAAATAAAGAGACAAGAGTTGCTAATAATTATGTGCACAGAATTGAAGTGAGAAATCTTGAGAATTTTAGAGTTAAATCATATCCAATTCCTTACAAATACAAAGATGAAGTTAATCAAGAAATCACAAAAATGCTTGCTGACGGTATTATAGAACGAAGTAATACTCAATTCATAAATCCTATAGTTGTTGTTAAAAAACGTAGTGGTGATCTTAGGTTATGTTTAGACGCCAGAATATTTAATAAATATACAGTGCCACAATATGAAGCACCAATGACAGTAGATGGAATTTTAGGGAGATTACTCAAGCTACAATTTTTTCAAAAATAGATCTTAGGCATAGTTTTTGGCTGATTCCTCTTCATAGGGATTGCCGCAAATATACAGGTTTCATAATAGATGGGGTAGTCTATTCATTTTCAGTTGTGCCATTTGGATTACAAACTGCGTGCTCGGCACTAGTCAAGGCACTACATGAAGTGCTCAACAAATATGAAAAATTCTGCCTTCATTACATTGATGATATATTAATATTTTCAAAAGATGAACAACAGCATAAAATACACCTTCAAACCATTCTTGAGGCATTAGATGAGGCTGGTCTAAAATTAAATATTGAGAAATGTAAATTTTATAGTTCCCAGATTACTTATTTAGGTTTTTGCATAAATTAAGTAGGCATTACTATGGATTCGGAAAGAGTGTAAACTATTAAAAATTATATAAGACCTCATAATTTAAAAACATTAAGGAGTTTCTTGGGTATGTTGAATTATTTTAAACGACTCATACCAAATTTATCCGAAAAGGAAATTCCACTAATTAAGTTATTACATAAAGGGGAAAAATGGATTTGGGGCAATGAACAAGAAAATGCGTTTCAATCAATAAAACTAGAATTCATAAAAGAAATAACTTTACATCATCCGAGATATGATTTGCCATTTATATTAAGAACAGATGCGTCAAAGAATATATATGCAGGAGTTTTGTTGCAAATTCATGACGGAAAAGAAGTTCCAATATATTTTATCTCTAGATTAACTAAAAAACACGAAAAGAATTATAATGTGGGTGAGTTAGAATTAGGTAGTATTATTTATAGTATCTGTAAGTTAAGATTTTATTTGCTAGGAAATCGTTTTAAAATAGAAACCGACAATCAGTCTTTACTATCAATATTAAGGAATAAATTTGGTAACAGCAGAATCCATAGATGGGCACTATTATTGCAAGAATATGATTTTGAGATACAACATATACCAGGAAAAGCAAACGTGTTGGTAGATGCTATTAGTAGAATGGAGGGTGAAGAAATTAACAACAGCAAAAATGTCAAAATTGGGGTTAATCTTTTCAAAAATATTTCGGGAGTTTTTTCAAAACAAACCTTAATACGGGGATCAAGAACAGCTTACCGAAAAACAAAAATTGAAAGCATTAAAACGAAATGGTGCATGGGTTAAATTAGTTGGAGATAATGAGTTGTATGTAACTTCACAAAAATTAGCAAAATAAATTATGACACAAATTCATTCCGTTTACATTCACATAGGAACTAGAAAACTATGGACAATATTCAGAGAAAATTATATATCAAAAAAAGATTTAACTATCGCCAAAGAAATTACAAGAACTTGTCATTTATGTCAATTGGGAAAAGAAAAGAACAAGCATAATGAAAATATTCCAAAGTCTATTATAGCGATACAACCTTTAGATGTCATAGCAATAGATTTTCTTTCTAATTTAGTTACAAGCAATCAAGAGTCAAAACATTTGATGGTAATTGTTGATGTATTTTCTAAATTCATAATTTTATATCCATCAAAGAAAACTAATACAAACACAGTACTTAATAACATGAATGATTTTATAGACACACATGGGAAACCAAATAATTGTATAATGGACAACTTTAATAATAAAAAAATTAAAAGTGTTTTTAAAAGACGAGGTATAAATTTAGCTTACACGAGTATTAGGCATCCATGTGCAAATGTGTCAGAAAGGTATATCAAAGACATAACAAAATACTTACGACTGCTTGTACATGCAGAACACAGGGTTTGGGAAGAAAAATTGGAAGACATAGCAGAAGTAATAAACAGTATTCCAAATGATACAACTGACGAAATTCCCATGTACATATTCAAACAAAAACTACCAAATAGACCGTGGACTATGACTCCACCAAATTATCAAGAATTGTTAAAAAAGGTTAATTTAAAGTTAGATAGAGCAGCAGAAAAATATTTAAAAAGACAAAATAAAAAGATAAAGAAACCTACTACCTTAAAAAGGGGGATTTAGTAATTGTCAAAGCTTTAAGAGTAGCAAACTCAAGGAAAGGAAGGTGTGCAAAATTACAACTACCTTATGAAGGACCTTATATGGTTAATAATGATAATGGTATTAATAGTTATGAATTAATAGATCCAGAAACAAACAAAATAAGAGGTATATTTAACATTTCTCAAATATATAAGTATTTTTAAAGTAATTCTTAGTGTTTGGTAAAATAAGTAAATTTTTTTATATTTCTGACAGAAATCAATAAAACTTTAGGGGGAAATTATAACAGTCAAAATATTTCACCGAAATATTTTTAAAGAAACGATGATAATAGTGACTTTATTCTGTACGTCATCGTGTTGTATGGAATGTGTGAAAATATTTAATTTGACAGCTGCCAGAATTATTATTCAAATGAGGTTAGATTGCAGGCAAAAAGCAGATATAGATCACAAACAATTCAAAAATAGACGGAATTTCATTGGATCAAACGATTTAGTACTAAAACATAGAACTGAAAATCAATTGGATAATATTGAAATAAAATTGTTAAGATGAAAGTAAACAGGATTATAAAAAAATGTATAGGATCATGGAAATTGAGAAATTTAAAATTCATTCTAACAAAGTAAGAGAAATTTAAGATGTATTTTCAAATTTATAAACCTGATTCCTTTCATTGGTTATAGGAATTGTAATTTAATTATTCGTGTTCTAATTGGTTGTTAAGAGTTTTTGTGGTGGGTAATAAAAAAAGACAGTTTGCTGTGGAGACGGTTTTGAAGTTGGAATGAGAGAAGTCAAAAAAATAATATAAAATAAAAATGATTCTAGAAGATATTATTTACTAAAATTTTGAAAAGTATTAACTGAAATAGGTGAAGAATTGTAAAGACAGTGAAATGAATGATCAGTGAGGGAGGTGTCAATAAAGAATATCAGGTATACCTGTTGGAGCGGATCTGGTGCCCGGAGAAAGGTGTTGACGGCGTGTTTTGGAGTGAAACAGAATTCCCGTCCAATTTCGGCAAACAAGGTGATTAAAAAATTATTTTATTTGGCCATTTAACTAAAATTTTAGTCTATGAACTTTTAAAATTCTACTAAATTATTTGAATACAATTTGGCAGCAAAACTTTCTAAATTTATCGAAATTTTTTTTGGTTACATTTATTTATATAATAAGTTTGTTTGAATAGAGAGGCCTGATCAGTCTACTCTAAATTAAAATTATATTTTCTTTGTTTTGATTTGAGTTCATTTTAATTGCTATATGTAATGACTAGTATTAAATGTTTTCAAAATTAAAATTATTCAATTGATTTCTCATTTTCATTAAAAATTTTTTTTATATAGTTAAAATTTACTGTGATCATAAATATCTGATTTTTGTCAATAGAATCTATAGTTCATTTTATTCTATTACATATTTGATAGTTGGGCAACAAAATATCACATAATAAAATAAATAAAATCTCTCGGCGCTATATGAACCCTACCTGAGATAGGAGTATTTACAGAAATACGAAAATTGAAAATAAAATTGAAAAGGGCAAGATTCATATTATTATAATATATAATCGGCAATGGATTTCCACATTTCTTCAGTAGCTTTTGGCATCATTTTCTTCAATAGGACGTCACCAATTATTTTACAAGTCTCCATTACAATTTGGTACACTGTGCTATGCCCCAAGAGGTAACTGAATGAAATAGTTCGAAGTGAATCACCTAGAGCAGTATAAAAATAAAACTAATTATATTTTATTATGTTGTAGGAGCAAATCGAGATGAACAACATCAGAGATACTTATAGGAAGTGCCTTAAAAGAAACGCTACAAAGTGCGGTCAGAGCGCAAAAAAATAAAAAAGTATAAATACTCTGAACTGTTAAGTTTTAAAAAAAATGGTCATTTGAGGGAAGGGAATCAATTAGTAATGGGGAAAGTGAGGAAGACACACCACATACAAGGGAAGAAACTGATAATTCTAATTCTCATCATCACGTCCAAGAAGTAACTGATGATTCTCTTCCTCACCTCCAAGAAGGAGAAGATTATTCACTTCCAAAGATGCGTTCAAATCATAGTCCAAGAACCATCCATGAAGGAGAAGATCATTCCCGTACAAAGATGCGTCCACTAAATTATACTCCAAGAAGGAAAAGATGATTCACGTCCAATGATGCATCCACCAAATCATACTTCAAGAAGAAAACATATAAAACCAGGAAATGAACAGCTGCCAGCAAATTGATGGAATATATCATTCCAAAAAATGACACAGTACAACCTCAGCACCCAGTTGATACTTTCTTAGCTAGCATTGCTGCAACTTTAAAAACATTTTCTCCGTCCCACTTACATTTAGCTAAAGCTGAAATATTTAACACTATTCAGAAATTTGAATATGAAACAATTATGGGACAACAAGGAACTAACAGGACGCTAAATTCTCAATTTTTTTCAACTTCAACATTCTCGTCTACAAGGTCAAGTAAATTTTAACCAACCGAAATACAAAATTCGGATAATAATATACAAAAAGAACAAGAAAACAGCCCAATTTTACTTTCATCAGTTTCATCTTACTCAAATGAACTAATAATTTGAAAATAGAGATTAATAAAAGTTACGTATTTTTGTAAATTCTATTGTTTTTAATTACTCACCTCAAACAAACTGCTAAGCGTTCCTTGGATGTTATTGATTTTCTTCAGTGAGTATTTCGTTTTTTTAAATGCATTTCTAGTTTACTATGCAATATGTTAAAACATCTCTCGGTCATTCTAAAATACTGAAAAAACTTTGTTCCATCATCGATCAATTCTTTAAATAACGTGAAAAACTCTCCTTCTGTTTCTCTTTTTTCCATGCCTCGTGAACCCATTTTCTTTTTTTCTTATGTTGCTTTTCCTCTTCTTCATCCAAAATTAATGCTATGACAGCCAGATCATTTTCCGAAAACGACATCCCAGAAATATAGAAAAGTACACTTAAAGGCACTCGACGCACTTGATATATAAAAAAGACTGAATACAGTCAAAATAACCTGTCTGATATATGTGAATATATCCGCTATTATGATTGAGGCTGGCTGGGGACGGTTTTGATTCGGAACGGTGACGTGACTGATCAATGTGAATAGACATTAATCTGTAGCACTTCTTTTGAAACAAACCAGAAATATCTAGTTTTTTTCTTCACACTGACAGGTTGGCTCTTCCTAATTAGTAGAGCTCGGAAAAAATGCAACGTGCATTTTTTTGCATCATTTGCTTTTTTTATACTTTTTCCCAAAAAATGCATTTTTTAAAAGATTGGAGCATTTATTGCCAATTATTTTAAAATCCTATTGAACAGAAAGTTTTCATTATGGAATTTTTAAATCTGTTTGGGTTTGGAACTACCTGCTACCCCAAAATTGAAAGAACTTGAAAGAGTAGGTACCTAATTTATTGAAAGGGTCTTACTATATTGATTATTTTATTACTTTATCGGGATGGAGACCAACTTTTTTGTACAGTGTGTTCAAAAAGTGTAAGTGTATGTTACATATTGCTATTGGCTTTGGTTTTGAAGTATGTTTTATCTAAAAGTATAAGTATTCATGTTCGCAAGATATAGGTAACATATTATTTTTTTCTTTTTACTTATTCACAGCTTATTTTTTAACAAATTGTAACCGGATGTTACTATTTTGAGGGTTTTCATCGATTTTGTAAACTTCTCGTTTATAATAAAGGCGTTTAATGATACTTCACAAGATCCTAAAATCATAACACTGTTAAACCTATTTTAAGAGATAATTATAAAACAAAAGGGTGAATGATATGGTCGGACGTGATTGACACGTGCCTACCAAGTGAAAAAATTGTCCTAAAAACATACAGGGTGTCGAATTATTTTGCAGTTAGATATTTGTTTTTTTTGCGTATATTTGGTTTGTAAAAATAATGAGTAGTTTTCCGTTCCCATTATAGATCCACGCCGAGAAAAAATTCATTGTGGATCAACACATCTGCAAAGCATATTTCCAATATGCAGAAATTATCATCGCAACAAACCTTAAGAGGTTGCTTCCAGCAACAGAAGCCAAAAAAAGACGACCAAAAAGAGTTTAATGAGGATTTGTGCAAGACAATGATTACCAGTAACATACCGTTGAGCAAGTTAAATAATCCCAACCTGAAGGCATTTTTAGGAAAATATTGTAAACTAAATATTCCTGACGAGTCGACCTTACGTAAAGCAAGTGTCGACTCAATTTATAAACAAACATTAACTTGTATCAAAAACGAAGTCAATTCAAACTATTTCTATATTGTTGTAGACGAAACCACCGATTCGTGCGGTAGATATATCGCACATGCATTAATAGGTGTTTTAGGGGAATCAAATCCAAGCAGATCCTATCTTTTTGCTTCAAAAAAACTTGAAAAAGCTAATGAACAAAAAAATCTTTTTAAAAATTCATTATTAAAGAATAATTTAATTTTTATAAAACCCCAATTATATGTTTGTATCTACAACTATTAAAAATTTAGAAAAATCTTGTATTCCATTAACGGAATCAGTAGCTCTAAATAGCCAGTTTGAGTCAAATTGTAAGAAAGTCGGTGGCCAAATTGGGACCGTCGTTCTAAATAAATTCAATTCTGTGGCTCAAAATAATACAGGCTTTCACATTGTGAAAAATATGTCGAACATTTTTATGGGCGAAAACGATGTAAATATACCAAATTTAGAATTAAACATCATTTGTAAATATAAATATGCTCCCATTACATCAGTTGATGTTGAACGAAGTTTTTCAATTTTTAAACACATGCTTTCTGACAAGAGACAAAGTTTCCTCCTAGAAAACTTTGAAAAACACATAATTATTAATAGTTTTTACAATAATTGTAAGACGTGACTTATGCCTGTTTAAATATTGTTATTTTGTTTTATTGTTACCATAATAATTGAATCGCTGATTGTAGAAAGGGTACATGTCATGTTTTCTATCATTTTGTGATTATGAGGTCATTCGAAAGTTCAGACCAAGGCGCATCGTTGGGTGTAAAAAGGATGTATGTACTAAAATTCCTTATGGACAATAATAATCATATTAAAAACCGTTGAGTGCAGAAAAGGTCTAAGTCATTGCCTTGTACCCTTTCTGCATTCAATTTGTCTTGAGAATATGTAAACAGGTGGCGTGTTTATGATAAGTGTGGCTGTCGTCACGTTGTCGAGAGTGAGATTATAACTACTGCAAAACCTAAACTCGAAGGCATGGCAGACTTAACAGACGTAAGAAAGGTGTTGTTAATTGTGATGATTATGAAAGGAACGTCATAAAAAATCCCGGTAAGTTTGGTATATCTGAATCAGGAGCAATACATATTTCATAACATCATTTTGTGCTTTCTAGGGTTAAAGGCCAGGAGTATACAAATTATAAAGGGAACAGTGTCGCTGCTAAATCTATTGGAGCTCCATGTAACTGCAGATTAAAATGCTTCGAGAATATTACTGTTGAGAAACAGGGTGAAGCATTTGAAATATTGTATGGCTTAGCAACAAAAGATGAACAAGACTTGTACTTGCAAGGATTGGTTCAAGCTGAAAGTGTTAAAACCCGTCGGCGTCGTCGTTCCCGGACACCACGAATGGAAGACTCTAGGCGAGATACCACGTTTAAATATTACATTCTGGTTGGAAGTGAACGGCAAACGATATGTAAGAAGGCATTCTTATCTCTTCATTCCATAAGTAATAAGCGATTACAACGCATTCAGCAGTTGTTAAAAGCAGGTGTCACCCCTACTGATAGAAGAGGCAAACAGGTAAGCGCTAATGCTATGCCTGCCACAGAAAAAATACGCATTCATGAACATATTGCTACATTTCCGGTTAAATCATCCCATTATTCCTCAAGAGAGTATCATTATCTTGACTCTAATTTGACTGTCAGCTTAATGTACTCAATGTTTATGGAAAAATATCCAGGTTCAAAGATTAAGTATGAATTCTAGAACAAAATTTTCAAGGAGTAGTTTGATTTGAAGTTTGGTAGGCCGCAAGTTGATACATGCTGCATGTGTGAGAGCCTCTCACTCAAAATTAAAAGTAAGGACTTTAACGAAAATGCTAAAAGGGTGGCCACTGCTGAAATGTTGGTACACAAGAGGCGTAGCAAGAAATTTTATACTGCTTTGCAAGAGTCGACAAAGAAAAGCAAAGAATCTGACAACGTGGTAGCCTTAGCGTTTGACTATATGCAAAATCTACAGCTACCAAAAATTCCGGTGCAAGACTTGTTTTATTTAAGACAATTAACAGTTAGTGTCTTCTGTATTCACAACATGAAGACCGATGAAGTCGTTTATTTCATTTACCATGAAGGTACCGCCAAGAAAGGTCCTAATGAAGTGTGTTTTTTCCTTTACCAGTACATAAAAGACTACATACCTGATAATGTAAGGGAACTGCATCTCTTTAGCGACAACTGTCCAGGCCAAAACAAAAACAATACATTGATAAGAATGTGTCTGTTTTTGAAAGATTCAGGTCGGTTTGAAAACATACAGCAATATTTTCCAATCAGGGGGCACTCGTTTTTACCTTGCGATAGAGACTTTGGTGTTCTTAAACGCAAGCTAAAGAAAATCGATCAAGTTTATACTTTACACCAGTATGTAGAGATTATAGCTAATGCGAACAGCAAACACAGATTTTTTATTCATGCAGTAGATGGCAGGAGTGTAATTTTTAGGACTGGTGGCCAAGGATATACAAGAAAACTTCTGTATCAGTCGAAACCTCACAAAGAGGTATACTAAGGGAGAGAAAAGTTGCATTTAATATCAACAGTTTCCATCACTTTTCTTACTGCAAAACTAATGGAAAAGGTGTGGTGGTTGCAAAAGACTATATCAACGGTTTTATAATAAATACATTTCGTATAGGGCTTTCTGAAAATGAAGGTCCACCTCAAGAAATTTGTTATCCAACAGGAAAAATTCCTATAAAATCGGACATAATGGATCACATTAAAAAATCTGCTAAATATGTGGAAGATTCTACCGAAACAAAGGAATTTTGGGATGAAATTTTCGAATGGCCCATTGTAGAATAACAGAACTTGTAAAATTTGTGTAGTTTGATTTTATTTTTCCGTGTATTTTGTGTTAATAAACTGTTACTCACATATTACGTAGCTAATTTTTTTGGTATTTACCATTGATTGCAGAAACGGTATATGTTTGTCAACTTTGAAGGTCTGTAAGTCTTAAGTGATCAAAGCAAAATAGTCAAAAAAATTCTGAAAAAGACAGTGTTCCAATATATTTTTGATTTGTGCTTCAATTTTTTTCTAATTACTATACACAAGTCCCAAAAACAGTTTTTTTATTTTTCTCGAAACTTCAGTTTACTGACTTGTACCCTTTCTGCAATCAGCGATTCAATTTTAATAGTACCTATGTATTATATTATTATTATTAATAAAATCTGATACTTAATATAAATTTTCGTTTTGAAACGTAATTATTAAATCCCGTCCTCACTCCCTACCATAGTAAAATAATGAAATAATAGTATTATTCAACATTATAATATACATCATTTCTTGCATTTTTTTTCTAAATTCCTAGCATTTTTTTCTAAAATCCTTGCATTTTTTCTCAATTTGTGATGCATTTAAATGCGCATATTTTTGGCTTTTTCGGTTGCATTTTTTCCGAGCTTTACTAATTATATAGATACTTATTCCAAACGAGTCATTGATTCATTGCAATAAGGTTGAATTTTTTCAATAGTTATTTTTTCTCAGATTTTTTTCGTGCCATATTTTTGTTAGTACCAATTTTAAAATGTAGACAGTAGTGGAAGTATACAAGTATACACCAAAATTTTTGAATCGAGAATGTACGAGAGAAACCGATTAAATTATATATTTCAGGGTCCAACTGGCAATAGTATAATATAAAAAGTAATTACGCGAAAAAAGGTTTCAAATAGCGCTTTGATTTTCTTTTGCACCATTGGTCTACCCGAAGTTAACTGCTATCACCGTCCGCGTTGCCACATGTTGAATTTTTACCCCGTCCCTAGGATGTTTCAATTTTCAGATAGACATTCTTCAGACTAAGGAATACAATTGCGAATCGCACATATTATGAGCAATATATTTCGTAAAAACTTGCTGTATAAAATGTCATTGAATTATACACATTTAAATGCATCCTGCTTTTTTTCATAAATGGTTTTATAAAAAATATAAATTCTTAAAATAACCAAACACCATATATTATATTGTCTGATGGATTCTTTATACTTTAGTTCTTACAAGCCTATTATTTAATCTGCTTTGAAAATTAATACTTGCCCACTGTATTAAATGCCAAGAAATCGTCGTTGAAATAAACACAAGCGTCAAAGGCTATATCAGTCTTTCTAATTTTTTTCTTCCGTTTATCCATAACGTGCTTAAAAAACTGTCAATTTATATCAAAAATAACCTTGTGAAAGGATCTATATTAACCTAACCTAAGCTTATGGCTAAATTATCACATGGCCACTGCAGTATTGAATGTCAAATTACACTGAACAGCTGTTTAAACCAAGGGGTGAAAATCAATACCACTAAATATAGAAGGGGAAGTTCGCGATCGTTTTTAAGAACACATAGTCCAGGTAATAATATTAAATTCGAATACTAGTATGTAGTAATACAAAGTATATTATTTATAATATTATATACAAGACGATTTAACTAAAACCTATGACACTGTGCCCATAAAAAAAGCTCTGGAATCTGTTAGAAGAAACATTCATAAGAAAACACTTACAAAAGCCGTACAGCAGTTATATAAAAACTACATGTCACAAATTAAAATAGGAAATCAAACTTCTGAAGGATTCCCTGTAACAAAAGAGGGAGAGAGTCTGAGCCCAACGCTCTTTAAAATAGATCGGATTCTGAAACATGCCTAGTTTGCTTAAATCAAGGTGATATATTACCTGTCTAAATCGGTGTGACACTGAAAACTCAAAAATTGATGTCTCCTTTTGTTCTCCTGAACTAACAAAAAAATCGAGTGGTGTATACTCCAGACACATTAGGCTCTAATAACTTTGTAATTTTAATGATACTTAACCAACATACTGAAAACCAAAGTATTATCTATCCAAACATCAAGTAGAATACTAAAAGGGCGGACTGGAATTTATATACAAACGCTATTGACACTGTTTTCAATAATTATCAAACTGATCTTAATACGCAACAGAAATCTGAATACTTTATTAATACAGTTTATACACCTGCGGAAATTGCCATACCAACCCATACACCTTTTAAAATTAAAAATCTCTCTCCTCCACCGTGGTGGGATCAGGAGTGTAACAGCTGGATTAAAGAACGCCAAGAATCCCTAAAAACATATAAACAAATATCCAATATTGACTATTATCTGAATTACTAAGAAACCGTAGATAGAACAAAAAGGTAATTAAAAGAAAAGGCTAAAAATAGCTGGTCCAAATTCATATCTTCTTTTAACAAGAACACACCATTGACAACAATTTGGCAGCGGGCCAGATCAATGTAAATAAATCAACCCACTAAGCCCCTTCCTATAAAAGAAAAAATCCTAGATGATTTTTTTAATAAAGTTGCCCCCACCCTACCGGTAATATCTCTATTCATTTTGGTCATTCATAGCATATTACATACCTAGCGGGGAAGGTAGATTATTACAGGCCAGGCTTTGTTAATATAGCCGTGGCTGGAATGATCCTTTCCGCGTAGTATGTATCCTATTTTATTCACAATCGCTCAGTTACAAGCTTTTGAAAACATTAATTTTAAGAACATTCGTCATAATTTAATATTTTTTTTAACAAAGAACTTCATGAAACTATTGCTAAGCAATATTACTAGTTTTATGGTTTTGACAATTAAGTAAAAAATATTCTTTCCGTTACGAAATTTCAATTTTTTTGCTTAAAAAAGTGCATAATGAGTTTGAATGAACCTGTACTCCACCGGAAGTCTGAGAATACCAGTTGTTTGTATTAACTTATTTTTTTTTAAAACCAGCTTAACATGATATTGCCTTACTTCGACAAAGTGACACATGCTTCTAGCCGGAAAAGTACTTTTCCGGCGAGCGTGGAAGTGAAGGTAATGAGTCATTTCGGAACCGCTTTAAAGATAAGATATGTCTAGATTACTAACTGATTGTGAATAAAAATTATTTCCTTCTAAAACCTTTCTTAATGTCAGAATTAAACTTTACATTATACAATAGAAACAATACAAGCCCGGGTTTTAATGAAATATAATATCCAATGTTATCTAATTTACCTCTAATAACAAAAACACATTTACTTGGAATCTTTGAGTATTACTTATACTCTGACCCAAATAAGAGTTCTTTCATAAATGTTGTTGTGTTTCCTATATTGAAAACAGGAAAAGATCCTAATTCTGCTCAGACTTACCGTCGAATATCTCTTATTTCTTGTATATTGAAAACTTTTGAACGTCTCCTAAAAACGAGGTTAGAATGGTGGTTAAAAACATTACAACTGTTATCCAGAAACCAATTTGGATTAAGAAGAGGATTCGGTACTATGGATGCCCTGACCACAATAACTGTAGATATTTAAAATAACTTCTCCAGAAATAATTACTTGTCGACTCTCTTTTTAGATATAGTGAGTGCCTATGATAACGTGGATGTGTCCATTCTACTATCAAAAATGATTTCAATATTTCGGTACAAGTTGCTAACATATAACAGGTCTATATATAAATATATACATAAGAGATCATAAGAATCGCCTCATTGCCCCTCACCTCAATAGTTGTGGTTTACCGCAAGGTTCAGTGTTGAGCCCTCTATTGTTCAACCTATACTAATATTGTAATATATTATTCTAAAAATAGTTCATCAATCATGCAATTTCCAGAGAAATAAAGTATAGGAAATAAAATAACCAAATAGGAATATTTTGAATAGATTCATTTACATATAAATAAATTAATTTGTTTTAATGAACATATTGTAATGTTTTTCTTATCTATTTAAACAGTAAACGGGTGGGATAAATTTTAAATACACGGTATGGCTACTTACGAATTTATTTTAACACTAAACTACTCACTAACACTTAATTTATATACACACACAACCTTAATTATTAATTTATATCAACACTTTACTGTTCGCTATGTCGGTGTATTCTTGTTTATTTGTCGAGATCACTTTCAAAAAATAAACTAACTCTCTCTGGTCGGTTCTTTACATATATTAGTACCTTTTTTACTAGATAATTCTAGATTGCGGCTTACACAAAAACAATTGGCTTTCTGGCATTTGCTAGATAAGACTGGTCCCAAAACAATGTCTAGATAAGATAGTCACAATCGTAAACAGTTCTAAGAAATCCCTGCGCATCCGTCATAATTTCAAATTTTTTAACATGGCTTCAGGGATGGATTCAGGGACTATACCAGTGTGCTGTTTCGTAACATTACCCCCTCCTTAAATGGAAGTTCCTCCTGGAACTTTTGTGTGGCCGAGACTGGATGTTTGAATCGGCAACTGGCCCCATTTCTACACTTTCCGATCTTATGGGGGTTGTAGCTACAAATTAATATCTGGACACCGGTATCTCGAACGATAATCTCTACCATGTTCCTGATAACTCGCCAATCCAACTGGTTACTCGCTATCTTAGGCATAGCCAGTTTCTTCACGCTGGATTCTAACACATGGTCTCGAAGGTTTCGAAGTGCTTCCCACACATCGCGGTAGGTAGATCGATCTTGAAATTCATTTTTAGTTACCACGTAGAAGACGTACCGCGAATTATGTTTCAATTTCAGTGTCTTGCCAGGGGCTGGAATCTGGTCTTCAAGTTTTTCTAATTGCCCGAACTTCTTTCGAAAGAGGGATGCCAACCCTCGTGCGTTCTTGAGACGGGCGGGGATGTTGTATGCCAGTGAATAATCTTCTGGGAGAGTGAACAAATCTTGTCGTTGTTCTGAAGTGACTCCATATCTAGCTTTCCCGGTACCTCCATACGCGTCCATAAATTCATCGAAGGTAGGGTCAGACACATCTCGAATATGGTTTACTCCTTTTTCTAGGTCATGGTCTCCTTCGAATAGCGCTAGTCGGTTTTAGTGAACTATTTTTGGTTTTCCTTTTTGGATCTTGCTTATGCGATATATAACATCATTGATCCCTTTCTCGATTAAGTATGGACCTTCACAGGATTTTTGTAATTTTGGAGAAAATCCTTTTCTCCTCGTCGGGTTGTGTAACCATACTTTGTCCTCTTCTTTAAAACCGCCGTCTGTGGCGTGCGTGTCGTACCGACTTTTCATTCTGTCGCTGGTAACTTGAAGATTTGTTCGAACTAATTCATTCATGAATATCGTCCAGCCTTCTTCTCAATTGGATCACGTAGTCTTCTCCTGCTAGATATTTGACGGCAGATCGATAAGCCAATGCGAATAGGGAAAGATACAGGTCCCAATCTCTCTGATGGCTGGAAACTACCTTGGACAGGTATTTTCCAATAGTCCTGTTCATTCTCTCGACCATTCCATCTGACTGTGGATGTAATGCTGTTGTCCTGGTCTTCTTCAATCAATCTTCATCAATAGATGGCTTTCAAAATTTCTTCCTTGGTCACTGTGGACTTCCAATGGCACTCCATATCGGCTGATAAATTCTTTCACCAATACATCCGCGACAGTTGTGGCCTCTTGGTTCGGGATAGCGTAAATTTCCACCCACTTTGTGAAATAATCCATTACAACCAGGATGTATTTACCACCATTTTCTGTCGTCGGAAATGGTCCAGCGATGTCTAAAGCAATCTTTTCGAAAGGGCTTCCAACATTATACTGTTTCATATATGAGGTCAATTACCCGTAGCACAAGTCGTACATTTCTTACACCAGTCCTTCACATCATCGGAGCTGTTCATCCAATAAAACCTCTCACGGATTCGCTGGAGGGTTTTCTTCACTCCCAGATGACCTCCCGATGGACTGTCGTGTAACTTCTTTAGTACTTCAGCTACTCTTGTTCTCGAGATAACTAGCTGTCTCCTCATCTCGGAACCATCATAGTTTTCAAGGACTCTTGTCAACAGCCCTTCTTCCAGGACAAAGGAGTCCCACTGAGCCCAATACGCCTTGAGTTTCGGTGAAAATCTTGACCCTTCTTGCCAGGTAGGTCGCCGATTTTTTTCCTTCCATTGCCGGATCATCTTCAGGTGAGGATCATTCTCCTGGTCTTCTCTGATCCTGGTGGGTGACCATTCCTCGTTGACTACAGTAGTTCTTGAAACTGCAACTTCCTTAGATGTCGACTTGTTGCATTGTGAATAGTCTACAGGGTATGACCGTCTAGGCAAAGAGTTTGCTTTTCGGTGATTCACATCAGCTGGATGTTCACCCCTGTCTGATTCCCCCTGTGACTGGAGTTCTTGGGTTAAAGGAGGCTTGGGGCGCTTAGACGGACTGCGTACGTGCTCTAGCTCGCCACACTTCCGGCATTTCATCTTCTTCGGCTTCTTGTCTGCCATACCTTTCAACAAGTGGACGATCTGGTCAAGTTTGTCATCGTCATCTTCTTCCTGCATGATTCTACCTTTGTTGTACCGCTCTTCGTGGTGCTTTTCATTTAAGGGGTTCTTGGTTTGCAGCCGTAGGACGCTTACACGAACTGCGTGCTTGCTCTAGCTCGCCACAATTACAGCACCTGATTTTCTTCGGCTTCTTGTCTACCATACCTTTCAACAAGTTGACGATCTGATCAAGTCTGTCATCGTCACCTTCTTCCTCTATGGTCCTACCTTTGTTGTATCCGGAAGCCATCGTGGCTGCTTCATATTCAAGAACAACAGTCAATGCATCGACCAATGTTTTAGGATGGGCTAATCGAAGCGTGGTCACATAAGCCGTTAATAAAGGCCTGGATGCCATTCCATCATGTTATCTGGTGCCAGGGTTGGAATAAGTCATGTCTTTTATAAAAAAAGTCAGACTTTTTGAAATAATTCGGACTTTTTTGAATTAATTCACTTTGAAAAATTCAACTTTTATTTACTCAAACAAAAAAAATCTCAATCTCAATTTCTGCAAAACAATCTGAAACTATTGATTGAATAACGAATGATAAATACAAATGCAACTTATTACTTATTCAGAATCTTCATTAGAAAGGTCAGTTTTCCGGCTTTTTCTACTCCTAGTCGGTTGCGTAGATCCGAATGTACCAATCCGAAGGATGAAAATATTCTTTCCACTCCTGCGGATGAAGCTACTGCTGTCATAAGTTGTTTGATACTACTTTTCGCTGCAGGATCTAAATCTGTTAGTGAAAATGTTGACATCCACCACTCAATATCTGTCATACTTGAAATAACAGAATCTTGCATCAGGACCTCATCATAAGGGGATAACTTTCCATGGAATCTTAACAATACTGGTAACATGTTTGGAAACTCTGCAGCTGCACATTCCAAGGCCATTTGCTTTTCTTCTTCGGTTAAACTTATATTTTCCTTCATATTCGTTGGAATTAGCATGTGCGCAATGAAGTGGTACTTATGAACAGCTTGTGTGTACCTAGAAATAACTTTTTTTTCGCAGTGCTGTCGTGTAGTCCCTCATTTAAATCGTTTATTAATTTTTTCCAAATAACAACAGACCTTGCGATTGTGCAATTCTCTTTTTGAATTAAATCCAGTGCGCACGATATAGGTTTTAGTCGAGCCATCAGATCTTCAGCATTACGTTTAATGGCTATGTTAGAAACCATTTTAATTATCTCATTATCAATATTATTGAGATGTTCTTCGCAAATTTTAACCAGTGTATGCCAGTTTTTCAAATATGCCTCAAGTGAATCACGTGAGCTGTTCCAACGTACGTCAATTGGCAATGGAAGTGATGATCCACCTTCAGAAGATAATAATGCTTTTGCCAAATGGTTATTTCGGAAATACTTTATGATTCTCACTATATTGTTCATAACTCCTTCAACATTCAAATCTTTGGCAAGTAGATTCAATAAATGGGCCGAACAGCCATATGTAATAATATTTACATAATCACGTTTTTTTGTTGTTGTACTTGCAGTCTCATTCTTGACATATTGGAAGCATTATCTGTTACTACACTTCTCACAAAACATTTGAATTTTTTCTCAGTATCTTGAATAATTTTTAAAGTTAAACTTGTCAAATACTCACTGGTATGAGGACTACCAGAAGTATCTGTTGTGTTAACCAAAAATACACTACCATCCTCATTTACAACACATGCACATATTATAGGTTCGTTTCTTATGTTGGACCATCCGTCAATACTCAAACAACTTATTTTCTAAGTAAATTTGACACTTTTCTATTTCCTCCTGGTAAATTTGATCCAACAAAGTATCCGCAACTAATTTTCTATTTGGAGGCTTGTATCCTGGATGTAGCATTTCCGAATACTTCATAAATTCGGGATGTTCCACAAATCTGAAAGCTGAATTTGTAGCGAAAATAAATCTGGCACACTGCTTATCAAATCTATCTTTGTCATTTGCTGTAGTTTTTATTATAAAGGAGTTCAATGTTTTTTTTTGTGATTTTTGGATTGTACTGGTTGTAGCTTCATTAAATGTTTTGCGAATTTTTAAAGTCGGCGGTTCTGCATAAAAAGTGTAAATCAATACATTGGTATCAATAGGAAATTTGAAACTATCTTCAAACTTTAAATTTCTAATTAATTAAATATATCTGTTTTTAAAAGCTCACCTTCTCTAGTAGATCCATCTTGTGAAGAATTTGTAATTTTTCTTTTTATTACAGCTAACGGCATTTTCTCTTCCTCCTCTTCCTCAGTTCCACTGATATCCTGTATAATTGTATTTGTCTCTTCAGGATCATTTTTACAACTAAGTTTGTGTTTTTGCATGCGGCTAACCATAGCTTGCAATGTTTTACCGCATGATTTGCACACTGCTTTTTTGTTGGTTGGATTTTGTTGATTGCACTCCTCAAAATATTTTCAAATATGATCCCTTTTTCGTCCACTCATTTTTCACACGTTAATAAACAAACAGAATGTAACTTATTAAAATAATAAAAATTTTGAAGTTTAAAGCACAATCGGTCCCAAAAATAGCCAAATTTCACGATAACACTATCTACTCAACACTCTACATCTTAATAGTAATGCCGCAATGCCGGTATTTTCGGGATCCCTCTTTGATTTCGGTATTTCGGTGATTCCCCGAACCCGACGCGCGGGCGCTTTGCATTGTATTGTGTTGTGGGCACTCCACGGTTGTCGGATGTTCATGGTGGTCAGGTTTCGATAATATCATCGGATTTTTCAAATCAAACTTAGTTTGAATAGTTTGAAATGTTTGAATTAAATGCGATTTTTCCCCATTGGAAAAAGTTTGAATTAATCCATGACTCTTTGAATTAATTCACGAATTAAATCACTGACTTAATTCATATGAATTAATTCATGCCAACCCTGTCTGGTACTGATGGATAAGCAAATCGAAATAGTCGGGCAATATCCAGTTAATACTCTTGAAGGGTTTCGTCACGTTTCCGCCTTCGGTTCTTCAGCTGGAATCTGTACAAATGTTCGTGACCGTATCGCATGTCCAGCTGCTCAAAGTCATCCGTTTCTTCAAGAGGTATCGTCTGAAGTACATCTAAGGCATCTCCCCGAAGCGCGATAGTTAAGTTCACTGCCTACTCTCTATCGGACCAATTATTCACTCTAGCGGCTGCTTCAAATTGTTTCACATAATTGGTCCACGACATTTTTCCATCGAACGTTGGGGCCTTGTCTCGGTTAAAACTACCAATGTCTTCTAACTTAGGGTGTGTTTCTGGCTTGCAAGGTTTTGTTTGCTCGGTCTTCTTTTCTTTCGCTGGCGTGTCTTGAGTTCTTATATCTGTCATCTTTTTTTCTAACTCCTTGATTTTCTCGTCCATCGTTGACATTTTATTCTCGATTTCAGATTTTAGAGTCGAAATTTCATTTTCAACGTCAGCGGCAATGTCGTTTTTCATGAATAAGATATCGGCAGATATATCGTTCTTCAAAGCAGAAATCTTCTCGTCAATATTAGCAGAAATGTCGTTCTCCATAGCAGAAATCTTCTCGTCCATGTTCTCTTCTATTGCAGAAATCTTTTCGTCCATGTTAGCAGAAATATTAGCAGAAATTGACGAGATTAAGGTGGAAGCCTCGTCATTAAATAAAACTGAAACTTTTGATGAAACGACCGATATTTCACACCATTCTCAATTAAGTTTGACGGTTTGATTTGTATATCATAATGAAATAAAAGAATGTTTTCTATGATTTATAGATCTGCATAAATCACACTACAAAGCTAACACTTTTACTTCAGCTACAGATACAAAATAACCCGCCAGTTACGGATTTTGAACCAAAAATTACCGGGACAATTTTGGGGCAGTCAGTAATAAAACACATGAAGTTGTTAGGGCTTGATCTAGAAAAAAGTGTTGGTATTGGCTGTGATAACTGTTCTGTTAATTTATCTAAAGTTAAGGGGGCTGCACAGGAAATTCAAAAAGAGGCAAAAAGTGCCAAAATTTGTCCCTGCTATAATCACAGGTTAAATTCAGTTTAATCGCAGTCAGTTAAAAATTGTCTTGGCAGTATCCAAGAAATTGTAACTTTTTTAATCTTTCGTCCAAACGGACCTATGTGTTGGAAAATCATTTAAAATCCAAGTTAAAAAGCCCATGCCAGACACGATGGATTGAAAGGCACTATGCAATTTTACAATTTGCAACTGATCTGCCCCTTATTGTCGAAGCTTTGAGCGATATTGGTCAATGGGACGATAATTTGTCCTCCAGTAAGGCAAACATCTTATTAAGTTGTTTGTGATTGCGACTTCATATTTACAGTGGTGTTTGCCTATCAGATATTTTTAGCGTCACTTTACCTTTAGCTAAATACTTACAAAGTATTAACATCGACATTAATTCTGCCACATTAAAAATATAAGATCTTCTGAAAATTTTAAACGAAAAAAGGAGCAACGCTGATAAATACTTCATATCAACAATTTTTCCGCAGGTCGGAAACCCCCTTAAAAATCTTGGAGTAGAATTAAAACTTCCTCGTCTATGCACGCGACAAACTCAAAGACATACTTTTACTGACTTTGCCAAGCGACTATTGGAGGAGAAGCGTATATATTTCCATATTGGATATAATTCTTGGAAACATAAATATTGCTTTTAACGATAAAAATATTATATCTTTAAATCTGTATACACTTATTCCTAATTCGCTTAATAAAATCAATAATCAGAAAGCCCTAATACAGGTTTTATCGGACATAATTTTGGAGTTTGGAGATCTGATGGGTAATCCTTCTCTAGCACAATTGCTGGGAGAAATTCAACTGTATAAATAACGAATGATAGAAACCAGCAATGCCCTCGAAGCGTTACAAAAGTGCGATAGAAACGATTTTCCAATAGTTCACCAAATTCTAAAAATTTTATGCACTCTCAGTATATCGGTAGCAACGGCAGAAAGAAGCTTTTCCACCTTAAAGTTAATAAAGAGTTAACTGCGAACTATTATGGCTGCAGATCGGTTAAATGGATTAGCTTTATTATATATTCATAGTGTTACGAAACAGCACACTGGTATAGTCCCTAAATCCGACTCTGTCTAAGCCAGGTATGAAAGTTAAAATTATGGCGACCGCGCAGGGTTTCCTAGAATTGTTTACGAATAGTGACTATCTTATCTACATTGTTCTTGTGACCAGTCTTATCTAGAAAATGCCAGAAAGCCAATTGTTTTTGTAATCTAGAATTATCAAGTGAAAAAGGCATTAATATATATAAGGGACCGATCAAGAAGAGTTTAGTTTAGTTGATAATTTGACATCGTGAGATAAACAAGTAAATATAAATTAGTTTAAGCGAATATACTGTGTATATAATAAGTGATTAGTTAAGTATATATAAATTAAGTGTTAGTGAGTAGTGTAGTGAATAAATAAATTAAGTAAGTGAACCTACAGTGTGTTTAAAAAGTATCGCACCCGTTTGCTGTTTAAAAAAATTAGAAAAACATTACAATAGAAATTGTGAATTAAATACTGAAAATATAAACCAATTCGCTAATAAAAAAAGACGGCTAGAATTTTTTACAATTTAATTTTTTGAAGTTTTTTGTGATTTTGTTTGTGTTTGTTTAAATTTAATTTGTATTTGTTTTAAATTAATATTTTTATGTTTTCTTTTTCCTTTATTTCTTCATCTTTTCTGTGAATGCAAACATTTTTTATTCTGTTTTTTCTGAATTTAATTTTTTTTATTTGGTTATTACCTACCTACATGACATATTATTTTCAACATTTAGTGATAAATCAGTTTTATCAAGCGGTGTCACTTAAAAAACAATTTAAAAAGTATTTTGTAAATAATATTGTTCTTCAATTTAATTATTATGATCATAATGTTAATTTTATTATTATTTAATGTAAATGATGTGTCAACAAATTTTATTAAATATTATCACAATTAAAATAAACACTATGTATAATAAATAATAACACTATACCCAGAGTTTATTTTTATTTAATATATAAATATAAAAAAAACATATACCGATTGTTTATTTTCATTGTAACAATATTTTATGTAATTATTTTAGTCTTTATATTATCAATTATTTTTTTATTACCGAGTTTATTATTCAATTATAAAAAAATAAATAAAATAAATTATCTAAATAGTATTAAAAAATATATTTTTTGAGTATTCCCTTTTAATTTAATCCTATACCTAACTTAGAATATTCTCCAAGACCAAATCATAAAGCCGCCACTGAGCCTAACGTAGCGTTTCCTGTGACCCCCTCCCAAGGATGGAACGTAGTTTTTGACTATCACGTCCAGAAGATCTTTTGGGTTTTTTTGTTAACAAACTATTTAAAAACTATTTCGTTTAAAATGAAGAAGACTAATATTCGTAATAGGTATATTGTTTATAGCTACAAAAGTTCCGACTCAAATGGGTACATGGGCCATCCATGTCAATTCAACACACCTAATTTACCTCACATTCTCATATTTTGCTCGAATTTGGCATGTTTGTAGTAGGTGTTAAGACTAAGAAAAATGACATATTTTAATTAATTTTTAGTTCTAATTTATAGTAAATACATTGTTCACTATTTATATTAAACACAGTTCATTTTTATTGTTCTGCTCATGACTTGATTAAAATGTAGACTGAACTGCGGTTCGTAAGTAGTCGCTTATATATTAAAACGATTTTCTGGAAAATTTGGATTCCTGAAATTTCTAGATTGCTCTAGATATAAAAGTAACCAATGCTTGAGAACAAACATTCAATTATTCGGTAAATTATTTAGCAAAATAAAATACATGTAGCTTGATTCTACTACTACCCTCTCTCCCCCCAAATAGCTCAGCGAAGCTTTCGAACTGATCTCTCCACCTCATGAGTTAGTTGGTTTATGGACGCTTCCTAGACAGAAACTCACTTTGGTTTTGATGGCCTGTGAGAGGCTTTGTTAGATTTCGAATATGTAATGTTGGATTCCTTAAACCGTAGAAAGTGTGAATTTAGTTTCAACAACCACAATTAAACTGTCAAATTCTTTACATGACGCAAAATGCAGGATCGTTCTTCACGAACCGTAATCAAACTATCAACAAAGCTCGGAAAAATATGCGTAGTCAGTAGGTATTTCTCGAACCAAAAAGAAGAAGAAGAGTTTCTCAAAAAGATGATCGACAATCGACCAATTTTTTGTAAAGATCTGGATTAGAGTAGAATAATGAAACAAGCGCCAAGTTTAAAATCAAGTGATCTGATACTATTCAAGTACAGAGAATGTCCTTCAAAGCAAGGTCTTTATGTGTATACATGAATGTTTTATAGTTCATTTAGTACTAATTTTCTCTTTCAGTTCTAAGTAACAACAAGTGAATGATCAAGTGACAACCAATAATTTAACTAGCATTATTGTTTATATTTTGTAAATGGGCTGTAAATTTGTGGGTAAAAAATAAATATAACTACAACACTGATTTTGCGTCTTTTTTGTAGTTCTTGGAGTCAAAAATATACCTTTAACTCCACAGCTTTGTTTTCCTACTCACTATATGCATGAACTAATCTTACCTATATGAAAAATTGGTCCCCTTTTCCAGTTCTATAATAAATATGCGAAGTGGTTTCTCGTTTGCGGTTGAAATTCTAGTAACTATTATCGATATTATTATTAACACTATTTAAATTAATTCGAGGCACCGTTTACCTTACATATTATTCTCCAATTACAGTAAACCAGCCGTTAAACTTAAATTTTCTTTTCAACAACAACAATATTAAATAACCGAGAATAATCATTAATACGGTGGTGAAGCAACAGCGACCTATCACTTTGTACGCGCTCATTTTTTATTTAAAACGTCCGTTCAAATGTCACTAATAATCAACATAATAATGTAAGGCACTTGGTTCACTTCCTTGTCGGTCAAATAACGATACGATATGATGTATTCCGAAGTTCGAGGTAGCGGCAACAATGTTAAAATAGACTAGTCAAAATCTTAAAATATTGAGCAAAAGGGCATCGAGTGCGTAACAGAGTACTCCTGGGAGAAAATAGGTCATAAAATATACGAGGGCTATCTGTTTGTATATACTGCAAATATAAATGAACAATGTTCAAAATGTATTGGAAATACAAATATTTATTGAAGTGAAACTTTTTATGGGACACTATAGGAGACATGAGAGATAACAAATCTGTTTAACTCCTTGTCCTTTTCTAATTATTATTTACTTGAGCTCCTTTCACACTCACCGGTTTTGGACGGTCGGTAAAAAGTCGACCTTTTTTACCGGAACGCCTATACTTTCAGACACACCGATTATTTACCGGTGTGCTCATTAACCCGTGTAAATACTCGCATGTTCAGTCACCCTTGGAGGTCGGTATGCATATTAGGGTGGGGCGAAATGCGAAAAAAAAATTTGTAAATTTTTAAATGCAATACCCGTCAAAAGTTGCCTAATAATTGAAGTAATTTTTCTGTATAATCAGGGCCGGATTAAGACATTAGAGCGCCCTAGGCTGACATCAGTTTGGCGCCTCTAAACTAGGAAAGTGAAAATATAAATACAAGTAAAATAAAACGCGTTTCACAAAATATATATGTATTTGTGAAAATGTACAAATCGATTATTTAAAGGTGGATTTTACGACACTTAATACTTGAAAATTTTTGTATGATATCTTTCTTTTAGTGCCTCACATTCTATACATAATATTGAGAGGTCAGCAGTTTTATCGACTGTTAAAGAATTTCTTAAGTAATTTTTTTTACTCGTTTTAACACGGAGAAGGACCTTTCGCCTGTACAATTCGTCACTGGAAGACACAGATATATTCTTAAAATAATGTCCATGTTGAGAAACATACAAATTAAATTTCTGCTGCGGAGTGTTTGCAATCATGACATGTTTTTTTCTCAGTTAGGTGAGTCCAGAGTTTGAATAAAATATTTGAATTGTACACATTCATTTTCAAAATTACAATCCAAATCTCTAGTATAAATTCCTTGAAGATGTCTGCACTTTTCTTTTATTATATTGTCTTCAGTGTTTTTTAAGTTTGTAAGAAAACCAAAAGATCGATTGATTTCATCGTACGATTTTTTTCGCCTCTCGAGTCCTGATACTATATTGTCTACAACCACGTAGAACATATTTACTTCTATATCTGTCCTACCATCAAAAGTGGTTTCTCCAACATCACTCTATCCTGGCAAACATTTCCTTTTCGAATCCAACGTATAGGCACTACATTTTGTTAACAATTTACCGCTTTCCTCGTATTTGTTATAAGTTGTTCTCATTTCCGTAACAAAGTGAATTAATGATTTATAGAGTTGAACGGCTGTCGCTATATCCATACTTTGCTTTTGCAAAGACTGGCTTGTTTTGTGGAATTGAATTAAAATATCTCCCCAGAAAGAGAGTATAATGCCAGTCTCCAAGCTTAACATTTTTTTGCAATATACCATTCCCCTCAGCATTTGTTTTAGGTGCTTGCGAGGTATCATTCACAATAAAATTCAAAGCTTCTTTAAAAGCATCGTAACTGTCATAAAGAGCGGTGCAGGCATCGACTCTCGCTGACCATATATTAGCTGAAAGTTTTTTAGGCAGATGTAGTTCTGACCCACTCACAGTTCTGTTACGTGTTAAACACTCTTTCATTATTTCCCACCTATAGGTTGATGCTGAAAAGGAAGTGTATATTTCTTCCACAAACAAGAAGAAATTTGTTACAACAGGAGAACACTCTGCAGCGCAGGTTCCTACTAAATTCACTGAATGGGCAGTACATGGTATACATTTTGCCAATTTGTTATTTTCCTTGATTCTAGCTTGCAAACCAGAATATCGACCAGACATGTTGCTAGCGTTATCGTAAGATTGTCCTCTACAGTTCTGTATGTCTAATGACATATGTTCTAAAACTTTCAAAACTGCTGTTTCCATACTTGAAGCTTTGTGCCCTACCTTAGCAGCATTCTAGTACCGAACCATTTTCAATCTGAGAACAACAGTAAGTTGGTCAGTATGGGATGTGTCGGGTGTAGAATCTATGATTATTGCAAAATATTTCGTGTTTTTTATTTCTGATGCAAATTGTTCTCTTAGATCAACCGCCATGAGTTTTATAAACTCATCACAAATAGTTGATGACAAATAAGAAATATTTCCTTTTCCTGGATTGCTTTTTGTTTCAATGTGGGTTTTCAGAAACGGATCGAATTCTGCTAAAAGCTCTAACGAACCTATGTAGTTGCCGTTATCAATAGCTCCAAACATTTAACCAGAACCCCTAAATGCTAAGCCACGCGATGTCAAAAAATTTATAACTGCAACTACTCATTTAAGTATGTTAACCCAGTAATATCTTCCTGCAAGGTACTGCTTATGAACTTCGGTATCTATTTTCCCTAAGACATTTGATCGCGCAATATACTCCTTCACATTTTCACAGTGTTCAGTTCAGAAATCCGATGGGTATTTTTCCATTCGTTGAATCCAGTCATGAAATAATTCGTTTTTGTCCGGTTAAATAATTTACAATACAAACAATAAACATTTCCTGTTAGTGCTGAATATAATAGCCATTGACGACGTACGTACCCCGTTGTGCAAAGTTTTAGAAAACATATTTTTTGAAGCAAATCTACTATGAATATCATAAATTCGTTTCGATTTTTGGAAATCCATTTTAGAAATTTCTTGTACAATTACAGATGGGTTCCAGCTGGGTCTGTGAAATCGACTTTTGAAAATAATTCTGACGTTTCTTGAGGATTGCTTGATGACGATGCACAGTCCTGAACTTCATCAGTATCAGAATTGCATGAGTTTATTGCGGTTTCTAGAGGATACAAAAATAAAAATTACATTCTTACACCGCGTTATTCAATTATCTGCTTACCTCTATCCATAATATCATCATTACTGAGAGTTGATTGTTGTTCATTATCTGCATCGGCTTCCGTACCTCGAACAGGTTGACGAAAAAAAAAGAATTTAATTTGGGTATTTTTTTCAATAACTTCTCCATTTTTTCTTGCTTTTCTTTTTCAGCCTTCTTCCTTTCCCACCCACTAAGTTTTCTACTTCCTCCACTTCCACTCATTGTTTTCGATAAAATGATAAAAAACACAAAAATACCGCAACTGATATATATTATTATAATTGACGATTACTCGATTACTGCCAGCGACTGAATTAACTCAACTGACTACCTTCAATTTTTAAAATAAATGTTTCCAAAGTTTACCAATTTTTTTTTGTGAACTTTGATGTTGCGTTCCCAATCACCCTTTGTCAGTTTTTTATTTTGGCGAGCGCAAGGCGCACGTGGCGGTACTTTGCATATTAGCATATTTATCTCTGGCGGCATCCCGTCACTGCCGCAAAAAGAGATTTGTCTATAGTTACCACAATACCGCATTGATAATTAAAATATATGGATGTAAAGGGGTGCTTTTCAATATATCCAAGTATTCAAACCCGGCCGACTGAAATAATGATGTCTCTATTCACTAATGTTGTTAATAAAAGTTTGTTTAATATTGGTGCCTTACAACACATTCGATCTCCACGAAAAAAATACGTATACAGCAAAAATGATTTGCACGAATTGTGACTATCGTTAGTGGTTTGTCCGGTCAGCCGGCGCCTATTTCTTTCACGGTACCCTAGGCTATAGCCTAGTCAGCCTATTGGATAATATGGCACTGTGTAAAATCTTACTTAATTTCAAAAAATTCTTCTGCCTTCATCTCAGTCACAAAGCTGTGAATCCTTCTTAGAAACGGTAAAAATGTTACATCACAATGAATATTTATTTAATTAAACACTAGTCGAGGTTTTACATACATATTATATTTTTTTACATAATAAACCAAAAACATCAATAGCAATGCTTCAAAACGACTGCTGGCAAAACCCTAAACTTCTTGAAAGTTTGATTTTGTCTTAAAAGTTGGAAGATCCTGTCGAGACTTGATTTTATCTCGGATAATGCCATCTCTTGACGCAGATTCAACAACAGACATGCATGCGTCTGTTACTAATTTTACACAACGTTCCACTGATTGTATGTGGCAAGGATATCTTGTAAAATTTAGTACTGGCGTTTCATTGTGCCTAATAAGTAACTGCAACTCTTCATAAAATGTGTCTCTTAATATGAGGCTCCGTTATTTTTGTAGTCTGCCAGTCAATAATGTCAATATAGTCAGTAGCCTTAAAATTTACCAGGGGAATGTTGAATTGTCTCGTAACATTTGTCAAAAGTTCCCTTTGTTCGGCTCTGGATTTAAGGATACGTCACAGCCATTGCTCTCGTATGTGTCGCTCCTCATCAGTTTTCATACTCAACAAAATATTTTCTGGATGAGCAAAATAAGCATTCCTTTCAATAACGGGTTCTACTAAGTTCTTCAAATCGTCGCTCAAGTATCTGGTTAAACTAATACTCTTCCAGGTGTGAAGGCATAAACCTTCAAAATAAATCCAACTACAGTTTTTAATCCAATCCACTTAATCAAGTTATCCTACGGTCCATTTGTTCCAACATACACTCTGAGAATAGAGAATACAGTTGGCAGTCGTTAGCTATCTTGCATGAGACAACTTGCCTGGTTCGCTATTACACAAACTGAGAGAACAATGCCCCTTTGAAATAGCCTGGCACATGTCCCAGAGATACTTCTGATCTGTGCTAATTTCTCTATTCTCCCCATCACTGACCGAAAGTTTGCATTTAATGCTTTCAAATTTAACTAAAGTTAACTGCACACATTTTTCCAGCGACTTGCCGATGTCTCCAGAAAATGTTAGTGATCCAGTCGTGCTGCCATCAAGGTGCTGAAAAATATGACGCAAACAAAGATGATTCCCATGTAGTTGGCGAATAAACCACTGAACACAGTTCTAATTCTAGGAGCCTTATAACACCTCCTTTGTATCCGGTATTGACATTGGTACCGTCGCAACCAATACATGTCAGATGCTCAAGGCTGATATCATTGGTTCTGAAAAAGTTAAGGATGGCTTCTTTAATATTTTCTGCAGAACCCGAAAAAGAAGTAACGTGACTTAAATATTGTGAACCGGCTCTTCCATTAACGACAAATGTTCTTCTACGACAACACGACGATGGGTGTTCCATTCCAAGAGTATTATCTTTTCTTCTGTCAAAAAATAACGCACACATTAGTTTGGGCTTATCTGTTGTTTTCAATTCACGACGAACTTTTATTCTTTATCTTTGAACTTTACGTTTCTTAATTACCTTTGATGTATCTTCTTTCGTAATTATACCAACATCTTGTAAAACGGCAGAGGCAATGGCAGCAGCAGTTCGATTGGAAACCCCAAATATATCACATGTTTTGGCAAATGTTGGTAATAGATTTCTCATTTGAAGTTGTGTAGCGCGTTCTTTGGTTTGGTATATGCTGCAATTTATTGTTACTTTCTGAGGATGAATATTGTTACGAGACAGCACACTGGTATAGTCCCTAAATCCGACTCTGCCTAACCATGTATGAAAGTTGAAATTATGGCGGATGCGCGGGGATTTCTTAGAATTGTTTACGATTGTGACTATCTTATCTAGAATTCTCTAGTAAAAAAGGCACTAATATATATATAAAGGACCGACCAGCGGATAAGTTTAGTTTACTTTATAATTTGACATCGTGAGATAAACAGTAAATAAGTGAATATAAATTAAGTGATTATATAAATTAATTTAAGTGAATATACTGTGTATATAATTAGTGAACAGTGTAGTGAATAAATAAATTAAGCAAGTGAACCTACCGTGTGTATAAATTTATCCCACCCGAAATAAAAAACGTTTTAATAAATATGAAAAACATTACATTGGTGTCAGAAGTGGGATAATATGAATAAATTGCTACGTAAAAATGGCCAAGAGACTATGTGACTTGAAAGTGTCTGAGTTAAGAGCAGAATTGGAAGATCGTGAGTTGGAAACGTCCGGTAAGAAAAGTGAATTAGTAGAAAGACTTAAAGTGTCACTGTAAAATGACGGCTTTGATCCAGAAACAGTTTTAATTAATGACGAGGCTTCCACCTTAATCTTGTTAATTTCTGCTAACATGGACGAGAAGATTTCTGCCCTGGAAGAGAACATGGACGAGAAGATTTCTGCTATGAAGAACGATATTTCTGCCATGGAAGAGAAAATTTCAACGGATGTGAAAAACGATATTTCTGCTTTGAAGAACGATATATCTGCCGATATCTTATTAATGAAAAACGACATTGCCGCTGACGTTGAAAATGAAATTTCGTCTCTAAAATCTGAAATCGAGAATAAGATGTCAACGATGGACGAGAAAATGAAGGAGTTAGAAAAAAGATGACAGATATAAGAACTCAAGACACGCCAGCGAAAGAAAAGAAGACCGAGCAAACGAAACCTTGCAAGCCAGAAACACACCCTAAGTTAGAAGACATTAGTAGTTTTACCCGAGTCAAGGCCCCAACGTTCGATGGAAAAATGTCGTGGACCAATTATGTAAAACAATTTTAAGCAGCCGCTAGAGTGAATAATTGGTCCGATATAGAGAAAGCAGTGAACTTAACTATCGCGCTTCGCGGAGATGCCTTAGATGTACTACAGACGATACCACTTAAAGAAACGGATGACTTCGAGCAGCTGAAGAAGAGGTTGGACATGCGATATGGCCACGAACATCTAGAGTACTTGTACCAATCCCAGCTGAAGAACCGAAGGCAGAAACGTGATGAAGCCCTTCAACAGTTTGAAGTGGACATTGCCCGATTAGTTTGATTTGCTTACCCATCAGCACCAGAGAACATGATGGAATGTCTGGGCATCCATGCCTTTATTGATGGCTTACGTGACCCCGAAATGCAGAGGACGCTTCGTTTAGCCCATCCGAAAACATTGGTCGACGCATTGACAGCTGCTCTTGAATATAAAGCAGCCACGATGCCTTCCGGATACAACAAAGGTAGGACCATACAAGAAGAAGGTGACGATGACAGACTTGACCAGATCGTAAACTTGTTGAAAGGTATGGTAGACAAGAAGCCGAAGAAAATCAGGTGCTGTAATTGTGGCGAGCTAGAGCATGCACGCAGTTCGTGTAAGCGTCGTACGACTCCTGCAATCCAAGAACCTCTTAAATGCAAAGCAGCCACGAAGAGCTCGCGGAACAACAAAGGTAGGACCATGCAGGAAGAAGATGACGATGACAAACTTGACCAGATCGTCAACTTGTTGAAAGGTATGCCAGATAAGAAGCCGAAGAAGATCAAATGCCGCCGGAAGTATGGCGAGCTATAGCACGTACGTTGTCCGTCTAAGCGCCCCAAGACTCCTGTAACTGAAGAACTGCAGTCACAGGGGAAATCAGACAGGGGTGAACATCCAGCTGATGTGAATCACCGAAAAGCCAACTCTTTGCCTAGACGGCCATGCCCTGTAGACTATTCAAAATGCAACAAGTCGAAATCTAAGGAAGTTGCAGTTTCAAGAATTACAGTAGTCAATGAAGAATGGTCACCCACCAGGATCAGAGAAGATCAGGAGAATGATCCTTACCTAAAGAAGATTCGGCAGTGGAAGGAAGAAAATCGGCGACCTACATGGCAAGTGTCAAGATTTTCACCGAAACTCAAGGCATATTGGGCTCAGTCGGATTCCCTTGTCCTGGAAGAAGGGCTGTTGAAAAGAGTCTTTGAAAACGATGATGGTTCCGAGCGGAGGAGACAGCTAGTTATCCCTTGAACGAGAGTAGCTGAGGTACTGAAGAAGTTACACGACAGTCCATCGGAAGGTCATCTGGGAGTGAAGAAAACCCTTCGGCGAGTCCGTGAAAGGTTTTACTGGATGAATAGCTCCGACGATGTGAAGGACTGGTGTAAGAAATGTACGACTTGCGCTACGAGTAATGGACCACATCGCAAGAGAAAGCACCTATGAAACAGTATAATGTTGGAAGCCCTTTCAAATTTTCCTTATATGTGTCGATGTTCATCTTGGCTTTTAGTTGCTTCATTAAACGCATGTAACTACTGTAATATTTTAGAATTAGTCATTAGATGCGAGGTTCAGAAAGCATTGGGATTGAGGCTTTCTGCCATATTTTACTTAATTTTAATGTTAATGCATTGAATATTTCGGAAACAGTTGGCTCTTTTTTATGAATCTTGTTTGAATTCATATCGCAACCATAAATAACACTTAAGAATATCTTGGTGTTATAAGGCTCCTAGAATTAGAACTGATACGACTTCTTCAGTGGTTTATTTGCCAACTACATGGGAATGAACTTTGCTTGCGTCATCTTTTTCAGTAGCTTGATGGCAGCACGACTCGACCACAAACATTTTCTGGAGACATCGGCAAGTCGCTGCAAAAATGTGTGCAGTTACCTTTGTTAAATTTGAAAGCATTAAATGCAAATTACCGGTCATTGATAGGGAGAATAGAGAAATTAGCACAGATCAGAAATATCTCTGGGACATGTGCCAAGCTATTTCAAAGGGGCATTGTTCTCTCAGAGTATATGTTGGAACAGAAGGACCGTCGGATAACTTATAAACTTTAGATGACTTTATATTGAGCTTCTCTATGAAGACTCAACCATCCTCTAACTATGGAGCTCGTCATACCTGGAAGAATATTAATTTAACCAGATACAAATTTTTCATTTGTTCTATCAGAAATTGGAGCACAATGAGAAAGTAAATGGAGACAATTAATTTAATGCTTAATTACACTAGATGTTTTAGTTATTCCATATTAGTTACCACGCCAGTAAGTTTTATTTTGTAAATTTTTCTTTGAAATTAAAACGACGAAAAAAAGTTTCAAGTCACAACATTATAAAATACACTTACTGAGTAAAATGTGTCACATCAAATTTATAATTTACTAATACTTATTAAATTTTGAAACGTATCTAATTTATTATTTAAATAGAATACAAATTTAAGCACCGTAACAAAAGACTTGCATCCTTTTACTAACGGCAACTTCTATAAATCTATTTAAACACTTGTCCTGAAATATAACGTATTTCTGACTTAACATAATTTACTTCTGAGGTGTTGAATTGATCTGTGAGGCCCAGAAATTTCTTCCCAGACAAACGACGATATTCATTAATAATTTCCTTTAAATTAACGAAGTAAATTACGGTTGAGGGTCGGCCAGAGCTTACGTTTACGGTGATTTTCATCGCTCTCTATTATAACTAGACTATATTAAATTTTTTGTTTAAACAATGATTATTTCCCAAGTAATTTAAGTCGATTTAAAGTTATTCATGTAGGGGTTATCACTAACTAGAGTACATTATCGCGATAATTAGTTATTGATTGGTTAAGCAAAAATATTGATAACCAAGAATAAAATACGGAAGATATAAGTAAGTTGTTTACAATAATTCAATTGATCGATATTTATTTTTGCAAATAGTTCTATTTTTTTATCATTCAAATGAATGTAAGTGGTTTTCCACATAATTATTTTCTTCCTTTTATATTTTAATCAACGAAAAGAAAACCTGAAAATACATGTGATGTATTGATAAAAAATATAAATATAATAAATTTTCAAAAATTAATGAAAGGTTTGGAGTAAGTCAAAGCATATTTTGGAAATAATTTCTTTTATATTCTGAAAATCGTTGCTCATACATATATTTTTAAATGGATGAGCCTTCAAATTTGAATTCACTCATATTCGAAATCTTTTTATAAATATATACAAGGTGTTTAGCAAGAAATCACCAATAATGTGCACATTCCTTTCCCTAGTTTAATGCATCTAATCCAAAGTTGAAATTTCATTTACATATCGGATTGTTTACTATAAATTGACCCCCCTTTAACCCTTAAACGCCCGAATTAATTTTTGTTTTAAATTGCCAGATTTGTTAACTGTTTTCGTTTTTATTAATCACGTGGAGGCGTGTTTATACAATTTTTGTCTTAAAAAATGCTTACTTTTCAAAAAAAATACTGTTACCATATGGTTACACTAGGCGCTTGTGTAATACAAAATGTGCACATGTTCACAAACTTATATTTTGAAATAAAGTAACAAAAAATAATACTAATTTGTATGAAAGATCGAAAAACACGGTATGCAAAGTCCGACATCACATTTTTTGCACATGGTGCGCACGTATGAAGAACAACCCTCGCCTGAACATCTCCTTCTTTTATTTCCTGGACAGCTTTCAACTAAATGGTCTAGCCTATCATATCGTAAGCTGTCTGAAATTCGGTTCAAAGTGATACTGGATCGCGAAGTAGCAGGTCTACCAGGACCTTTTGGTGCCGAACCATATGTTTTTAAGTCACTGTTGGCAATTTCTCTGCGAAAAGTTAGCTGCTGAAAGCTTCCACTGGCTTTTTTATGAAGCTGCCAACCATTATTTATGCATATGTCAATTAGCCATGTAAACTGACACCACCACCATTTTTTGCCTCTTATACCTATCCGATATCTATTTATATTCTCGTCCATCAAATCAGTTCCGCCCATGGATGAATTATACTGCCCTATTACGTTAGGACGAAGAACGGTAATCATTTGCTTCTCAGCTTGGGAAAAACATCTAACATTGGTATTTGGAAAAATGCCATGGCAAGTAGAGGCTACGGTTACGACACTATTGTCTAACCAACGTACAAATCCCACAGGTTCGCTCAATGTCAGACTCGTAAATGCCTCTATAATTTTTCTGAAATCTTTTTTTATCTGATAATGGACAGTTTTTTGACAAACGGTTCTCACGGATGGTACCTGTTGCGTTGTACCCTTGTTGTTTTAGGTAGAGTAAATTGGGGGAATATGCCGCGCTGGGTAATACGCCGCAGTTTGATATTTCCGTTCCAAGTCAACATTTGGCAACAATGGTCGTTCATCCATATTTGTGTCAGACAGAAAACAAGCGTGAATCATTCGCAAATCGAAACCATTAGTTTTTTAGTGAGTGACGTCGATATAAAGGTAAGCACCGTGTAAAATAGTTTCTAATGTTAAGTTATATACAGTGGTGAAGGAAGTCTTAAGCAGATTTCGTCAATTTTAATAGAAGTGTGTCAAAGAATGATTCATAACCTTACTCTTTTTTGGCGGAACACTCTGTTAAACGTATGATAAATATGTGTTTTGATTTTATTTGTTATAAGATGCAATATGGGGTATTATGCGTCACATTTTTTCAACTGCGGCGTATTACCCTGAGCGTATTACTCTTACCCTTACCTGCTTTTTTTTGGTTTCAGATGCCTCGTACTTTTGTTCGGAAAAACGTTAGAGCTTTATGGTCAGAAGAAGATCTTGGCAATGCCATTGAAGATCTTAGACATGGTAGAGGATCTGTTCGCCAAATTAGCTGTACTTATAACGTTCCTGCCCGTACTTTGATGAGAAGAATGCGGTCTGGAAACCTCCGCAAAGAAAAATTGGGCCGCAAAAGTTGTCTAACTTCAGATCATGAAGCAAGTTTGGTAAAATACATCCAAACTATGGAAAAGCATGGATTTGCACTTACATCAGTTGATGTGAAAAAGATTGCATTTTCTTTTGCGGTTCAAAATAATATTTCAAATACCTTTAATGTCGAGAAAAAGCAAGCTGGGTATGACTGGTTTGTATCGTTTATGAAAAGACATCCTGAATTGTCAATTCGCCAAGCTCAAGGAATGTCTATAGCGCGAGCGCAAGGCATGTCTAAGAATGAATGCGAACGATATTTTGATCTGTTGCAGAAAACATTAACAGATAATGACTTAATGAACACCCCGAGAGAAATATTTAATATCGATGAATCAGGGCTACAACTTAACAATAACCCAGGAAAAGTTATTGCCACTAAAGGCACCAAAACCGTAAACTGCGTTACAAGTGGTGAGAAAGGTGAGACGGTGTCAGTTATAGCCTGTGTTAATGCAGAAGGTCATTTTCTTCCTCCCGTTTGTATCTTTAAAGGCAAGAAGAAAAAACAAGAGTTCGAAGATGGTTTGCCTCCTGGGGGTAAAGTTATAATGAATGAAAAATCGGCATATGTAACAACAGATATTTTTAAAATATGGCTTCGAGAGCACTTTATTGCCAGAAAAGAGCCAGGTAAAGTATTGCTCATTTTAGATGGCCATTCGTCGCACTGTTCGGATGTAGAATTATTAGATTTAACCGCAAGCAACGATGTCATCATGTTGTGTCTACCAAGCCATACGACACACTGGCTTCAGCCACTAGACAGATCGTTTTTCAAACCTTTAAAAACCTATTGGTCACAAGCCTGTAATAACTGGATACATAATCATCCTGGTCGGAAATTGAATAGGCTACAGTTTCCAGCACTCTTAAACAATGCATGGTGTAAAGCAGCTACGGTTCAAAACGGGGTTTCGGGTTTCAGAACCTGCGGAATCCATCCATTTAATGCAACCATAATTCCCGATCATGCTTTCATCCAGCATACTCCCGCGACAATTCCTAGGAACAATAATTTAGAACAAAATGCTGATGGTGTTATTCCTGATGATGCCGACAACAATGTTGAAGATAATCCTAATGATGAGGTCAATAATATTCATAACAACGAAGTATCATTTGAAGCGATCGTACCTATTCCAGCTATACCTGGTCCAAGTGGGTGTCAGAAGAGAAAGCAGCATGCTCAGTTACTTACATGCCCAGAAACAATTGCAGAGAAACGAAAGAAAAGAGAAATTAAAGACAAAAAGGAAGCAGCAAAGCTAAAACGTAAAAAAAATAAGATGGAAAAAGATGAGGCCGATAAAGAGAACAAAGGAAAAAAGAAGACATTCACTCAAAAGAAAAGACGTGATGCTAATCCTGATACTAGTTCATCAGAAAGCGAATTAGAAGTGCCTACAATGGAGAGCGGTGAATCAGAATTGGAATACGATGAATCAGAATATTGTGCACAATGCCGTGGATACTATTTTGATAAAAAAGGACCAAAATGTGATTGGTTGCAATGTGTGCAATGTAATCATTGGGTTCACGAGATATGTACTCCATCAAACATATATTGTGCAGATTGTGTTCCAGATCAGACATAAGATTCAGTAATATATAATATGTAATGTTGTAAAAATAAAGTTTTTTTTTCAGTTTCATGAAATATTTTATTTCTTACGAGAATAGCATGTTGCCATATTACTCATCGTATGATGCCATATTACCCATGGTATGGGGTAAAATGGCAATAGAGTATCACTATGCATTTTTACTTCTAATCTTTCGCTGTGTGTGAATATGGCATCGAGCGACTCTGAACACATACATATATTGTGTAAGCTCTAACGTGCAGCCATCGTGTTTCAGCTAGGCGCGTTGGTTCTTAGAATGTGGGCATTTGAATTTTATGTTGCCATATTACCCCAATTTACTCTAATATAATAAATTTAAACCGGTGAAAAGATTATCAAAATACAGCTGATACGGCAGATTACGTTTTTTCTCAGGCAGCTCATCCAACATTTGAACAAAGGGAGCTGCTGCTTTTCCAAAAAATATTTCGTATTCGATATTGCGTCTAGGAGAATTGCCTTGATAAAGTTCAAAATTTACGAGGTATCCAGAAACTGTGTTGAGGCACCACATCTTATAGCCGAATCTTATTGGCTTACCTAGTATAAATTGCTTACAGCTGTGCTTGCCATAATATTTAATCATACTTTCATCATAGCATAATTTCTCTTCTGGCTCAAAATTTTGGAGGCATTTTTCTTTTATTCTATCCATAAGGGGTCTCAGTTTCCACACCTTATCGGTAAGATCAGGTGTGCTGTTGTCAGCACAATGTAGAAACTGCGAAATTTGAAGAAATCTGTTTCTACGCATTGCATTGTAGACCATGTTATTCCTCACATCCTCCTGGTTCTCCCAATAATAACGTTTACCTGGTAACTGATTGTACCCTGATAGCAATAAAATTCCAATGTAACATTTTAGTTCAACAACAGTAACTTTGGGATCCGGGCGATTTTTAAAAAGGGCGTAGCGAGATATTTGATAAGTTAAATACATCATCGTTTCAATATCAAAAAATTGTTCAAAAAGTGCTACTGGTAATAAATCTCTGTACTTCGTATAAGAACTAGCTGGAAATATTCGAGCTTCATTATACATAAGATCCCCTTGAATCCATTCCGTTTCTTTTACGGGACTAAAAATAGAAGTCTTAACTGGTTCCTGCAGGGCTTCGTTGATTTCAGGTTCTATGTTAGGCTCGGCAAAATTCCCAATGCGATCTTTATTGAATAAAACAACTTTAGCTCGCAACTGTGAGCCCGGCAAATTGTCTAAAAGGCCACCTTCATCCTCTTCGCCTGAATCTTCATCCGTCAGTACGTTCGGGTCTGGCGGTTCAATGAAAATGTCTTGAACATCGTCATTGTAGGCAATTTCGAGGGCTTCTTGAAGAGTAACTCCCTTTCTGTAAGTAAATAGTAGCTATTATAGAATATTATTTTTATGACATCCTAAACGCCTAGCGTTACCGTATGGTAACATAAACAAAAGCCTCATCCCACATAAAGCAGTACATATTGGTGGATAATTTGAGGGTTAGGTCATGATACTACAGTATGTTCTTATATTATCACAATAATAATATAATTTGTAGGAATTATAGTAAAGGAGATATACTTACTCAAATCGAAGCTCCATCGTTTTTTAACACTTATTTGGAGAGTCACAATTTACAACTTAAATACTTAAAAGTGGATGACAGCAAAATGACGTTCCAGTGAAAGTTGCAATACTTGATTGAATCATGAACATACATATGCTGCCATCTGTGCGCCAGAAGTCAACATAAGATATGTAGGAGCAGTTTAAAAGTAGTTTACTAGCGTAACCATATAGTTACCCTAGGTGTTCAAGGGTTAACTTTGTTACAAATAGAGATAAATAAAAACGTTATATACAAAAGATGCACTAAATCAACAAATTTTTTTCAGAATGAACAAAATGAAATATATACAGGGTGGACAACATACTAAATGCAACTTCATTTTTTCAAATCAACACCGTGTAAAAATACATAAATTAGTATATATTGGTCATTTACTGGGATATGGTCATCAACTGGACAGCTCACCCTACACTGCATTTTATCATTTTTTGAGGAATTTCTGGTTTTTAGCACAATACAGCCTCTGGAGTGTATATAAGTGACCAATTTTATTATTGGATATTGTCCAGGGCGTTTCATAGATGAACCCTATTGATTTTCAAACCACCAGTACCAGTACAACTGGTCCTATAAATCCAGATATACCACATTTTTCCGGTAGAAATATATATATATATATAGTGTTGTCCAAAAAAACCGGAATTTCCTTTTTTATTGATATTTTTTTTATTTATAGGTCGATTTTGTTTAAAAGATAATTGATCAAGACACACTACTAATCTAATATTTCGCGTTTTGTTTAAAAAACAAAATGGCGGACACATCCAAACTTTAAAACTGACTGGAAATTTTTTGTTTCGCACTGTATATGTTTGCGAATTATTTTACGAAAGTTCAGACATTTGTGAATGTAACGAGAGGTCAAACATAGAAATCGGTCAAAAATTGTCTGATGTATGGCTCGAAAAAAACAAGTATGTTATTACATAGTGAATTTTAATTTCTTTCGACATTTTCCAGAATCAAGTGGGCGAATGTCAAATATTGTTGCTTGTAGTTAATCAGAATTGTTGACACTTGTCAAATTTATCTTTTTTGTGAGAAAACTTATTAGGCTCATCAAAATATGGTTCTTTCTAACGACGACAAAATTTTTATTGAAACTTTAATTTTGAGAGGATACAGGGTGCATGAAATCTTAGAACAATTTCCTGAAGAGCGTTACAAAAAAAGTACAATTTACGACTTAGTTAAAAAATTTAATTTAACGCAGTCTATTGCAAGGTGTGAAGGTAGTGGGCGCCCAAGGAGTATACGAACACAGGTGAGTAGGATACCGTACGTTTTATGTTTTATAAACCACATTAAATTAATTTAGGAAAACATTCTCCGAGTTTCGAATTTGGCAGTTAGTCCTGAAAGAGCACCTGGTACTAGTTTAAGTGCTCCACAAATTGCGAGGAGGTGTAATATTTCCCGTAGTTCCGTAAACCGGATAATAAATATCGATCTAGGACTTAAATTTATTAAACGAGAATATTCTTTTAAACTTACTAATGAAGTAAAAGCCAGAAGATTGCTGAGGTGCAGAAATTTTTTAAATAAATTTAGGACTAGAAGAGAAATTGAAAAAAATCTGGTTTACTGATGAGAAGATTTTTACAATAAATCCTCTGAAAAACCCGCAAAATGACAGAATATGTATACCTCACCACCAACGCAAAAGGGAAGTGCCCTTAAATCGCCTGTTTAGGGAAAGAAACAAGTTTGGTAATTACGTAATGGTGTCTGCAGCGATCTCGAGGAATCAAAAAATTAATTTGATTTTTATTAATCAAGGCGTCAGGTTAAATTCTCTAACTTACTGCGATACCGTTTTAACACAAATGCTTCCCGAAATAGAGGATCGAGCCCCGGACTATATTTTTATGCAGGTATGCTTGTGTTTTACTTTTTTTGCTCTTTGAATGGTTGCGAATATGTTTTTAGGACGGCGCAAGGTGTCACACCAGTGCACATACCCTCAATTATTCAAGAGAAAACGTAGCTGACTTTTTAGAGCCTCACGAATGGCCTCCAAATAGTCCAGATTTAAATCCGTGCGATTACTTTCTGTGGGGCGATTTAGAGGCTAGAATTCATGAAAATGGTACATTTGAAAATATTCAAGAACTTAAACAAAGAATTCTTCAATGTTGGGGCCAAATCAGACGAGAACATATTAGAAAAGCAATTGACAGCTGGCGAAGTCGTGTTCAACTAGTAGTTGAAGCTAATGGTGGCCATATTAATGTTTAATTATCTCTTTAACTTTAGTTATTGTTTTGTGTTCTTCATAAAAAATTCGTTTTGTTTCAATTAACTTTTAGTAGATAATATCGAAAGAAATTAAAATTCACTATGTAATAACATACTTGTTTTTTTCGAGCCATACATCAGACAATTTTTGACCGATTTCTATGTTTGACCTCTCGTTACATTCACAAATGTCTGAACTTTCGTAAAATAATTCGCAAACATATACAGTGCGAAACAAAAAATTTCCAGTCAGTTTTAAAGTTTGGATGTGTCCGCCATTTTGTTTTTTAAACAAAACGCGAAATATTAGATTAGTAGTGTGTCTTGATCAATTATCTTTTAAACAAAACAGACATCAATCAAATCGACCTATAAATTAAAAAAATATCAATAAAAAAGGAAATTACGGTTTTTTTTGGACAACCCTATATAATAATTTTGACGTTTGATTGTAACTTGATTCGATTCAAAATGCCTTTTACTAATAACTATGCTGTTGATTTATTAGCTGTTTATTTTGAATGATTTCAAAATGTAGCAATAGAGTATACAATCCGCTATCCATATCGCAAACATTATGGCAGACGCGTTTTTCTGAGGTTAGTGCAACGCTTACGTACCACTAGGAGCATTCATCGACCTGTATCTCGGAGATGTACTGGTAGATCCGGGTCCTCATCAGTAGGTATATACATAGTTCGTCGCTGTTCGTCGGGATATTTATTAATGTGGAAGGGGTGAAGCACCAACCCGGCGCGTCTCCAGGTGGCGGATAGCAGGTGCCTCTGAGATGATTTTATATGAGGAGGTCTGCGGGGAAACACCTGGGGGTTCGTTGTGTCTAAAAACTCAACTGGCAGCCCTCGAATACCCTGCCGCGGACCAACTTTACCTGTCCCTGCTGTAGTATCATGATTAAGGGATTGCACACAGGGTTACGATGCCGGGTGAAATTTCGAGCTTACCTCTACATCACCTGTTGTACCAATGTCTCCTGGCTGCCTGAGGTCAAGTCTCGTGGGCCAGTGGGATGGAGAGAGAGGGGGGTCTTGTCTTTACTGCGCGGACCAAGAGGAGAAAACCTCATTAAGAACCTAATGTCAAGGTGGGAAACCAGGCCGAAGAATGCGTGGCTATATAGGAGAATAGTCCTTACTGGTTGGAGCATCGGGGGGAACTCCGTTGTATTAAACCCCCTGTATGCGGGGCTCTGCAGCGGTGGATCGTAATGCTTCTCGTGGGACCATTTATGGACAGAGAAAACAAAACTTCCACCGGAAAAGTAGTGGAGAAAACCTCCACCTCTTCATCCGGGCACCTCACAGAGAGAAAAAAGGCCAAACGGCACAAAGGTCGTATGCCGTTCGACCTCCCAAAGCTGGGAGAACCGGGTGGCATAGACGGCCCACTGAGAAAAGGTCTCAGTGGAACAGCGGTGCCGAAATACTTGCGACTCCTCAATCAGGGAATATCCCCTGAAGAGGCCAGGAAGCAGGTTATAGAGCAATGGCGCTTGTCAGTGGGGCTAAACATTAACCCAAACAAGACAATAGTAATTCCATTTACCCGGAAAAGAACACTTCCAGCCATGAAACTCCTATCTTTGATCGGGGAAATCATAGAATGGAAATCAGAAGTTAAATATCTAGGGATAACTATAGACCGTAAGTTTCTGTGGAATAAGCATGTTGAAAGAACTGCTAGTAAAGTAATAAGAGAGATTTGATGGCGCGCAGAAATCTAGCTGGTGAGAGTTGTAACTGTAACCCAAAAATACTGCGATTGATGTACGCCATGATTGTGAGACCAGCAATTACGTATGGGCATACAAAAGCAAGTCAGTACAGCACGAGGAAGACCCTCGACAATGTTCAGAGGCTTGCTTGTGTGTGCATCACTGGAGCTATGAGAACGTGCCCAACTAAGGCACTTGAGATCGTTACAGATCTCACACCTCTACATCTGGTGATAGAAAGATCTGTCCAAGAGGCAGTTCTTAGAAAAGAGGCAGTTCTTAGAATATCTAAGGAAGGCTCAGGCAATGAGTATTAAAAATCAGGGAGCATGGTCCTTTCTAACAAAATACATCTCATCAGCGAATCTTCCCAGTGACGAAATGATTAAGAAAGTAAGTATGGAAAAAAATTTCACTACGATGCTATATAAGAGGAGAAACTGGGAAAGGGAATACACCACCCAAGATAGTATACAGATGGTTCAAAAACCACTGGAGCAGGTGCTGGAGTATTTGGGCCAAGCACCAGATACTCATTATCGTTAGGCTCCTTCCCGGGCGTCTTTCAGGCAGAAATACTTGCGATCAAAAGATGTGTGGAAATGAACCTAGAAATAAATTATCAGAAATGTGACATATCGATCCATTCTGATAGTCAAGCAGCTATCAAAGCATTGAGCTTTCATGCCATTAACTCAAAGTTGGCATGAGAGTTCCAAAGAAAACTTGATGGATTAGGCAATAATAACAGGGTCTCTTTAGTCTGGGTTCATGGCCACTCGGGAATCACGAGAAATGAAGAGGCTAATACACTTGCCAGGAAAGGAGCATAAACGCCCTTTATTGGCCCGGAGCCTTTCTGTGGTGTAGGAAAATGCTCCTATAAGAAAGAGTTTCGGAAGAAAGAGGAAGCCGAATGAGTAGTACTCTGACGGTGCCTTCCCGGGATGGAACATTTCAAAAAGTTCCTGCGGAACTTTGGCACTGCTAGATCCAAAAAGTATTTGGATCTCAGTAAAAATATGCTACATTTTCTCACGGGCTTTCTTACAGGACACTGCCGCCTTAGGAAACACCTAATGAGACTAGGTCTAGCAGAAATTGACGAGTGTAGATTCTGTGGGGAGAAGGATGAAACACCGGATCACCTAGTTCTAGAATGCCTCTCCATTGCAAGCCAACGCAAGAAATGCTTCGGACAAGAAACTTGTAACAGTGAGGATCTAACCTCGTTGAAGCCGTCCCAAATACTAGAGTTCATTACAACCCTGGAACTGGAAGGCGAGCTGTAGTAGTAGCAAGAACAGCTCTGATAGGGAGGGCACAATAAACCTTAGGTTTCAGTGCATTGTAGTCCCGTTAAAATATAATCTAATCTACTGGTAGATCCGAAGAGAATATTAGGAATATTCTAACATATCTACAGTTTGATCCCCACGTTAACACTAGAAATTTGTCCTTGGAATTGGGAATAACGCGAACTAACTCAAAATACTTTACAAGAACATAGGTGGGTTTATGTTTATATTACTTTTAAAAAATCCTTAAATATTCTAGAAGTTAATCCTTATCACGTGGTATTGCACCAAACCTTTACTGAAATGGATTTCGATAAGAGAATTGACTATTGCTATTGGCTTCTGAGCATGGTTAATGAAAACCTTCAATTTTCATCCATAATTCTTTGGACAGACGAATCCACTTTTAATAGCAATAGTGGGGTAAATTGCCATAATATGCATTATTAGTCTTCTGAAAATCCCTATTGGATGCAAGGATTTCAGCATCAAGGACGATGGAGTGTTAACATATGGTGTGGTACAATATGCAGTACTATAGGACCATATTTCTTTGATGAGGCACTAACGGATAACGTCTTCTTGAAGTTCCTTAGACATACTCATCCAATTTATTATAAGATGTTAATATTGAAGTTAGATGCAATATGTTTCTGCAACTTGACGGCATTACAATTAATGTCGATATTTTATGGATTTGTGGTTAGAAACTGCCGTGGATTAAGGGATATTTGTACTTCAAAAATGTTATATTTTTCGTACATACGCTCTAAGTTAGAATATTGCTCTGTTGTATGGGATCCCTATTACAATGTTCATATCAGCAAGGTTGAGTCAGTTCAGAAAGGTTTCTAAAATATTTAGTTTTAAAGGTTAGTGGCATTTATCCACAGAGAGGCTCTGATTATCAGATATTATTAGGTATTTTTAATTTTGAAAGTCTTGAATTTCGTAGAATTTGTAAATCATTGTCCTGTTTATATAAGTGTTTGCACAATTTAATTGATTGTTCAGACTTGATATATAAAATTAATTTTAACGTACCACAGTTCTACAATAGACAACATTTACCTTTTTATTGTGATTGGTCTCGAACAAATGTTTTACTTCATTCACCAATTAATGTTATGTGTAATAATTTTAATTCATTGTGCAACACATGTGATATTTTTATAAATAATTTTAAAATTATTAAAGCTTGTGCTACTGAACGTTATACGACTATGTGAAATGTGTTTTTTAATTTTAATTTTTTTTTCATTCTTCTTTTCTTAATTTTGTTTCTTCTTTTATTATATAACCATTGTTTTTGCTCTGTAAAGGGATTTTTATAAATCTGCTGGGCAATAAAGGCTATTATTATTATTATGTGCGAGAACATCTAAATGCGGAATATATAGATCAATGGATAGGAAGAGGGAGCCTGTTTCCCTAGTCAGCTAGGTCACCCGACTTGACCATTTTAGATTTTTACTTTTGAGGACGAGTAAAAGTTCTTGTTTTTCAGTCTAGATCTACAATCAGTAAAATATGATCCTCAGAATTGAAAATGCAATTCATGGCTTACATAGAGAGGAAATCCAAACTGCTGCTTTGTGTACAAGACGAATAGTCGAGCTATGCCTGGAAAATATGCTGGCCATTATGAGAGTCTAGGGGGATAATAGAACAACATGCTAACAATCGGTCTCTTTCAAGGCAACGATTTGTTTCAAAGGAATTTGTTAATTTTAAAAAATCATTATGTCCCGTGGATGGTTTTCGATTAATATCTCCTGCAAAAATAATGATAGAAACTTGCGATTTACACCATTATGTTAAGCCTTTAATACTGTAAATAACTTTTATGAGAATAATAGGACTTATTATTTAAAAAAAGCCATCTAACGATCGTACCACATATACTTTGCTACTAGCACATATGACAGAGACAGAAAAATCTATTTAAACAAAGCTTAGTTCAATTTTTTACAATAAGGTGCTCCCGAGATATTGCAAATTTTTGAAATCAATGTTTTTCTACCAATACTTTACTTAAAGGGTTAGAGGAAAAAGTGCTGAACCAAAGTTACTCCTTATCAATGTAAGATTTATTTGCCCGCATTTTCAGTGTAACTTAATTAGGCAAATTTTAGAGAAAAGTTATTTTTTGTAATTCTAATTATTGTCAGCGGACATTTTACAGATTTGAAAATAATTTCCAACAATTTCTCTACGCCACCTTCATAACAATAAACAAGGTACAGTTTGTTTATAGAATCTCAATAAAGAGAAATAAGTTATTGCTAATGTTTGAAGACTGTGCATTACTTTGTTTTTATATGACATGCCAGACCATTCTGAAATGTTTTCATAATTTCTAGTCTATTTTTAATTTGACAAAGATATAAATCATTTCTGCTCACGGAATAAACCTCACTAGGTAAGAGTGACACCTTGAGTAATTTTAAATTGTCAATAATTTAGATTGTATTTTATTTGATTATGTTTCTTAGAGACAAAAATATGAGGGATTTTTGAGTTTTTTGGAAGTTTTTGAATTTTTACATGAGTATAAGTTTTTTAAGGTTTTTAAAGTTTTATTAAAGTTTTTGAAGTATGCATGTATATCTTTGTAGCCTTAATAAAGGACTCAAATAAATCCGAAATGGAAGCCCCTTTGCCCGTTTTGGTAGAGCAGAGGCAATTATGGTGATCCTCATGAAATCGGGAGTCATGTGGACCCAGAACAATGTTCGAGAAGGACATACTGATACAACTGGGATAATACTGTATGAACCCAACTTTCAAATGGGTCTGGATAGTATGATACCAAAGAATATCATTATTACTTGTGGGAAACATGTGATGCACTCGGATAATCCAATCCAAACATTACAATACCTACATAACTGAATTTACAATCACAAATACGACATAAAAACCAACAATGAACATTCCACAGCCACCATAGTTTTGATTTTGAAAACATTAAGATTTTAGACAAAGAAGAGAGCAGAATTAAATGTTAAATCAAAATTATTTATATCAAAAAGAACAAAAATTCAATTAACTTTAAGACAGACCTTCAAAGTCTCCCAAAAATATACAACTATTTGATAGAGTAAATGTAGGTTTTACATCTTACCTGCCTAAGATTATTATTTATGTGTTTTATAAATGGGACAGGTTTGAATAACTTTATTTCATCTTAAAATATTATAGGAGGACGTCCATAGTAGACAGTAGTATTTATGTAAGTTTTAATAGTTTATTGTTTTAAAATAATTTTATCTCATCGTTTGATTGTTAAGTGTATTATAATTAAGTAACACATTATTCATTGTAGAAAAGCTACTTGAAAATGGCAATATGCCAAAACGTTTGTCATTATTGAAAAAATAAATAAATGGTTTTAAGGATTAAAACTAACTTTTCCGCATCTGTGAGACGCCCTGAACAACATTCTATCAAAAAATTGTCACTTGTATACACTCCGAAGACTGTATCGTGCTAACAACCCAAAATTTCTCCAAAAAGGACAAAAAATGTGGCACTTCAGGTACCTACCATAGCACCCATTGTACTATCTCTGGTGAGCTAAAAATGGATAAAGTTCATCTAGAAGATGCCCTGAATAATATTCAATTTTGAAATTGATCACTTGTATACACTCTGGAGGCTGTATCGTGCTAACAAACTGAAAATTCTCCTAAAATAACAAAAATTAGGTACTTCAAGTACCATAGCACTCGTTGTACTGGCTTTAGCGAGCTGGATATCAGTAGAGTTCATCTTTGAGACGCTCTAAATAATATCCAAGTATAAAATTGGTCACTTGTATATACTCTGGAGGCTGTAACGTGCTAACAAACTGAAATTTCTCCAAAAATGTCGTAATTAAAGTACTATAGCACCTGTTGTATGGACTCTGATGAGCTGAAAATCAATAGGGTTCATCTGTGATATGTCCTGAATAATATTCAATCATAAAATTGGTGACTTGTTGCACTCCTGAGGCTGTATCGTGCTAACAAACTAAAATTTCTCAAAAAATGACAAAAATGTCGTACTTCAAGTACCATAGCACCCGTTGTACTGGCTCTGGTCAGCTGAAAATCAATAGGGTTCATCTGTGAGATGTCCTGAACAATAATCAATCATAAAAATGGTGACTTATTGCACTCCGGAGGCTGTAACATGCTAACAATACATGTAACCAAAAGTGGCCGACGACAACGACGACATACACACAGGAGTTTTTTCTAAGAACCGTTTTTTCGTGTTGTTCTAGATGGAAGACGTATAAATAACTCAATTTTTTTTCATTACTCCATCTTTTTTTGGGGTAAACCAATACTTTTCTCGCATACTAGATAGGTTGGGCGGAAAAGTAATAAGAAAAGAAAGTAAACAATAAAAAATCTATTTATTTTTAACTATTAAAAATGTTGGCCGACTACCAGGAATAAATTAAAACGAAAAAATGGTAATGTAAACAAAGGACTCTCAATCAGGTTATGGAAACTGATCAAGAGACATTTGAAGACAGTCATCAATTTGGTTACTGGATACTGTACCCTAAGGATCTAAGGAAACATCTTTAAGAAATGGGAAAAGTTAGTGAACTTATCTGTAGTAAATGTCAACTAAGGGATGAAACACTCACATACTCTGCTTATGTAAGAACTTCCAAGGAAACATTTTGGAGAGGAAACAATACAACCATCAGAACTACTCAAAACACCCCCAACCAAACTAGTAGCCTATATAGAGGATACGAAGCTTGTGGAGTGGAAGTAGATAATATTGGGAATAGTCCAATGACTTAGGTCAAGTGCTTGGGCAATTGAGCACAACCCAAACGAATAAATGAATACCCAGGATATTAAAGACAGTTTGATTTCAATCAATCACTTGATATAAATGAACCCAACCCAGATTACTTACCTGAAGCATCTTTGAGAACAGTAACACACTGCGTATGTCCAAATTTGTCAGAAAGGTCAATAGCTGCCATTCCCTTAGAGTCCCTGATTGTAAAATCAGCATTATGTTGTAGCAAACATAGAACATTTTTTGCATGACCATATTCAGCTGCTAAATGTAAAGGTGTCTGAAAGTAATAATACAGAAAATTGTGAAAAATAATATTTTTTATGACACATGAATGTGATTATTTTGCATCAATTAATAGTGGAAAAATAACTACGCAATGAAGCAGCTTTCTGTCAAAAAACAAAGGAATGAAATCTTAGCAAAACCATTCATTTTTAAACAAAAGACATTACAAACTATTAACTAAAAATAAATATGATGTAATTTCATAACTATGAGCAATCAAGTCATATCAATTATTTAATTTATGTAATTTATATCAGGCATTGTTAACTATAAATATTTGACAAAACTAGATTGTTCTTCAGGAGAAATAAGTAATAAAATAGGAGTTAGTGTAGAATCAACCAGGCGGATTTTGAAGATGAGTAAGTGCTGCTATAAACAGTGATGTAGTGCTAAACTTAGCTATGGTGCAAGGGTCATGACCAGGAGGAGAGCTGCTGGTTCAAAATAATTAATGATATTTAAAATAATCCACATTTTTTCAAGTATTCAATGTATTGACTCAAAAAAACGTTTTTAGATACTAAAGTAAAGAAGAATTGTTATAATATATATACTTCGAACAAATCCTGAACCCTAATCAAACCAAAGAGATCAAGAGAAGGATAAGATTGACAAAGTTTAATCCATCATTGGATAAGGCCCTCAAAGTTAGACAGAGAGATAGAGAAAAAACAATCAGTTCCATGGAAAGGCTTATGTAAATATCAAACTGGCAGACAGAAGCGCAGCTGGATATGTAACAAAACAAAAGAAAGGAATGTTTTTGACAGGTGACAGAATTAAAGTGGAAATTCGCTGGACATACCTTTAGATAAAAGTAGACTGATGGACATTGCTACACTGCAGACCATGGAAAAAGAAAGATTGATTGTAAATACTATGGTCAGATGATTTGAAGAGATTCAATGGATGGAGTTGGATGTAACTCACCCACAATAAACAAGCAAAAGAGGAAGCCTTTGTTCAAAAATTGACTTTTGAGGCTGATTAGAAAGTAAACTTGACTGAGATTAAATGCAATGCATTTGTTCCCTCTTCAAAAGCTGTCAGGGAACAGTGTTCACATCCCTGTCCCAACACTATGTTGCTATCTTGTCTATAAGTTATGCGAAGTACATTGCGATGAACAGTATTATACCAAAGAAATTACATTTATCAAGTGGTTATTCAAAAAAAAAACGGGGGAGTAGTGGATAATTGCCACAAAAAGATCTTAGGAGTAACAAATCTATATTCACTAACAATGGCTGATTAAATAGGTATATTCACTATTATTAGCATAATCAAAACGAACAATAATGCCAAGAAAAGAACTATCAAGAAATATTTGGTTACCCATACTTGATTATAAAATAATTAGTCCATTTTTATGTATACTTATGGGTTATTAAGATAATATTCAGATAAGATTAAGATAAAACTGTGATAATATTGAATATTTTCAGCTTCAATAAGACAGGGCACCATGCAATAATAAATAATAGTGAGATATAAATTTGTATTATTCATTATGACTAGTTTACATATATTTCATGTTTGATAGAGTTGTTCAAAGTGACAACTTTATGTTTTGTTTGTTATTTTTACATTTTTTGCATATTTTCACGCTTAGTATAGTTTAGATAAGATACAGGATCATACTAAAAGGATGCTGATAATGATTATTTTTGATACAAAATAGGTATCCTAGGAAATGTAATTATATCACTGACTTAGACTTGTATTTAAAAAATAGTATTTAGTAGTGGCCATGAGAAAACAAAATATTGTGTTTTTTATATGATGCAAAAGATGATGGACAGCGTAAACGAATATTAGCATTTTTTATTTTCCTTATAAATGAAATGGACAGGCTGTAGATTATTTTGAGCCACTTTATTGTTGCTTTGATGAAGCAGTGTTATTTATCCAATGTTCATGAGCAATTACGAAGCAATGTATTTAATTGCTTCTACTTACTTTGTTCTCTCCTCTCGATCCGCACTGTATGTTTGGGTCAGCACCTGAATTTAAAAGTAATTGGAGACATTTCGAGTTATCTGTTATAGCAGCTGCATGTAATGGTGTTCTGCCCCAGCTATCTTGAGAATTTATAAAATTTTGTTGACCTCCTGCTAATAAATCTTCAAGTAACTCTGTGTTATCCCACAGAGCAGCCTATAAATATTTTTATTCCATTAAAATTTGATATGGTATATTGCCAACAATAACAATATGTTCGGTTATAAATACCTGATGTAAAAGACGTCCCGGAAAGTCTTCATCTTCAGGTGAAGAATCTAACATATTTTATTTTAGTAGAAAACTTTAAAGTTTCAACAATGCAATAACTCTAATAAAGAATATATATATATATATAGTACCATTTGTTTGAAGTGTTTTCACTCATAATTTCATTGATTAAATTATTTAATTAAATTCATTATTAGGTAAACAATTAACCACAAATATAAATGTTAATTGTTGCAATACAACATTTAAGCAGGGAGGGGAGCAGCATAAGCAGTGTTGCCAGGTAAAAAAACTTAATCACCAGATCACAACCAAAAAAGTTGTCAGCTTTTCACAAGCTCTTGCACATGTCATATTTTTGAAAATTATTGATAATGTATTTATTTCGAATGGATGACTCAAGCAACCGACAGTTACATGAGTGTTCGGAGGACCAATAATAAGTTAAAGATACATTAGAAAATGTAAATAAAGCGAAAATTTGGTTAGTTGATGAACATGAACCAGGAACCAGGTAAGGAAAACAAACAGATAAAAAGAGATTGTACCAACTGTTTAATATGTTTTATCAATAGTCTAAAAAGCAAGAGAACATATGCATAATCAATAAAAATGCAAGACACATTAACATTTACTCCTAAATTCTAATAAAAACTAGGAAAAAATAAACAAAAAACATTATTTGCACATATCTTAATTATGTTCTGTTAACATTTGAGAAGATATGTCAAAATTAAAACATTATTGTAGTAAAAAAATCACCATATTCTTGGTATTTTAAAAAGTTTTCACCAGTTCACCAGTCAGGTATAAAATCACCATATTGAAGAAATTTTACTAGACACGGCAACACGCAGCATACGCAAATCACAAATTAGTGATGCATGTGTATTGAATTTGACATGAGTTCTTCTTTTTTAAATTTGGAGAAATAGTAAACCATTGTTTTTAAGAATTACAATAGGTAATATTTGCTGTGGATAATTTTAAAAATTACTTGTAAAAAATTAAGGGATCTTCATTGAAGTAACCAGTAATACATCATGGTAGCTGTTGTAAGTATTTGTAGGAGGCAACTCAATTAATTAATAATTGAACAAATGTCAGCTGCCAAACTCCTAACCTCAAAGATTCAGAAAAAGAGCCATACATATCGTAAAATCATTTTGTAAAAATATGGCATTAATATGTTTAAGAAATTTCCTAAAATGTGGACAAACACTTAGCGATACTATTAATTTCAATTCAAGGTAATTTTGTTTTTATTAGTAATTTCTTCGAAATGCATTAATTGCGCAATTTTTTCAGGAGTTTAGTAATATCCTCTATAAGACACTCAAATCCCGCTGAAGGGGCCAAAGCGCAAACACAGAATTCTGGTGAAACAGATTCTAACGTAGCAGCTAACACAGATATTGAAAATTTAACCAAGCAAATTGCCGAAATTACATCCCAAAAAGATGAATTAATGGTAGTTGTTTGAATTCTTATACATTACAGATTATTTATAATAATTATTTTACTCCACTAATTTTTATAATTTTTTAGACTATTTTCAACAATTTTAATTATTTTATAGGATAAATACAAACGCTCATTAGCAGAGACTGAAAATCTCAGAACAAGATTAACTAAACAAATAGCCGAAGCAAAAATTTATGGAATTCAGAGTTTTTGCAAAGATTTATTAGATGTTGCAGATGTATTGAGTAAAGCAACAGAAACTGTACCAAAAGAAGAGTTAAATAATAATCCACATCTCAAAAGTTTATATGAAGGTCTTTGTATGACGGAATCACAATTGATGAATGTATTTAAGAGACATGGACTTGAGAAAGTTAATCCATTAAATGAAAAATTTAATCCAAATTTCCATGAAGCTCTTTTTCAGCAGGTAAATGACATACATATTTTAGATTAATTTTACTAACTTCATTACAAGTTTAGAATGTATCAGAAGTAACTTCAGTATTTTCTATACAGGGCGATTCACCTATATTTTTTTTGATCTAGTAGGCAAATAGTGACATTTTTCAAAAATTCTTTCACATAGCCATATGAACATAATTACTCGTAATTATGGCTACGATCAAAAATTAGTTAAGCATATCAAAAATACGATTTATTAAATGGATCACCCTATATTTGATTGGATTTTTGAATTCTACATGGAAAATTAGGCCAGCTTTGAATAAGGTTAGTAATTTATAACTACAAGTTACTTATACAGTAAACCCTCGATCATCCGGTACTGCTCCAGTCCGTCACTCCAGTAATTCAGCGTATTTTTACAGGCGTGGTGGGGAGTTGAGACAGGCATACATTTTACGAGTTTTATTCGTGGTGTCTAGTGTTGTGTCGAGTGCAGTGACAGTTTATATTGTAAACATATAGATTAATTTATGTGAAAATGTCTCAGTGTAAACAGATGCACAAAACTTTAACGATGATTGAAAAAAACAAGATTCTAAAAAGACTAGATAAGGGTGACAACTTTAGCAACCGAAATGAATATGGAGTCGGCCGTGCTACAATACATGACATACGCAAGAACCAAGGCAAAATTAAGCCTTTCTGCGGAAGCAGAGACAATGTTGGAAGTATCCGGAAAACGTTGAAAAAGGGCGAGTTCCCTCAGGTTGAGGATAGCTTGTATGCTTGGTTCATTCAAGAAAGGAATAGGCACACACCAATATCAGGGGAAATTCATAATGAAAAAGCAAAGATATTTTATAAAAAAATAATGGGGAAAACGATTTTAAGGCTAGTGAAGGATGGCTTGAAAAATTCAAAGAACGGTTAGAAATTTGTTTGCTAAGTATGACCGGTGAAAAACTTTCTTGTGATGTTGCTGCAGTCGACCCATACAAAGAAAAGTTCAAAGAAATCATTAATGAACTAGCCCTAACTCCTGAACAAGTCTAGAATGTCTATGAAAGTGGTTTGTTTTACCGGCTTTTACCAAAAAAAAACATTTGTTCACCATGTTGAAGCAAGTGCTCTGGGATGCAAACTAGCCAAGGACAGAATAACATTCATGCTTTGTTCAAATGCAACTGGTGAACATAAATTAGATTTATTGGGGATCGGTACAGCAAAGAATCCCAGGGCATTAAAAAATGTCAACCTGCCTGTTGATAACAAAAACACGGGCAGGGGTTGGATGACCCAGTCAGTATTTAAGGAATGCTTCCATGGAATATTTGTGCTATCGGTAAAAAAGTAGCTCCGGTTTACTATATTTCGTGGTTTTCTATTTACTTGTTCTTTGTTCAAAATTCTGAGAAACTGGAGACAAACATTCTGAATTGTTTGAGCAGAGATGGTCAGAAGTCTTCTTTCCAACTTCACTGCTTAACAAATATTTGAATTGGACTCATTAGTCTCTATATTGGTGTTGGATAGTGTAGATGAGGTGTTACATTTGTCTTCCTATTCGGAAGTTATGTCGGATCTGACCTCGATCATTAAAGTTAATTTTCGCTTTTCATTTCCAGAAGAAATATTCTGTACTTTCATAAAATTGTCTAATATGTTATGTTGACGCTTCCTTGTTTTCACCAATCTCTGAACACTTGGTGCATTGGTGTAAGTCTCATCCAACAAATGATTTTTTAAATGTTAATAAAAATTGGACACTGTCCAATATGAACAGCCTGTATTACAGATATTAGATATCTTCAGTTCTTTTTTCCAAAGAAAACAAGTGATTATACTTGTTGCAATTGCAGATCAATTATTTGAATCATCATCTGTCTTTATATATTTCCTCAAAATATGTTCAAGATTGTTTCGACCTGTATTTTTATCCAATTTTTTTCTGATTTCATCCAATTTTTCAGACATATTCATTAACATTCTTTTTTTTTGTATTACACGAGATGGTATTGGTGCAGTCATTCGTTTCTCTGTAAAAGTCTGTGCAAATAGAGAAGTGCCACCATTTGTTCATTATATTTCTCAAGTTTTCGAAGCTCTTGTCCAATTTTCAACCGTTTTTTTAACTTCCGTAGGCAAATAAAAGCTCTTATAGCTTTTATAATAGATCCCATAATATTTTTTTAGTTCGTCTTCATCAGTTATATCAATGAGCTTTGGCAAAAGGCCTTCATATTATTTGAATTATTGGTAACACTTAGCTTCGTTTCCTGATCCGGCCATATTCACTTTAAACTTAAAAAATGTGAATCTATCACCAAAGGCACGGACTCATGCTGACGAGATGTCAACAACCTAGTCTCTCCCATAAATATGAACTCAACAATTTTATCTGGTACTTGCAAAGTATTTGAAGTAACGATGAAATAATTAATGTAATTAATATAATTTTTTTTATATTTATTTAACTGCAAAATTACAATCTACTACAATATAGAGTAATAAGTAAATAGAATAATGTGGGTTGGTGGCTTGAATCAGGTACCGTCCATTAACGGTTCTCTAGATTTTTACAGATCTTCGGGCCAAAGTCTTTTTAGTCTTCCTTCTTCTGATGGTAGGTTGAACAAGTTACTAATAAGTTGATTGCTATGCTTTCTGTATTTATTTGAGCGAGTTGTGATGTCTTTGATATATGGTATTCTTAGATCTCTGTGTATAGTGTCATTTGAAACATACCAAGGAGCATTTATTAATAGACGGAGGGTTTTAGATTGGAAGGACTGCAGGATCTTGGTGTTAGATGGTTTGCTGCAACCCCACAATTCAATGCCGTATGTCCATATAGGTGTTAGTATGGTTTTATAGATTCAGATTTTGCTTTCTGTAGATAGTTGAGATTTTTTGTTAATTGGCCAATTTTTAATTTTTATATCGAGTTGTTTTCTTTTAGCTTTTATGTGAGTTTTCCATGTCAGTTTTTGGTCTAAATGAAGACCAAGATATTTGACTTTGTTGCATATCAGTAAGGCTTGGAAAATATGCACTAAAAAATACCAAAATATGCATGCAAATATGCTCTAAAAATAGGTCAAAATATGCAGTTAAATATGCACTTGTGCTCTTAAATATGCACTTTTCTCCTTTATATAGATATTACCTAAACATCATTTTTAAGGTAAACAAAAAACAGAGTGAAAAAACACTATACTTATTTATTTATATTATTAAACTTCAATAATATAGTTGTTAAGCTTACCGTTTTAGCGCAAATTGTGCAGAAAACGGATGTTGAATCCACTATCTTTAAATCCTTTCTATTGTTGATCCACTTTTTTAGCAGAATATTTTTTTCGGTTGGTTGTTTTGGCATTTTCGCAACTTTGATAAAACTTTAAACTCCACAATTCACAAAATTATTCTCTTGTTGACAGAAGGACTACCAAATCAATTTTAACTAATGTTTTCTAAAGACAAGCAAAGGAAAAGAAATCCCTTCCCCAAAAGCATATTTAATAGTTTGAAAACTGGTAGCGGGAATGAATGAAGAATATCATTTACGAGCTAGCAAGGTTATTTTATTACATTACGACCCATGGTTTTTACAACCACCGAAATATTTAAGCCGGACGTGAAGAATTAGTATTTGAAAGAAATGTAAAAATAATCCCATTTTATGAGACCATCTGTCGTTTAACACAAGAACGGCAGTAAAATAGTAATTAGTGGGTCCTAATCCCGATACAAAGATGAATTGCGGCTACCTGACAAGCCGTCGCACTGTGCCTTGTTCTAAAAATGCACTAAAAAATTAAATTTTTGCAAAAATACGGTAAAATATGCATTATTTTATTTTGCATATGCATTATTCAAAAAATGGCGAAATATGCACATATGCACTTAACATGCATTTTGCATATTTTCCAAGCTTTACATATCAGTATTGGATCATCATTAATGGTAACTTGCGGACAGGCACACTGATTTGTGGTGAAAGTGATTTGGTTAGATTTATTAGTGTTGACTTCAATTTTCCATTTTTTTTAACCACGATTGCAGGAGAGTTAGATGATTTTGAAGTTGGTTGGAAGCTGTGTTAGGATCAGTATTAGATGACATAATTGCCGTATCATCAGCTAATGTTGCTATAAGCGTTTCATTGGTAGTTGGTACATCTGCCGTATATAACAAGTATAAGAAAGGGCCTAGGACACTGCCTTGTGGTACTCCAGTTTTAATTTGATGGAAAGTTGAGAGTTCATCTTCAAATTTTATTTGAAAGTGTCGATCGTTTAGATATGATTTTAAGAGGAGATATAGTTGGTCCGCTAGATGCTTTTTAATTTTGTAGAGGAGGCCGCTGTGCCATACTCTATCAAATGCTTGTCGTATATCGAGAAACACAGACACACATAATTCTTTGCCTTCCAGGCTATGTTTTATTTTATTCACTATTCTATGACATTGTTGGGTTGTTGAAACTTCTTTCTTAAATCCAAATTGGTAGTCTGGGATGAGATCATCAATAGTAATTGTAGTTTCGATTCTATTTAGGATGAGGCGTTCAAATACTTTAGACATTATGGGGAGAAGGCTTATTGGTCGGTAAGAACTTGCTTCCGTTGGTGGCTTACCAAGTTTATTGATCATTATTATATGTGCAAGTTTCCACTGGATAGGTTAATGGCTTAATCTAAGCATACTGTTGTAGATTATAGTCAGCAATACAATCCCTTTTCTCGGAAGGTTTTTCAGTACTTCAGCGACTATGAGATCGAAGCCTGATGCCTTGTGTAAGTTAAGGTAGCTTATTTCCTTGCGCACTTCAGTAGGAGAAAATGATTTTAAGGGGGGCGATAGTTGGCCAGGTGCTTCTAGGAACTGGTTTATGTTATCATCTTCATTATTGGCTTCATGTGGAGTAGTGAATATTTTATCAAGGTATTCAGCGAAGGTGTTTACTTTTTCTGCATTCGATCGGGCCCAGGTACCATCAGATCCCCTTATAGGAGGGACACTCACGATAGGCCTTTTAATTATTTTTGTTCCTTTCCACAATGAGTGGACCCCGGTGATAGTTCCGATAAGTACCTTTGGAATGAATCATTTCTGGTTTCTTGGATATTTCTACGTAGTTTACGGGTTTTGCCATCTTCTACGCGCTCTACGTTTCTCTTTGACAAGTTCTTTTATACAAAGAGGAATATTGTATGTTTGATCTACCACTTTGTCACTCGTTGGTGTAGCGAGCCAGGATGCTTCTTGAATCAACGTTGTTATATGTTGTACTGCCTCTTCTATTTCATGTTGATTTCTTAATTGCTAGTTTAATTGCATGTTTTCATTAATATGTTCCTGGAATTGGTTCTAATCAGTTTTCTTATTGCAGAGTCTGGGTTGGGGTTTTCTCCAAATCGGCTTGGTACTCAAAGTAATGATGATTGGGCTGTGGTCCGAGTTTAGATCGAAACTAGGTTCAATATCGCAGTAAATGTTAGATATGTCTTTCATTAGAGCGAAGTCTAGCAAATCCGGAATCTTGTTGGTGTCAGCTGGCCAATAGGTTGGTTCACCAGTGGATAGGATGTTCATTTTATGTGGTTGCACTATTTTCAGTAAGTTTCTGCCTTTTGGTGTAATTAGCCTGGATCCCCAGATTGTATGCTTAGCATTCCAGTCACCCGCTATTAAGTAATTCGTATCAAGTGTTATAAATAGGTCGTTGTATTCATCCTGTGTTATGTTATGTCGTGGTGGGCTGTATATAGCTACAAGTGTCGTTGGTCTAGATAAGCTTTCAATTTTAACAGCTGTACATTGAATTTTATTCGTTGCATATGACTGAAGAACATGATGTTTTAGAGTTGATCTGATTATGATTGCGGCGCCTGCATGTGCAGTTCCATCAGGGTGGTTAGTAAAGTAGACGTTATGGTATGGTATATTAATGACAGTTTTATTTGTAGAGTGGCTTTCTGATATTAGCATTACATCAATTTTGTTCATGTTTAGGAATATGATGATCTCTTGTATATGGTTACTAATACCGTTTGCGCTCCGTGATGCAATTCTAATTGATTTAGCCATTACTTGCTTATTTTGTTTATAACTGTTGTTAGCATATTAAGTATCATGCAGTTTTGATTAATTAGTTGGGAGAACATACCTTTGAATTCAGTTAGGAAGGTAGATAACAATTCAGATAGATTAGAGTTGTTATTGGTTGTTTGTGCAGGTGAATTATTGGTTGCTTGTGCATATGATTGCCTGTTTTGTGTAGTTTGTTGGTTATGAGTGTTTCTAGAGTGGTTTTGTTGTACTTGATTTTGTGTAGGAGGGTTTGGTACATGTGTTTTGTTTCTTGTTACAATTAGGTCTTGATATACTGTGCAGCCTTTATAATTTGCCGGATGATTTCCTTGACAAAGAGGACATTTGGCTGGAGTATTGTTAGGCTTTGAACATATTTTGGTATCGTGAGATCCACCACATTTGACACATTTGAAGGGACGCCTGCAGTACGTTTTTTAGTGGTTATAGTCTTGGCATCTTGTACATTGAACAAGTGTGTTCTTCTTTCGTGGAGGCTCTATTTTGATTTTACTGGACAGAAGGTATTCTACTTTGAAAATTTCTTTGTTGTTTTTATTTGGTTCCAAATCGACGAAAAACATTGGAAGAGGTTCTTTGGTAACTCTATGTTTAATGTTAATTAGGTTTCTTACACAGTGGCTTTTATCTTCTAATTCTTTTTTAATATCTTTTAAAGGTACAGAATGATGTAGTCCTCTTATTACTATTCTATAGGCTTTTTCCTGCTTTATCTGGTATGTGTGATGGATTATCTTTTCTTCACGTAAATAGTGGATCAACTTTCTATAGGTGTCGGGTGTTGTTGTGTTTATCTTAATTGTGTTGTTTGCTAGTGCCTTTGTTGTAAAAGTATTTTGACCAGTTACAGCTGATAGAGCTTTTACCATTGCTTTGAAGTCTACAACAGAGTATATATATATTGGTGGAGGTTTTGGATCGTCAGGATTGTTATCGTTATCTCTAACATTTTCATCTGATGTTTTCCCATTTTCGTTGGTCTCTTCATTATGGAGAAGATGAAATCTATTTGAGGTTTTAATTTGGGGTGCTTTGTCATTTGAGTTTTGACGGTTTATTCGTTTTCTTTTATTTGTCGCAACTTGCCAGGTATGTTTGGGTGTCACTTCTTCATCCTCGCTAATCATTTCATCTTCGTCGCTCGAGCTCGGCAAATCTGGGTTTGTGGTAATTCTTGAATTTGTTTGATTCGAGTTTGAGTTCGTCAGAGCTGTCACGACCTAGTTTGAATCTTGACACGTTTTATGAGGGTGCATTTGTTGTTCCTGGGTGCTGAAACCATAGAATGGAGTTTGATTCATCGTTTGATTTGGATAAGTTGATGTTTGTGGGGATATATATGAAAACTGGAGCTGCTGATTCATAGGTGTTATTTTCCATCATTTCTTGCGGTAAGGATGGAAAATGGCTGTGTGAGTTAAGGTCCATCCCTGTCGGGAACATTTTATTTTTGTTGACTGCTTAATGATTCTGTGTAAACGTTGTCGTCTGTGTAAATGTTGTCGTTGTTATTTTTATCACAATTTGGAACAAAGTAATTATTGCACAAAAACTGGTTTAGATAATGTAGCCGAGTTTCGCACGTCTTATCGCTTTGAATATTAGTAGTAGTAGTATTTATTTAAATAGGAATCCTAATTTATAATACATAATATATACATCAGTTTACAATTACACATCAGTTTTTTTCTTTTTACAATAATTTCAATTTTCATCACAATAGAATATAATCAAATCCAATATAATAAAACTATATATTCTCTATTTACAATATAATGTCAAAGCACGCTTAAATTCAGACAGACTTTTTGATTTTTTTATATTTTCTGGTAGGCCATTGTAATGGATGAATCCTTTAAAAAACAAACTCTTTACATTATAGGAATGATTTTGCCTCGATACATATAAGCTGTTCTGGCTCCTCGTATTGTAGGTATGAATTTCATTGGTAAATGTAATATACTTACAAAAATACATTGGCAAAAGATTATTTATCATTTTATAAATATAAGTCATAACTAAATAATATAATCGCCTCTCTACCTTGAGTAATTCCAAAGTTTGAAGCATCATAGAGATAGGAGTCATTCTGTTGCATCGTAGTATAATTCTCATTGCACGATTTTGCAGTTTTTGTAATTGAGACATCTTATTTAAATCAAAGAAGTATAGTAGTGTCGGGCAATACTCAAAATGGGGCTGAATAATGGTCTTATAAACGGTTATTCTGGAATTTAGACTTAAGTGTTGAGACACTCTGGAGAAAAAATAAAGTTTTTTCAAAATTTTCTTTTTTATGTACTCAAAATGGCCACTAAATAATAAATGATTATCCAACATGAATCCTAAATATTTGATTTCTTTGACAATTTCAATTTGTTCATTATTTATTTCTATACTTATTTGATCATTGCTTATTTGATTGTATTTATGAGGTGTTGTAATTATCATAGCCTTGCTTTTATTTACATTTAGCTTTAGTTTATTCATTTTTAAATATTTATTCAAACTTCTTAACACACTATTTATTTTAAACAATACTCTATCTAAATTCTCATCACTTACAGATATTAATGTATCATCTGCAAAGATATGAATGTAGTCACAATCAACAAATTTATCTATATCATTTATGTAAATCAAGAACAAGATAGGGCCTAGAATACTTCCCTGAGGAACTCTATGCTTTACCTCAATAGGAGGTGATATTGTATCGCCAATTTTAGTAACTTGTTTTCTATTAGTTAAGTATCCTTTTATCCAATTTAATACCTTACCCCCTATACCATACCGCTTTAGTTTTTTAAGTAATATTTTTCTATTTACGGTCTCAAAAGCTCTTCTTAGATCCAATGATACTGCTATAGTATATAAATTTTTGCTCATATTATTCTTCCACTTAGTGACAGTCAGTTGGATAGCTGATTCACATGAATGTTTGGATCTAAAACCAGACTGATTAATAAACAACAAGTTATTTGACTCGATATGTTCCAATAATTGCTGACAAACTACTGATTCCAATAATTTTTCCACAAAAGGTAAAGAATTAATCGGTCTGAACTCACTACTTTTATTAGTATTAGTAATCTTCTCAACAGGTGTAACGATACTAGTTTTCAGTTCCTCTGGGAATACGCCAGTTTCCAGTGATGTATTAACAAAATGACACCACACATGCCCAATAACATCAAAACTGTTTTTTACTACTTGACTATTAAGTTCATAAATTGTAGATCCTTTATTTTCCAAATTTTTTATAATTTTTTATAATTAATCCCAACTCTCTCAAAGAAATTGTTTTAAAATTACTAAAATGATTCTCACACTCTTGGATATTACAAATAAACTTAATATCCTCAATACTAGACACCATTTCACTAATACTATTAACAAAAAATTCATTAAAACGTTCAGAAAGCTCACGATTATTTCTTATAAGAGTACTCTGACCATTGTTTTCAAAATAAACACCATTGGAAAAATTACTATTGTATTGTTTAGGGTTAATTAATTTTTTTAATGTTTTCCACATCAACTTTGGATTTTTTACATTTTTGTCAATTTCATTATAGTAATAAATATTTTTCTTTTCTTTCATTAAGTTAACCACTGCATTACGTTTGTGTTTATAACTTTCCCAGTTAATATTATTCGGAATACTTTTAAATATTTTATATGCATTATCTCTATCTCTACTCAACTTTTTTATATCATCGTCATACCAAGGCAACTCATTTTCGTAATATGATATAGTTTTTTTTGGTGCAATTTCATTAACAACTGAGCCAAAAACATCTTTAATATTATTATAAATATCATTAACATCGGTACTATTTAGTAAAAATTCACTATCAATTAAATTTAATACTGTGAATAAAACTCAAAGTCAGTGTCACAGAATTATTTAATAGTTAGACAATAAAAGCTACTAGTTTCGGCCTACAAACGGCCATCTTCAGGCTACAAAAACAGATTGTTAAAAAAGGGGACAAATACAAAAACAAACATCTCCAACATTACCTGACACATAAGAAACAAATTAATGAATTAACTGAAAAAGAAAAAAGAGAACAGTACAATTTAATAAAATAGTACTGTTCAAGTTATAGAACCATAAGACATAATTAAAATTGACTAGTTACACAAAATTATAAAACATTCAACGTGTACAAATTCATAGATAAAAAATACATAGATAAAAAAGGTAGCTGTAAAAGTCAACCTTAGTCCAATTCACTTAAAAAAGAAGAAGAGATCTTAAACTAAATGTCTAAGATTAAAACAACAAAATATATACATACCAAAAACTGATACTAATGCATTCATCAACTTGTTGTTTATTCTTTATTTGATTGCTACTTAGTATCAGTTTTTGGTATGTATATATTTTGTTGTTTTAATCTTAGACATTTAGTTTAAGATCTCTTCTTCTTTTTTAAGTGAATTGGACTAAGGTTGACTTTTACAGCTACCTTTTTTATCTATGTATTTTTTATCTATGAATTTGTACACGTTGAATGTTTTATAATTTTGTGTAACTAGTCAATTTTAATTATGTCTTATGGTTCTATAACTTGAACAGTACTATTTTATTAAATTGTACTGTTCACTTTTTTCTTTTTCAGTTAATTCATTAATTTGTTTCTTATGTGTCAGGTAATGTTGGAGATGTTTGTTTTTGTATTTGTCCCCTTTTTTAACAATCTGTTTTTGTAGCCTGAAGATGGCCGTTTGTAGGCCGAAACTAGTAGCTTTTATTGTCTAACTATTAAATAATTCTGTGACACTGACTTTGAGTTTTATTCACAGTATCACTGTCAGTCACATTTGTGTTATGGATGATATTCTCCAATTAAATTTAAATTTATGTTGTGTAGTTTGTCATTACTTAAATTTCTAACCATTCTAGTACTTTTCCTCGCCATAGCAGATCTTTCAAAATTAAAGCATTTAACTGTTATTACAGAATGATCAGTGAGTTTGGGTTCATCCATAACAAAGGCTTGTAAATTATCAATATTTGTCAGTACATAGTCTATTAAAGTTTTGCTTGTGTTAGTTATTCTAGTATATGTTTCTACTTTTTGACAAATGCCATAAGAATGGAAAAGATCTTTAATTTTTTTAACATAAAATTCGTCGGACAAAAAATCCAAATTGAAATCACCTGCCAACACTACCCGAGAATTCTTACACAATACTTCCTCGCATATATTCTCCATTTGCTCAAGAAACGTAGCATGACTTCCACTAGGTGAATGGTAAAGGCTTCCTATTATCCATTTAATACTGCCATAATTTACAGTTACAAATTTACACCAATAATTTCCTTCTTGAACATAAGTTTTACCATTTGTATAATTTAAATCTTTTCTAACATAGATAACTATCCCTCCTGTGTGTCTTGAGTTGGAGTCACACCTTATAAGTGAATAATCTGCTATTTCAAGTTCAAAATTATCTATCACGTTCGTTGTTCTAGACTCACTAAGTAACATAATAGCTGGATGGTACCAGACAATGTTGGCTATTAGTTGGTCTTTGTGCGCTAACAAACTTTCTATATTTAAATAAACTATGTCTGACTTAAATTCTATTCTATTTTTACCTGCTACATAATTTAGTTTTTTGGGTCATTTTTCTTAACTATTTTTGGTATTCCATTGACATATTTAATCATTTTTGAAGTATCGCCAGCATTAACCATATCATTTAATTTAGATCTTAATTGTTTATAGTACTCACGTTGTATAACTGTTTGATCTGCGAAGATTCTTATTGAAGGAATCTTCTCATTGATTTTCTTACGATTTTTTAGGATATTTACCACAGCTTCATTCGATTCCAATACAACCTTCACAGGGCGCGTTTTACTTCCATCATATTTTCCCATTCTAATAACTTTAAAATCGTCAATGGTAATACTTGCGTGTGCTAGGATTTTTCTCACTGTTCTTTTTTCCTCTTCCATTCTGTCATTTCTATTTACGGCACTTGATTCATTTATATTTAAAATCACAATATTGTTAGATCTCATTTTTCTATCCTCCATTTCATTAATAATTTCTTCCATATTAGTTTTCATTTCAGCATTTTCCCTTTCTATCAACTTTTCTTCCAATGTATTTTTCTCATTCTTAAGGATATTAACTTCATCTTTCAGCTCTCTGACCTCACTTCTGAGTTCCTCTATTTGTCGTAATAATAATGGGATTTTCTTAAATGCTACCCGACAGTCCTTACAGAAAAATACAAGCGATCTATTTTGTATTATAACTGCCCGGTATTCAGAGGGTGCAAGATTTGTGCAACCGTCAGTAGAATGGAATGTAGCATAGCAACTATCACAGGTTACTAGTTTATCTTTATCATTAAAACTTGTTTTACAAGTACCACATTTTTCTCCCATTTTTTCTGAAATCGGTTTGCCAATTGATGAAAATTAACTGTAGAGACAAGTAATTATTGATTTAAATATACGTCATCCAAACTTATTGTGGAGTAGTAGACACTTCTTAAAACCTCATTAGTGTATTATCTTATCTTATCACAACTAGACAAAAAATAACTTGTTTTGATTTTAATTGCCAATTCTATACTTCTTCAATTGCAATTTTGCAGCTTCCACTCAAATCTCAATATCACTGTTTCACATCACCCAGATAGAGTAAATTTTTAGCTTTTTGGTGATACAAAATTTATATTTTAAACTTTATTTTTTCCATTAGAAAATCACTATTAAGTCGATGTAAATAATTGTCGATGTTAACAACTTGAACTTGAAAGTTCTAACGATACTAATTAATATAATTTGAAGATAATTAAAATACATACATCTATATTACTGTTGTGTGCTCCGTGTTCCCCTTCAAAGTATTCATCATACCACTGTCCGATTTCATCATATATTTGTTGGTCGTATTGGGGTTCATGGTTTTCTCTGAACGTTTCCTTGTAGTAATTTGCAAATACCTCTGCTTTTTCTTCATCGGTGGTATACACAATGTTGTTTTCTTCAATTGGCTATGATTTTGATATTCCTTTGTAGTTTGTTAGTTTTCTAATTTGTTGCCAGTAATCTTTACCTTTGCTAGCGTTTATTTCAGTACACACTGTAGCCCATTTCTGTTCTTCGTATTGTCTAATTAGGGCTTGTACATTTTTGTTGTAATTGGTTAGTTGCGTTTTTGCTTCAACATTGGGATCTCTCAGATAATCCCTATGCATTTTCTTTTGTTTTTTATCATTTTTATAATGTGGGGCTGTTTTCTATTGTGAGTGATGTTATTGTGGTGTTGAATTGTTCAATTTTTCTTCTATCAATCAGATCGTCCCCCATACGATCAATGTACTCCTCCAACTTTTCATTAAGTTTGTCTATATCACACTTCTTGATGTTCTTTTTTATTATTTCTTGCTCTTTGATTCGTCTTTGTTGGTTATTTCTATTGCATCATGTTCTGCTCCTAAATCTGGATGGGTTTCTACTGTTACTATATTACTTTTGATGATTTTGTGTATATTACACGATCTGGTGTAGAGTATGGGTTATTGGCCATTCTAAAGGTTGGAGGAGTAAACGCCATTTCGAAGGGTGCATTATTGATAAAATCCTTTATTTGTCTGCTTTTATTCCAATTTACATTTAAATCTCGTACAATCACAGCATATTTGTATGGGGAGGCTTTGTTGAAAAGCGTTTATTCGATGGGTGCATTTGGGTGAATATATACAAGAAAAATGTGTAGTTTATCTCCTAGAAATGGAATTGAAAAGTGAAGCACCTCATTATGCGGGTTATTCATTTTGGGAGGGTTTTCTTTTAGCATTTTTAGTCCTGGATGCGCCTGTATCAAACTTCCACGCACATTAGTGTTTACTATGCTTCCATTTAGTTGTAGAATGTTCCAGTTTCTGTAGTTTGTGTTACTATTTTCTTTTGTTTTTGTTTCCACAAATAATGCAAAGTTTATTTTATGCCTCTCAATAATGTTGTTGATGAGGTGTTTTCTCGGTGAGTAACTGTTGAGATTGGCATACATGATTTTAAGTGTTGACGTGAACATGAATATTATACCCTTAGATAGGTTGAGTGGGCGAAGTCGTCGAAGGTTGCTCCAAGTCGAACATAAAAATATAGAGTCCATTTCCCGAGAAATGCGCAACTGTGTCTATGGAGTATTGGGCGACGAATTATTTCCTCAGCTTTGCAATTATTTCATCTCTGTTGGTGCTATTCATTTTATTTAGTTTGTTGACATATGTGTCAATAATCATATCGTGAATTGTGACAGCTGAATGTATTTTAAAGTTTTTGGATATTTTCGGGTCGATTTCGTGGGATTTCTTGTTGAGTGTCTTGATCTGATTATTAGGAATTCCTTCGATTGGCTTAGTTGGTCTACGAGGGCACTTGGATCATGCTGAATGGTCTTCAGCTCCACATGATGCACATGTTGGTGGTAGATGACTGTTGCATTTGTTATAGTGGTGAGGACCTTCACATTTGGTGTATTTTATAGGTGTTGTGCAGTGTTCACGTGCGTGAGTGAATGCTTGACAGGGAGAACTTGGTTCAGGGATTAGTGCCGGTGGGTTGCTTGGATAAACCGGGTAGTATCTGTGTTTATAGAACTTCCCCTCCACCAGCAACTTTTCTGATGCCTCCAAACAGGGCGTGATTACTCTAAACATTAATGTTGGTTTGTTTGTTGCTCTTTATATAATTCGTTTGCAATAACGATGTTCTATTTTGCATTTTGGTAAGTGTTTACTAATTTCGTTTTCGAAAAAGTCTTGTTCGACTGAATCTATCACGATACTATATGAAGCACCAGTGTCAGGTAAGATCTTAGTGGGTATTTTTGATGCTTGGGTTTCCTTATAATTCGATATTTTTTTATCGGAGATTAGTTGGTTAAGAGTGTCTGTTATAGTTCTTTTGTTTAGATTGGACTTGAGCAGAAAGCCCTGCTTTGTTGAAAGTATTACATCCTCTGTGTTTGGATAAACTGTGTCCCATACGTCTGAGAATTTTTTGCGTGTTAAGTCTTCAGGGGCCTTTATGTAGAATAAGTATTTAAATGGTTTATTTGTGATCTCCCTCATATTTGCAGAAAAAATTGGTCTGTATAGTGAGTTTGTGGGATTTGTTTCATTTGTTGCCTTGCAATGTATTTTCCATTGAGCTTTCTTCATGTATGTTTTTATTGATATTGCTTCTGCTTGGTTGATAATTTTTTGTGTGTATTTGGTGTTCAGCTTGTTTTGCTTGATTGCTGTCAGTAGGGAGGCCAAATATCACTCTGTGGATATCTTTAGTATCAGGAATAAATTGTTTTGGGTTATTCGATGTAGGGGACTTTCTTCACCTTTTCCTTTTGTGACGCACTTTTCTCCATGTTCCATTGTTTTCTATTTCCATCTCTGAGTATTCTCCATAACTTGAACTGCTCATGATTATGTTTTGTCTCCTGGACTATTGTTAAAGTTGTCCAAATCACTAAATCACGTCAGCCCTCTTTGGTAGTTAGCAGGTTACTCTCTTGATGTTATGCCACTGGTAGAACTAAATGTCCCCAATACTTTTGGAATTAGTTATGTTTAATTGTTCCTAAGGGCAATCACCAGTTTTGTAAAAATTCACATCGTGATTGTTCTACTTTTTCACAATACATAGAAAAACTCGTATTTTGATTTAAAGTTAACGATTTATAAACGATGCTTACTCGTCGGCTACCAAAATAGGAATGTTTATTTAGTATTTATATAACACTGCCAAAATTAAAGTCAATTGAAAATACCCCGTATATAGAATCATCTAATGAAAATAAGTTGAATTTATACATTTCCACATAATATCAAAATATAATTTTGAATCTCCATAAATTGTTTTATCACCTACTAATTTTGTTTATACTCTTTGAAGCCTTTCATTAACTGAACGTTCAGAAACATATTCACAACTTCTTTAATGCAATGCCTTATTGTTAGGAAAATTTTTTTACCTGAATTGCTCCTGACTGCAAATATATTTACGCAGAAGAATTTGCATTATTAAAAACTTTTAATTGTAGGCATCTTTAGTTATGCAACCATTATTGTACTCTCATGTATTATGATTTGCCTATGCGGTCGGGCGTCCGTGACTCCCACTCTGGTTTTATGTGTAGTATATCAATATTTGAGAATAGTTGTATGAGGAAGGTGGGTGATTTGTGTATGAGGAGCAGGGATGCCAAACCTCACGATTAATCGTGAGATCTCACGATTTGAGTGAAGATCTCACGATCTAACGATTTCACTACATATTCTCACGATTTTTTAATACATTACATACTCAAGCACAACGAAAAATAAGTATGACTGCGAAATAAAAAAATGGTAACATTGTAAAATATTATCGACTTGTCTTATATCGAAATTATTCTCGCCTAGTCTATGCCGTATCGGTGAATCCGGGAAATGGGAACCCAAAATTCAAAAGTGTATATTGTTTAGTCTTTAATTTATTATGTTTGCCATACTCCAGTGCCAACGCAGAGCGTATCTTTTCATTGGCCAATTTAAATAAAACACCTTTAAGTAATCGTCTTAAGACGGATACATTAAGGTGTATTACACACAAAAAGTTTGGTTTCCAACCTTGGCCAATGCCACAATTTTAAAATTGACTGTGATATTTAAAAAAAAAATAAGTAATCCCGGCTATTACTGAAATATAAAATCTGATTCGAATTAAGATTCAGATTAATTTTTTTTATAAATTTACTAAATTAGGTATATTGTTTCAGTTTTTTTTATTTGTTGACTATCACTACATTTTTATTTGTTTTATATTATTTCATTTTAATAATATTTTGTTACATTTTTAATTTGTATTATATTTCATTACACAGAGTATTTTTTAATTCGAATGTTTTGTTCTGCCTACCTCGTTTAATTTATACAACAACCATTATGAAACAAATAAAGAAGGTTTGACAACACCCCATTTCCGATTATTCCGAAATCTCACGATTTTTTCCGAAATATCACGATTTTTTTTTCAAATCTCACGAATTTTACTTATATTCATTTGGCATCCCTGATGAGGAGTGACAGTTATGTTCTGCGACTTCACGAGAGCGGAGTGAGGTTAGATGGATCAGAGATTTTATGTATTATGTACCATCCTGAATTTTTGTAATATATATTTAATAAAACCCAAAAATATTATTGGCATTGGTCCGAGCTTATGACCCAGTAGCCCTACATAATTCAATTATTTAAGTTTGTTTCATGTAATGGAAAACAAAGCCCTAAAAAGTTGTCAAGATGTAAAATTCTCCCACAATATATTTCAATCGATATCTTGAAAAGGAACATTTGCCATCTATAGTTATCTTGACGCATTGCAAACGAGCATATCAATAAAGAACTAGTAATTTTAATAAATTTCATAAAATTCCATGTTATTCAAGACTTTGCAATCAAATAATCTCGATTCTAACTAAAAAACTATCCTTAGGAAGATCCACAAATAATTCTGCATCCAGCTTATCTTCCTCAAAAAATTTCAGAATATTATTAGTGAACTGATATATAGCTGTTTGTGTTGCATAACCCTGTAATTATATTAAGAGAGGTTCCGAGGGGAGGCAATCTTTTGCCACCAAAAATCTCCAGTGGTTACCCTATCGGTTATCAACACTACTAAAAATAATGTATTTTTTTCATTAGTAATATTTAATCGAGGCGCCTGGTGTCAATTCTTGACATTATGCTGGAATTACTAATTACTTAAGGTGTATAATGTCATATATCACGAATTGTGTTCAAAAATAAAATATCGGGGCGAAGATGTGACTGCAGTGCACAGGCGCATTTTCGATTATCAGCAAGAAATGATCTAAATAGAAAATTTCCAAATATATGGATAGGAATGAGTGGTTCGTGCAGTTGTCCACCCAGATTCCTAGATCTGACTTTGATGGATTTCTTTTTATGGGTGCACACGAAAAATATTATGTATAGTATAATAATAATAATAAAATAGTGTTTATTTATAAAATATGGTTCCATTTACAGCATATAGAAAATTACAAGTCAATAGGTGCCGATGTTCTGGCCAATTTTCTTTCTGCTGTGTGTCGTGTGTGATAAATATGGCTCCTTACTGTATAGCATTATCCATTTAATTTCACTTTCTGCAACAACTTTGTCCCTCGAATAGTTTGTGACTCCTAGAATATGTCGGCTAGGCTATCCCTGAAAAGTAGCTAAAAAACAGGGTTTTAAAAATGACATGGGGTTTTTAGATTTTTAGACGGCAACTTGACTGACGTTGATTTTATAATAATTTATTTGTTTGGAATTTATTTACATGTTCTGTAATAGTAAGGGTTTGGAGTTAAACAACATAGTTATGTAATTAATGTGCCATGCAGAAGCCTACACCCACTATCTCGGATGTCTCCTGCGCGATTTGCGTCTATGAGATTCTTACGAAGATCCTTTGGCAGACAATGATTATAAAAGTTCGTTGAGATTTTAGTTATAAAGTCTTTAATAGTTGGTATATCGGCTTTGTCATGTAACCACGTGTTTCTGGGTAATTTGGGATAACAATTATGTTTAATTGCCATCCGAAGACACTTGTTTTGCACCATTTGCAGGGAGTTGAAGTTGTGTTTAGTGCCGTGGGGCTGCATATGTGATTATTGGTCGAATTATGTATGTATAAGTGAGAATTTTGTTGTGAGTTGTGTACAAATGAGTGGGTAAAGTTTACCCATTGCAATCTTAGCTTTGCGCACCTGTTGCACAATATGAGCATTGGCATTTGTATTGCCTTGTATAGTGTACCCTAGATATTTTAGGGTATTACTAGGCTTAATATTATGCCCATTTACGCAAAGCTGAAATTGCAGTGATGTGTTTTTAGTAGGTATCCTCGTGAGCAATAAATACTCAGTTTTGGATTCGTTGATATCTAATTTTTGTTTGTGTTAGTATGGTATTATTTTTGAGATTATCTGTGCTTGTGTTGTTTCCAGTGCCTGATCGGAATTCTTTGCAGAGGCAACAAAGCAAGTGTCGTCGGCGTACATTGCGGTTAATAAATGAGGGGATGCTGGAAGGTCATGAATGAATAGGGAGTATAGCAAAGGTGATAACACCGATCCTTGCGGTACTCCTGCTTGAATTGCATAAGGTCCAGCTATGTGGTTATTTATTTTCGAATAAAATGCCCTATTTATTAGGTAAGAACATAATATTTTCATTAAATATTCAGGTATTTATAGCATTATTAACTTGTGTATTAATCCCTCGTGCCATACGGAATCGAATGCCTTTTGAATATCTAGAGTTACCATAACCTATTTGTATTTTTTTTGGAAACCTTCCCTAATATAATTTATGACTCGAATTATTTGTGATACTGTGCTTTGGTCACTTTGAAATCCGTATTGCTCGGTGGGGATTACGTTGTGTTTCTCGACAAATTGTTTCAGTCTGATCAAAATTATTTTATCTATCACCTTCACTATATTGTTTAGGAGGGATATTGGTCTATAGCTATCTACATAACTTGGTTGTTTGTTTGCTTTGATGATTGGGATGACATTGGCTGTTTTGAGCATATCGGGATATGTCCCCGTATTGATAATAAAATTTGTAATGTAGGTTAACTGTATAATCGCTTTTTTTGGTAGGTTTTTAAGTAATATATTATGTATAGTGTCAGAGCCAGGGGATGTTGTTAAGTTTTTTGTATTTAAAGTGTTACGTGAGTTTATGTAATGCTGTACTGTGTGTGTAATGTCTTGGTGATATTGTGTGTGTTGAGAGTGATTAACAAAGTTGCTTTGGAAATACTCTCCGAACTTTTCTGCGATGTCGGGAGTGTGAATATATGTTTGATCATTGTAAATTATTTTGTTGATTTCATTGAATTTATTTTTGAAGTGCCGGGCGATTTTCCATAAGGAGTTGTCGTCTGGTTTCAGTGTACTTAAGAATTCTACTCATTCGTTGATTTTGAATTCTTTTACTAGGTTATTAATGCTGACTTGTTGCTGAAGTAATTTATGATCATTAGGGTCCCTTGTCCTTTGCCATATTTTTCTTAATTTGTTTTTTCCTGAATGGATTGAATTATGTTATTGGGTAACTTATTGCATGTTGGCCGTATTTAATTAATTATCGTAGTTTGATCTCTGGCTTTAATTATTATACTTTGTAATTTTTTTATTGTATTGGTTAATTGTTGAGTATTTTCAATTTTATCATTAATTATTAAGTTGTCATTTATGTATTTTATATATTTAAGCCAATTTGTATTTTTATAATTATACAGGGTGTCCCGGGACTAATGGGAAAAAAGTCAGGAGAGTATAATATGAGCCAAAATAATGTTAGTACTTCATATAAACTTTTACTATGCAGGCCCTCGTTTTCGAGTTATAGGCCTCCAAAGTTTTAATTTTGAATTTGGTTTTTATTTTTATTTTTTGTACTAGTTATTTGATCTTCATAAAATTTACGGCAAAGCTATAATGTAAGTGTATGTTTATTTTGGTAAGGTAAACAGATTTACAGTAGTGCATTGAAGCCAGGGACGGACTACTCGCAATGGTTAGTGATCCAAAAATTTTGCAGGTATGGCACACCCTGTATGAAATTATCGAAATTCACTTCCCCACACATTAAGCTAACGAAAAGGTACTCTTGTTGGAATTCGATAAAATAAGCCGTTTGGCTAATATTTACAGTTTTATTAATGCACTACGTACAAATCTACCTAACTAACTTATTAATACGATGTCCAGAATTTACTTGCTTTTAATTAAAATTACGAACATAACATTATTAAACCATTAAGAAAACCTCAAAAAACACAAGTTATAAAACATTAGACTAAAACTAATTCCTAAACAACAACAAAAACTAACGTTATTCTAATAAATGTTCAATATGAGCTCCTCCCACTTCCACGCACATTCTAAGTCTACGAAGGTTGTTTCTTTGCACTTGAAAGAGAAATTTCACACTATTTCTAATAACATTGCAGTGTAACACAATTCTGTCTATTAAATCTTGCCTTGTTTGCACAGGTGTTGCGTATACCTTACTTTTGAGATAACCCTAGAGAAAGAAATCCATAGGATTAACGTCTCCTGATCGCGGTGGCCATTGAAAAGGGCCTCCACGACCAATCCATCTATTAGGAAGCCTTGTGTGTAAATGCTGTCGTACATCTAAACTGAAATGAGGAGGGGCCCCATCATGCATGAACCATAAATTCCTACGAGTTTGTAGTAGCACATCATCAAACAGGTTCCATAACTCATTTTGCAAAAAACTCCAAATATCTCTGATCAGTCAAAGTACCGTCAATAAAGTATGGCTGTATCAAATTATTGCCAACTATTCCTGCCAAACATTAACCATGAATCTATGCTGGATCCTAGTTTGGATAATGCCATGTGGATTCACATCATCCCATAAATGCATATTATGAGAATTTATGATTTCATCTCTGGTGAAACCCGGTTCGTTCGTAAAGAGAACGTTACTAATAAATGTGTTGTCTGCTTGTTGTTGTCGCAGAAACCACTGGCTATACTCAAGTCGAGCAGGATAATCAGCCACTGTCATACGGTGTACTTTTTTCATGTGAAAAGGATATAACAGCTGTTCTTTTAGGACGCGATGAACAACTGATTTCGAGACGTTATGTTCTCTTGATAATTTTCTAAAACTCGATGGTTCATTATCAACTGCATTTAACAAGTCTTGTTCAACTGCTACAGTACGTATGCTTCGTACTGGACCTTCTCCAGCTTTTTCTGGCGAAAATCTTCCTAAAATTTAAAATTTTGTTTTGTATACATGGAAAATTATATTTACGTATTCATACCTGTTTCTCGTAACCTGAGATCAATACGCCCAAACATTCGTCTGTCTGGCAATGCTCTGTTTGCAAAATGTTCTTCATAAAGCCTTTTGGCCTCTAAACAGTTTCGAGAAGCCAGTCCATACATTAGATGTTTATCTGCGTACTCAATAAAAGCGAATTCTGCTATTGTAACTGTTAAATTAAGGACTTATGAATTATTGACAAGTACTGACTACGAACTATTCTACACAACGTTTGACAATTAATCCTATGGTAACTTGATAAACGGTAAAAACACTTATAAAAAGTTTTTACCAACTTTCCAATTAATAAGTCGTTAATGTTTTTCATCTTCTGCTATCGTTAAATTATTTTTTTGTAGTACTCTAGGTAAATTTTGGACATCTATTAAAAGTTAGTTTTACCTCGTTGTGTACTTATAAAAATGGTGAATGCGTAAACTGGTACGTAGTGCATTAATAAAACTGTAAATATTAGCCAAACGGCTATTTTATCGAATTCCAACAAGAGTACCTTTTCGTTAGCTTAATGTGTGGGGAAGTGAATTTCGATAATTTCATACAGGGTGTGCCATACCTGCAAAATTTTTGGATCACTAACCATAGCGAGTAGTCCGTCCCTGGCTTCAATGCACTACTGTAAATCTGTTCACCTTACCAAAATAAACATACACATACATTATAGCTTTGCCGTAAATTTTATAAAGATCAAATAACTAGTACAAAAAATACAAATAAAAACCAAATTCAAAATTAAAACTTTGGAGGCCTATAACTCGAAAACGAGGGCCTGCATAGTAAAAGTTTATATGAAGTACTAACATTATTTTAGCTCAGATTATACGCTCCTGACTTTTTTCCCATTAGTTCCGGGACACCCTGTATATTGTGGGATAGTTGGTGTTTTGGGTATTATGGGAGATTTTGAGATGGATAAGGTCGGAGTTGAGATCAGTAAGGGTTTTTATTTTAGTGATGTTGCTAATATTTTCTCCTATAGCTATGTCAAGTATGCTTGGGGTATGATTAGCCGCATAAGGGAAATAGGTCAGTTCATCAGTGTGAAATATATTACACTCCGAATTATCGCAGAATTTCATGAGCGTATTTCCATTAGCGTTGGGGTAGTTGGTGAATCGATCCCACTGCGGATGTTTGCAGTTGAGATCACCAACTACCAGTACTTTGTTATGTGTATTGAAAATGTTATGTAAATCTGTGTGTGTGTAATTTTGTTACCAGGCGGGTTGTAAGCTCCCACTATTTTAATTTTATAATCAAAATGGATCGCGATATGTTCAATTGAAATGTTATTTTGTTGCAGGATTTTTAAATTTATACCTTTTTTGATTAATAATGCAATACCGCCACCGCCGGTATCATCGGGGCGGTCTTGTCTAAATATACGATATTTTGGGTTTCTAAAATTTACAGTTTTGTGTGGTTTAAGAAATGTCTCCATTAAAAAGAAAATTTCTGGTTTGTGAATTTCGAGAAAATGTCTGATTATGGGTAATTTATTTTGCACTCCGTGTACATTGCAGAATATTAGTTTGATGTTATATCGTTTTTGAAAATCTGTTTTTCTACATACCTGCCTATATGTCATAGTTGTCAATTCCAACCACAAAGTTGTTGTAGATCATGAACTTATCCATTTTAGAGGTAGCTTTTTTCATTTCCCGCAGTAGATCTCCTACTGCTCTTGAAAGTTCGTCCAAGTTGACCAATGTGTGTAGTTCTTGAAACATTTCGTTTATCTCTGTAAATTTGTTTATATCAGAATTTTTAATTTGATTTTTTGGTTGAGTGGTAGGTTTAATTGCTTGGGGTTGGGAGATGGTAGTTTGGGGAGTGGTTTGTGGGTGAGATTTTGCGGGCAGGCTGGGAAAATCTGAGTTCTTATTGTTCTGTGTCCAAGGATTGGTTTTTGAATGTGTGGGTTTGATTTTTTGGTTCAAGGATCTTTTCTATTCTACCTAGATTCCTCTTTTGATGAACTCTGGGCAGATTTCAGTATTCGCCCGGTGATCCCCATCGCAGTTGGCACATTTCGCAGGAGTTGTTCTTGTTTTAGTACATTCTGGTGTCAGATGTGGCCCCGCACACTTTAGGCACCTGGGAGTTCTTCCGCAGTTGGATGTTGCATGTCCCTATAACTGACATATGGCATTGGATAACAGGTTTGTTCTGTCTTCTAAACTCCCAGAGCACCCTTGTGTGCTCGATTATTCTCACGCTCTTATTTAAGTAGTCAAGGGTTTCTTTATTGTATGTAACTACTAAATACAGGGGACGACCTTTTGTTATCATCCTGTAAATACCTTTAATTTGTATTTTGTAGATTTTCTCCATTTCTTCTTTAATATCTATTAATTGCATACCTTCTGCCAGACCCCTCAATACAAAGGCATGAGTTTTTTCCTCACGTCTTGCATATGTATGATATTGGACTTTTTCATTTTTCAAAACTTTTTTCAACTTTTCGGAGTCACCTACATCTTTCGTAAAAACAATTGACGAGTTACTCGTGTATTTGATCTCGAATGGCATCTTGACCTCGTCTTTTAGTTTATTAACCATCTCCCGATGGTGGGATACGTTTCCATCAATGACATTTTCTTTTTTTTGTGTTGTTGATGTTTTTTTTGTCATCATCAGATGTTTCAGACAGAGACTCGTAATTATTGCGGGTTGGTATTGGCTGTTGTTTACGAGTAGTCTGGCTGATAATTTTATTAAATGATGCTTTTTTTTTGGAAATTGAAAACCGGAAGTGGTGTTTCCGCCCGTATGTGTCCATTGGTATAGTCGCTATTGCATTTAAGTCTTCCGTTGATGTGTTATCTTTATCTTTACCATAAAGAGATCTAGCCGTAATTTGTGATGACTTTTTATTTAAGGTTTGATACTGGGAAATGAAATTGTCATTTCCACCGATTTTCTTCCTCTTCGACTTCCTGAGCCCATGATTGATTCGCAGCTTTGTGGACAATTGCATGTACAGTTGCTAATTGATTTGAGGCTGTTTTATCCTTCTCCTCGTCGTCAGTGGAAATAGGACTACTTCTCGGCCCTATTGTGTCTTCCCAGGGTTGTATAGAAAAACCCATCATTAGAAAAACCCCCTGAGTTTTATGGGTGGGTTTTTGTGGGTCTTTGTTATAAGAAAAATCCATTTGAGTTTTTGTAATAAAATTTGCTATAACAACTAAGAATTAAGAAACACGAAACACCGATGCATATCAAATCCAATTTCCAATTTATTTTTAAAAAAAATCTTGCTTTTTTTACATTTAATTTTAATTTTGTTAGGAGAAACAAAAAATCAATATTCCAGATTCTAAACATCTAAAAGCAAACAAAAAAATACAAAATGGAGATGTAATACAACTACAAAATGAAAACCTTGTTCCTCTAAGTACATATTAAGTAATACTAATATAAGTGATAACAATAACATTATACCTATTATAAAATTATTTGGATTTGGTTTGGTTGGATGGTTTGTTAAAAATCTGTAAATTTTCACCATCTTCGATACTTTTTCAACACCTAGCTGATTTCGGAGCTTTGACCAAACATGACCAAAAGTGGAAAATATGCGTTCTATTGATGCACTTGAGGCTGGACAGCTATGAAAGTTTGAAAAGAAAGAACACATATCAACTAGGTTTTCATACTTCTTGATTGAAGTTTCATTGTTTTAATTTTGTTTCTTTAAATCCTTTTGCTTTTGCATAAACTTATCTTTATTCAAAAGCCACCATTTGTACCCATTGAAATTTTTTAGGTTTTCTATTTCAAACATGGTCTTTGAAAATATGTCACAGTCAGACATACAATAACTTAAAAAACCAGGCACACATTGCGGATACTTATTGTGCAGCCACTCTTCAGCTCTGACGCGATTATCATAATCTAAGTCCGAGTTATTTGGTCCTAAAAAAAGTAAATTTAATTTACATTACATTGGCTCATGGGCACACAAAAAAAATACCTTGGATATCACCAGAATCCAGTTTTCGTTTTGGATCTGTCAAATAGACTAGAAAGTGAAAGGGTTCCATTGCCTGAATTAATCTTTTTTTTAGCGCTTCATTATAAAATTCCAATTTTTTCTCAGAAATTAAATTTAACCAGGTTTCAACTGCATCCGATAGTCCTACGTTATCTCCTTGAAGAAAATCTAGGGATTTTCCAACAATTTCCAGCTGGTCCTGCAAATCAATAGCGTTTTTGTATAGATTCATGTCATCTATTTTTTTTAAATCCGATTATCCATATCGCCATAGTTTTTGGCAATGTCTCTGTATAAATGAAAATTTTGACAAAAAGTTTTTAGGCATGCCAACTGAGAGTTCCATCTGGTATCATTCGGTAGCTGTGGCATTGCACCATCTCGATATTTTAGAAGGCTGAGTGGAATATGATGGTTTCTAAAATATTTATGAATTTCCACTATATGTTTTATGATAGTTTGTGGCGTGACAGTTTGCTCAACCAAGTTTAAGTAATGAGAATTACAACCGTAGGTTAGTATATTTGGATTTTCCTCTTCGCTTATTGTTCTTAAACTTTTCATTTTATTCTCGTTGTCTGTCACGACAGCAAACATATCTTTGTTATACTTTTGTTATGTTTTCATGAATAATCTCATAACAATATTCAGCAGTTTTTTTTTCTGGTCCACATTCTATTGTACTCAGTAAACTGGATGACTTTCCTGTGTGAATGCTTACTGCTATAATCGGATCGTTTTTTATACTAGACCAACCATCTGTAACTAGTGTTATTGGCCTATTTTCTTTGGCCATGTCTTTTTGAATTTGAGCATTGACTTCTCCAAATACTTCATTTAAAATACTTTCTGACAGATCCTTTCTTGTAGGAGGTTTATAACCTGGGCATAACAATTGTAAAAGTTCTTTAAACTGTGTAGATTCCACCTGTCGAAAGGCAGTATTTGAGGCATAAAAATACCTAGCTTCAGTTTCTGTTTTGGTTTTTGATAAGGTTCTAAGACATTTCTTTTACGCTTTAAAATTGAAATGCCGGAAGCAGAAGCAATGGTCGAACTCAAACAAGACATTGATGCTGATGATGTTGATAATTGCGTATTTTCATTGTCATTTATATTTAATTCCATTTCATCATTATTATCTTTATCATAGTTTGCAAAAGGACCGCATTTATTTTTAACTAAAAGAAAAGAAACAAATACTGAAATACTTAATCAGGAAAATCGTTGTTGAAAATGAGTAAAATAAAATTACCATGCTATTTTTTATTTTACATTTTATGGCAAAAAAATATATTAAAGGTGTATCAACTATTAACTAATTGTAATTAGCTAAATTAACACATACCAGGTTCAGCAGGGTCCACTGTGGGATTTTCTGAAGAGTTGGCTGCGTTTGGTGTAAATATAATATCTTCATTTTCATTTTCTGTGTCTGTGTCTGACAGTTCGGACACAGACACCAAATATTTTTTACACTTTCTTAAGTGATTTTTAAGTCTTTCTACTTTTGCACTAACTTGCAATTTGCAATATTTGCATCTACAAATATCCCCGTCCTTGAAAAACCCGTTCCATACATTGGATTGCCGTCTACCTCCTCCTCTGTTTGAACCTCTCACAGATCCTCTTTTTTTAATCTCAAAATTTGACAATTTTTTATCCATTACAATAACTTTTAACCCTTCAAGTCATTCATTGAATTTTACTGTACTGTAATAAATAAATATGAAATTGATTATTGTTTGAATAATAATACAATAGTGATAAAGACTTGCTCACCTTAATTTAAACTTAGTAGCATGTAAAAACCAAAACACAAATAATCACCTGCACTGGCTGCAGGCTAAACCCAAGTGAAAAACAATAACAATGCGAATCACTGCTGATGGTCTCTACCGTGACGACTGCCAACAACTGCACCTGCACACACAACTATTCACCCCCTCTCATAACAGCTGTGAGCTGTGAATCCCCGAACTTCGCGTTGGCGCGTTGTAAAACATAAACTAATTTATTAACAGAGTTGCCAAAGCCAATACACATTACATGAGGAAAAGTGAGATTAACCCTTAATTTATAATTTAAACCAAGATATACATTAATTAAGTGAAATTAATAAAACTAAAATCATGCGAAAATGTTATTAATTATATTTGAATAAACATAAAGCCATCCATACTTCATATTTTATTTATTTTCATAACAAACAATTGCAGTTGCGTCTTTAATATTGCATGTTTTGCCATCAATGCATTCAGGTAACTGACAACTTCCAGTATTTACCACTAATAAAAGCGCGGCATTTTTAAATTTGCAAAACCCCAAAATTTTTCAAAAACCCACAAAAACCCAGGAAAATCCCAGTGGGTCGTCTTTTTCTAAAAAAAGTGGGCTTTTGCACAAGCCTGTGTCTTCCTCCATGATATTTTGTTTTTTAAGATTAATATTGTTATTACTAGGTGTGGATGTGCTATTACTATTGTTGCCACGACAAACGGGGATGGATATATCCGGATTTGCAGAATTGTCGTTATCTTTAAAGTAATCGGTATTTTCGATACACTTTTTCTGGCTTCCCATACACTTTTTTTCTGAGTTATTTCCTATACACTTTTTATTTACGTTAGTTTCTAGACACTTTTCTTGCGTTATAGTTGTGTTAGTGCTGTCTTCTAGACACTTTTTATTTTCCCTGGTAATATTTAATGCTTTGGTTATTATATTAATGTCAATCGCGTCTAGGCACTTTTGCGGTATATTTATGTCAATTAAGCTATTATTGTTTGCACTAACCTGATTTGATTGTTCATCTTCGATGTAAACCAATTTTAAATACTCTGTTTCTGATTTTAATTGTAGGGTTTTGTTTTTTATTCTATTTATTTCGTCAGTATATTTCGAAGAACTAGTACTATCCGACTTAATGGCTGATGGCCCTTGTTTATCGCTTTGAACGAGTTTTGCGTCACTTTTATTATCTTTTGCGTATAGTACTCCACTGGCTACTCTGGACGATATGAAGATTCGGATTAGAAACGTGGTTGCTGCAGTTACACCTGACATTTTAAGATATGTTAGACAATCATTTGAGACTAGGGTTACACTATGTATTACCGAAAATGGTGCCCATCTGAGCAACTATCATAATTTCTTTTTTGTTACCCATTTAACTGTTTCAATATTTAATATACTTTGTTACTATTTTCTTTGTTATCTCATTTGAATTCAATTGACACCGTGAAACATTACTAATAAGAAAAATACATTATTTTTAGTAAAATGTTGATGACTTCAGAATTGTTGTAGATAGGTAGGGGATGGTGGGGATCCTTGGGCACTTTTTCAGTATATTGCCTGTACAGTAAATTCAGCCCAATCTAGCCCTAATTTATTTTCACTGCCAGTTATAGTTGACTTATCTTAAGCTTTAGGTATTATGTTATAAATTCTATTGTTCAAACTTTTTTGTGAAATTTAACTTCTTCAAAACCTTGCAATAGTGCCCAAGCATCCCTACCAGAGGGATCTGTGGGCACTGTAGTCGGGAGACTTGGGCATGAAATAACCAACATTAATAAATAATTTTACAAACTATATTTATTGATAGTATTCGGTACACATATATAAGAAAACCAACTAACTTTAATATTTTCGTGAGAGTTGCTTATTTCAAATTTTCAATAACCCATAGTGGTTTATCAAATAGATACTTATGGCTTCCTCTTCTTGTCAGAAAAGTGGGGGCGGGTAACTTTGTGATTATGTCATTTCGGGTATCTTTTATGTCAGGGTAGCAGAAAGTGTTTTTCAATTTTGTGAGTCTCATGAAGTTTATTGTAAAATCGTTGTATTCTATTTCCTCGATTTTTCCGACATAATGGGCACAGGTTTTCTTCATCTGAAACCTAACTAAGACGTAGTCTCCTATCTGGAAACTACGAACAGGATATATGACATCATCTACATCTACTTCCTTGTCACTTTCTTCTTCAAATTCATTCCGTTCTGGTGAGGAGCCCGACGAGAAACTTTCGTCCTTTAAACTTTCGCTCGATGTACTTTCCTTTCGCTTCTTAAAATTTCTTTCTTTCTTAGGGGTTTGCAATTCATTTGACAATTTTGGAATTTTTTTCACTGGTAATTTACGTTTTTTCTCAGCTGCTAGCTGCTCTAGTAAAAGTTTTTGTAGTGTGTCTGTCATGATCCTAGATTTCGCTTTCTTCCTTTTAGTCTTAATATTTTTTCTTGGCTGTGCTTTAGGATAAGGTCTCACAGTTTCGGGAGTCAAAAAGGGCTCATTCGTTGGTGTATTCGTTTGCCGCTCCTGAGCTGGCTGTGATAAGGCAGATGCAGAAGTAGACGGCCCATTTACTTCACTACCGGTTACGTGAAAATACGAATCAGTAGGACTAGCCGCTGGTTGTTCTTGGAATGAATTCGCGACAAGGTCTTTCTCTTGTTCTATTAACATAAGTCTGTCTGTGACATAGGAACTTAAAAAATCCACGTCTGTAAAAACTTCAGAATTGAAGGGCCAAATACCATTTTTCTCGAATCCGTGTTGAATATTTTTGGGAGTAAAAGCCTGAGGTATGGCCTGTGCTGATAATTTCGCTATTTCATAAATAGTGCAAGTTTTTGATGGATTCGTAGAGAGCCAATCTATTGACGCAACGTTATAATATCTCTTGAGCGGTCCAAATACTGTTAAATCCAAAGACTGTAGCCTGTGACTACAGTGTGGCGGGAAGGTTAGCATCACTATGCCGTTTGCTTTGCACAAGTCTAAAGCTTCTATTGATATGTGGCTTTCATGATTATCAAGTATAATGGCTACAGGTGAAGTCTTTGAAGGCTTAACATATTTAATGAAATGTTTCAGATATAAAACGAAATTTTGTGGAGTCATCCACCCAGACGTGTAAGCTGCACCATCGGATCCAATCGGGGCACCATTCAGCATATACGGTCTAAAATTCACTCGAGGGAATACGTAAAATGGCGGTATAGAATTTTCGATAGCATTAATCGTGCAACAAAGGGTAATCAAAGTGCCCCTTTCGGCAGAGGTCACTTGTCCTACTTGTTCGCAACCCTTCACTGCTAAAACTTTCTGCGTAGACTGCACGGTTGTTAATCCAGTTTCGTCTGTATTGTAGATTGCTTCTGGTCCAAATTTATAGCGATCCAAAACGCTTTAATTGTCGAAAAATTCCGTTACATTTTTCCGATTGAAACTGGTGGCGCGTGATAAACTAGTCGCCTCAGGAGTGCGCAAAGACAAATTTTTGTTTCGAATCATAAACCCTCTGATCCAGTCTTTTGATGTATATTTACGTTGCTTCCAATTTTCTGGAATAACTTTTCCATTAGCAACTGCATATTCGTATGCAAACTTTCTACAATTAAGTTTAGTCAAGCCGTAATGTAATTGGGAACATCTAATTAAATATTCACTGAGTGCCTTTTCTTCATCAGTAGTGAATATCTGTCTGGTTATATATTTGTTTTCTGTGGTTTTCAAAGGGCACTCTAACTTTAAGTATCGTTGAAGAGAAGATCTGGGAATCTCATACTTCTTCACAGTTGGTTGAATTTTTGCTCCCGCACGGACTTCGTCGATAGCTCTTTCGATTATATCGCGTGGTATTTCAATGCGGTTTGTTTTTTTCTTGTAGGAAAACGGCATATTCTCCTGAAAATAAAAAAACCGTAAGGTAGGGAGAGATGGGCATGCCCAATGTTCCCGCACCGTTGGGTGTTCATGCATCCCGCCCGGCGCCATTAAAATTCAATTGTAAAATACTACACTAAACAAATAATTTTAACCATTAATTAATACGATATTCCATGCACAAGGAACCAATATGTACGAATTAATAAAAAGAAAGCGTACTTACAGTGATTTTAGAACAGTAGAAGAAAAATAATCACCAATAAAATTGTTTGTTTTCAAGGATAGAAACATAAAACTGGATTTTGTCGTGTCGACGATACTGATACAGCTGCACTATCGCGTTCTTTTGAAGTAACAAATCAACTGCTTTTCGGTTACCACGACAGCGGCATGCCTAAATGTTTGCACTTGATTTTATTCACAAATGCCCAGACCTCCCACCTGCCCAAGGATCCCCACGTTCCCCTATAGGGAACCCTCATGCATTATGAAAGAAAACTCTTCATTTCCACAAGAAATGGAATATCTTAAGAAAGGAATAACGTAGATACATGGAACCTTATTCAAAATTGACAAATTTTCTATGTATTTTATAGGTGACTCACATGTATATTAAATTGTATCCATTTAGAATACTCCAAAAACTTCAAAGCATAATGTTATTTGCACAATTAGAAACACAGTCAAACACAATCATATGTCTCATACCATACCATAACATATAGAAGTGAAACTTGCAATTATGGTTTTGAATATTTTATAATTTTCAGGAGGTCGAAGGAAAAGAAGCAGGTACAGTTGTGATAGTCTCAAAAATTGGATACAAACTACAAGATAGGGTGATAAGGCCAGCATTAGTTGGAGTTTCAAAATAAAATTTTCTAATTAGATTTATTTATAATTTATAAGTTGGTATTGGTCCATGTGATTTTCATTATTTTCACTAGATGCAGTCCATATTTATAATATAGTGTTATAATTTTTATAAAAATTTGCAGTAAATGTTTATTATTGTTCTGTTATTTTTGTAGTTTTATTTATCCGGAATGTATACACCCTTCAGGATTTATATTGTTTGATTTTTAAAATTAAATTCATGATTATGCAACTACATTTGCTGTATTGTCTGGCATACATGATTTCACTGTGCACTATTACTTTGATTTACATAGGTACATTAAGTGGTAAACTTTTAAATATTGTGCAGCATAAACATAATCCTGACATATCAATAATTTAAAATAACTTGTACAAAGTTGTAAAAAGTGAAATAATTAAACTTTCTAGTTGAAAAAATAATCATAGTTGTTATACTAGGCGGGTTCTGGACCATTCCTTACGGAAAATAAGGCCAGGTTCTCACTATAGGTACGGCTGCGTTCCGCTCACGATCCGGTCACGGTCATGTAAAATATTCTCAAATGAAAAACAAAATAAACATTAGGGACAAAAAGCAGTTTTAAAAATCACCACTTATACGTATCCGTATCGCAATGCTCATGTGCAGAAGCAATACAGGGCTTCGTTACGTTACGTGAAACGTATCAATCCGTCACACGTACCTAACGTACACTGAAAGAAATTTCCATTAACCGTTAGCAAAAATTGAATAACAGTTATTAGAAACTTGCATGAAATAGGCATCAAGTAAGTTCATGATTATGGTTATTAAAGTCACTTTGTTGGACACCACTGAATAACTGTTAATAGATATAATTTTTAAGAATTTCGTATAACCGTTATCGAGTGCACTTAATAAGTATTATAAGATTTTCTAATAGCAATCATACTGTCCTATAGTAAACGTTACTAGATGTTCAAATAAAAAACAGAATTTCGTCTAACTGTTATCGAGTGCACTTAATAGATATTAGAGGATTTTCTAATGGCAACCATATTGTCATATAGTGAACGTTACTAGATTTTCAAATAAAAAACATAATTTCATATAATTGTTATTGAGTGCACTTAATAAATATTATCGGCTTTTCTAGTAGCAATTGTACTGTCATATAGTAAAGGTTATTAGATTTTCAAATAACAAACGCAATTTTGTACAATCGGAATCGAGGGCACTTAATTTAGATTATGGGATTTTCTAGTAACAATTATACTGGTAAAAGGTAAACGTTATTAGATTTTTTTAGGAATATGATATGTCATGTAACCGATATCGAGTGCACTTTTATAAGTATTATACATTTTTCTAATAGCGGTTAGACTATAATACAATAAAGATTACTATATTTTCGAATAATTATCTGATATTTTTAAATAAAACTAAATTTGCTATAAAACATTTATATTAACAAAATATTTAAATTAATGGAACTAACTATATATAACTACAAAAATACAACATGATAGGTATAAAATCAAATAAACATATTTTCCAGTTAAGTTTAGATATCAAAGCTCACACAAATTCTTAGATTGAAGAAGCTTATAACAAAAATACAATTCAAATAATGTTTTCCACAAAATAAACTTAAAGAAGGATGAGAGTCGTAATTTTTAAATACTTATAAATGTTTTAGTATTTCGATTGATTGGTGTATAAGAATCGTGAACATAGATATATAGTCACTTAATCGCCACTGTATTAATAGGTTTTTGAACGCCATTTATATACTCAACCCAATTTAACACTGTCGGCGTATTCAACCTAACCTCACAGTTAATTGCAAAAACAGCAAATAATCACCTACACCGCACACAAACTTTCAACTCTCAACACTCCCAAACCAAATGGGAAAGTGAAATTCGCGGCGCGCGGGTGTTCCAAGGTTCCAACCACAAATAACCAATAAGATATCTATAAATGTTCGGACCAGAAAAAACTGTATTTCGAGGCTAAACAGCCGTTTCATTTAAAAAAATTATTGGATATCTTAATAACCGTTATACGAGGACTGCATAATTGTAAATCTTAATAACCGTTATACGAGGACTGCATAATTATAAGTAGGTAATCTATTTTGTTGGTACTGAATAGTGTTAAGTGGGTACCTAATTTTAGGACTAGTAGGTGCTGGATTGAAACAATTCAATGAGGTCTATAATGAAATGATTATAATAACAGCAATTAGATGTCCAGTTAACTGCATCATTTTATCGAATAACTGTTATGAAATGTTTCAACAAAGTCAACATACTTGTGATAATTATGCACATGCTAGTAATCACTTGAATTGTTTTAACCACTATTTGATTTTTTGTACCAGTTATTAAGGGCATCTTAAGAAAGAAATCTAATTAGGGCCTTTTGCTCAGTGTACCGTATTGCATTCTTATGTTCTATGTACGCGTTTTTCAATGGCCAAACGACAAAAGTGATGTTGTATGTTCAAAAATCATAACCTTATTTTTAATGAACATAACAAACTACTTATTTGATATAGAATAATGGATTTAAAACGAAAAAGACTTTTTTACAGTGGAAATGACATTATTTTGCTGAGGGAGATATCGGGGCACAATTCCTACGAAGATTCAAGCAGATGGAATATTTTTTATATTAAAAGTTAAAACCCAAGAAATGGTTACGTTACGAACGCATTTGCTTTATACCTTTTTTGATTAGTCACGTATCTCCGTTACGTTACGGATAAGGACAAGTGATCTATTTTAAAAATTGCTTTATGTCTATTCACACTATCGGTAACGGTCGAGCTCCGCTCCAGTCACGATCAATCCGAAAGAAATTTCGGACGGTCAAGACTGGACCTGTCCCTGCATGTACTGGTAATGTGAAAGCGTTTTACTCTCGGTCCAGTCACTTTTAAAATCCATCCTTTTTACTAATTTCTTAATATGTTATTGATTAAATATTAATTTTTTTCCATTAATTATATCAATTATTTAAGTATTTTTAAATATATAATTAGATATTATAAGTCAATATTATTATTTACTACGTACTGAATAAAGCCGACTTCAATTATTGACGGCTTGAGACTGATCGTAGCCACACCGTGAACGTCATATAAGTATGAATGTCATGTGAGTGTGAACGGACCAAGTGTGGAGCGTGAGCAGGCGCGACCGTACCTATAGTGAGAATCCGGCCTAAACGGTTTTAAAGATTAAAACTAACTTTTTCCACGGTCGGAAGTAGAAATCAGTTTCTATGACATCAAAATTAAAACAGAAGGGAGTTTACATTATGGAGAACGTTTTTCATGCAAAAAAAAGATAACATTGAAATTATTTGTTGACATTTAAATAAAATGTTACATTTGTACAATTTTCAAAATTAATATTAGACGGAGTATTACTTTCACTTACATTTACAGTTTTTGTGATTGCGCTAGTAGTGGTACTTACTAAAACCTGATTAGCAATTTTATTTTTAATGGAGTTCTAGACATAACCCTCAGCGACTGTCGTTGATTTCCAACCAGCATGACGCTTTATTTTCGTGATATCCACACCAGCATCTGCCAGTAATGTCCCTGAAGATCTTCGTAAGCAGTGACTAGTATAACATGCAGCATCAGGTAATTTTAAATACGAAGCTACTACACTCGGAATTTTTCCCATAGTATTCTTGACAACTCGCTGCGAACTACATTTTCCTGCTTTGTAGTACAAAAAAGGCGCTTATGCTTAACGTGGGAAGGACGAAGGGACAGGTATTTTCGAAACAATTCAAGCATATTTCCCACATCGGTAACCACAAAGGTTCGTGGAATCTGTATCTTTTAGTGTTTGGAATTTTTACAATCAAGGAAGAGCCTACATCCTCAATATCATCTACAGTTAAATTGACTAGTTCATCAGTTTGACAAGCTCTGGCAATCCCTAGAATTAATCCAACCTATAAAAAAATCAAAATACTTAATAATTGAAATACCTAACAAAAAAAGTAATCTTACCTTAATCATTAAGAGTTCTTTGACATCTGCACTTGATAGAACGGTCGATTTCACCCTTTGTCAATATTTTCGATTTTTTCGCATGATATCCGTCACCGGTTCTTTTCAAAAATGCGATCAGCTTGGGGAATTTGCTTATATTTACGTTGTCGTAAATTATCAAGCATGACTTAACCATAGAATATTGCGCCCATAATGTGGAAGACATGTAATTCTTTGCATTTGAAGTATGTCAACAAAACATTCTCGCTGTATACCGTCAAGTTGGGTGACTTGAGACAAAACTTTAGGTATTTCTGAGAAGGGTTGGCAACGCCAGATTGTACTGGAATTCAGTTTCCACCACAGACAAATAATAGAGGTTTCCACGTGGTATTCAATCACGACAAGTCTATGCAAGTTGTTTTTATAGTTTTTGCTGGTTAATTAAGAAGGTAAGTGCTGTTTTAGTATTTTATTGTAAGAATAGGGTTTGTGGGATTTATAGGTATGTTAAAAAACTTTATGTATGTAGTCCAAACTGACAAATTTATGGGAATGGTCATATTACTTTTCCGCCCAACCTTTCTATATACGAGAAAAGTATTGGTTTACCCCAAAAAAAGTTGAAATTTTGAAATTTTTTTTTGAGTTATTTTTACGTTTTCCATCAACAACAACACGAAAAAACGGTTTTCAGAAAAAAAATCCTGTGTGTATTGTGTATGTCGTCGTCGTTGTCGTCGGCTACTTTTCCTTACATGTCTTGTTAGCACGATACAGTCTCCGGAGTGCGATAAGTCAGCAATTTTATGATTGAATATTGTTAAGGACATGTCACAGATGATCCCTATTGTTCACCAGAGTCAGTACAACGGTTGTTATGGTACTTGAAGTACGACATTTTGTAATTTTTTGAGAAATTTCAGTTTGTTAGCACGATACAGCCTGCGCAGTTCAACAAGTCACCAATTTTATGATTGAATATTTTTCAGGGCTTCTCACTGATGAACCCTATTGATTTTCAGCTCACCGGAGCCAATACAACTAGTGATACAGTACTTTAAGTACGATATTTTTGTCATTTTTGAAGAAGTTTCAGTTTGTTAGCACGACACAGCCTCCGGAATATATACAAGTGACTAATTTTGGGATTGTATATTATTCAGAGCGTCTCAAAGATTAACCCTATTGATATTCAACTCAGTAAAGCCAGTACAACGGGTGCTATGGTACTTGAAGTACCAAATTTTCGTCATTTTTGGAGAATTTTCAGTTTGTTAGCACGATACAGCCTCCAGAGAGTATACGATTAATCAATTTTAGGATTGAATATTGTTCAAGGTGTCTCACAGATGTACCTTATTGATTTTTAGTTGAATAGAGCGAGTACAGCGGGTCCTCTAAATCCAGATATACAAAATTTTTGGTTATTTTTGGAGAAATTTCGGTTTGTTAGCACGATACATCCCTCGAAGTGTATACAAGTAACAATTTTATGATAGAACATTGTTCAGGGCCACAGATGCGGAAAAGTTAGTTTTAATCCGTAAAACCGTTTATTTTACATTGATGTTAGTGTATATGGGAAGTATTTATTGCTATATACATTTTTGTTAACATAAACAGTTTTTTTGATTTATATAAGAAAATAAAAAATGTGATTTATAGGGGCGAGATGAGACGTGTATCAAGTCACCCCAGGGGTAATTTGAGACATGTCTCAAGTCACCCTACTTAAATAATACGTGTTCATTTTGCAGGTATTTACAAGAGTGGGTCGATACAAAAAAAAAGTAGGCGCCAACTATAGAAGATATGACGATGATTTAGAACTTGCAGTAGCTGAAAGAAATAGAGGTGTTTCATTGAGAAAACTTCAAAGCAAATATGGTATTTCAAAGGATACGATAGATCGAAGAGCAAAAGGACGTCATATGAAAAAGGCAGGTGGACAAACTGTTTTCACGTCAGAGGAAGAAAAGAAGATGGTGGATAACATTCAGTTAGCCAGTGTCTGGGGGTTTCCACTAACATCTATTGATGTAAGGTACTTGAATCAGTCGTATTTAGATAGTTCTGGTAGACAGGTATCAAAATTTAAAAAGAATTTGCCAGGAAGAGAATTTATGAGAAAGTTCATTGAAAGGCATAAGGATATACTCTCACAACGCTGATGTGAAAATATAAAACGGGTACGGGCAAGTGTTAACAGGGAGGTAATAAATAAATATTTTGACGAGCTGGAAGTTAGTTTGCAAGGGGTTGAACCAAATACAATGGTCAATTATGATGAGACAAATACAACTGACGATCCTGGAAAAACCAAGGTACTTGTCAGAAGAGGTGCAAAACACGCACATCGTATAATGGACAACTCTAGAAGCAGCCATTCCATCATGTTTGCAGGATCCGCATCGGGTGAACTTTTGACACCTTACATAGTTTATAAGGCCGAAAATTTGTATAAAACGTGGACAGAAAATGGCCCTGCTGGTGCTAGATACAATAGGTCAAAGAGCTCCTGGTTTAATGAAGCGATTTTCGAGGATTGGTTTAAATCTACGGCGTTACCGTATTTTAAAAACTCCCCATTGAGTCGCCAAAAGCTCTAATAGGCGACAATCTTGCCAGCCATATTTCACAATCCGTAATTGACTTATGCAGAGAATATAATATTCGATTTATCCTGCTACCTCCAAACAGTACCCACATCTGCCAACCCTTAGAGGTAGCATATTTCAGACCACTCAAAAGCGCATGGAGAGATGTTCTTTTAAATTGGAAATTGAAGCATCGGGGGTAGTACCGAAAGATACTTTTCCCAGACTGCTAAAAAATTGTTTGGATCAACTTGATGTAGACAACAAGACATCAGAAAATCTCATAGCTGGATTCCGTGGAAGTGGAATTTATCCAATCAACAGAAACAAAGTACTAGATAAGTTGCCACCGAGCTTAGAACAGCCAAATGATGAAAGCAATTTTGTAGTGTCAATAGATAATGCTTTTCAAGTCTTTTTAAGCAATCTATATACGAAGGAAATAGTAACCGGTACGAGGAAAAGAAAAAAATTCTAATCGAGTCTGGAAAGAGTGTTGAAAATACTACTCTAGAGAGTGTTGAAAATACTACTCTAGAAGAAGTAGAACAGGCGGTAAATGAAAATGGAGTCAATGGAAACCAGGAAGAAATTGAAGAAGAGCTACCTGATTTTACTCAATTTAATAACTCGACACCGTCAACATCAAAAGAAAAACCTATTATTTCTCGAAAAAATAAAAAAAGTGTAGATTCCTCCAGTGACAGTAATGATTCCTTTTCCACGCAATCGTCATATGATAGCCCTGAAGATTTTGAAGAAGACGTGGATATGGTTGATCCTTCGGATTTAAAAGTGGATGACTTTATTTTGGTGCAATTTTCATATGAGGCTCCCCATAAGCCAGTTATTTTGAAGAAATTCATTGGACAAATTATTGAACTAAAGCCGGATTTAGTTTTGTGTAAATTTATGCGCAAATCACCACAAGGAAAAAATATTTACGTATTTCCAGATATTGAGGACGTCACAGATATTAATAAAAATCAAATTCTGTCAAAGCTGGTTCCTGTGTTTGTTCGACGAGGAAGATTCACTTTTTCTATTGAACTTTAAAAATCTGGCACATTTTTTTTCAGTGTTTTTAAATGAAACTCACTATCTCTAGTTAATTCCACAATATAATAAAAGTTATTGAAAATTTTAAAAAATTGACAATTGTTTCGATAAATCTATATCATCGTCAGAATGACAGAAGTTACATTTCATTTTATGCCTACCTGATGTTTAGTAGTTATTTTTGGCTAGACCAAGAAGTAACCTAACTTGTGATTGGCTTAATATATGTTTATAGAAAAAAGAAGAAGATGTGATATTACAAATATTGAAGCTTAGATATTATTAACCCTATGGTGATATCCTGGATATCATTTTTCCAATTAAGATCAGTATAACTGTGCAATAATATAGAAAACCAGGAAAACTATATCTGCTGATCTTTACAATTATCACTTAAGAAGACAGTTTATTAGTGGAGAACTCCCTAGATTTAACTGTTCATTGACAACTTCATATTGTGGGTTTCTTAAATGTCTTCTAATTTCCAGTTCTTCAAGGAAATCCAGTTCTTGTTTCTTTTCACAAATATGCAGCACTTCTAGTTCTGTGTTAGGTGTCAAAATGAATGATTGGTGTCAAGTAGATGTTTTGCGTAGTGGGATTTATCTGGTTGTTTTAATCTGTATGCTCGTAAGTGCTCACTGTATCGTATTTCAAAATTCCTAAGGGTCTGACCCAAATAGACAGCATTACATTCTGGACATTTGAGTTTATATATATACCTGACTTTTTTAATAGTGGTATTTTTGTTTTTACAGTTAACAATTTTGTACTAACGTTACTTTCTGTTTTAAAAGAAATTGTTGTATTCGTTGCTGAAGATACTATCTTTGAAATATTATTAGAAATATTTCCTGCATATGTGATGGTTTATAAGTTTTATTTCATCAGCTTGTTTAGGATTTAAAACAGAAAGTAACGTTAGTACAAAATTGTTAAATGTAAAAACAAAAATACCACTATTATGAAGTCAGGTATATATAAACTCAAATGTCCAGAATGTACTTGTATTAGGTCAGACCCTTAGGAATTTTGAAATACGATACAGTGAGCACTTACGAGCATACAGATTAAAACAACCAGATAAATCGCACTATGCAAAACATCTACTTGACACCAATCATTCATTGACACCTAACAGCACAGAACTAGAAGTGCTGCATATTTGTGAAAAGAAACAAGAACTGGATTTCCTTGAAGAACTGGAAATTAGAAAACATTTAAGAAACCCACAATATGAAGTTGTCAATGAACAGTTAAATCTAGGGAGTTCTCCACTAATAAACTGTCTTCTTAAGTGATAATTGTAAAGATCAGCAGATATAGTTTTCCTGGTTTTCTATATCATTGCACAGTTATACTGATCTTAATTGGAAAAATGATATCCAGGATATCACCATAGGGCTAATAATATCTAAGCTTCAATATTTGTGATATCACATCTTCTTCTTTTTTCTATAAACATATATTAAGCCAATCACAAGTTAGGTTACTTCTTGGTCTAGCCAAAAATAACTACTAAACATCAGGTAGGCATAAAATGAATGTCATTCTGACGATGATATAGATTTATCGAAACAATTGTCAATTTTTTAGAATTTTCAATAACTTTTATTATATTGTGGAATTAACTAGAGACCGTGAGCTTCATTTAAAAACACTAATATGAGCATATTCCACGAAGTAAGGGTCGAGACAGTTAATTTCATTTTTTTTTTCGTTAAAATGAGTTTTTTATTTGTTTTTTAAGAGTTATGTTTTATTTAGATTAGTTTCTACCAAAGTTTTTGAAGTTCCTACTTATTTTTTTAAGAATTGAAACTTTAGTTTTGTATTAAAATGTAAAATGTTTAAAATAAATATATTTTTCCAAATAAGAGTTGTATTTATGAAACAATATGTTCAATTACGTTTTTAAAAAGACTCTGAATGTCTCAAGTCCGCAAATTGACGTTCCGTCTTGAGTTTATAATTAAAACAAATTACTGTGAAGGTGACTTGAGACACCCAAAAAAACAAAAAAAAATATTTTCTGATAAATTTTAGCTCATTTTTATTATTCAATTTTGAAGAATGTATGTAGACCCAAAAATGTGTCCTTGTTTCATAATTTTAGTTTGCTGGAATACAATTTTACAGTCCTTTGAATTTTGAAACTGTCTCAAGTCACCCAACTTGACGGTACTTGAACATTTTTCTCGGCGCACCACTTTTGGAACCGATTGTAGGCTATATATCGTATAAAGATCTTGACTTCGTAGGCAGCAAATTGCTTATTGCAATATTTGCAGCCTTCACAATCTCTTCCGACTCACAATTATTAATTGTGCACTAAAAAAACTTCAACCTAAACCAAACTAGCACCTTAATTTGACAATTCTTTTTGTTTGTTTATTTTCTAGTTATATCAATAACTCAACGACTACTAAATAAATGCTCAAATCCGAATACAATATAATTCTGGTGCTACTTCATAATGATAAAATATGTGTTTTTAAGTTTTAATAAGACCGTGGAAAAAATAGTATATACCATTCGGGAGAGATGCTATTTTGTCCTCGGTGCATTGTAAGATTGTATTCAAATTACACCACTGTCAAAATAACGCATTTCTCTCCCTTATAGTATAATGTACTATTTCCGAATCTATGAGATGACCTGAACACTCTGAACAGTATCCTGTCATAAAATTGGTCAATTGTATACACTTCGCAGACTATCGTGCTAATAAAGTGAAATTTCTACAAAAATGTTGTATTTCAGAATTCATAGGACCCGTTATACTGGCTCTGATAGGCTGAAAATCAATAGGGTCCATATCGAAAACACCCGTAACAATATCCAATCATAAAATTGGTCACTTGTATACATTCTGGAGAGTGTATCGTGCTGACAAACCGAAATTTCTCCCAAAAAGACAAAAATGTAGTGATTGGAACCATCGAATAATTACTAAATGAATGAATCTAACCATCGAATGAACTCATTTGAATAAGTTAGTAATGAGATGTGCTAAATGTACTTTTCTTGCTCCCAGATTTTAAAAATCAGGTTTTGGAATTACTTCAAATAGTGAAAATGCCCAAAAACTAGTTACAAACGAGTTAACTGATGGTCTTACCTTAAAAAATAATTTAGACAAATAAAAAGTAGTATCTACAAATTCCACCAACGAGGACAACGAAAATAAGGAAAGAGATAGGAGCCAATTTGACCAAAAATATCTTGATATGCCCATTGTAAACAGACTGGAACGTCCACTAGACTTCTGGGGAAATGTCACAAAAGTGCTTTATGTGGATTATATAATTTACATCTGAGTACGTCCGTCCAACCAGAAAGAATCTTTTCTAAATCTGGCCAGATAATTAATGATCGCAGTAATAAACTTAAATAGTAACATTTGATATTTTGAATTTTATAAAATAAAGTAAAAAAAATTACTTAGTTGATACTTTATTTTGCTACTTACCACTTAGCCAATACAAATGAATGTTTTTTAAAATAAAGAAATTTCAAAATTAGTAACTTGCAGAGCATTAGTAATTGATTAGTTACTGCCAAAATTTGTTCAGGAATCATGAATGATTTGGTATTTAATAGTTATCGATTTTCGATGGCCGTGTTTTACTTACTGCTACTACTAATTCATTCATTCATTTGCGAATAATTAATTTTTATTGCATCTACTAATTGATTCACATTCATTCATTTATGAAAACTTTTCTGACTACCGAATAATCGACAACCATCGCATGATTCGATCATTTTTATTCGCTGGTTCTCATCACCCACAAACTTGTTAACCACCCGTGGTACTGGCTCTGGTGAGCTCAAAATCAATTGGGTTCATCTGTGAGATGTCCTGATTCAATCATAAAATTGGTGACTTGTTGCACTTCGGAGGCTGCATTGTGCTAACAAGACATGCTATGAAAAGTGGCCGACGACATACATAGAATTTTTTTTCTAAAAACCGTTTTTTCATGTTTTTCTTGCTGAAAAATGAAAAAATAACAAAAAAAAAACAAAAACTCCAACTTTTTTTGGGGTAAACCAATACTTTTCTCGGATATTAAATAGGGTTGGGCGGAAAAGTAATAAATGGGAAAACGTTAATGTTCTATCTACACTTTTGAGTAAAATCGATCTGCGCATACGTCGAATTTAATGTGCAGTCCTCAGGCATCTGATACATGCAAGCCATCTAAGTCATCCGTCATGATGGCAAAAAGGCATTAGCATGTAAGTAGGTAATACACGTATGTTCTGTGACACTTTATCGGATGAACAGGCGGATGGCCTATGGGTGGTTACCGATAGGAAGAAGTTTCCAGAGGGTTTACAAGAAGTAAAAGAAGTCTCTAGATGGTTAGCAAGTAATGACGGTAGCGTCTACGGGGTTATGCAAAAAGTAAATAAGTGTGTATGTTGTTACGTGTATAAGGTAGAGGGTGGTTTAGAAGAAGCGAAGGGGTTTTTAAGGGTAGCGTCTACGGGGGTTATGCAAAAAGTTTTTTGGGGGTTTGGCCTGGGCCAATTGCCAAAATTTTTGGGATAATGACGGTAGCGGCTACGGGGGTTATGCAGAAAGTGAATAAGTGTGTATGTTGTTACGTGTATAAGGTAGAGGGTGGTTTAGAAGAAGCGAAGGGGTTTTTAAGGGTAGCGTCTACGGGGATTACGCAAGGGTGTATACAAGAACGGGGGTTATGCAAAAAGTGTGTTTGTTTTTACGTGTATAAGGTAGAGGGTGATTTAGAAGAAGCGAAGAGGCTTTTAAGGGTAGCGTCTACGGGGGAGGGGAGCGTCTACGGGGATTACGTAAATAAGGGTGTATACAAGAACGGGGGTTATGCAAAAAGTAAATAAGTGTGTATGTTTTTACGTGTATAAGGTAGAGGGTGATTTAGAAGAAGCGAAGAGGCTTTTAAGGGTAGCGTCTACGGGGGGTTGCGTAAAAAGTAAATAAGGATGTATACAAGAAGTAATTAGAAGAAAGAAAATATATGGAGGATTGTGTGTGTGTGTGTGTAAGAGATGAGGGGTAGTGCTTACGAGGGGGAGGGGCTATGCAGTTAAGGGTTCTATATTTTGAAATTCTCAAAGGAATGTTATTAGATTGATAACCAACATTTTTTTTAAAACGGATATGTGTGTGAATTCATATCATTTTATAGAAGGTTTTTTATATTGTAATAAATGAAATCTCGCATTATTATGAATACATCTAAGACAAACAAACAGATTACAGCAACCACATTAGACGTTGCAACTTAGCAATAAGTGATGGGGATCTAACCATTGGTACAATATTTTGAAATTCTCAAAGGAATGTTATTAGATCGATAACCAACTTTTTTAAAACGGATATGTGTGTGAATTCATATCATTTTATAGAAGGTTTTTTATATTGTAATAAATGAAATCTCGCATTATATTAAATTCGCTTAGTGGGTAATATTTGCAATAGCTAGCAAACACGTGCAAACCAAATCATTTATTCAGACAATAGCGAACTTGTTTCAAAATATGATAAGATTGGAATGTCATGATTTCTAGTTTATAATTGTTAGTAACAGATTAGATTGTACGAAATCGTAGAAAAATATAGTTTTCTGGAAATAGGATGATGATATCAAAAATAACTCATTGGACTTGTGCATCCCCTCTATAATAAAATATTCTTTTAAATAGTGCTCACAGTAAATACTAGAGAATAGACTGTACTTAGGGTTCCAGTGAAAAGTTGTCGTTTAAGGTTCCACAATTCATAGTAAGTTTACTATTTTTTTTTCATTCATCTTTAACTATTTTAAAAAACTTAATTGTTAAATTATTATTATTATTATTATTCTGTTATCTTTTCAAATAATTCTTTCTTTATTACAGATGAATTTTTTAAATGAGATTAATACAATAAGCACTGCTTTTGCAGAAATAAAACCCGTTATAAAACTGAAAGATTTACCAAGGGATACACCACATAGAATAAACAGCGCAAAGGTGCACCAGGGGCAATTTGGAGTCCAAATACTTCTGGAGCTGGACTAAAATATAGTATTTCTCCCCAAAAGAGTGACGGATGCATTTGCGTCGCATGTAAATCAATTTACGCCGGGGAAGTTCAGCATTACATTCCTAGGACTTCAAACTTTCCAAAGGGTTTCCCCTAGGACCCTCTTCAAAATAGAGGAGAATGTATAAAAAACATAACAAAACAGTACATATTGAATTTCAACACCTTGAAAATAATCTGGACACAGGTGAACAGCTTCAGTTTTCAAAATCGTAAGTTTTTATAATTTTTTGAAAATGAATTCTGAGGAAATAGCTCTCCTGACTGATAATATTGTTAAAAAGTTTCAAGCAATTGAAAATATTTTATTTCAAAAAAAAATTGTACTATTTATGATATAGAAAAATGGTCAAAACAAGCTAAATGCCACATTAGACTTTGCTACTTAGCAATACGTGATGGGGATCTAACCATTGGTACATTACGTAAACTACAAACCAACTTGGGTCACTTAAAGCGGTTTAGAACAATAATTCAGAATCTAAGTAAATCTGGAAAGGGGCTTACTATTAATAATAAAAAAAGAAGTAATAGAGTAAAATGGGAAGATATTAATTCAATTTTTGAAAGTAGAGTTCGAACCGGGATTATTATAAATAAATCTCATAAAGATATCTTACAGTTTTTTGATGATTCGTTGTTTCTTTTCAGCACTAGAATGAAAAACGCATTAAAAAAATGCAATATGTTGAAAGTAAATACTTGTTTTTGTGCAGAATTTATTAGAAAATCAGGTGATACTGAAATTACAGAAAATAAATATTTTTCTACAAAAAATGAAATAATTGATAAGACAACTGACTTTAAAAAATGGTTTGCAGTTAATGTAAGAGATGTCATTTTAAGAAAACTTTCAGAATATTCTGAGGAAGGATCGGGGTGGGCCTTAAGTAAAATTATATCTCTGGAAATTAATATAAATAAATACGAGGTGGCTAGTGGAATATCATCATATATTAAATTACCAGACATAATAGCTAAAAGAAAGGCGTGTATCAACGTTCAGAATGACGATAATGCATGCTTTGCTTGGGCAATTGTTTCAGCTTTGTTCCCTTGCGTTATTAATAAAAATCCTACACGTACTTGTTCATATCCTCATTATAGCAAAGTTTTGAACATAAACGGTCTTACATTTCCTGTACACCCAAATCAGATTACAACTTTCGAAAGAAATAATGTTAATATTTCGGTGAATGTTTTTGAATTGGAAATTTTCAGACAATCAAATTTTAGTGTTGTGCCAGTACGTTTAACAAAACAAAAAAGAGAAAAGCATGTCAATTTACTGATTATTCAAAATAAATATTTTCCTAAAAAGAATGATTGCGAACCAGAGTCAGATAATGATGATTATGATTTTAATGATGATATACAGTATCACTATATTTGGATAAAAGATTTGTCAAGACTTTTATCCAAGCAACTCTCTAAAAATACTAGGAAAAAATATATATGTGATAGATGTTTGAATTATTTTGTTTCTCAAGAAAAATTGGATGACCATTTCAAATATTGTGAAAAAATTGATAATAATTGTAAAATTGAGTTTTCTAAAGATCCATATGTCAAGTTTAAAAATTTTGTATACAAAGAAAAAGTACCTTTTATTATTTATGCAGATTTTGAATCACTACTTATTCCTTATATTGATGTAGATGCTAGAATAAAATCTCAAAAGGGATATGGTTCGCAGTCGGTAACGAGAAGTGGTAGGTATCAAAAACATAAAGCTTATAGTGCTGGACTATATTTTAAATGTAATTTTAACGATAACTGGTCATTTTATGATAGTAATCGAAGTTCTGATTGTATGTTATGGTTTGTAGATAAAATTGAAAATATTGCAAAATTTGTAATGTCAAAATTAAAAAATGTTAAACCAATGAATGTTGAAGTGAATTTAAAAGATGCTTCAGATAAATGTCATATTTGTGAGGAGATATTTAAGGAAGGTGATAAGATTGTTAGGGAACATTGTCACATAACAGGTAATTTTCGAGGTTTTGCTCACAACCACTGTAATCTTAATTATAAAAAATCATTTGTCATTCCAGTAGTTTTTCACAACCTAAGTGGTTATGATTCACATTTCATAATTAGAGATTTAGCTAACCGAAATTATGTTCAACTTTTACCTGTTAATAAAGAAAAATACATAAGTTTTACAATCTGGGATAATAATACAAATATTAGGTTTAGATTTATAGACTCTTTTAGATTTATGGGATGTTCATTAGATTCATTGGTATCAACATTAGAACCAGAAAATTTCATTCCACTTAGAAAAGAATTTTCTAATCTAAATACTGAACAATTTAGTTTATTAACTAGAAAAGGTGTTTTCTTTTATGATTATTTAGATGATATAAAGCGATTAGATGAAACTGCATTACCTAGTAAAGAATATTTTTACAACAAACTTAACGATGAACATATAAAAGATATTGATTATAGGCATGCAAAATTAGTTTGGTCAGCATTTAATATGAAAACCCTTGCTGATTACAGTGACTTGTATATGAAAACAGATATTTTACTTCTAGCGTCTGTTTTTGAAACATTTCGTGATACTTGCTGGAAAACATATGGTTTGGATCCTGGTCATTATTATACAGTTCCTGGTTACACTTGGGATTGTATGCTCAAGTATACTCATTGTAAATTAGAGACAGTGCAAGATATTGATATGCTGCTATTTTTTGAAAGAGGTATAAGGGGTGGAATATCTCAGTGTTGTAATCGATACGGCGAAGCCAACAACAAGTATATGCCTACGTATAATGAAAACAAACCTGTGAAGTATCTTTTATATACAGATATTAATAATCTTTATGGTTGGGCTATGAGTCAGGAGCTTCCCTACGGAGGATTTAAATGGGTAGATCATAATATTGATATAACTCAAATTCCAGATGATTCCCCTGAAGGGTACCTGCTCGAGGTTGATTTAGAGTATCCAAAAAATAAACACGATCTACACAAAGATCTGCCATTCTGTGCAGAACATATTTCACCACCAAATTCTAAACAAAAGAAATTAATGACTACTCTGTATAATAAAAAAAATTATATTATACATTACAAAAATTTAAAGCAAGCTATAGCTCATGGATTATTGCTTAAGAAAGTTCATAGGGTATTAAAATTTCAGCAAAGTTGTTGGTTGAAGCCTTATATAGAATTGAATACTTTGATGAGATCCCACGCAAAAAATAATTTTGAAAAAAATGTGTATAAACTTATGAATAATGCAGTATTCGGGAAAACGATGCAAAATTTGCGTAAACATCGGTTAGTGAAATTAGTTCGAACGTGGTATGGCAAACGAGGAGCTAGAAATTTAATTGCAAGTCCCACATTTCATAGTCGTGTTATATTTAACGATGATGTTGAGAATCCTTTATTGGCTATAGAGCTTAAGAAAACTAAAATTGTATTTGACAAACCTCTTTATATAGGATTAGCAATTTTAGATATTTCAAAAATATGTGTTTATGAATTTCATTATGATTATATGCTGACCAAATTTTCACCTGAACAATGTAAATTACTTTATACCGATACTGATAGTTTAGTATACGAAATTAAATGTAATAACATATATGAAGAAGTAATAAAGGCGGATATTCACCGTTTTGATACTAGTGATTATCCTGTAAATAATGTGTGGGATATTCCTCTAGCTAATAAGAAAGTACCCGGAATTATGAAGGATGAAAATAACTCAAAAATTAGGACACATTTTGTAGGTTTACGTTCTAAACAGTATGCCTTCAGAGTGTTAGGTGAGGAAAACGATGTAAAAAAAGCTAAAGGTATTAAGTCTAATGTGGTAAAGAAAAAAATAACTTTTGATGATTATATTCTCTGTTTGCAGAAATTTATAGAAAATCCTCAAGAAGAGTGTTTCATGCATGCAACTCAACGTTGTATACTATCAAAGTTACATGATGTATACACCATTGAACAGACAAAAATTGCTTTAAACCCATCAGATGATAAAAGATATTTGATACCTGGTTCACATGACACTCTTCCGTGGGGACATTATAGTATTATGGAGTTATAATAAATTGATTGTAATTTATTTTCAGATGAAGAGTTTGGTAGATCTATGTACTAAGATAATTTGTAATCGTATTACTAGAATTTCAAGTTTTCTTGTACAAGCTCAAATTCCTCAGTTTTTGCTTTTATCTGTATAACTATATTTAATATGTACTGTCAAATGTATAATTTTCATTTTGCCTTTAATGTAATATGTACTGTTTTTTTATTTGATGTAATATGTATAAAAATACAATTAATAAAACAATATTCATATAACCTTGAAACTTGATTTTTTATCCTAGCTCCTTCCCACAGGTTTTCAAGAATTTTTAACGTTATTACGTCGATTTGAAGTTTCATAAGTAGTACATGAGTAAGAAGTGCTGTTCCTTTAGACTGGTGTTTAAATTGTAAATTTGGAATTTTGTTGCCAAATATGCCTTTTCAGCAACATATGACGGTGATGCTTGAGGAAAATACCGATTTAGGTTAGTCTTTTTCCCATTTTGTTCTAACGCGATACGAATGTTCACCATCATGATCGTTTTCATTTACACTACATCGAGGTCGCTCTAATAGTTGAATAGTTGCAGGATTTAGAGTGCCATCTACAGGAAAATTTAATTTCTCTTGGAAAGCTTTTAAAATCGATGACATATTTGTGATATCATGTTCCGACTTGTTAACATATCCAAATCTTTCGATAATTTACATCAATTTTCTCAGATGCCACTGAAGGTAGAATTATTATTAATAGTAAAAGAAACATCCTTCACTTTCGATGTTCAATACTGATTCCAAATCAACATAAAAGTTTTCATCATCAGCATTACTTGTGTTAGAGGTGAAATGAAACAAAGAATATTTTCATAATTTTATAATGTTAAATCATTGATTACATGGACTTTGTAATAGTACAGATATTCTCTAAGTGCTCTTCCTATTAAACTGCTGTTGTCATAAGAATAAATATCACAAACAGCATACATTAAATCTAAACAATTGGAAAAGCCACATATTGGATTCGATATAAATGTTTTTAATAAATTAATGATATTATAATAAAAATCGCAAAAGTTCACTTTATTTAAAATTGAAATGTGATGTTGAAGCAAATTCTCATGAACACGTTGAATTTCTACAACTTCTTCTTCATCGAGGAAAACTGTTACATCATCTTTCTGAATTTTCAAAAATTTTTGATTATCATAAATAACTTTAGTTATTTGACAAAAATCTTGGTACAACATGATGGGATTAGAATCTACAACATCATCATCTGGAGAATTGAAGAATAACTCGTTACTTTTATGCAGCACTTCTATGATCTCATCCCATTCTAAAGTATTGAATGACATTTTTGAAGGTTCCACGATAAACGATGATAAAATGATGGCAGGTGCAAAAATTCTGACAGGACTCAGGCAACATCCAACTTCAAATCGACGACCAACATTGAAAACTGTATGCAATAAATAATGTCTTTCTTTTCTTATTGCAATTTCATAATTAAGTACAATTTGATCTAAATCACGATCATAATTTGGTTCTTCATCATAACTACTATTATCACTACATGACATTGTAACACTATAATACCCAGAATCGTGACTACTCATTATGATGACTTCTAAACTAATGTCGATCAATTTATATATTTATCTCTGTCCTCCACTCAATTAAAGTTGATTGGTTGCTGGTGATCTATACTACTACGTCATCAGTGTTAATCCAACTGTTATGTTTTTCATCTAATCCTAACCATTTAACGTACATTTTGTTACGTTTCCTCTTCAACACCTTTTCAACGAGATAAATGTGGGGATTTTTGGTTTTTTGTAATTCTTCTTCATAGAAACAACCTCTAATAGGCGATCCAGTCATATCTTCTATCAAATACGTTACAGGATTCGTTATTTTGACTTTCGTAATTTTGAATAGTTCAGTTGTAAAATTGGGAGTGTAACCTTTTTCAAAAGCATGTTTCGCTTTACTTATTCGCACAATATCTCCCACATTTAATTTTCTGGGTCCGGCGATTTTCAAATAACTGAATTTCTTATTTAAAATCAATTTTTCGTTACTTCGATTCACCTCTGATGGTTTGTATCCAGTTTTACTATGTTTTGTGTCGTTGTATTCCTTTGTGATTTGAGGTAGAATATCGATCCATTGGTATTTCCCAATTAAGCTGAAATGTTTATAGAGTTTCGTTGTGAGCGTTCTAATAACTCTTTCTGCAATTGCAGCTTTCTTCGTACTAAATGTACTATAATGATTGATATTATGTTTTTTCATTAGCGATTTGAATTTACTATTGTAAAATTCCGTTCCCTGATCTGATTGTAGATTTTTTGGTGTTCGACTCCTGATAATACTCGAAAATGCTCGTGTTATTTCTTCGGCTGTTTTCGTCTTGAGTGGACGAGTCCACATGAATTTCGAGAAACAATCGATAACCACCAAAATCATTTTAAATCCTTTATTATGCTTTGCATAAGGTCTCATTTCGGCTAAATCCATTTGCCATAAGTCATCAAGACCTTTGATTATTGTTCGTCGACGTGGATAATTTCGTCCAATCGGTTTATGCAATTCTTTAACAAGTTGAATCCTGTCTGCAGACATGATGTATAGTGAACAAAGAAGGTTATTTTGTTATATATATATATATATATATATATATATATATATATATATATATATATATATATATATATGTATGTATTATTATGTATTATTATAAATAAGTCTCTACGTTGGGTTATTTTATTATATATTTTTATTATAGGAATTTAATTTACTAATTTTATTATATATTTATTAATAATGATTGTATGGGCGCCAGAATTGGTTCGCTTTCTACGAATTCCCAATTCAAAGATACTACACAAGTTAGGAAATATTATAAATTTGTTTAACTTTTAACACTGTATCTCAGGGATGAGATTCGGCACTTGGCGATTGTCAGCAACAGGAAACTGTAGGTAAGATATCAAAGAAACGCAAGACGAACATAGACAAATGATTTTAATTGGACATATTTATGCAAATAACGAAATTATTATGAGTTAAAAGTTTATAATTCATATTAAATTCAATAGAATATTATTGACGCAAATATTCGCACAAAAACGCTTTTCATAAATTATTAATATTATTGAATTCCAACGTATCAAGTAAGTTTCGCTTGATTACTTATTTTACTAAAAGTTCTGAATGCATTCACAACGACTCAACCTCTACTCTCGCTATTGTTAACCTTGGCGTTGTGTTGTGGTACTCTGTGATGACTATTATTTAGTTTACAAAATGAAAGAAAAAGCAAAGTGTTTGGGATGTATCATGATAGTTTATTGTAAGAATTTGGTGAGTATTAATTTTTTTAATATGTGTTTAGTGTTCTGTGTCCGATATTTAGTAGAGATTGACTATCTAATACTAATATTTTTACTAATTAATAGATACCAAACAATATAACCTAACATATAAATATATCAAAAATGTTTTATAGGAAAAATACAATATATACATGAGTAATAGAGTTTATGGTTAGTTCTTCTTGACCCTGATTGTGGTGCATCGGAGAAAAAACGATCACCTATGATCGAATAAGCGAAATTCAGATGTGGAAAATGATGTGATGTGAATTATTTCATCAGTAGAAATATCTTATCCACAACAAGATATGTGAATAGTTATCGAAGATTATATTAATAAAGGTAATTGTTCATCTTACCATATCTAGATGCTATCACCATTTTTACACTTATTTATTTATATACGAGTGATAAATTTTTGTTAGTTTATTGTTCAAAACTTCACTAAACACTTTGGTTAACTTCTTATTTAATATGTCTTAAATTATTATAGTTTGGAGGAAATAAATTCAACACGTCCTCCATTTATCAAATTTACACCGCGTCTCTCAAGCTCAAAATCAACAACCTTCCAATGTTTTTTACTTTTGTTTTTCATCGTTCATTTGTTGATAAATAAACATCGTTGTTGTTGAATCAAAATATCTGTTTCTGCGTTATAGTAGACAAATTCACTTTGTTTTTATGCACTTCCACTGTCACTCCGAAATACTCTATTCGAACTAATAACAGAACGTTATTTCGCGTTGATATTTGACCTTGAAGTTTTATACAAATAATTGAATAGTTTATGCAATATACAGGGTTTCTGAAAGTGTCTACAAAATATTAAATTATAATAATTGAATTTTATTTCAAAATTCATGTGATACCATATACAGTGATGATCATAGTTATGTATAAAATTTATGTTTGACGTAATTTACTTGTTACTATTGTATTTTCAATATCTTGAATTATACTTTAAAGAAAAATAGTTACAAAATTAAATAGTAATCTTCTATATAATTTTATCAATTGTATTCTATTTGTAAATATTTCTTGTCATATTTAAGCTATGTTTTTTATGGATTATTTATTTTTATCGAATATTCACTACTACTATTACTTAGATTCACATTTCTGAGTGATGTTAATGATTCAACATAACCTAGTAGATATATTTCACTTTAATATATATATATTTTCTAAAGGTCAATTATTGTTCTTCTTCTAAATTACACTGTACGAGAAGATCCATACAAAAATAATCTCTACTACCCAATTTGAATTATATTTTATCGTTCTTCTTTATGCTAAGGCCGTTTAACTGTTGATACTGATATTCCATATTATTCTTCAATAAAACGCTGCCATCAGAAGCATAATGTTTACAATTTTCAATTTTACAATCAAAAGGGAATACAAAAGCCGTACCTTCCGTATCCAAAACGTAAAAGTTCTTGTTGAATTTCTTCGTGCCCCTAAAGCTGATTAGACACTTTGTGTGATACTTTTCTGCGAATTGGTGTATCTGTCTGCTGATATTTGTCGATGAAACGAGATTATCGACATATTTTTTTATCGGAATGTTTGTATTGAGAGTAGCAATCCTTGAATCATAGTTTCTATGTATTTCATCCAATGTATCTTTCATTTTTTTGTCAAGTATGTTTACTATAAATTTTCTATTTGATTCTATTGCATTATCCACATACTTTTGAGTTGATCCATTATTTGTCAAGGATTTTATTTTATCATTTATTTGCTGAATACTTGTGTTCAACGACAATTGAGCTATTTCGATTTTTTTAAATCGTGCTTCGAGATTTGTATCATACTTCTTTTTATATGCGTCAGAATGTCGACCAAACTTGTCGAGACTCATTTTGAAAATGAACATAAATCAATCGATGGTTAATGTATATAATCGGCTTCACGAAGTTCATGTATAATGGCAACAATCTCATTATCATTGGAAGTGTTACCTGCATCCTTGGAAGCTATAACTCTCTAAGTCTTTCAACAATCTCGTTTACATCGTCCCAGTAAACGTACTCTATATCTTTATCATTATAGGTCATGATGTGATCAGGTAATCCTTTACCTACGATGTTAGTGGTAGTGTTTCGTCTTATAATAAATTGCTTTTTAATAATATTAATATATTTCCACCGCTGAGAACCTTTTAGTGTTCTATCTTTTTTCAAATGAACCCCCGTTCGTTCCAATAATATTTTGTATGTAGGTAAATCATCTTCGATATATTTGGGATGTTGGTAGAAAAGTAATTGGTAAAGACCTGGAGTAGCAGGTATTCTATCCCATCCTTTATCTCCTTCTACGAATATATCTCCGTTTTTTGCGTCAAAGTTTATGCGTTTATTCCCCAGAGTCCACTGATCGTTTTCAGCATTATACTTTGGACCGTACAAATCATCGATTTGTGAGTCTTCGTTAAAGAAATCGATGACACATTGTCGACCCATTGTAGGATATTGTTCGATGTACTCGTTGACTGTTCGTGGTGAGAAATGTTCACTAGTATTCACTTGAGGTTCACCATCATCATCATCATCCGTAAATACTGATTCATTTTTCGGATCATAACTGTATAATTCTTCATCACTGATAAAATTGGGGACATGTTCTTTTTTCTCTTTAGATGATGTGGGCTGTGGTGGTGGTGGAGGTAGGGTTGCTGTAATCTGCTTGTTTGTCTTAGATGTATTCATAATATTTACGATATCTTTGAGTGGATTAGATATAGGTTTGAAAATTCTATTTAGTGTCTCATCATGCTCAGTTATGTTCAGTTTAAAAGATAAATACTTTTTTCTAATCATTCGTTTCAGATCTGCAATTTTTCGTTTTCGCACAGCGTCTGCATCAGATGACATCATAATGAAAAATGAATGGTTAAATAATTATTATATTTTTATATACATATCAAATCCTTTACGATATCTACCATCTTGTAAATCAAAGTCTTTAACAATAACCAAAGCGCCATATTTATCATTCCAGCATTCAGAGCACATTTTCTTGAATTGTTCAAATGACATGTCGGGGGAAACGTGTTCGTTGAATGCATGTTTAAGGTTAATTTCATCCTGTTTAAACATTACAATCATATTGCAGTTATCACGTATTAGCTGCTTTGGTATTTTCGAATAAGTCTGACATAGGTAGAAGACATCAATACTTCTGTGCCTACACATGGAAAAATATTCTTGAATTGTTTGTTGTTTGTCGCATGACACATCGTCAAAAATGAAAATCGAATTCGGTTTGGATTGTGTAGGACTTACAATTTCATCGTTTTCTTTAAACGGATAATATCCCACACCTTTTACACCAGTCAATACTTCTTCGAGCAGTTGGTATTTTGGTTGATATAGAGATTTAGAATAAACGTAGACATTTTTAAATTTTACACCATTTGGATTGAACAGCAATGATAGCACAATATTTGTTTTCCCACATCCGCTGGGGCCACAAATAATAGCACGAAACGAATCAGGTAATAAAAGTCCATGTTTTCGGCTACGTCTATCTTCCAAAACGCTATCGAAATTTTCAATCGGTAATGACTGCTCTTGTTTAACAATCTCCATCTTATGATACTTTTCAAACAGTGCAGCTATAATTATAGGTTCCATCGTGAACAAATAGTCAGTCTTCATGTTGATTCACGAAGGTGAAGGTGTGCTAAATTCACTCATAAACAATTTGCCTTTTGAGCTTCATTTTCCTGGCTACCAATACTGTGGACGTAAGTTTTACTATTTTTATTTTTTCACAATATTAAATCCTCTATTTATATATCTGGAACGCGTCTGAAAAAACGGCTACTACGAGGAGATACAGGTGTCAACGCTCTCGACGCAGCTTGCAAAAATCACGATATCGCATACGCATCTAACAAGTCACTCACAGATCGTCATAAAGCTGATTTGGTACTAGAAAACGCCGCTTGGGAGCGAGTAAAGTCAAAATACGCTAAATTAGGTGAGAAGGCAGCCGCCTGGCTCGTTACCACTGGAATGAAGGTCAAACGCAAGTTGGGAATGGGTATGAAGCCGAAGCGTCGTAGATCTTTTCATCGTGATGTTGTTATGAAGGTGAAGAAATCCATGAAAAAGGGATCTTCGCTGTCAGATACAGCGATGTTTGCATTGCGAGCAGCAAAATCTCTTATTCAAAAATTCGGAGGCCGAAAACATGTTCCAATACCTAGAATAATACCTGTAGCTAAATCTGGAGGATTTTTACCTCTAATACCTCTTTTCGCTGGACTTTCAGCTTTGGGAGCATTATCAGGCGGTGCTGCGGGAATTGCGAAAACTGTGATCGATGCAAAAAATGCTCAAAAGAAATTGGAAGAAGATCATCGTTATAATAAAGCTATGGAGCCTATAGGTAAAGGATTGTATTTGCGAAAGAACGCTAAAGGTGGATATGGATTATTCTTGAAAAAAAACTACCATTGAAGCTACCCAATAGAGCATTATTCGACTATGAATTAATCAAGTTTGCCAAATTATTGAAAATAAAATATTTTCGAGATGTGTACATGCGCGATTCTCTACCGAAAAACGGACCTCGACGATGTGAATCAGCAATACTAAATTTGGATGTGTCTAAAAACTCAGGCACGCATTGGGTAGCATATAGGAAGATGAATGACTGCGTCGAATATTTCGATTCATTTGGTAATCTGAAGCCTCCGAGAGAACTTGTCACTTATCTTGCTGGCAGTAAAATATTTTACAATTACGAGCAATACCAAAATTACAATCAGATCAACTGTGGACATTTGTGTTTGCAATTCCTCTATAATGTTTGAAGCATGGTTGGTTGGCGAAACACAATTGTTGTCGTCTTTTACAAGTGCCGAATTGAGAACTATTCCTCTAAAGTATTTGGTAGAGCGAGTTAAACCTTGGGATTTATTAGACAATTGGCATAAATTACCAAAAGAATATCAATCGAATTTCAACTTGCAAATTTGCTTGCCTTGTTTTGTGCATTACAATCGACCGGATCAACGTACTCATGTCGATGGTCCGGTTAGCTCACAACGCAACTGTCATGCATGTAATTATTATTTGAAAAAATAAAATTGTTTTTTCTAATCTAGTAATATTATTTAAATACACCACTCCCATAAACATCACAGTCATGTCTCAACTGTTGAACTTAACGTCCACATCGAATGAATTCTCCTTCACTCCTCCCACACCGATAATATTGAAACCTGAAAAAGAATACTTTATTGGTGTGTTGGGGTTTCATTCGTATCATTCTATACCGAATATCGATGGTGAGAAATTTTATTTCTACAATAAAAATGATCGTAAGAAAGGACTCATCACCATTAACTTCCCGTCAGGATGTTACGAAATCACAGATATTGAAGCTTATCTCATCGATCAATTCAAATTGAAGACGGATACAACTGTAGCCGATATATCTTTGAAGCCCAACAACAACACTCTTCAGTGTGAAATTTACAGTCGACAGCACGCCATCGATTTTCAATACTCTGATAGTTTGAGTAAAATACTAGGATTTTCTCCAAAGATACTAGATCCTGGTAAAGTCCACCGTTCCGATCTACCTGTTAACATTTGTAAAATATCAACTTTACTATTCGATTGCAATATTGCTGAAGGATCGTTTGACGGAGATAAGCCTGCTCATACAATATTCAGTTTCCCAATTACAGTGGACCCTGGTTATGCAATCAACGAACGACCAAACAATCCGATTTACTTAGCTGTGAGCAGCACAAACGAAATCACCAACATTACCGTAAGAGTGTTGAATCAAGATCTCGAACCAGTAAATTTTCGAGGAGAAAAAAGCACGTTACTTTTACATCTATTGGAACGTTAATGGGTCTACTTATCAACAACGACTATTATAAAAGTCCCTCATCATCTACAACAAAATTAGTCTCTTGCAGATCGTTCAAAAGAACGAAGCTTCATCTAACTCCTGCAAATCGGGCGTTTCTCAAAGCAATCGGATTAAAGTTGAAGAAGAATGACACTAAAAACAAAGTACGTGCGTTCTGATAGGACACCACCATCAACGAAAATATCTTCGATATTTGACCTTTACCGAGATCCACAATATGAAGAGTCGATAAGAAAAGAAGATTTTCACACCTATGTTCCTTATGTGAAATCATTCAATAACAGCGATTCTGTGGAATTTGACATACAACAAACTGACGCATTTTTTCTCATGTACGAAACTCAACTTGAAATTAAGGGAAAATTAGAAGTTAGTGGCGGAGGAGGACATGTTAATCTAACGCCAAATTGCGGTGCATTCCTCTTCGATTCTTGTTCCTACATTCAAAGTGGAAAGGAAATAGAAATAGTACGAGATCCCGGTATAGTAACTACCGCAAGAAGTTTGTTGTGTTATAATCCACAATCGAAAGAAATGGCTTTAGCTGGCTGGAATTATCCCAATAAACCGCTATTGAATGATGTTGATAAATCGTTTAGTTTGTTGATTCCTCTAAAACACATTTTCAATGTATAAAATGACTATACTAAAATCACATATGGAAAACAAACTTTTCGATTCATACGTGCTCGTCATGATAACGATGCTGTAATAGTAAATGAAGTAATAACAGGTACTACGACATCTAACACTACAATAAAGTTTGTTATAGATAGCATGGCATTGAAAGTTAAACACGTCTATCCTAACGATGAAATAAAATTACGTATGATGGAGCAAATAAAAAGTGATCGACCAATATTCATTCCGTTCAGGAAATGGGAACTTTGTGTATTGCCTACGTTAACGAAAGACGCTAAAAATGAGATTTGGTCAGTTAAAACGAGCTCGTCTGTCGAGAGACCTCGATATGTTATCGTATGCTTTCAAATAGATAGACGCAACAAGAAGACAAACGATCCTTCGCAATTCGATCACTTGAACACCAACAATGTAAGATTGGCTTTGAACGGAGATTTTTGGCCCACCGAACGATTAAAGATGGATTTCGGAAAAAACGACTATACTCTTGCCTATCATAATTACGCCTCATTCTATAGAAGCTATACCAATTCCAGCATAGTACATCCAACATTGGACTATGAAGCATTCAAAGATCGTGCTCTCTTTGTCATAGACTGTTCCAAACAGGAGGAGGGTATGAGGGCATCGACAGTTGATATAAAAGTGGAAATTGAAGTAGGTGTAGGATTTCCTGCAAATACTAGAGCATATTGTATAATTATACATGACTGTTTATTAGAGTATTACCCCCTAACGGAAATTATCAAAACGATCATATAATACCAGTGTTGAAATACACAGCGAGACAGTTACAAATAAACCACGATGAGAATAGCATTCATTGACATTCAAGGCTTCATTATCGAGGGTACATTCCATCCTAAGGAATTGTCCATCGAAATCGGATATAAACATAGACACTACATATTTAAGCCGCCACAACCCTTTCATTTGCTAAGCAATCAAGATAAAATAACAAACAACTTTTTGGAACACCATATCCATGGAATCAAGTATTCTTCTGGCGATGTTGATTATTCAAAATTGGACGAGAATTTGAAAAGTACAATGTCTAATGTCGATTGTATTTACGTTCGCGGTAATCAGAAATATGAATTTTTACAAAAGAAATGTGAAGAATATGGAATTTCTACGACAACTGTTGTTGATGTCTGCAAGTTTGATGGAACGTCCTCAGCCATGGAAAGTTTAAAAAAACATTCGAATGCTTGTCATGCCGATGGGGCTTTCAATTGTACACAAATTAATGTAGAACGATTACGATGTTGGTTTTTAAATGTAATACCATTGTAATTTTACTCAAATAAATAGAAAAAATTGATGAGTTGTTTTATTGAAACACATTGTATACTCATTTATGTCTATACTACATGAAGACTTAAACTTTCGTTTTACAATATTCAATATAATTTTCAATATTAAAATAAATACTGATGTTAAAATTATACATGTCATTGCAAAAACATTATTAATTTCATCCTTGATGGTATCCTGTTGTTCCCGAACCTTCTGTATCCAAAACGTAAAAGTTATTGTTGAGTTTCTTAAGAAAAAATTGATGAGTTGTTTTATTGAAACACATTGTATACTCATTTATGTCTATATTACATGAAGACTTAAACTTTCGTTTTACAATATTCAATATAATTTTCAATATTAAAATAAATACTGATGTTAAAAGTATACATGTCATTGCAAAAACATTATTAATTTCATCCTTGATGGCATCTTGTTGTTCCCGAATTGTATTATTCATCATATTGTAGCCGGTTCAATTCTGTGGATATTTTTTTGTAGGCGGCGATTTTTGAAGACGTTATCCTCCAAGCACATTCGCTCCAATTGCTTTATCAGTTTAATCTTATTTTCATAAATTGAAATATCTTTACTCAATTCTCGAACGCTTTTAGAAAAATTCCTCCAATTTGCGTCTATACTCTTCCGATGACATTGTGATACAAACACTCAATTCTCTCATTCATTTATTATAAAAGAAATCATGCACATGCTTTGAAGACTTTCAAAATACCCCGTATAAAAAAAAGACATCAGTTAAATATGATTTTAAAAAAACTGCAACATTAAATCTATTTTTATTAATTCGATAGAAAACTAGATTCTGCTGTTTCATGAATAAACTCAGTTTAGATTTTATCGTAAATGACTAATACAATATCAAGTTGATATCATATATTTTTTAAAATATACTAAAGTAATATTCCGTAATATGAAGTAATATTCCCTTATCATGACATTCCAATCTTATCATATTTTGAAACAAGTTCGCTATTGTCTGAATAAATGATTTGGTTTGCACGTGTTTGCTAGCTATTGCAAATATTACCCACTAAGCGAATTTAATATAATGCGAGATTTCATTTATTACAATATAAAAAACCTTCTATAAAATGATATGAATTCACACACATATCCGTTTTAAAAAAAGTTGGTTATCGATCTAATAACATTCCTTTGAGAATTTCAAAATATTGTACCAATGGTTAGATCCCCATCACTTATTGCTAAGTTGCAACGTCTAATGTGGTTGCTGTAATCTGTTTGTTTGTCTTAGATGTATTCATAATAATGCGAGATTTCATTTATTACAATATAAAAAACCTTCTATAAAATGATATGAATTCACACACATATCCGTTTTAAAAAAAAATGTTGGTTATCAATCTAATAACATTCCTTTGAGAATTTCAAAATATAGAACCCTTAACTGCATAGCCCCTCCCCCTCGTAAGCACTACCCCTCATCTCTTACACACACACACACAATCCTCCATATATTTTCTTTCTTCTAATTACTTCTTGTATATATGCTTATTTACTTTTTACGCAACCCCCCGTAGACGCTACCCTTAAAAGCCTCTTCGCTTCTTCTAAATCACCCTCTACCTTATACACGTAAAAACATACACACTTATTTACTTTTTGCATAACCCCCGTTCTTGTATACACCCTTATTTACGTAATCCCCGTAGACGCTCCCCTCCCCCGTAGACGCTACCCTTAAAAGCCTCTTCGCTTCTTCTAAATCACCCTCTACCTTATACACGTAAAAACAAACACACTTTTTGCATAACCCCCGTTCTTGTATACACCCTTGCGTAATCCCCGTAGACGCTACCCTTAAAAACCCCTTCGCTTCTTCTAAACCACCCTCTACCTTATACACGTAACAACATACACACTTATTTACTTTCTGCATAACCCCCGTAGCCGCTACCGTCATTATCCCAAAAATTTTGGCAATTGGCCCAGGCCAAACCCCCAAAAAACTTTTTGCATAACCCCCGTAGACGCTACCCTTAAAAACCCCTTCGCTTCTTCTAAACCACCCTCTACCTTATACACGTAACAACATACACACTTATTTACTTTTTACATAACCCCCGTACACCCTTACTTGCGTAATCCACGTAGACGCTACCCTTAAAAACCCCTTCGCTTCTTCTAAACCACCCTCTACCTTATACACGTAACAACATACACACTTTTTGCATAACCCCCGTAGACGCTACCGTCATTACTTGCTAACCATCTAGAGACTTCTTTTACTTCTTGTAAACCCTCTGGAAACTTCTTCCTATCGGTAACCACCCATAGGCCATCCGCCTGTTCATCCGATAAAGTGTCACAGAACATACGTGTATTACCTACTCATGTATCTCTGTTACTTCTGGGTGGATTGAAGTGGGACAAACGGCATTATGAAGGAAATAGGGCGAGGAGTTAAATACTTAGTAGAAGTAAAGCCAAAAGGGCATTAGTATGTATCTCTGTTAATATTGGTCGTATTGAAGTGGGACAATCGGCAATATTGTAATGTCTTTCTTATTTATTTAAAAACAGTTTATCCTGCTGGGTGGGATAAATTCATACACACGGTAGGTTCACTTACATAATTTATTTATTTATTGAACTATTCACTAATTCACAATATATGCACTTAAACTAATTTATATAAACACTTCACTATTATTTACTTATTGACTTGTTTATTTCACGAGATCACTTTATAAACTTACTTCTCCCGCTGGTCGGGCCTTATTTTCTAGATAATTCTAGTTTGCGGCTTACGCAAAAATAATCGCGTCTCTGGAAAATTCTTTTCTTTTCGGGATATTTCTCAAATGCCGGCTCAATCCTTAAAAGATCTTCGGAGAACATGTCTATAAAAACGGTCACAAAAAATCCTAATAGACCTCATAATTCGGCGCGATCGCCATTTTTTTAACACCGTTAACATAAGGTTACAGAACCGTACTTAGTATCTACTTCGGTGTGCGAGTTCGTAACATTATGAAGAAAAGACGGTAAGGAGTAAAATCCTGCGTAGAAGTAAAGCCAAAAGGGCGTTAGCATGTTATTACTGGGTGGATTGAAGTAGGACAAACGGCATTATGAATGAAAGAGGGTAAGGAGTAAAATCCTGCGTGAGCCATAAGGACATTAGCATGTAACTTTCTTATTATTGGTCGGATTGAAGTGAGACAAACGGGGTTATGAAGGAAAGGAGATATGGAAATAGATTAGGGGTAAAATTCCCAGTGGAAATAAAGCCATAATGACATTAGCATCTAACTTTATTATTACTGATCCTATTAAAATGGAAAAACCGGGAGTTTGACGTGTTCTGTGTTATATGTTTCTCGGTCATCTGTTATATGTCAACAAGCATTATTTGGTATATGTCATATGTATTAAAAATGGGGTAGTGTTAGTCATGTCAAAATAAGAACATATTTTGATTAAACAAACATTTTTATAACACAAAAATAATAAACTAATTTAACAATAATTTTTTATTCTCATGCAGGTATAAAATGGAAATTTTAATTAGAGGATATATCTAATATTATTAATAATAAGCTTTATTTTTCCTGACAGTATATCCATTTATGAACCTATTAAATACAGTTAATAATTACCTAGTTAGATCACTAGTCTAAATGTAAGGATAACTATGAAAAAACAAATATGAATAAAAACAAATAAAATAAGAAAAGGCATTTTATATAAAATATTAAGTAACCTCGAACCTCATCGACATCGACAGACGAATCCCGCTCGAAGGACCAATGTACGATCCGGTAATAGGGACCTCGACTTCGATAGCTCCTATTATGAGGAGAGTGAAGCTTCGGGACCGTACAATTTACCCCAAAATACTGTTTGATTTCGGGTTTTAATTAGTAAGATTTAAAAATGAAAGTTTTTACAAAATGGCCGGCGACGAACAGAGATTTACTTGCCTCATGTTTCTCCAGACCACACAAATTGCTTGGAACTTAATTTCAGAGAGCTCTCTCCAACTTAGCTTTGTTCGCCATCACAAGCAGTATTTTTTTTATATCTTAAACGGAGAAAAAACTATGAATTACCGCACACGAAGCTCTTATTGTACCTCACCACACAATGGTTAGCTGAAGTCTGTTATTGTGTAGGTTTTGGTGGAAAAATTGATTGTTTTGCAAGAAGCGCTTTAAAGATCCAGTCATTTTTTCCCTTTATTGTAGTCTCAGTTTCTTTTACTCACGAAACTTCGCACCTGAAGGTCTCTTCCTTTTACCTTTAAAAACAAATGAATAATTAGTACTCATGGGAATTAGAAATTAACTTCTGAAGTAAGCACAATAATAAGCACAAAGTTTGCATATTTGAGTAAAAAGCAATTTGCTAGAGCCCCTTCAGCCTAAAACTTTTCAAAAATAAAGGCAGAAAAAAGATCAAACTAATTTGATCTTATAGCCCTTAAAAAACTCTATAAAATGTTTTTTTTAAATCAATAGAATAAAAACTAAGCGAGTTATGGATAAAAAATCCATTACTTTTTTAAACTTCGACATGACATTTCAATTAATAACAAGATATTTGGGAAAAAAAATAATTATAACCAGTATCCTTCTTCTTCTTCTTCTCGTGCCAAACGCTGTACAGCGTGTAGGCGATCATCCACCAATAATTAGTCTATAACGCGGCTAGTGCGAATATATCACCCACGTTCCTCACTCCGCATCAGTTTCTGATATCACGTAACCACGAGTGTTGTCTTCGTCCTGGGCCTCTTTTTCCTTCTATTTTGCCCATTACTATTAGTCTTAGTATGTCATATTTATTGACTCGGAGTATGTGCCCCAGATAAGAGATCTTGCGTTGTTTTATAGTTGTTAATAGCTCGTGCTCGACGTTGGCTCTTCTAAGTACTTCCTCGTTTGTGACCCGGTCTACCCATGGGATCCTCAATAACCTGCGGAGTGTCCACATCTCAATGGCCTGGATTTTACTTTGAATGACCATGTTTCTGCTCCATATGTTATTATGGGCCAAATATAGCATTTCACCATACGAATTCTTATGTTCAGCGACACTTCTCTTCGACATATATATTTTTGAAATTTAATAAAAACAGTTCTTGCCACTGCCGTCCGCATTTTTATCTCCATATCGCTATCCAATTTGTCATTGATGTTACAACCGAGGTATTTAAATTTGTTGACTCTTTCTATGGGCTTATCTTCAATCATTACTTGGGCCTGATTATGTTGGACTCTGCTGATGATCATGAATTTTGTCTTATCGATGTTTATTGTAAGCCCATATTCCTTACCCACTATATTAATTCTGTTCATAATGTGCTTTAGATCTTCCAAATCGGTTGCCAATATAGCAGTATCATCAGCATAACGTATGTTATTTATGGGTATTCCGTTTATTTTTATACCTTTTTGTTGATTTTCTAGGGCCTTCTGGAAAATCATCTCCTTGTATACGTTGAATAATAGCGGAGACAAAATACAGCCTTGACGAACACCATTTGTTATTTCTAGTTATGGGTTTTTAATGAGTTGTTAATACGAAGTAATGCTGTTTGATTTCAATATAGATTTTGGATAATTCTAAGATCTTCTGGGTCGAGACCAATTTGCTGTAATATTTCTAGCATGTGTTCACGTTGAATGCTATCGAAAGCTTTCTGGTAGTCAATAAAGACTATGAAGTCGTCTTTACGTTGGTCGTAACGTTTTTGGGTGAACAAGAAGCAATTACAAGTGATAGTGCAGTGCGCGAAAACATAGTGCTTGCGTCAGACTACAAATGTCACATAAAATCATTAATTTATAACAAGTGGCAGGCCGAGTGGGACCAATCTAAAGATAAACTGAGACAAATTAAACCAACCATCAAACCTAAAATTAACAACGTAATGAATAGAAAATGTCAAACTGTGTTAACACGCCTCAGAATTGGTCACACTCGGTTTACTCACCAACATATAATCACAAAATCTGATCCGCCAGTGTGTGATTTATGTAGAGTTATTGTAACTGTTGAACACTGTCTTGTAGAATGTCCAAAGTACAAACAAAATCGTCAAGCCCACGGACTACCGACCGATTCAAAAAGTATGTTAAATAACACCTTGTTGAATGTAATTGATTTCTTAAAGGAGATCAATCTATACAATCTAATTTAAATTGCAAACATTCCAATCAATAACAGTACCGTTAAAGCGCTAATAACCCTAGTAGTTATTGCGCTTAAAAAAAAGGTTGCTTGTATAAACGTGTAGCATTTCAGTCGGCCTGATAATCAGCTCTACAAAAAGTCTGACGTATGCAAGCACTCTTACCCGACATTTAGTGTGGATGTGTAGGAGAATTGAAATGGCTCGATTTAAATTGTTAAAATGATCTATTTATTTGTAAGATTAACTGTACAATATTTTTAGTATAATTTAGTAGCCATATACCAAAAATATATTTTCTAGAATGATAGGTATCCTATCCCTTATGGTTCAAGCGGCACCCGGCCAATGCAAATTATATGTGATCGAAGTTGGTAACACTGAAAAATTAACCGGGGATTCCCTGACATTGTCATCGAGTATCGTAACAAACAATCCGCCAGTTAAAAGAAAGTTCTGTTAGCTACCCACCAATAAGAGATTGATGAATATTTTATTTTGCAAGTTTTAATCTTTCTATGTGTAAACATGATGAGAGCCATTTATGAAAGAGGTTTGTTTTGGTTCTGTGTTTAAGTTAAGATGTATTTTACTAGATTCTATCTTTCAACACGGAAATAAAAAAATAGTTTTCATTGTAGAATGGTAATCATTACTACGTTACATTGTATATAACCCTCATGAAAAAAAATTATAAAAAAATTTATGTTAAAATCTAAAAAATATATATTTTTAGTATAAAAAAATATTAAAAATGTCTAAAAAATATGTAAATATATATTAAATATGTATAAAAAATATATTTTGAATAGATTACTTTTGGCCAATTTTTTAGCCAGGAGAGCCACGTGTAGTCTAGTCGAGAAGTGAGTTTCCTGTGACAAATTGTTAGAATTGTGGCAAAATATGAGCGATAGCTATAACCCGACTGCTTACTGTTCTGCACTCAGTACGGTGCTGGAAGAAAATGCTTGGTTGTGGTGCTGCACTCGGGAGTTGAATCCCCATTTTTAACATTAAATAAAAATTATATTTTTGCCACAATTCTAACGATTTTTCGTAGGAAACTTACTCACTTCTCGACTAGACTACTCGTAGCTCTCTCTCATCGCTAAAAAATATTTATTACTATGTAACATAGTAATAATTACCATTCTACATTGGGATTGGAACTATTTTCTTCATTCCTTGTAGCAATCGAAAATAATTTAACATGATTTGGTTATGAAGTAGCTTCAGTTTTTTTATGCTTCGAATTTCTACTTGTTATTTTTTTTCCAATTCGAACGTATTTGCTAGTGAAATTCATTTTTATTCGAGTTTTTTTGACTGAGAAACAAATTAATTTCAGTGTTTTTAATTGAAACTCAAGGTCTCTAGTTAATTCCACAATATAATACAAGTTATTGAAAATTCTAAAAAATTGACAATTGTTTCGATAAATCAATATCATATTATATTATCGAAACAATTGTCAATTTTTTAGAATTTTCAATAACTTGTATTATATTGTGGAATTAACTAGAGACCTTGAGTTTCATTTAAAAACACTAATATGAGCATATTCCACGAAGTAAGGGTCGAGACAGTCAATTAAATTAATTTCACTATAATTAAACTTGAATACTTATCAACTTATAAATTCGTGTTTATTCCAAAGTACCTACCGTCACTCTTTTAGGAAATAATTATCAAAACTAATCGTGAATTTTGAATTCGAGCAAAATGTCTTATATTTTCATTCCGTTAGTGTTAGCATAAATTTCAATACAATGAATTAATACTCAGTAAATATTGATATGAAGTAGAATTAAATAGTAATAAAAATTTTCGATAAATATAGAAAGATTATTTTGCCCAATTATCAGTAATAGAAATAGGTTTATTATTTCATCGTAATTTTGGTAAGATTTTTGTTTTGACATTCCATAATAAATTATTGATAGTATAAATATTTGTATTTTACTTACTATTTGTTTGTGTGTACAGAACGAAGTAATGAGCAGCAGACTTAGAGATACGGGTCGACACTATGCTTCTGGAAGTGCAAAACGTAAAGAAAAAATGAAAAGGAGAAAAAGAACGAAGCTGTTCAGAACATTGTTGCTGAATCCACGGAAACTGAAGCAGAAAATAAAGAAGGTACATCTCATTATACATATAAAAGTGGAACTGAAACTTTTACCTCTGCAGGTACTTTATCGACAAGTGATAATAAAATCGAAAAGACAACAAGTCCTCCTAGTTCTCCCATATCGTGTTTTAGCTAAAGAAAATATGAAAACCTTGCAAATCCCCGTGACTCAAAGTCGTCTCACTTGAGCCAAACGGAAGTCGATAGTATATTAGATGATTCAACTGCTACCGTTTCTTCTAGCAACAAACTAAATGAAAGTAAAATATACTCCAACGATATTGGTGAATGGCCGAGCAACTTTGACAGAGATTATTGGAATGCTAAAGGAACCAGCGAACTGCAACATATAAACAGCGACTTTTTAAGTTCAAAGAAAATGTATGAAAAAGAAATTAGTCCACGATTCTACCAAAAGTAATTTTTCACTTATAACCATAAACCTACTAATAAAACTCATATCAGAAATTGGTTGAGCTATTCAGAAAGTAAAGGGCGACTTTTCTGTTTTGTCTGCAAAGTTTTAGATTCAGGTACTAATCAGTCAGCGAGGTTTATGAAAGATGGGTTCGATGACTGGAAGAATGCGAACAGTTTGTTGAAAAGGCATGAACAAAGCACTCTGCATACTTTCGCTGTTAAACCGAAAAAAAAAGAATGCTTGTGTCGATTCTCAACTTGTGAGCCAAATTGAGACTCAACAAAATTATTGGCAGATGCTCTTAAAACGAATTATTGCAGTCATAAAGTTTTTAGCAGAACGAGGTCTTGCGTTTCGGGGTAGTAATGAGTTGCTTCAACTCATAATGGGAATTACTTAGGCTTATTAGAATTACTTTCGGAATTTGACGTTTTTATTGCCCAACATATTCAAACTTATGCTCATAAAGGAAAAGGGCACACCTCATATTTATCTAAAACAACATGCAAAGAATTTATCAAATTAATTGCATCAAGCATGCTAGATCAAATTATTTGCGAAATTAAGAGATCCAAGCTATGATAATGCCAGCAACATGAGTGGAAAATACAGCGGCCTGCAAGCTCGAATTAAAGAAATAAATAAGTATGCAGAATACATTCCATGTCTTGCACATTCATTAAATTTAGTTGATATGTGCGCTGCAGACTGTTGTACAGAAGCATTACTTTTTTTCGATTTTATTGAAAATCTTTATAATTTTTTTTCCGCTTCTACACATCGTTGGAGTCTTCTTACGGAAGCTCTTACTTCGAAAATTCCGATTTTGAAAAGGTGGTCTGCTAGAGCTGATGCTACGAAGGCGCTTTTATGTGGTTTTAACACTATCAAGCAAGTTTTGGATGCCATTTTCAATAATATAGGTCAAGAGGCAGAGTGTCGTAATCAAGCTTATGGACTTGTTTCAAAGATGAATAAGTTGGAAACGGGAATAATGACAATCACATGGAATGGAATCCTAGAACGCGTGCAAGCAATTAGTGCATCGCTGCAATCGTCTAAAATATACCTTAATACGGGATACACGCTTTATGAATCATTACATGGATATTTCCAAACAATGCGATCTACATTTTCAAATATTGAAGCACAATCCAAAGAGCTGACAGGCTGTCATGAATATCAGCAACAGACTTCAAGACGACGCAAGCGGAACACAAAGTACGACGATTTTAGCGGTTTTAGTACACTTGACGAATTTGTTGAGGAAGAAACACCTGGTAAACAATTTGAAATTGAGGTGTTTGTTGTCATTATGGATGACACACTATCTGCTTTAGACAAACGCATGAAAGCATATCAAACACTAACTAGTGTTTTTGAAATATTTCGACAGTTAAAATCTATTACAGCAGAAGAGATTTAAAAGAAACACTAATTATAGTCAGCGCTTATGAAAATGATTTGGAAGACAGCCTAGACAACGAATTAGTGCAGTTTGCCGAGCTGCTCAAAACGGATGTGGCTGGTGCGATCGACAGTACAAAAAACGAAGCTCTGGACATTCAATATTATAAATTCAAATTCATTAGAATCATGTTTCCCCAATTTAGAAATTGCTTTGCGCATTTATTTATCTCTCATGATCACTAACTGCAGTGGCGAACGTTCATTTTCGACATTAAAGCGCATAAAAAATGAGTTAAGGAACACTATGAGTCAAGAACGTCTGAATTATCTCGCTTTGATGAATATACAATATGATCTGCTCAGAGAAATTGATATATTGATAATAGTATTATTTCTAAATTTGCCCACATGAAATCTAGAAAAGTTGTAGAAGTAGTAGAGAATTGTTTTTTTACCACTTAATACTTAAGAGCCCATAGCAGATCAAGGGCTCTTTGAAAGAATTTGCTACGTGCCCCGCGCTTGCTTAATTCAGCACTGCTTTCGACTTGTTGTAGAAGCTACCGCCTGACATGTTCTCGCAACATATTAATCGGCAGGATGATATACTAATAAAATTTCGTGTGTATTTATACCTAATCCTATTTAATTTCAAAACTTTTATTTTAAAATCAACTTTTGTTTTTTGTTTGCAAATTTTTTTGGACCCTGGGTTTTGACGCCCCTAAAGGATGACGCCCGTGTGTATTGCACACTATGCACATATGGTAGCGGGGGCCCTGCCGAAGGGAAAGTAGTGATGCATATAAATTGGACTTTGAAGACCCAACATCGCCAATTCTGGTACGTGAATTATGCATTTTCATTGCAAACCAAAAGAAAAGATACGAATCAACAAAAGTGTTCAATGAAAATATAGATTGTTAGTAGAAATATTTAGTCAACAAATATTATGAAATGTCTAAAACTAATTAAGTTATTATCTAGCGGACGTCGTCAACAGATACTTTTTGTTTACACTAGTAACGATTATAATGTTCTGTAGGTCAAAAATTAACGCACATTCAATGTGTAAAATAAAGTAAGTTTTGTAATGAAGCATTAGCTTGGCAACGCTGGGTAACAACAGATAGTAGAGGTTAAAATATAATCATTCATTAGGCATATGGAACTATCTGAATAATAAATATGGATGAAAGTAGTAACCAAAATGTTGATCAATTGAATGGATTTTCTGATAAAACGACAAACCTTTATAAATCAAAAAAAGATACTCCATTTGTATATTTCTGCGCAATTACAGGTAGGCGATCTATTTCTATTTATTTGCGCTATTCAATTTACAGACGTAACAATTTTATGAATTTCTTTTACAATAAACTTGTTTTAAAATTTTATGTTTAAAAAATTTGCATGGATCGTTTCTTCATATCTTTAGGCCATGTTAACTATATTATTAGATTGCGTGTATTTTAATTAATTAATTAATTAAGCAAGAGATGAAGCAGAGAGTACTCACAATTTCTAATAATGTTTTTCATAATTAAAATCTTAATATTTTACTTACTCTTTTCTTGGATAACTCTTATCCAAGAACGTTACTAAATAAGATATTATTTAGCACATCTACTACTGTGGACTTGCTGCTTGAATATAGCCATCCTAACTTGGCTCAAACGGATGTTGGAGCTGATGTGTCCCCTTCTCAACCGGTTTGTGCTGTTTTGCCATACATAAAAGGCATAACTCCGAGACTTGCCAGATTGCTCAGTGCATGTGGGAACATCAAATTGCTAACAAAACAGTACTATCAATCAGATCAATTTTCACTAGAGTAAAAGATAAGAGTCCATTGACCTCACTTACTAATGTTGTGTATAGTATTCCATGTAGAGACTGTGACAAACAGTATATCGGACAGACTTTAAGATCTCTGCCGAGCCGTATTGTCTCACACAAGAGCGACTGCAGATCACACCCAGAGCGGTGCGCGTTGGCATATCATGTAAATTCTCTTGATCATCAGATGAATTATGAGGCTGTGAAGGTGTTGGCGACTGAGTCTAACAAAACTAAAAGTTCTTTCTTAGAAATGGCTTTTATTTCACAATATAGCAATGTTATAAATAAAAAAAAACATATATTGACCACTTGAGTGAGATCTATTCCTTTTTGTTGTCTTTAGATGCTAACTGTACTCCCCCGGTCGCTTATAACAACCATATTGCTTCTAACAGCACCACCCTTATTACGTTAACTTAATAAAATCTTAATATTTGAGTGTATTGGTGTTGGTAAATACATTCAGATAATACAAGTTTACATAATTATTATATTATATCTTATTACTATATTTTTATTATGATTGTTATTGTGCTCTTTTCAGTCTCTTTTCAGTCTCTTTTCTTCCACAGTGTAAGTTTTATTGGCCGGAGTTATGTTCTCTACATACACCAATATTGCCATCCTTTCTTACACAAATAGAGAGCGTTCCCCCCTCTCTCTCTCTCTTTCTCTCTTCCTCTCTTTTCATACATCTTCTTGCTAATCCAATTGTGTTGGCACTACAACAGAAGCCATTATTAAAGTGGGTCCAATGTACCACATTTCTCTGATTTTGGATTGTTGGTAACATTGTTTGTCTATTGTTACATCCCATTTAGAGGGAAAATTATACCATTTCCTTACCGGCGTTCAACATAACAACGCTTGAAGATGATTTCAATTATTTCAATTCACAAAATAGTGCTGCATTTTGACTTTTTATAGTCGTGATAATTTGGTTGTTTAATGTGAATCTCAATTATACTCAATTATTACACAATTCATAATCTGTAGTTTGAATTATTACAACTTAATGGAGTCTAACCTCACTTCGGAGGTAAGTACACACGTGGTTGTGAATTTCATAATAAAAGTTCCAATTACTAAAAAATAAAATTACATTTTGTTTATACAGATAGGGCGAGATTCAGTTTGTATGTAATAATAAATAAAGCACAATATGTAATATATATTTGGCATTTAACGTACATCTGCTCTTCCACCTACCCCCAAAAAGAAGCCACAGACAGCAAAAAAAAACAAAACATAAGTAAATTAAATTAATAGACAAAGAACATTAGTTTTGCAAATTACATAACAAAGGAAGGATAATATTTCAATACGAAAACTTGATTATTGTTGAGAAAAATAATAGTTAAAAAGAACTCGTTTGAGTTTATGTAGTGATGAGTAACTGAAATAGTGAGATAGGTTATTAAGACGCTTAGAAATACAATAAGAAAACGATCGTTTGAAAAACTCCGTATGGTGACGAGGTATAGTGAGAATATTTCTATGTCTTAAGTTTAGAGTATGTACATCAGTTCTGTATTTTATTTTATGATACAGGTATGGTGGAGAGCCTTCCCTTATGAGCCTAAGATAAAACATGGTAGAATGCAATTGACGACGATTTTTCATGTTTAACCATTTTGAATGTATGACTGATATGTTCAAATTTGCGAATACCAAATATAAGTCTAAGGCATGAATTTTGCAATTTCTGTATTCTATTTATATCAAATGAGTTTAAGCAAGAATCATATAAAATGTCACAGAAATTTAGTTTAGATAATACTAATGACTCACATAGAAGGATTTCAACAGATCTATCCAACACGTGGCGATATTGGAATATAAGTTTTAGAGCTGCATAAGCTTTTTGTAAACAGTTACTGATATGGTGCGAAAATCTTAAGTTTTCATCAAACCACACTCCCAAGTTTTTCACTTTATCGCTAAATTGTATAGTATGACCATTAATTTTAATATCCGATGAGTACCTTTGTTTGAACTTCTGCGAATCAACTTTATTTCCAAAAATAATTGCATTAGTCTTAGATGCATTTATCTGTAAACAGTGATTGATTGAAAATGTATAAAGATTATGTGAGTCATAATTAATAGCAGTTACCGCTTGATTCGCTTCATCTAAGGAAAAAGACATATATAACTTAGTATCGTCAGCGTAGTAATGTTGTATACAAGAAAAGAAAATATCTGGAAAGTTCGATATGTAAATAGAGAAGAGTATTGGGCCCAATATTGATCCTTGGGGCACTCCGGTACTCACAGATAAAAAACTTGATACACTTTCTCGATTTTTTACAGCTTGATTTCTCATGGACAGATAAGATTTGAATAAATCTACAGCTTTAATGTCCAAACCACTATATGATAGGATTGAAAAAAGTAGATTGTGATTGAGAGTGTCAAAAGCTTTCGAGTAGTCAAATAAGAACAACACAGTTAATTTACTCCTATCAAGAGCTGCCAAGATATCATCAGATATTTTTAATAGTGCTGATGTACAACTGTGACCAGTTTTAAATCCAGACTATACTGAGTGTATTACTGAATTTTTAATCAAATGATTATATGGTTGAATATTAATAACTTTTTCTAAAATCTTTGATAGAGTCGGCAATACACTGATCGGTCGTAGTTGTTGCAACATTTGTGCATTACTCACTTTAGGCAAGGGAATAACAAATGACTTCTTCCAGTTTTGAGGAAACACAGAATTCAATAAACAATAATAATTAATTATATGGGTAATATACGGCAACAGAAATGGTATGCACAGATTTAAAGTAAGAATATTGATGCCATCTGGTCCAACAGCTTTACTTTTAATACCCTTTATTATATTGAGAATATCAATTTCAGATACTGGTTGAAATGTCAGGGTTGTATTTACCGATTTTTTTATATTATGCTCATAAAAAAGTTTCGTATCACGATCAGGAGGCAATTTAGGAACATCATTTAGGAAGAATTCATTAATTTCATTCACATTCCACTTGCTTGATAAATCCACATCATTATTATCCCTATTTAATCCCATAATAGTCCTAAGACTAGACCACCTCTCTTTAAGTGATTGATTTTTCAGCTTAAATTTGATATATGTTTTTTTTTCCTTTTTAATTGTAACATTTACCAAATTACGCAATTGTTTATAAAATTGCCAGTCGTTGTTACTTTTGGTAAACTTGAACTTTTTTAGGGCTCTGTCTCTATCGGAAGTCATAGCCTTGGTTACATCAGTTAACCATGGAGCGTAATTTTTGTAATTCTAAAGCATTGAAAAGGCACATGAAGATCCAGGAGACAAATGATATTGTTAGATAAGAATTGCAATTTGCTATCAACATCATTTAATTCAAATATAATTCTCCAGGGTTTAGATTGTAGGTCACTATTAAATTGATTGTAATTTAAACTTTTAAAAATTCTACAGGTGATATATCTAGGTTCATTTATTTCTAATTTTACTCTAATATTAAACAAAGTAATTTCATGGCCCCTATTTCTGGAATATGTTTAACTTTTTGTTGCAGTATAATATCATCATTAGATACTATTAAGTAATCCAGTAGAGTGGCTGAATGACAGGTAATGTGTGTTGGTTCCTTTATTAATTGTTTTAGCCCTAGGCCCTCGAGAGTATTGGCCACTAATTCACATGGGGCACTATTAATATCAAGAAGGTCCACATTAAAAACACCCAAACAGATAATATAGTCTACTGTAGGTTGAATCGATGATATCACAGATTCGAAATGTTCGAAAAAATAATTACAATGTCTTACATGAGGGTTATAAAATACGCCTAAAGCACAATACTCAGAACCAAAGGAAATCTTCAACCACAACTGGTCAATTTCTTTACCACTTGGAATAAGTGAATATTTTATATTTGTTTTTATGTAAATACCTACTCCTCCACCACTGACATCTCGTCCACGGTCCACTCTCTCAAAAAAATAAACCTGTTATACCAATAACATCATTTGATATATTACTTTTAAGCCATGTTTCAGTTACCGCGAGTAAATCTAAATTGAGATGCAAAATTAGATTTTTTACTTCATTAAAATGAGATACCAATGAACGAGCATTAAGATGACCACATTGCAATAATGTGTGCATACTTACGAATTAAAAATATAATAAATTGACATTATACACATAGATACTATAATACATCAGCTTCGACCAGAACGAGTTCTATTCAACTTATTGTAAAAAATTAAACAGTAAACGATTAATGTGTTAATTCAATATGCCTAACTTCCTTTAATAAAAGCCAAGTAGAAGAAGCAAACTCAAGTGTTAGTGATAAATAATAATGTATATCCCTTCCTATAAAATAACACTATGAAATATAGGTGTACTACAAAGAAAAATCAAGTAAAAATTCTAGCACTTTCAAAAATAAGTTTCGATTTTCAGAGGACAACATTTCACTAATCACCACACCACTTCCCTTTAAATGTTTCTTAGCGACAAACACTTTATGCTTCATCCATTTGTTTACAAATTTAACGGCGAGTGGCCTGGGCTTCTTATCTTGACGTTTTTCCCCATTCGATAGCAGTTGTCGATATTAATATTGGATATAGAATGTTTGAGTTTTTGGTTGATTAGTTTAACGACGACATCAAGTAAATCTTCCTTCTCTTTCTCATCAATACCATTTATGACGAGGAATTTTGACCGTTGGTCTCGCTTTAATGTTTCAATATCTTTTTGTTGGTTAAACATTTTTTGGTTGATATTATCTAATTCTAATTTAATATCATTAATTGAATCACTAAATTTGTTTTCAAAAACATTTATTGAATAAACTAAATTACCTTGATCGCCTCCGTTCGTCGACATTTGACTTTTAATAGCGTTCAAACCTTTGTGTAACAATGCTTCCAGTTTCTCAATCCTTGACATGAGATGTTTGTTCTCATTTTTATCCATGGTAGACATATTTCCACGGGTATCTACTGGCATTATACATTTACTAAGCACAAAGTTACCAATACACACTAACTGGGTAAATAACAGGAGTATGCAATCAATTTCAGAGAGCGACAGAAACACGTCCTACTCAGTTGACGCCATCTTGACTTCCATATATATATATATATATATATATATATATATATATATATATATATATATATATACGAGTATATATGCGATCTGATGAGCGGTTGTCAATGTTGAAGCTCGAATCGCTATTTAAGTGTTCATTTTGATTATATCTGAATAGTATCAACGTCATTAGTTACAACAATAACAAGAAGTTTACTTTATAATCTTTTCTCGTAAAGGGAATGTTCACATTGTAAAACATTTAGTTGTAATATACCTAGATAATTGCATGTTCAAACTCAATTGAAGTATTTTTTCAGCAAGTCTGCTGGTGTTCACTGGCTGCTCCTGCGTAGTATGGTCTTCACCAGTTTTACCCAAACTAAAATCAACCGACCATGAGGAGAACCCTTTGGGGAAGCCTATATCACCGTTTGAGATCTCTCTAATAACCGGCTTGCCATCTTTTACAGCAATATTAGGTAATATCGTCTTTGCTCAGGTACCGAATGCTTTCGGTAGAAAAAACTCGTTATTACTGGTATCGTTGGGAATGATAATATCTCTCGTTATTATAGCATTTGGAAGACACGTATACATGTACTCTGCCGGCTTATGCTTTTTATTTATATGTGTAGCGGGAGTTTACGTTGTTTTGCCTCTCTATTTAGGCGAAATAGCGGAGCCACATAATCGTGGAAGAATATTGAGCCTCATAGGAGTTTTCATGCCTTTGGGTAATCTGTATGGTTACGTTTTAGGTCCTTTAACATCTGTAAGAAATTTTACTCTGCTCCTCGCTCTACCGCTTGCTTTTCATTTAATTATTGTGTATTTAATTTTGCCAGAATCTCCTGTTTATTTAATTTCGAAAAATAATATTCCCGCAGCATTGATGTCCTTAATAAGCTTAAGAAGGAATAAAAATGTGCTACGGATTAATGAAGATTGTAAATATATTGAGTATAACCTTAAATCTAGGGAACACAATAATCAACTGGGTTTTATGGAATTATTTAAAAACAAATCCATTCGTAGGGCTCTAATAATTTCTCTCGGTATAAATCTTACGCAGCAATTGTCGGGGGTTATAACCATTTTAAAATTTCTCGCACCGATTTTTAATAACGTGAATCCTTCTTTTTCGGGGAATAATGTAGCTGTTATGGTAGCAGTAGTGAAGTTCGTTAGCTTTTTCATTAGTACTATTTTAGTTGAAAAGTCTGGAAGAAGACCTTTGTTATTGATCTCTTCTTTTGGCAGTTGCATTTCTCTATTTTTCATCGGGATATATTTTTTCTTACAAAATAATACTAATGCCTCTATCAGTACTTTAAGCTGGCTACCTTTCTCATCGGTATTGCTTTTTAATTTCATGTACGCTTTGGGTTTAGGTACTTTATCTATAACTGTTATGAATGAATTATTTCCTGCAGATATTAGAGCTGTTGGTTGCGCTTTCGTCTTTACTGTTTGTTATCTATTAGGAGCTTCGCAAGTTTTTCTTTTTCCTCTGATTAGTGAATATTATGGAGTGCAGTACTGTATTTGGTCTTTCAGTTTTTTTTGCTTCTTAGGATTCACCTTTATGTTCTTCATGTTACCGGAGACTAAAGGTAAGACCTCTGCAGATATTCAAATTTTGTTGAACAGGCTACAGGTTAGTGACATTTTATGTTGTACAAAGAAACTTTAATTTATGAATAATTATAGTGTGTGATAATACGAGGATTAGCATATAAATAATTATTGTTGATCTAGAATGATGTTTGTGTCGATAGTTATAATCACAGTTAAAAGAAAAACCTCTCGACTTGTTCAATTCACGTTTTTCTGACAGTCCCATTTCTGTTTCTTGTGACAAAATTCTAGTGTCTTTCTAGGACTTTAAAATCATTATCTTTCTCCATGCAATCTGATATAATAACTTCTTATACATCACATTCAAATTTGACAGTATAGTTTAAAGTATTTTCAAAGCAAATGTATTTATAACACTTGTTCTATAAATATGTATACAGAGTGGAAAGTCTAACTGGAACAAATTCTGTAACTTGATAAGGGTTTATCGCAAAATTCCTGAAACACGTCAAAATTTATTTTCAATGGGGCATATTACTAAGAGATTTGTTTATCTTTTTAATTATCTGGGGGGCTACAGAGACCCCAACTTTTTTTAAATGAAAGGGTAGTGTTAGCTCTAAAGACAATGGACTGTAGTTGTGAGGGTTATGCAATTAGCGAATCGACAACATATACAATAAACTCTAATTTAAATGTACTTACCAAAGATGCCAGTGTCTGCTGTTCACTATGAGTTTCCACAATCGATCGTTTAACTTATAGTGGAAAGTCCTGGCCTTTGTGACACTAAATAAAGTTTATTACAATGTCTATAGTTGCGAATAAATAATGTTATGTTTTTGTTATTTATTTAAACAATAAACGGGTGGGATAAATTTAAAACACTCGGTATGGCTACTTACTAATTTATTTAAACACTAACTCACTAACACTTAATTTATATATACTTAACTAATCACTTAAATTTAATTTATATGCACACAAACTTGATTATTAATTAGCACTTTACTGTTCGGTGTATTTTTGTTTATTTACCGAGATCCCTTTATCAACTGAACTCCTCCGCTGATCGGTCCTTATTTATATTAATGCCTTTCTTACTAGAAAATTCCGGGCTGCGGCTTACACACACAAATAATTGATTCTGACCTTTTCTAGATAAGTCTGGTCACAAAAACAATGCTTAGATAAGATAGTCCCAAACAGTTATAACAACACTGCGTATCCGCCATAATTTTAATTTTCATACCTGGCTTAGACAGGGTCGGATTTAGGGTCTATACCAGTGTGCTGTTTCGTAACAATAATAACGAATAAAATAACTTGACACACGTCGCGGTTTTAACTGATTTTCAGCGGTTTAACAATGAAATGTTGATTTATTCGAAACGAACTGTTCCTCAACGAAAGTGTTAATGACCAGAATTAAAAACTAGTCCTTAGTATTGAAATGTAATGAAAATAATCCATGAGCGGCGCGCCGAATTTTATCGAAAATAAGAGGGTGGCGCGAACATACCGCCCACCAAAATTGGAATGGTTGTCCAATTTTAGCACTAGGGAGATAAGCGAAACTTTTAGAAAATGGAGGAACTAATAAAGAAAGTTACCCTGTGTGGTAACAAAACAAGATACAAAAAAAAATAAAACAAACAAAAAAATAAAATAAAATAAAGAGAAAATCATTCCGGAAGGGGAGAGAGCTTGTTAACGGGACGTGTAAGAACGCCAGTGGGAGTTTGAAGGACGACAATATATAATGTTTATTCACAAAAAGTAGTGAATACAATACATATTTTAACAAATGCAAAAAAATATGGTAACTACACAGAAGCTGTCGTAAGCAGCTTGTACGTGGTAGATATCGATAATTAACAGTCCAACATATATTATGATATAAGACATGAATACAAAAAATATGACATACAATGTATAAGATACAAAACATACAATATAAGACATAAAATATAATATGTGAAATATAAAACCCAAAATATGAAACACAAAAATATATAAAATATAATAATAAAAAAGGAGAAAAGTACAGAATACCGTCAATATAATCAACATAAAGCACAGTTAATAAATGAGAGTAATGGATCTGTTTGTTTCTAAACTTTGCGGTAATTAAAACAGTTAGAAAATTGAGTCGTCAAGGATACTTAAATCGAGGAAGAATAATATTACATAATCAATTTAATGTTAATAATAAATAAATAACAATATAAAGAACAAAACGTCAATACAACAATATACTCTATTCTTCCAATAATGAATAAACACCCACTAAGGTATTGCCTGGGCATGGGTATTCATTCATCGTGTATGTTTATCGAATAAATAGTGAGGTTAAAGGATCATCAAAGCAATATAAGGGATATGAACATGAACTCGCCTTCTCTATGTCAGTACAGTGAACAACTGAATAATGTTATCTCAATTACATAGTATGTTTCATGAGATCGAGGGGTCAATTAATCGATGTATAGAGACTCTATCTGTCTCTGAAATGAAACATTTGACATCTTTTTTGAATGAAAAAATTGTCGTTGCAAGTCTGATTTCCAGAGGTAAGCAATTGTAGAGCCAGTTTGCAAGATTATTATATGTTCTCTGAACGATTGTTTTGGTTGAGCATATTGTGCTCAGTTGTGCATTGGCTTTAAATCTTGTATTATGCCTATGATTTACATAGTTCAAATTCGTTCGGTTTTTATGTTGCTCAACAACAGTTCTTAGAAAGTAAAGTTGCCTGAGGTCCAGCAATTTTGATTCTTTGAAAAGTGCTTCCGATGAGTATTGTGGTGGTTTTCCAATGAGAATTTTTAGAAATTTTTCCTGTAATACGTCTAATTTTTTCAAATGCGATATTGCTACTCCACCCCAGCCAACTATCCCATAAGCAAGACGAGACTCCACAATTGCACAATAGATTGTTTTCATTCGCGAGTTATCTAGTATATTTCGTATAACGCATGAAGCACCGTCTTGGCCGTACTTCAGTTCAGCAATGCGAGCCAAGGGCCAAGATAAGGGAGAAATGTTCATTCCCTTCAATATTACAACGTCGCCCGTTTTGAGCGGATGAGCCGATGAAGTCCACTTAGTATGTTGAGTCAAGGTATTAAGGTATTCCCGAGACCAACGACGCCAAAATGATTGTGAAATCTGTGAGATAGTCTTCCAACGGGAGGTTAAAGAAATGTCCTCCGAGAGGGGAATTTCAGGTCTTGATAAGAGAGAGACACCAATAAGAAAATGACCTGGACTGAGATACATGGATGCTTCATTGGGGTCTGAGGACAATGAGCATAGAGGTCGACTATTGAGAATAGCTTCGATTCGTGCAAAAAGAGTGGCATACTCCTCCGTAGTAAAGGTAATTTCAGCACATAAGCGATATAACAACGTCTTGACAGATTTGACGGCTGCTTCCCGCAGCCCGCCAAAGTTAGGGGCAGATGGAGAATTAAAAATCCATTTAATTTCGCGCCGCGATAAAGTACTCAAGATCTCGTCATGCTGAGTGTGGAGGAAATGATAAACTTCCTGAATATGCCTGTTGGCACCAATAAAGTTCCGACCTTGATCGGATAAGAAGGAATGAGGAAGACCTCTACGAGAGATAAATCTATCGAGCGCTGCTAAGAAGACGTCAGTAGAAAGTTCGGAAGCAAACTCCAGATGTACAGCTTTAGTCGCGGTACAAAAAAACGCAGAGGTAGCCTTTGGTAACGGTGGCTTTACGTAGACGAGAAGCATGAACTTGAAATGGCCCGGCATAATCAACACCTGTATTAAGAAAGGGTCTACCTAGCTGAACTCGACAAGGGGGTTAATCGGCCATGATTGGCTGAATAGTGGAAACTCGAAAGCGATGACAAGTGAGGCATTGATGAATCACTTTACGTATAAGCTGACGTAATGAAAGGATCCAATACTGAACGCGGATTAAAGCTTGACACGTAGTGGGTCCGGCGTGCAAGGCGGTTAAATGATAGTGCTTGCATATGAGCATAGAGATGTGAGCTGATCGGGGCATTAATATTGGATGTTGTGCATTGTAATTTAGGTGAGAGTTTTTGAGTCTACCGCCCATCTTGAGGACCTCATGGTCATCAAGGAAGGGGGTCAATGTGCAAAGAGAATTAACTGTCTTAGTGACTTGTAGTTCCTGCAGAACATCAGCAAAATGTTGCGACTGCGTACGCAAGATGATTGTACGTAATGCATCTTGTAATTCAATAACGCTCAAAGGACCTGCGGAGGGAGGTTTAGAATAATTCCGGGATCTACAATTGAAAACGAAACGTCGCATCCAAGCAATAACTCGTTGCATACGTGTAAAGGAAGAGAATCCTAGAGACAATTCTTGAAATGAGGGATCGGGTTGAACAGTGATGAGTGCTAGGGGCCTGGTTCTAAAATCTAATAAAGATTCCGAGTTCAAATTGGAACTTCGAAAGGGAATAGGCAATTGCTGGTGGTAATCGGTCAATAGCAGTGGACCTCGAGTCCATAAATGAGATATCTTATCTTGAAGAAAATTAGAAGCAGATAACCCACGTGAAGCCATGTCAGCGGGATTGAGAGCAAAAGGACAGTGGGACCACGTTAACCTAGGAGGTGAATGACCTACAAAATGAGCAATTCGATGTGAAACAAAAGTTTTGAGAGTATGAGGGGGAGTGTGTAACAATGTAAGTACTATTTCAGAATCCGAAAAAAGTCTGATATCAGATAACGGTTTCGGATACCGAATATGCAAAACCGAATTGATTAGATCAATTAAAAGTACTGCGGCGCAAAGTTCAAGTCTAGGGATATAGTATTTTTAATGGGGCAACACGAATTTTAGCCTTCCACAGAAATAAATGACGCGAGTTAGCGGATTCGAAACATATGTACACTACTGCAGCATAAGCAAGAGACGAGGTATCCGCGAAGCCTATCAGGTGTATTTGATCGAAATACTTGTTAGGAATGAGGCAACGAGAAAGATTAAACGTGGCAATGCGATCAAGATTATTGATAAGCTGGTTCCAATGTAATGCAATTTCAGAGGTAACTTGTTGATCCCAATCAAGTTTAGCGAGCCATATCTTTTTTGGCCAATTTGAACTGAATGTGATTGATTTGTTAGAACTTGTTTGCATTTCAACGTGTAAATTAAAAACGAAAAAGAAGAAAATGTCCTATTTAACCGAGACGCATCGTATCGAAATTTTGGGGACACAAGTCGAACACTGGCTGAAGTTGCTCGTTTGTTTACTGAAGTTCATCCAGAATTACCTTCAATTAATCGAAGTACGATTATCAAAATTGAAACCCATTGGGCCACGTAAGAAATGCTCCTCGACAAAATCTAAAAGTCGACGAAGAAGTTCAGTTCAACATATTGTTAGAATTTGAAGAAAATCCTGTTACTCCCGCTAGGCAAATAGCTCGCGTTCATGGTATCAGTCACACAAGCGTTTTAATATTTTTTCAGAGAAGCCAAAAAGCACCCATATAAAATGCAAAACCTGCAGGAGCTTAACGAAGATGATCCTAATCGTAGATTCGAATTTTGCGAACGAATTATGGCTTCTGTCGACGGTGGACAAATTGCTTTGGTATGGGTGCTATTTTCTGATGAGGCTGCGTTCACATTACATGGGCACGTTAATCGACAGAACTGCCGTTAATGAGCTGACGAAAATCCCCATTGGAAGCGTGAGTGCCATACCCAAAGGCCTCAAAAAACAAACGGCTGGGCTGGAATTATTGGGGATCGTATAGTAGGTTCTTTTTTTTCATTGGAAACGTAACCGGAGAAACATACCTTAATATGCTCCAAGAAGAACTGATTCCTACTTTAGTAAATTTATTCCCCAATAATTTGGATCCCAACTTATTTAACCGACGGATGTGGTTTCAACAGGATGGGGCACCACCACATTTTGCTCAAAATGTAAGGACCTATCTTAACGAAGTGTTTTCAAATAGGTGGATTGGAAGAAGGGGCTCAATTGAGTGACTAGCAAGATCATCCGATCTTACTCCATTGGATTTTTTTCATAGGGATATATAAAGAGCAAAGTTTATGCCACTAAACCTAACGACATCGCCTAGCTTCAACAAAGAATCAGGGACGAAATTAAGCAAGTAACGCCGGAAGTGTTACAAAATGTTCGGAATGCTATTTATATTCGATTAGGATATCGTCAGCAACAAGGTAGAGAGCACATTGAACATTTATTGCATTAAAGTAATTTCAGTAAATATTTCCTTATTTCATTTTTTTCCGACACATTGCTTATAAAAAGTAACAAAAAAAAAGTGGAATTATATTTGGAATTGAAAAAGCTTTCAAATAAAAAATTAATTAACCTACACTTCCATTTAAAAAAAAAGTTGGAGGTGTCTGCAACCCCCCAGATAATTAAAAAGATTGTAGCATATGTTCTCCCCCGGCTTGGGACACTTCCTCAGGTTGTGGTATTCGACTTCAGTTGGACGCCACCAGCTTTTTAAGCGATACTTAAATTAAACAAAAAAAAACTAAAAAGGTTAAAAGCTGGAAAGCCTTATATTTACTTTAACTTAACAAAACGAAATACTAAAAATATTTTAACGCGATGGTCCAAGTTAATATAAATTGCTGAAAATCAAATATCAAATGTTCAGCAAATTATATTTATTCATAACTCCATAGATAATTCACATTAACTGCATATCCGAAATACAAGACGAATAGGAACGCCGTTATACAATAAAAATCTCCAGTTCTAGATTTCCATGAATTGAATATAAGACAAAGGACTTATCTTGGTGAGGTTCTGGAATTATTCAGCTCTCAGTTAGGTCCTAGTCGATGGAGATGGGGTCCTGAATCCATCCCGGCCGGTTTTGTGTTGTACTATTGGTGTTCTCTATTCATAGGGCCTACCCACAGGCTGCAGAACTGAGGAAATAAAAAAAGAGGAAACATTCTGGGAAGGAAGGAATAGATAGAACAGATAGGAAGCTTATGCTTCAACACATGAAAAACTGAATCTAGTTTTTAAAATAAAACTAACAGAAGTCTGTTCTATCATATTGGCTTTGTTCCCTAAATAAACAGAAAATGCGGAATTATAAACCTAAAAAAGAATAAAAAGAAATTATTAAAAATTTGCTTCAAAAAGAATATAAAATGTTTCTTTTTTACAATAAAAAGAATTAAACATACAAAATTCATCAAACACTAGCCCAGCCCATATTATAATTTGAAATAAAACAGAATAAACGTGGAGAAAAAATATTCCAAAAATCTAACTCACCAGCAAATATGTGAAACCACAACGATGTAAGGTACTAACTTATAAATTTTACTGATAGGAAGAGACTTTTACTATGTACGATATCGTTTAAATACACGAATTTTGAAAAAGAAACAAGTTTTTTAATTCCGAAACATTAGTACGACGAAATTAAAATACCATAGTCTGATAGAAATCGTAACAGGCGATCGGCTTGTTACAAGATAAACAAATCTGTTTGTAATATGCCCCATTGAAAATAAAAATTGATGTGTTTCAAGAATTTTGCGATCAAGTTACAGAATTTGTTCCGGTTAGATTTTCCACTCTGTATTTCCAAAATTAGAATGTTAGGACATACAGTACTCTAGATGTAGAGATCTCTGATGAAAATGAAGTGGATGCTTTTGTAGAATGTATTCGCTAAGCATAGCATTTTTCCCAAGCTAATTCAAAACATCTCAAATTTATTTTAAAAACCTGGTTCAAAGAATTGTTCTGCTGCTCGCACACTTTATATAATTGTCAAGAATATGGTCAGGAGAGTCCGGTTTGCAAATGTATTTTTAATTAATGGAAATGAGTTTTGGAATAATATAAATTTTCTGGAGAGATGTTGCAATTTTCGAATATGAACTTCCTTCTTCGTTAACGTGATATGATCAGTGAGAGAAGTTTCTCCTGACAATATTACCTTTCAACGTATAGGAACTCATTTAGATATTTTGTAAACGTTTATAATTTTTTTTATTGTACACTTAACAGCAATCAGAAATACAGAGTTTCTATGAGCAATTCTATTGGCTTTTAGACCAATAGGTAGGTCTTAAGACGTCCTGATGAGACTTCTCCAGTGAGACTTTCTTTGCGGTCAGTTTCGTTTCAGTCTTCTATTGTTTGGTTCTTGGGTTAGAGGTTGTAGTTGTAGATTAGGATGGGTGTGTAGCTTTAGGTAGTGATTACGGCTTCTTTCTTGTTCTGTTGGAATACTGAGTTCTTGATGGATCAATTTGTTTGTGACGTACCATGGTGCATCGACTAGTGTTCGAAGGATTTTAGATCATTGCATGAGGGCAATACTAGCTTTGCTGGCGCATCCCCATAATTCTATTCCGTAGGTCCAGAGGGGTATGATGACTGCCTTATATATTAAGATTTTATTTCGTAATGAGACTGGCGATCTTCTTCCGAGTAGCCAAGTACTTCTCGAAACTTTAGGTTGCTCTGCTTTCGTTTCTTGGCTAAGTGTTCTCTCCAATTGAGTTTAGAGTCTAAATGTAATCACAGGTATTTGACACAAGAAGTTACGGGTATCACTATGTTGTTAATAGTAACCGGGAGACATTGGTTTTTTCTTAGTGTAAATGTTATGTGCTGAGATTTGTTTTCATAAATTTTTATTGAGCCATTCTTCGATCTGGAATAAGTAGTCCTGGAGATTGGCGGAAGCTATTATTTGATCTTCATGTATAGCCAGTATCACAGTGTCATCATCAAATGTGCCCGTCGTAGTATAGGCTGAGGTGGGGATGTCAGACGTATATATCAGGTACAGGACTGGCCCTAGGATACTGCCTTGTTGAACTCCAGCTTTAATAGGCTGGAATTCAGAGGGCTCATCACTAACTTTTGTTTCGAAGGTTCTGTTTGTTAAATATGACTGTAGTAGAGTGAAATATGAATTTTGTAGGCAGATTTCGATTTTCATTAATAGACTTACAAGCCAGACTTTATCAAAAGCCTGGCGCACGTCCAGGAAGGCTGTAGGGCAGTATTTTCTTCTTCTATACTTCTGTTAATGACATGCAGTAGTCGATGACACTGTTGAACTGTACAATGTTTGTGGCGAAATCTGAATTGGTGATGTGTGATCCCATTCAGGATAGGGTCTATACGTTGTAATACTAACTTTTCTACGATCTTGGACTTGGTCTGTATGATGTGACTTCTTGTAGCTGTTTCCCTGGTTTTGGAATGAGGATTATTTCAGATTTTTCAAGTTCTTTGGGCCAATAGTGTATTCTGAATATGGCGTTAAATACGTATGTTAACATTACTAATACTTTAATGATTAGTTATTTTAGCATTATCAGAGTTATCCTATCTATTCCTGGTGCCTATTTATTTTTTAAGAGTTAAATTTTTTCTTTTATATCTTTCGGGTTTCTGAGTTTTATTGATGTTTGACTCTCGTCTGGATTATTGAGTGGAGTACTAATTATTGGATTGTTTTGTATAGGAAAGTTGTTGTTTGGAGTGAGAACATTCTTCAAATGTTGAACAAAGAGGTCGGCTTTTCCTTTGCTGCTTCTAGCCCATGTGTTGGTTTGACCATTTCTTAGAGGAGAAGTTGGTGGTATTGGTTATCTTGAATATTTGTTTGGTTTCCAAATGGAATGTGCATCTTTATTTTTAGTTTGAGTACATTACTTACAACTTATAATTGAACTCTCTTTTATCATTTGGGGTATGGGTCCGCTGCCATTTTGCTCTTGCTTTTCATTTTAAGGCAATTAACTTTTTTATTTCAACCGGTATATTTATTTATTTGCCGCTTCTTGTATTGTTTTGATTAGTCTATTTATCGCACCTTCTATGTCCTCAGGATCTTTTAATCGCATTTTCAGGTTTATGTTATGTTGAATTTCATCTCTATACTCATTCCAGTCTGTCTTATTATTGCATAATTTGAGCTGTTGTTTAGTATTTATTGGGGATGTGCTGAGAGTGCCTATGATTGGAGTATGATGCGAAGAAAGGTCGTAGTTGGATATTACATCAGTAGAAGTTGAAGCTATGCCTTCGGTTATGAAGAAATCTAGCAGATCAGGTAATTTGTTGGGGTCGCTCGGGTCGGGGGACCTATTGATATGAACGAGTATTTTTTCTCTTGTAAAAGATTTGCCAGTTCTCTACTTTTTGTGGTAGTGATTCTTGAGCGTTGCAGCAGGAATTATAGGACGACAGTAAGAAATATCTTGACACCAGAGCATATCGATAACCTCTTTCGATCCGTGAAGTGCGCCAAGAATAAGCAACAGTCCAATATAAGCTTCAATCTCTGTAGAATCAACAAGTACAAAAACTTTAATTTTATTCGGATTTTCTATATTCCATTTATCATAATATGTTTGTGCCTTTTTGTTTGTTTCGGTTACTATTATGTTCAGAATATCCGGAGATAGGAAAAGAAGAAAAGCGTCTTTTATACTTGAGATATCAGAACTGTAATTTGTAAGGCCTAGAGCATGTCTCCGAATATTAGCTTTTGAACGTCTAACTTTTGTGTTTCCTGGAATTTTTGACCACTTAGTTCCATCTTTAGATTTATATACTGGAATGCCCTGGCTGTTACTAACTGTTGGTTCCTCTGGGTTCGTTTTCTCTATACTTTGATCAACAACTATTACATCATTTTCTTCCTCTACTTCTGTGACAATGTCTTCATCTTCTAAGTCACTCGATGTTTCCTCATTGATAACACTATCAAACTCTGGATCATCACTTTCAAGTATACGTAACATCTCATCGTCAGTAAGCCCCTTGCGATTGTTTCTATATAAAAACTGACTCATTTTCAAAACGATGTACCCTACTCGCAATATCACAAGAGACTAAACCGAATATTCAAGTCTAAAAATTATATCGCAGTGTGGGGAATCCCCCATTTGAACTGGTAATTTACATTTTACAATTATATGGGTAAATTCCCTGTGAGTAAACAAATGTTAAATGTATGGGATTCCCCGATTTTACTAACAGTTACCGGGATTATTTTATCGGACGTAAAAGGCTGACCGGGGTCTGAAGGGACCCCTGGAATATAAAACTATTTTTTGTTTATACCAGCCAATAAAAACTACTAAATACATCATATTTTATCAAAATAATTCATAAACTGCAGCTAGATGAATGATCAATGTTTAAAAATTTGCGTTTGCAAAGATACAGCAAAAATATACGTCATGGGGTACAAACGGACCCCGGCCAGTCCTATGAAGGTTAATGGTAAAATAATAAAGAAAAGTCTGAAATTAATGTATAAAATAAAAGTATTGTCTTGTGTAATATTGGTTGCATAACTTGTAGGAATCAAAAAGTGCTGTTTTCAAATCAGAAATAAATTAAATTTTCTTTTTGTCAAAATTAGATAAAATCTTGTATAAAACGTTATGAAATGCTTTATTGATAGGTAAACTAAACTTTCTTCTTGTCAAAATTAGATAAAATCTTGTATGAAACACGTTATGAAATGCTTGTTTGTGTAACTCGTGTCATTTTGCGGGACCTCGCTCGTCCTGAAAAAATTTCACTCGTTACACAAAATGATGCATTTCATAACTGGTTACATAAATAGCTATTATTTATATTTAAAAGGATACAATGTATATATGAATATATAAATAAATTGTGCAGAAGAAACCAAAGAAGACTTTGGTTCACAATGAAAATATACAATTTGAAAACTAATAAAAAAAATTGTCATTGATACTTACTTTTCTTGAGTTGTTGTTGTTACCATAGGGACTTTAAAAAACGCGCGTGTTTGAAAGTTCGATTTAAACACGCTGACGCGTGCTTTAAAAAGGTAATATGAGGCATCAATAAAAAAAAATTATTTTTTACATTAAAAACTTTGAAAATTACGTAGTTTGCAATCCCACTGCTTACTGCCCATGTTTTCAGGAACAGCAGTATGTCAAGTCTACGGGTATGGGTAATTTTCTTTAATTTGTTTAGGAGGATTGGAGTAAACTATCTCGCGAGCTTTTGCGTAATTAAGTGAAAAACTGTCTTTACTTGTGTTTAGATACATTTAAATAATAGTAGAAATATATAAATAATTTATAGTTTTTATGAAAACAGCAAACATGGAATCTCGTTTTTCTCTGGTAAAATATTCATTCATTAGATCGATTCAGTTCTAGAATTCGATTTAAAAAAAATTGGTGCAAAAAATCAATTCTTAGATGAATCGATCTCAGATCGCCATCCCTATAACGATATACTACGTTTAATTTGGTCCATGTCCATGATTGGAAAGAATTGTACTCATATCAGTGCTTTTATACTTGTTAGTATCTTTTAACGTGAAATATGCAATTCTGACATATTTCAGCAGCTATTTCAGTAACAAAACAAATTTCTTTTCAATTTTGATGCATATTAATATTTTTTTTGTATTAAACTATTTTTATATTTTTATATGCCCAAATAATTATTTTATTTTGTAATAAATATACTGTTTTTTAAATTTCTTTTATTTTTTTCCATATCTGATGCAGATAAGACCGATTCCTCTAAATGGTACTACTAATAAAAACAACATACTTATCACTCTCAATACCCTCCCTTAGTAACACTACTGGACAGAGCCGGACCCATAGGAAAAAAATCCATTCCAAAACCCAATTTGAAATGGGTATACTGTTTTGATTCTTTGCCTACAATTTCCTATATTTTCAAAAGGTTTTCACTGAAAATCAACTAAAAACGCAGTTCAAACTACAAATGAATCAAGTTTTGCTCTGAGGCTATATGACAAACGCCGATTTGAAGTTGGATTATAAATACAACAGTTTCTTCAAAGTTTAGAAATTATTCAAAAATATGGAGTTAAAGTAAAAAAATGTTATAATAATTATTTACAACTTTTCAACAAAGTATCTCAATAGGAATTCTTCGCTGATTTGGTTTCAGTTGACGATAATCAAGTTTCATATCATTCGACAATGGAGATAAACCAAGGCTAGGTACACCAATATGTCTGTTGCTAGTCGTTTCAGCGTAGAAGACTCAACATCCTCCATTCTTTATTTCAAACAATATCATCTATGACTATTTAGTGCATTTTTTCCTTCTACAATTCCATCTAAAATTGTTTTCATTGAGCAATCATATGTCCCAATATATGCCCCATGAAGATAACCTTCTTTGTTGTATACCTCTCATCAGCGTTCATCCTTTCCTAACTCTAAACAATTCCTCCTCATTTGTATCACTGTCTAAAGCTTTACAGAAGCTAAAGGTTTAAACAGTGTTTGTGTGAAGCAATACATTTCGAACGCTTCTAATCTCTCTCTCTTCGTTTTTTAAATCACCCAAGTCTCTCACAGCTAAATCGATGCTCAAAACAAATGCTTTTAATAATTGCTTCCGCTTCTGCAGTGAAATTCAGCTAACGTCCATAATTGCTTCTGTTGAGAACATATTTTAGCTACTTTTTTCTTTTCATACCGTTGTCACAATTCATGACTTTTATTATTTAGTGCATTTTTTCCTTCTACAATTCCATCTAAAATTGTTTTCATTGAGCAATCATATGTCCCAATATATGCCCCATGAAGATAACCTTCTTTGTTGTATACCTCTCATCAGCGTTCGTCCTTTCCTAACTCTAAACAATTCCTCCTCATTTGTATAACTGACTAAAGCTTTACAGAAGCTAAAGGTTTAAACAGTGTTTGTGTGAAGCAATACATTTCGAACGCTTCTAATCTCCCTCTCTTCGTTTTTTAAATTACCCAAGTCTCTCACAGCTAAATCGATGCTCAAAACAAATGCTTTTAATAATTGCTTCCGCTTCTGCAGTGAAATTCAGCTAACGTCAATAATTGCTTCTGTTGAGAACATATTTTAGCTACTTTTTTCTTTTCATACCGTTGTCACAATTCATGATTTTTGCATCATGATAATGCACAAGCTTTGCTTGTACTTGATTTTTTAGGTAAAAACAACACTGTAAGTATGCCTTGGCCAACGTCTTCACTGGATTTAGACACTTGCGGTTTTTCTTTGTTCTCTAAACTGAAAAAACTTATGAAAGGACAGTTTTTGCCACAATTGATGAGATAAGAACCGCATCACAGGAAAAATTCAAGGCCCATATTAGAAATGCTTCGGAGATTGTCAAAAGCTCGACACAATTACTAGAGGAAACATATTAATGGACCAATATTTTTCGAAAAATAGAAAAATTTACTTTATTTTTTAAATACACGTATGTATCGTGACAGAATTTTTATTTATGTCAAAAACAATTTACTCAACAAAGCAATAGGTCAAACTTGTGTGCCATAATAAACGTATTTTTAGATAAAATTCATCAACATGTGCGTTTTCCTTCCTTACAATTTCAACTGATCTGTCTATTATATTATATTATTATTCTCTTACTGTATACCTTTCTTGTAAAGTTATTAACAAATTGATTTCGAAAGTTGAGATTAAAAATGGATTGTTTCTTAATGTATAGGATAAATACTGAAATTACATGAATACCTTACAACTTAATTTATTGTAAATGAAAGCGTTACATTAGCATTAGCAGTTTCTCTCAAATAACTGAGATCATTATGTTTTATATAAATTCTAGGAGAAAATACCAGAAATGTATTAGTTTATTATGAATTTACTCTTTAATTAAGAATGAACTAATAAAATACATTCTTGAATATAAGTTTGAATATGATTCTGCTTTTCTCATGTACATAATTCAATAACAAAGTTTTATGTGACGCCAGTCTATTCGGGAAATATGCAAAATGCATATTAAGTGCATATTTGCATGCTTTGAATAAATTCTAGTGTACATGCATTCATTAAAAGTTCATATTTTCAGGTATTTTCCGATTTCAGTAAAAAATAAAAATTTCAATATAGACACACATCTGTGGAAACAGGTAATGAAATAAGCTTAATAGAAATTAACTGTTTCGACCCTTACTTTTTTCAATATATTGTGGAGTTAACTAGAAACAGTAAGTTGCATTTAAAACACTAAGCTTAATAGATATCTCTCGGAAATACCCGATATCGGTTTTAGCGACAATAGACCCTACTGACCGATAAGCCGATTGATTGGCATCACGAAATCAATGTGGGTTTTCCCGAAAGATAGCAAAGTTATGTTTACTTAAGTGTTTATCAGAAGTGTGTGATAATGCCAAGTGTTAGTAAATCAATTCTTCTGAAGAAGTGGATTAATAATAAAAAATATTTTAAATTCATTGATGACAACAACGAAGGTTGGAACAAATTTGTTAAAAGTTTGATTTGGCAATTGAGAAGAAAGTTCTCATATTTTTGATGACGTCATCACTGTTCCAGTTATGATGTCATCATTATTTTTTTTAACTGGGAATACCCTATTTTGATTCAGCGAGAAAAACACGAAAAAGGTGTTTTTAGAAAAAAATCCTGTTTGTATGTCGTCGTCTTCGGCCACTTTTTCTTGTTAGCACGATACAGCCTCCGGGTGTACACACGTGACCAGTTTTATGATTGGATATTATTGAGGGCATCTCACAGATGAACCCCCTGTTATTTGCAGCTCACCAGAGCCAGTACAACGGATGCTATGGTACCTGATGTATAACATTTTGGTCATTTTTGAAGAAATTTCGGTTCGTTAGTACGATACAGCCGCCGGGTGTATACAAACTAATTCTCGAACTTGATAGTTTGGAAATTGGATTGCCGTTGTGAATAAAAGTTTTAGTTATTTTTCAAAGTTCTATAAAAATTACAGTGTTTTGTAAAAGGATTCAATAGAGTCAAGCTCAATGAATTCCTAGCCTTACCATCTCCTCCCATAACGGGAACCATTCCATTTCAAACGGAATATAATATACCCGAAGACTTAAAGCTAAAATTCATAATCTTAATGAAATAAAGCCAGATATTTTTACAAGTGATAAGTTAAATAAAAGCGATAACGTGTGCGTACGCAAATCGTTAGTGTCGGTCAAAACATCATCCAGAATTAAAGGTACGTCCAAAGACAATATTAATAAAAAAAACCGGTAGACATTCAAAACTTTCCACGTCAAAAAAAACAATAACAGTTAATAAAAGTGACGCGAAAGCTGGTATCAGTGACGATCAAAGGCCCTCAGCCATTAATCCTGACTGCATTAACTCTTCTAAATACAGTGACGAAATTAATCGTATTAAAAATAAAACATTACAACTCAAAAATAAAAATAAAGACTTTTTCAAATTGGTGTATATTGATGACGAATCGTTAAATCAACTGAACATTGACAATAACATTTCGCCAAACATAAATATACCTAAACAGTGCCTCGAAAATATAGACATAACCATATTAACGCAAGCTTTAAATTCATCTAACCAAAACAAAAAGTGTATAGAAAGCACTGAAAAGTGTATAGAACAAGTCGACAATTATACGGTCACATCACTAGAAAACAAGTGTCTAGAAAACACCACAAAAAAGTGTCTAAAAAACACCACAAACAAAAAGTGTCTAGAAAGCACCACAAACAAAAAGTGTCTAGAAACCGAAACGGAAAAAAAGTGTATAGGAAACGTTCAAAAGTGTGTGGAAAACTCTGAAAACTCTAGAGAAATCGACAAAACTGGTAATACGGAATCATATTTTCCTGTATGCCGAGGAAACAGCACAAATACCACTTCCACACCAATCCACCCCAATATTAACTTAGATAACAGACACAACATGGGAGAAGACACTACAGGACCCAAAAGTAGTCATAACACCACGGACGATGAGGAAAGCACTCATATAGATGAAAACAAACAAAAGCAAACGACAATAATACAGGCTGAAGTACACAAACCGGCCAGTCAATCATGGGCTCAGGAAATCGAGCAAGAAGATTTACGTGAAAAAGATGCATTTATCTCACAATACCAAGAGATGAATAATAAGACGCCACCTATCCGGGCTAGACAACTATACCAGAAAGAAAAAACTAATCAAAACCTGAATGAAATCGCAGTAGTTCCGATGGACACAAGGGAAACCTCCCCTTCCGGTTTTGAATACCCCAATAAAAGAGCAACATTTAACAAAATTCTAAGTCAAACTACAAGAAAATAAGTACCGATTCCTACAAAAAACAAATACGAATCACTATCTGAGATGTCAGAAGATGAAAAATGAAAAAAAACATCAACAACACAAAAAAAAAGAAAAAAAATTTATTTTCGGAACTTCGTCGCAACGGATGTATCCTCGGAAGAAGATGAAGCCGGTACGCAACAAGAAGTAAAAAGAACAAAAACAGCCCCACCAGCCGCAAAAAAAGTGTCAACAAATTGTCCACCAATCGTGATCGATGGCAACGTGCAACGCCATCGTGATATGGTGAACAAGTTGAAAGACGAAATAAGTAAACCATTTGAAATCAAATATACGAATAATTCGTCCATCGTTTTTACTAAAGATGTCGATGATTTCGAAAAGCTAAAAAAAGTACTCAAATTAGAAAGGGTGCAATTTCATACGTACACAAGGAGGGAAGAGAAAACGCATGCATTTGTACTCCGCGGACTAGCGGAAGGACTTCAACTGACTGACATCAGGGAAGAAATGGAGAAAATACATAAAATACAAATCAAGGACATTTTTAGGATGGCGACGAAAGGACGTCCCCTCTATATCGTAGTCACAGATGCAAAAATCACATTAGACTACTTAAATAAGAACGTTCGAGTCATCGAGCAGACAAGAGTGCTATGGGAGTTATAAAGGCATAGCAAACCAGTCATTCAGTGCCACATATGCCAACTGTGGGGGCACGCAACTTCAAACTGTGGAAGAACTCCCAGATGCCTCAAGTGCACTGGATCCCATTTAACACCGGAGTGCACTAAGGAAAGAACAACCCCAGAAAACTGTGCAAATTGTAATGGGGACCATCCGGCCAACGTCGAGATATGTCCGGAATTCATTAAGCGCAGAATATGGACCGAAGAACGAAGAACGCAAAACCAAAAAACCAAACCTACCCCCCAAAAATTTATCCCCGCACTCCCTCCAAAACACAACCCCTGGACACAGTACAACAATAACGCCGAATTTCCCAGCCTACCATCTAAAACTCACCCTCCTACTACCCCCAAGTTTCCTACCCCCCACCCCAATCCCACAAACCCTCTACCCAACTTTCAACTCAATCAAAAAATGCTGATATTAACAAATTTTCAGAAATAAACGATATGTTCAAAGAACTTCATGCATTGGTCAAGCTAGATGAACTGGCAAGGGCAGTGAGTGACCTAATACGCGAGATGAAAAAAGCAACCACCAAAATAGAAAAGTTCACCATCTACAACAACTTTGTGGCTGGAATTGACAACTATGACATATAGGCAGGTATGTGGAAAAACAGATTTTCAAAAACGATATAACCTCAAAGTAATTTTCTGCAATGTACGCGGAGTGCAAAATAAACTACCCATAATCAGACATTTTCTCGACACTCACAAACCTGACATTTTCTTTCTAATCGAGACGTTCCTTAAATCGCACAAAACAATAAATCTTAGAAACCCAGAATATCGTCTATATAGACAAGACCGCGCTGACGATGCTGGCGGTATCGCACTAATAATCAAAAAAAGCATAAATTTCAAAATCCTGCAACAAAACAACACATCAATTGAGCATTTAGCGATCCTCTTTGACAGTAAAATTAAAATAGTGGGAGTTTATAATCCACCAAACAACAAAATTAAACTCACCGACTTACACAACATCTTTAACTCACATAACAAAGTACTGGTAGTTGGCGATCTCAACTGCCGCCATCCGCAGTGGGATCAATACGCCAGCTACCCCAATGCTAACGGGAATACTATCTTGAATTTCTGCGACAATTCGGAATGTAATATATTTCACACTGTTGAACCGACATATTTCCCTTTTATGGCGAATCATTTTCCTAGCACCTTAGATATTGCAATAGGCAAAAATATAAATAACATTAGCAAAATAAAAACTCTAACCGACCTTAACTCAGACCACGACCCTGTCCTTATCCACCTCAAACTTTCCCACAATATTCATAATCCTAATAATTCTAATATATTCAACTATAAAACTACAAATTGGCTAAAATTCAGAAACTATATAAATAACAACCTAAACATAATTGACAAAATAGATAATATTCAACAATTAACTCATACAATTAAAAACTTACAAAACATGATAATTAATGCTAGAGAACATTCATCAACAATTAAAAAAATATTAGCAACATATAATAAATTACCAGAAAATATAATACAATCTATAAAAGAAAAAAATAAACTCAGAAAAATATGGCAAAAAACCAGAAATATCAATGACCATCAACTCTTAAATCATCAACAAAACAAAATAAATGATCTCGTCCGAGAACACACAAACAATAAATGGGCCGAATTCGGAAGCAAACTGAATCCGGACGACAATTCCCTCTGGAAAATTGCCCGTCACTTCAGAAATAAATTCAATGAAATTACCAAAATCATAAGTAATGGTCAAACATATATCAACACCCCAGAAATCGCTGAAAAGTTCGGAGAGTATTTCCAAAGCAACTTTGTTAATCACTCACAACCCACAATATCATCAAAACATCTCACACACAGTACACCAATACATAAACTCATTGACTACTTTAAACACAAAAAATTTAACAACATGCACAGAAATATACAACACAATTCAACAACTCAAAAACAAAACAGCACCCGGATCAGACACAATACACAACATATTATTCAAAAATTTACCAAAAAAAGCGATTGAACAACTAACTAAAACAGTTTGTTGAGAAACATGAAATTATTCCCCACGATAAATAAGGATTTAGAAGCGGCCACAGCACTATATCACAAATAATAAGGGTTATAAATTACATAAGGGAGGGTTTTCACAACAAAAAGAAATCAGTGATGGTAACACTTGATATTCAGAAGGCTTTCGACTCCGTATGGCTCGAGGGACTAATACACAAACTGATAACATTAAAAATACCTGATTATCTAATTAAATTATTAACCTAACCTAACTAACAGAATATTTTATTCTAAAGTCAATAATCATACTGCCGGACCATACGCAATCCAAGCAGGAGTACCTCAAGTGTCGGTGTTATCACCTTTGCTATACTCCCTATATGTCCAAGATCTCCCAACATCCCCAGACTTATTAACCGTAATGTACGCCGACGACACTTGTTTTGTTGCCTCTGCACAGAATCCCGATAGCGCACTGGAAATTGCACAAACACACATCAACACCAAAATAATACCCTACCTACACGAACGCAAATTAGCTATTAATGAATCCAAAACAGAGTATTTATTACTGAGGAGTTTAGCTAAAAACACCGTCTCTGCAATCTCAGCTTTGTGTGAATGGGCACAGTATTGAGTCTAGCAATACCCTAAAATATTTAGGGTACACCATTCAATCGAACACAAATTCAAACGCTCATATTGTGCAACAGGTGCGCAAAGCTAAGATTGCAATGAGCAAACTCTATCCACTCATTTGTAAGCACAGTAACTTAACACGTCATAACAAAATTCTGACATACACATACATAATCAGACCTATACTTACATATGCAGCACCAGTGTACTACAATGGAACGAAACATAATTTCCACTCCCTACAGGTGGTACAAAATAAGTGTCTTAGGATGGCAATCAAACACAATTGTTATCCCTGATTACCCCGAAATACTTGGTTACATAGCAAAGCCAATATACCCACTGTCAAAGACTTCATCTCAAAAATCTCAACAAACTTTTATAACTACTGTCTGCCAAAGGATCTTCGTAAGAACCTCATAGACGCAAATCGCGCAGGAGACATCCGCGACAGTGGGTGTAGGCTCCTGCATGGCTCGCTAATTACATAACAAAGTTGTTGAACTCCAAACCTATATCATACATAATGTGTAATCAAGTCAATAAAAACAATGAAATCAATCAAAATCAACGTCTGACATGTTGCCATCTCGAAAACTAAACCCCATATCACTTTTGAAACCCTGTTTTTTAGCTACTTTTCAGGGATAACCTAGCCGAAATATTCTAGGAGCCAAAAACATTCCAAGGGGTAGAGTTGTTGTAGATAGTTAAAACTTAGGGATTATGCTATGTAGCAAGGAACCATGAAACACAGAAGACGCACACAATAAGATAAAAAATGACCAGAAGATCAGTATCCATTATATGATGTATCTATTTATCATTATATAATGTATTTTTTATGTTGTTGTAAATAGGGTGTCATAAACATATAATAAAGACATTTTTAAATAAATAAAAAAGTGTATACAAGTGATCAATTTTATGATTGGACATTGTTCAAGGTATCTCACAGATGGACCCTATTAATATTTAGCTCACCAGAGCCAGTACAATGGGTTCTATAAATCCAGATATACTACATTTTTGGAGAAATTTCGCTTTGTTAGCACGTTATAGCCTTCGGAGTGTAAACAAATGACCAATTTTATGACTGAATATTATTTAGAGCGACTCACAGATGAATTCTATTGATTTTCAGCTCACTAGAGCAAGTACAACGGGTGCTATGTTATCTGAAGAACCACATTTTGGTTATTTTTAGAGAAATTTCGGTTTGTTAGCACGATACAGCCTACGGAGTGTATACAAGTGACCAATTTTATGATTGAATATTGTTCGGGGCGTTTCACAGATGAACCCTGTTGATTTTCAGCCCATCAATGCCAGTACAACGGGTCCTATAAATCCAGATATACCACATTTTTGGTTATTTTTGGAGAAATTTCGGTTTGTTAGCCTCCGGAGTGCGGTAATAGCTATTTGTGTATTAAGAGCGGAAAGTGATACTTTGCCGCTTGAGGCAGAGAGTTGCCCGCGCGACGCGTAGCGGAGCGCGGGCAATCTGCCGAAAGCGGCAACGCACTTTCTGCTCGAATTGCACACAAGATTTTTTCTACGATCACCTTATTTTTAAACAAATAATTAAAAAAAAACACGAAATATCCTTTTACTGCGTCCCAAAGCTCTTCGTGTTCTAAATAAATCTGTACCGCGCATTTCCACGTACCATAGTTCTCGGGCCCTTTTAGATGCTCGATCAGCGGAAGCTGGCTCATGATATCACTTATTAACACAAAAATTCAACAAATTACAAACTCCAGAAGCTTCAATGGTGTCTCACGCGTGTCCTGTGTCCATAACCTCTTGCAATTTGATGTTTTGAGTCAAGGTTTCGAGAAGAAAATTAACCTAATCTATCAAAAACGGCGTAAAAGCAACTAATGACAATTTAAAACTTACAAAAGTCGTAAACGACATTAAGATGACATTTACAAGGTTAAACAAATTGAGGTTCGAAAAATATTGGAAGTAATTAGTTATACACTTTGAATATTTTTAAATATTAACTACAACTATGAACATAGGTGTTTTGGATGGTTTATAAGATAGAAAATAATAATTGAAGTGACGTCTGAATCGGTCTAATCTGTAAGGTCTTATAACACTGCGCCGTCGCGCTCGAAAAATCGCGCGTGTTTGAAAGGCCAGTTATCCACGAATACTTTACGCTATTTTTTTATTGGCGCACTTTGACTTACTATTAAAAAATTGAAGTCCGTCCTCGATGCCCAGCCATCCTAAGTAGTATTCATTTTTATTAAAAATGTATATGGATTGATTCCCTCGGGGATTAAATGGGTCCCATCCGCGGGATTAAATGGGTCACTTCAGTCGCTTAGTGTATAATGTACTATTAATATACCTATTATTTACTAACTTTTTTTAGTTTATTGTAAATGAAAACATGCGAGCGGAAAAGTACGTTCTAGAGCGGAAATAATGTCAAATTATGACATATCACGGAAAACATCAACTTTGCGGTTAGATTTGAGTGTGCAAAAGCCTACTTTGGGTAGTGATCGTAGGAAAATTAGTTTTAATCTTTAGAACCGTTTATTTTTTATGTTACATAACCATATGTTAGAGAAATAAAAAATATTTAATTCATAATAATCTAATTTATAAAATTGAAAATTGTACAAAATAAACCTACGTAAGTATTAAATTAAATGCTCAAATGGCAAACAATTTGCCTCTCGATGATATGCGAGATGTTGAAATTCTTGCAAAACATTTTTCAGAGTATCGGCGTTAGTTCAATTAATATCGGTCTTCATGCGTTCTTTTTGATGGTACAGTTGGCGCAAAACATATAGTGTAGCAATGTAATCGTATATCCTCTTTAAGTTATGCTGCGAAGCTAGACTCTGAAAGGTATTAATATTTTGTTTACTTACGTAATTGTTGAAAGGGCGTTCGGTTTAATCAGAATACCAGCTTTTAACGAATTTGTTCCAACCTTTACGTCCTCGCTGTATATTCTGCACAATTTGCAACAAACCAGTAAGTATTATTACATAAACCTACATAGTATAAGTTATATGTTAAGTAGTGTTTTTAAATGAAACTCAAGGTCTCTAGTTAATTCCACAATATAATACAAGTTATTGAAAATTCTAAAAAATTGACAATTGTTTCGATAAATCAATATCATGATATTATATTGTGGAATTAACTAGAGACCTTGAGTTTCATTTAAAAACACTAATATGAGCATATTCCACGAAGTAAGGGTCGAGACAGTCAATTTTATATGTTAAGTAGTAATAGAATATAAACGGTAATAAGTAGATACCTAGCTCTCAATTGTAATTTTGAATTTTAATAAATATTTTCTGTGACTTAGCATGTAATAAATAAAATACCTTCAATACAGATGTGTTTTTTATAAATGCATATTTAAACGCATAAAAGCATATTTTAGTACATAATTTGTATGTATATTTTAGGGTTTTTTAAGTGCAGTGCAGGTAAAATTGTTATTTAAGCATAGAATCGGGCCTTAGAATTGCTGTTCAGTTCAATTTTGTGAGTAATCCTAACTTAAAGGTGTTAAAATCACGATATTTCATCGTAGTAGAGGTTCTGTTACACCGTGAATAACTTTTAACTTGTTCTCCCAAATACGAATTATACCATCTCAAAGTGAGTAGTACTATTTTCCTCTAAAACCCTTTTTCCAAATTTAAATAACTTTTTTTACCACAATATCATCAGTTTAGAAGAGTTCAATTGATCTTGTCTTAAGGTCTTCGATCTTGTTTTGGATTGTCAACGCAGACATACGGTTAGTGGAATTCGGATTTGAATCAGCCATATCGGAAATCAAATTTCTATTATGACTTTATTTTCTACTTAACGACACCAAGTACACATTTTCAAGGGTAGAAAATGCCTGCCCCAAAGAGTTTAATACAAATAGTCGTTGCATTACATCAAGTAGATGTTTTGCATTTGACACCAAACATTAATTGACAGCTGGATATTTAAGTATATATATATATATATATATATATAAATAAATATATATATATATATATTATATATATATATATATAAATAAATATATATATATATATATATATATAAATAAATATATATATATATATTATATATATATATATATATATATATATATATATATATATACAGTATCCGCCAAAATAAACAGTACCGAAAATAAAAATTAATTTTTAATTTCTGTGATGTAAGTGTTCAAAATGTTCACCATTTCGACGCAAACAAGCTTCTTATCGATTTTGTAAGTCAATAAACATATTTATAAAGTGGTTGATGTAACTGCCGAAAAATATTTTGTATTCTTTCCTGTAGTTCGGCAATATTCGCCGGCGGATTTTCCGAGTGAAATATTTTGTCCTTCATTATGCCCCAAATGTATGCGTCAGGTGGCGTCAGATCAGGTGAATGAGAATGATATTGAAGTCTGTTCTCCGAGAAATTATTCTATTATCGAAATGCTGACGGAGTAAGTCTAAGGTGCGCACAGCTGTATGGCTCGTTGCACCATCTTGTTGGAACCATTGTGTGCGAAACTGTAGATTTCGTGCACGGCAAAAGTTATTTAGATCTCTCACAAAATGTATAATAATTTTCTCTCTATAACTCTCTTGGTTGACAGTAAGTGGATTCTGATTATCATCTTCAACGAAATAAGGACCAATCATTCCATGACCAGATACCGCGCACCAAACGGTAACTCGAAAACTGTGGAGTGGTTTCTCTACAATGACATCAGGACGTTCAAATCCAAGGAATCTGGTTGTTTGTCGATTAATATAGCCGCTAAGATGAACGTGACTCTCGTCTGAAAACCATATGTTTTTCAAAAATTCGGGATCTTCGTAAATTAAACTCAACATGCGACCACAGTAAATTTCTCTTGCACGTTTGTCCGCAGCATTTAGTCGTTGTCCAACTTGAATACGGTATGGATAACCACCAATTGATTTGAACATGCGACGTATTGACCTTACACTAATGTTGAGTTTACATGCAGTTCTTACAAGACTTCTTTGAGGTGATTGCACAACTTGGTTAAAAACACGCCTTCATTTTCGTTAGTGCATATTGTTTTTCGACGACCTGAAGAACCTTTACGTTGACACAATACACTACCAGTGCGACGAAATTTTTCAACAACAGCTAACATCACACTTTTACTAGGAGCTGATTTATTAAATTTTTATTGACACCTGTTCTAAGCTTGGACCATCATTACGACCTTTTCCGTGTGAACGAAAATAATGCTCTACCAAAAAAACTTTTTCTTCCGTTGTTAGAACCATTTTTAAATCAAATTTAACTGCATCGTACTATTAATATATCAACTAATGACAATTAAGTCAAATATGACAAATCCATATTACATAAACAACTCCACAGCACTCTCTGTTTCGGTACTGTTTATTTTGGCGGATACCGTATATATATATTGAACTTATCGTAAGAAACAGTAAAAAGAATGGAACACAAAAGTATGAAATTTGCAACCTTGCAGAGTAACAGATGGAAATTAATTGTTTCACACAGCTGGAATTATCTTTTCTAATGATGATAATATAAGAAGAATATATATTTTCTATTGAATTGAACATTTATTATATTAGTTATGTTTCAAAATGAAAGAGATACATAAGTAATAGTAAAATTATTTACCTTAGGATTTCAGATTATAAACTGCATTATTTTCATAAAATTTTAATTATATCTTAACAAATCATAAACTCATTTTCTTGTATATAGCAAATGATAATTTGTATCCAGTATTTCGAACATCTAACAATGAATCTGAAAAGAAAATAAATTATTATCAGACAATAATAAATAGAATGTTAGATCACGATATATACCAATAAAAGTGTAATGTTTATATTAAAAAGGAGATAACTGAAGTGACAACTAAAAATTTCATGTCTGTTAATGAAGTACACTGAATGTGGAGGTAGATTCTACCATAGAATTATTTATGTTTGTGAAATATTGATAATAGAAAAATATGATGACTGAAATAAATAAAGAGCCAAGTTTGTAATAGATAAATATGTAATGATGAGTAAAGATTTAATTGAAAGGCATTATGACAGATATTTGAACATTCTAGATTGTATATGGATTGATATTGAAATTTAAAGTCAAATAGATATAATTTTGTTAATTAAAATAAGGTAGATTTTTGAAAGAATGAGTATGTAAATAGGAATGGTAAATTAGTTTGAAATCTTACATCAACAATCCATAATCATAGAAAAAATATAAAGACATTTATTGACATATAAAATATTAGATAAGACAAAGCATATTATATCTAGTATGTAGTAAGTTTTTTGTTTTACAAATAACAAAGCGGACAACAAAAAGTTTGTTGATTTGAAAAACAAAAGGTTGGTGAAGCGAAGCTAATGGAGAAGGACGCATGTGAGAAAATTTTATAAATTTTATTTTATATTTGGGAAATTATTAGAAATTAAAGTCAAAAGACATTGCAAACATTTAATCAATATACATTGAACATTTTGAAAAGAAAATACTTGGAAATAATAAGAATTTGTGAGAAATATAAACATTTTAAATTTGAGAGGGGACGCTACCCGAATTTCCAAAAAGTAATCACTTTATAATGAGAAAATACGTTTCCTAAACCATTATCATTGTAACATAAACATTATAAGCAAAAATATCTAAGTGATTTAACAAGAATTTACGAACTTACCTGCCATACAAACTATAGAGTTTGTAACTACAAGATTGAAGGAGATCCAGCTTTGGTCCAGAAGATTCCACATCAATAGAACATACTAGAGACTTCCCAGTGTTGTGGTCAGGTTAGTGTTTTTAACGATTTATTTGGTTAACCATATTAAACTCAAACGTAATTCATAAATTTGGCCAAATTACACAATAATAATTTTAGGTATAGAATAATAGTTGGTATTTGTAATTTGCACTGTATTATATTTGTTTTAACATAAGTTTTATTTACTGCTTATGATGCTTTTCAATTTTACGCTTGTTTGATAATTATAGGAACTAAATTTGAGTTGTTGATTTTCATTTACATGTCATTTGCCAAACACAGGGCAAGGTTTCATAACACATAGGTTGAATTACTGTGTTTCATATAATCGATTCACAGCGTTGATGGAGATGACTTTCACAGGTTGTTTGTGGGATGCAAATTTCATATATTTTCTTGTTTAATTTTATCCTGAACCCAACGAGAGTAAGTGTTCTCATGCTCTCCATTAAACCACTAAATCAATAATAAAATATAACTAAACTTACCCTGAGCTTTACTTTCTCAAAAGTTAAAACCATAGATAAAAGTATAAATAAAAATAACTAAATTAAGTTAAAATATATAATATATATATATATATATATATAGCAAAAAGCGATAAACGCCTATGATCGTTGCTGATCAATTAAGACACAAAAGGACAAATACTATTGAGGTTAGCAGCAAAAGGAAAAGTGTACTCTCTCTCAGATTACCAAGCTTTCGTAAATTTTTGCTTACATCTTCAGAGAACTACAAAGACAGAAAAACATACTTTACAAAACAGTCCGCTACAACAGTTTCATAACTTACGATAATCGAGAATGTATCCTTGATCTTAGCATAAGGACAATTGCTAAACAGTTAAAATCAAAGAAAGAAACAAGTCCAGATTGCATTACAAGCACTAACAGTCACATATCAAAATATTGTAAAATCATTAAAAGGTTGAAACATTAAAAGAGCGAGAATTCACACAAGCACATGGATCTATTTTAATTTGTATCGAAATTTGAAAACAAATTAAGGATAAGGACATGTTCTTCTTTCCTATGAAATAGAAAAGAAAAAATGAAAAAATTAATTACCACAACCATAATGACATAAACTAAAAACAATCGAAATAATATATGAATTTGAATAGAATACGAGGGAGGTACTATAATTCGGTCGATGCTATGTAGAAATATTGTTAGAATTATTAACAGTCTGCTTATAGGAATTTTGCTTGTCTAGAGTTAAGAGGAGAGAGTACAAATTGCTTTAATTTTGAATGTCTGTTTTGTTATTAATACAGCAATCCTCCTGAAAAATGAAGGCCATTTCCAAAAATAATCTTTTACTGTAGTTTCTTTCACGTTATAAAATCTTAATCCCTTAAAAATCTATTTCATGATCTAAGGAGGAAACATGATTGTTAAGAGCACATATTTCCGGATGTAGTTCTATATCACTTTTATGGAGAGATACACGACTAGACAGCTTTTGAGAGGTCTGGTCAATATATGTAAGATCACAGCTATTGCAACCAAGTTTATAGACCACATTACTACTATCTAAGGTAGGTATTTTGTCTTTTAAGGAACTATAAATCGATTTCCCCAATACGGCACTCCTACTAGCAAACTTAACATTTTGTAGATATTTTGAAAAAATCCTAGTGAGTCTGGGAGTAACCTCTCTAATGTACGGCAAAGAAACAATTGAAATGGTCGGTGCCCCGACCTGCTGCACTTGCTTCAACTACTGAATGTGTCGGGACCTGTGCCAAAACAGAAGATGTGTTGAAAATAATCTTCCTTAGTAATGGTTTGGGATATGAATTATCAAGGAACAAATTGAAGAGTATATCACGGTTCCTATTCTTAAAAATGGGATCAGAAAGACTCATAACCCTTGTTGTCATTTGTCTAACCAAGTTTACCTTCATGCTAAATTTATGGTAAGAATTGTAATTGAGATATCTCCCAGAACTACTTAACTTTCTGTACCAATCAATTATAATCACGTTATCAGGTGTCCTGGTAAAAAGAGTGACCAGAAAAGACACAGCAATATTTTGGTCCTCCACTTCTAGAGTGAACTCGATGTAGGGATCGTAACTGTTGAAGATAGAAAGGAGATCATCTGTAGAATCCTTAGGATGAGCCAGAATAATATCATCAACATACTACTTGATGGAAGGGATGTTAAAAGGAAGCACCGGAAGGACCACATCCAACAAATCATCTATTACATAACAAGCCAATATAGGAGAAATTGTAGCTCCCATAGGTGTACCAAAAGTTTGTTTATAAAATTTATTATTAAACGAAAAGCACGTAGACTCGGAAAGGAAGTCAATCAACTCAATGAAAGTATATTTGTCAATATTACACTCCACACTGATTGAGGACCAATGTTTGTGTATTGACCGTACGACAGATTGTAAATAAACATTGTCAGACAGCGAAACCACATCTAGACTGACCAAAACATAATCATGAGGAAGAACCTTTCTGTTAAATAGTTCAAAAATATGAAAAGAGTCCTTAATGAAATACTCATTATAAGCATTATATGCCTTCGTCAAAATATCTGCGAGGAAAGTAGCAAAAAACTCAGTTGGAGAGTTGATAGATGCTACTATGGGTCTAATAGTGAAATTAGGTTTATGGATTTTAGGTTGCGCGTAAAATTTGGCTATAACAGAATTATAAGAAGTCAATTTTTTCTTAGTGATTTCATCAATTTTTCTCTTATTATATAATCTCTTAACTAAAGCATTTGATTTAGTTTGAATCGCCCTACTTGGATCCCTTGGGAGAGGAACATAGGAAGAGTCGTAATCAATTAAATCTTGGGATAACTTTATATAATCCTCCCTTAACATAACAACCGTTACATTACCCTTATCTGACTTTGTAACAATTAACTCAGGATGTACTTTGAGAAAATTCTTGGTTTCTGACAACAAGTTCCAAAATATAGATGGATGACTATCCTTCCTATAAGCATAATTGGTAATGACATTAATGGATTTAGCAACTGCTAAATTCCTATTGTTAATATTAGGAATTAATGAGGAAATATAATCTATGTCGGAAAGGATGGATTTGATTGGTACATCAAAACGTAATCGAGGTTCCACACTGAATTTGGGACTTAAGGAAAGAAACTTCTCAACATTAGGAGGGATATTCACATGGAGGAATATAAATGCACCATACCACTCGGTTTTTAAATTATTAAATTTTTTTATGTTCTTAGTTTTAATACCATGGAAAGATCTATTATAATGTCTCAACTGCCTTTGAAAGAAGTTGTTAAAGATAAATTCATTAGTGCTGCTAATTATATCTGTTTTCAGTTTAGACAGAGTGTCTTCAAGAGTAACAATTAAATTATGATTAATACCAATTTCCATATTCAACAATTTGTATTAACTGTTTGGCAATTGTCCTTATGTTAAGATCGAGGATACATTCTCGATTAGCGTAAGTTATGAAACTGTTGTAGCGGACTGTTTTGTAAATTATGTTTTTCTGTCTTTGTAGTTCCCTGAAGATGTAAATAAATATTTACGAGAGCTTGGAAATCTGAGAAGAGTAAACTTTTCCTTTTGCTGCTAACCTCAATAGTATTTGTCCTTTTGTATATATATATATATATATATATATATATATATATATATATATAGATATATATATATATATATATATATATATATATATATATATATATATATATATATATATATACCAGACTTCTTTAATGGGGATTTTGTACAAAAATGTTAAATGTAATGGAGAAACAAAAATATCTCTATTAAAAAAGTCTGGTATATTTAAAATTAAATGTCCAGAAGGTAATGCTGTCTATTTGGGTCAAACCCTTAGAAATTATTGAATTAGATTCAGTGAACACTTACGAGCATACAGATTAAAACAACCAGATAAATCCCACTACGCAAAACATCTACTTGACACCAAACATTCATTGACACCTAACTCCGAACTAGAAGTATTACAGATTTGTAATAAGAAACAATAACTGGATTTCCTTGCAGAATTAAAAGACCCACAATAAAAAGTCGTTAATGAACAGATAAATCTAGGGAGTTCTCCACTTATAAACTGTCTTTTCAAGCAATACTTTTAAAGATCAGCAGGTATAGTTTTCATGGTTTCGTATATCATTACACAGTTATACTGATCTTAAATTGGAAAAAATATCTAGGACATCCCCATAGGGCTAATAATATCTAAGCTTCAATATTTATAATATAATATCTTCTTTTTTTGTATTCATATATATTAAGTCAATAACTTCTTACTCTAGCCAAAAATAATTCTTAAACATAAGGTAGACATCAAATGAAATGTAACTTCTGTCATTCTGACGGTGGTAGTAATATCGAAACAATGATCAATTCCTTAGGATTTTTTACCATTTTTTATTATATTGTGGAATTATTTAGAAACAGTTAGTTTAATTTAAAAAAGTAATATCAGTAGATTCCACATAGTAAGAGTCGAAACAGTAAATTTCATATTTGGAATCTTTTTATAAGGTTTATTTTACCCTTTAATTTTGTAGATGATGCTGTGAGACAGATTAAAATGAACCATAAATACACATGGTCGCTCTCATTATTTACATTTTATTAATGATTCCTTGGAGTCCAATAAACTGACATTTACAACTCGTTTCACACGTACCCAACAAAGGTATCGATGGTTATCACCACACTTAACAAAAGAACGTCATGTTATTAGTACTTCACCCTGTTATACGAGACAAGCACCCTTTCATACGCGCGTGTTGCCTTTTTATTCAGAGACGTTCGTCAATAACCTTTTTTATAGAACTAATTTAACTGAAATTTTCGTCCTCATTTTTAATATATTTCATGTTAGTAAAAAATAACGATTGCCATACATACAAATTGGTGAGAAAAATTGGAAGAACACTAATAAATACAGAGCAAGATATGAATCAATAGATTGGAAAATATAAAGAAAACAAGAGAATCGCAGCTAATGAGGCGATAGGCAGACAAACAGCCATAATTCATAACAAATAATCCCAAAAAAAACCATAGTTCCGTAACGAAGTAAAAGATAAGAGAGAAGTGAAATAGGGAAATCCTATTTAGTTTTTTATAAATCGCGAAAAACACCGGAAACATGCAATAGACAGAAATTAATTCCAAATGAGACAAATTTACTAGCAAATCAGTTTAAAAATGAACGTTTGGAGCAGTTTTCCAGAGAATTTGAAGCATACTTATATAGCGTAAAAAAACAGAAATATGGGAACTTTGCGGAACAAAACCAATATTATAAAGGAGAATGCATTATTATTCAACGGGAACAGTCAAACCTGGAAAAATAGCATACAACTCATACGACCAAATGTGGTAATCACCAACGATACTCTATCTTCCTGAAAGTAACAAAAGGATCACTTTAAACAGTAGTTCTTACGGTACGAAAGTACATGTTTGTTCAAGAGGAGATTGCAAAAGTACCACAGTCTTAGTGGAGAATACGCCAACAAAGTCTTTAAAAACCCCACATTGTCAGTATTGTTTATATTTCTTTATTGTCAAAAGTAATTTGGGTCTTCTAACATTAAACTTCAAGATAAGGATATTAACGCTACAGCTTAAAGAATTCAATCACTAATAGTCCAGTACTGACAAAGTGAATCGATTAAGCAACACATATCCTTTTTTTTTCTGAACAAATAGATTAAGTTGAAAATTGATTTTGACTTAGCGATTTTGATTTTTGAGTTAAAAAGAACTGAATACATGCATTTATTATTTTCTTGGGAGTAAATATCTTTACCTTCAATTTTGGATTTATCGAAAAAGGAGGTGACGACATCTTGTTTAGGCTCCGGCACAGGTGAAGGAAAATCTTTAGATAACCAAACGTAAGTAAAACTTGATTCCATTTACCTTTCATCTGTTTACCTTATAACCCGCTTCAAAGAATTATATTAGAGCTTTAATGTGAAATTGAAGATAACTCGGGGGGCCCTCCAGGGCACCCACGTGTTAAACCACCGGACATTCCAACAAAATATAGGTATCTAGACCCACCACCCTACATAGTAATTGTTGAAAGTAAGGATAAAAATGTAGCAGCATTACACCCAATCGCGATCGGCAGAATTCTTAAAAACAATAAAATTAATGGAGTAATAAAAGTAACAAGAAAAGGTACGAACCGGATAAGAATAGACTCCAAGAGTCATAAAGCAGCTGATGAATTTATGGAAAATGAATTATTAGTCAAGCAAAACTGTAATGGACTGATCCCGGCAACATTGGTTTCATGTAGAGGCATAGTAAGAGGAGTAGAGTTAGACACTACGATGGAGGAAATAATTGAGCAAGACAAATCAAATACGAGAATATAAGGAGCAGGAGACTGAATAGGAAGTTAGCTGAAAATACATATGTACCAAGTGAAACGGTATTAATTACCTTTGAAGGTAGAAATATGCCGAAGACCATAGAAATAAACTATTACGAATTAAGGGTGCAAGTATATGTTGGACTAGTAATACAGTGTTTTAACTGTTTAAGATTTGGTCATTCTCAAAAGATTTGTAGAGGCAAAGAGAGGTGTAATAGATGTAGAGATAATAATTGCGAAGAACAGTGTAAGAAAGAAATTCAATGTATATATTGAAAACTGGGACACAAGGCAACAGACAGAATAAACTGCGAAGAATATAAGAGGCAAAAAGAGATCAAAGAACTGATGACATATGAAAACATATCTTTCTATGAAGCAAGTAAAAGAATCCCAAGGGCAGGTAACCAAAGACAAAACGAATTCGTGTATGACAGGAACGCTTTTCCTAGCATGCTTACAAACAGTAATGACCAAAATAATATAATTACAGTTGCAGAGAGACGACAGCACAGCACAACATCAAAAACATATTCCCTTATGGCCAAATCCACAAGAAAACGTATAGCCACATCTCCGGGGAAACAACATGATAAAATAGCTCACAATAACTGCCTATTCCCAGCATCATGTAGAACTCCAAACAATAGAGATAACAGTCACACATCACTAGAGAATACAAATCAAGAGGATACAGTACAAATGGATGAAGAAATGACAAAAATAGATCCAATCAGCGAATTTTTAAAACATATAATAAGACAGACAACGCTAACACAACAAGAAATTGATAAAGTTACAATGGTAACTAATGAATATAACATCACTGAAACCAACAATACCAGGTAATCTAATGAAAACCCTAAAAGTCCCGCTATCTCAGATGGCACGGAATCCACATTTTAATAGAACTAAACAAAATAAAAATCATACAGTGGAATGTCTGCAGTGCACTTGCAAGGTTAGACTCAATAAAAATTCTTCTCTCTCAGCATCAGGCAGATATTCTGATATTAAACGAAACACTACTGGACAGGACAAAGAGACTGGTTATTGTAAATTACTCAACCATAAGACAGGATAGATATGATGGTTATGGGGATGTTGCAATCCTCATAAATAAGTGCTTTCCATATTCCATTAAGAACCTTCAATTAAATATTCCTGAAGAATGTCAAATATTAGCTACAAAGGTGAATGATTTAACAATAGTTACAATGTACTGCCCACCCAATATACCTATTAATAGTATGAAATATGCAGAAATTCTTAACCAACTGGAGCAACCGTTTATTTTAATGGGAGGTTTGAATGCCCAGCACCCAGCAATGGGCTCAGGCGTTGCAAACTCAAGGGGAAGGAACTTAATGGAAACTCTTAATGGGTTAAATTTAGCATATTTATATGATGGAACAAGAACTCGTATTACCCCTCCACACCAAAATAAGAGTTGTCCAGATATCACGGTATGTTCAAATAGTATCGCTAGATATTGTCACTGGAGAACAATAGAAGATGTAGATACAAGTGATCATGTCCCAACATTCACAGAACCAAGCATAAACAACAATTTACCTACATATGAAACAGCGTGAAGATCAAAGTGGAACATCAAAAAAGCTAACTGGGAGCAATACTTTTTAAGTTTTGATACTAGGAAAAAATATAACTCATATCAAGAACTCAAATAGGAAATAGAAAAGGCAGCAGAACAAGCTATTCCAAAAACCAGTATAAAGCCAAGGGGAAAACTTAAGATAAGAAATCCTAAATGGTGGGACAGACAGTGTGAAGAGGCAAGCACGGAAAGGAATGGAGCACTAAAAGTTTATAAAGATCTAGCAAGTGAAGAGTATTATACAAAATATGAAAACACAGCTGCCAGAACAAGAAGAATCCTAAAACAAAAAAAGAAAAATTGCTTTATTGCTTTTACAGAAAGTCTAAACAGAGACACACCAATAAATAAAATATAGAAAATAATTAGAAAATTCTCTAACAAAAAAGAGTACTCTCAGTACGCTTCCTTAGAAGAGAATAGGATAATCGAGATGCTTGATGCAATTGCCCCACCATACATTCCATCAGAAGATAAACAGGAGTACAGTAATATTACACCATCCAAACCATTTTCAACAAATGAACTTGATATGACACTCAGAAACAAACAAGACTCAGCTCCAGGATTGGACGAAATAACATACAGGATGATCAAAAATATGCCTGCAGGAATTACTTGATATCTACAACAAAATTCTGGCTAGGAAAGAGGATATAACTGAAGATTGGAGAAAACAAATGGTGGTACCCGTCCTAAAGCCAGGAAAAGCACCAAACCTGTATACCAATTACAGACCAATAGCAATGCAATGATCAAATCGAGGTTGGAATACCATATAGAAAGCAAAGAGTTGCTAACAAAAGAACAATATGGTTTCCGAGCAGGCAAAGACGTCCAAGAATGTACAGCGAGATTAACCACTGAAATATATTCCAATATCACGGTAAAAAAAAGTAGTAACAGTATTTTTGGACATTTCAGCAGCGTATGATAACGTACTAATTCCCAAAATGGTAGAACATCTTAACAAGATCAAGATAAATGCAGATATCATAACATTCATTCATAACCTTCTAAAACAAAGAGAAATCTATACTAGGTTTCCAAACTCGAATAAAACAGTAGGACCCCAATGATTGAACAAAGGACTTCTTCAAGGATCGCCACTGAGCCCAATACTCTTTAACCTGTACACAGCAACACTAGCAGAAACCATGGAAGATGAAGTGAATATAAGTCAATTTGCAGATGACACTTTGGTATGGTGCAGCAACCAGAATTTGGAGACATTAATTCAAAAAATACAAACAACACTAAATAAAATATGGAATTGGCTAATTGAACATGGATTTTCAGTGTCGCCCACCAAATCAAAGGTCATGGTGCTTGCAAGAGGAGACCTAAGAAGGGCACCACCCAATTTAACCATAAACGGAGAGATTATTGAATGGGTTAAGGAAACAAAATACCTGGGAATAATATTTTATAGCAGGTTAAACGTAATGAAAGCCTTAACCAGAGTCTGGTGGGGCACAGATCCTAAAATTCTACTGAATATATATATAAAACAACTGTTAGATCTCATCTTGTCTATGGATCAACACTAATATCTAAATGTTCTCAACAAAACATGAAAAAGTTAGATAGAATACAATTCCAAGCACTGCGTATAGTAACAGGATACATGAGAAGCACCCCCACTAATGTATTATTGGGAGAAACAGCAGAGATGCCATTACAGGACAGGAGATTATGGATATGTGCAAAATTGTCGCTGAAGTAGATGGCACAAGAAAACGGCACAACAGCTGCTAGCCTCATGAAATTCTATGAATTATATAATGAATCTCCGAGATATTGTCAAAACCGACCTCCACCAACATTAATAGAAGAATTCGACCTTGCTCTAATGTTCATAGGAGATTTGGAAAGAACTAATAAATTACCCTGTTACGAAGGAACATATGAAGCTCAAGTAAAAGAAATAAAATGGATTGATTCAAAATTAACAAAAAGGGATTCATCATGCAAAACAAAGTTAGCAGACATACTCAGTACGAAATTTAAGAATTTTACTACAATATGCACAGATGCCTCATTAGATCCAATAACCAAGAAGTGTGGAATTGGGGTATTCTGTCCCAGCTTACAAACAGGATTTAAAAAAAGACTGAGAGATGACACTTGCATTTGCACTGCGATAAATGAAGCACTGAAATTTGCAGAAAGGAAAAATATCCAAACAATATTAATTCTATCAGTTTCGAAAAGCTCCATACAAAAATATCAGTAGCAAAAATATCGGCAAAAACAGATGCAAATACAATAAAAACAAAAGAACTGATCTACAGAATGGAGGAAGAGGGCAATATGATACAAATAATGTGGATTCCGGGGCACTCGGGGATACCAGGAAATGAAAAGACGGACAAGGTGGCAGCAGAAGCAAGAACACTAACCGAAAAAGGCAACAATAAACTACACTATGCAGAAATCACAAAGAACATCAAGGAAAGGATCTGGAGCGAATGGGTTTTCAAGTACCAAGAATTAGGAAGACAAATGAGACAGAGCTATACTATGCTAAACCCTATACCAACAAAGACGCCTTGGTTCAATGAAACTAACTACAAATAAAGATTCCACATTTCAACTCTATGTAGAATGAGAACAACCCTCTGTTGTACACCAGCCCACCTAAATATAATCAATATTAAAGACAACCCCCTATGCAACTGTGGGAAATATGAAGATCTCAATCATATACTTTTTAGTTGCCCAAATCATCGAAATAGTTCAGAATTATATAAAACATTAATCAAATACACAAAAGGACCAATCCATGTTAATAACATTCTAGATACCCTAACTCTGAGGAAGCTTGTATACTTACCAAGTATTTGCTTGCTAGTAATATTAAGCTTTAGTGGTAATTACATTTTTTGAGTAAATTTGACATCAAATTAATTGACAAATTTCTTTTAGCTAATCCTGTACCGTCATATCCCGTATACCTGGCGTGACCTTTGTGATTAGTTCTGGATCCGCCACAGAGTGAGAAGAGTCTATAAACCCTTGTTATACCTTATCCTTCCCGAAGAGCATGGGACAAACCCAGATGCACTTAACGGTGCACTCTTCGTGAAAGTGCATTCTAGAAAGAACCTGGCCGGATGCTGTAAAGCAAGAGGTCAAAAAACCAGAAGAAGAAGAAGCAACAAATATCACAGACAAAATAAGAATTCGCCCAGGGGTTTCATTAATAACTTCCAACTACCATGTAAGGATGGGGGGTGGAAAATATCCAGATATTTTTACAATACAAGGAATTTTTACGTAGGTAGTGAAGAAGTTTGAGGTAATATATCTTCAAAAGTTGTCTAATACTAAACTAATTTATATAAAAATGCCCTAATTTTAAACCTCGATGAGTAATACTTGTCCTTCACCTCTCTCGGTCGTTAGTTCTAACCTCAACGAATAACACATCGGCTAATAAGTTACCAGTATATTTAATAAAGGAAGCACAACATTTTCTGATTTGATTCTATTCAACAACATAGTCTTTTTCCTCCGGATGAGACAATAATTCCAGCGCTACTTGTAACATTTTTCTTGAAGAACTATTTATCTTTTTCAGGTGTGCGAACAGGTAGATAAAAGTCACTGGCGGCCAAATCTGAAAAAAGGAAAATGCGGAAGCAATTTGAATTATAATTTTGCCATCATAGCCAAAGACTTTTTTCATATATCATCGCTTTTGTGCGCAATCTGTGATTCAGGTAGGTATTTCACCAGCCAATGTAATACAGTCGTTCTACACCTCAAAGTGATTTCTATGAAACCTCAGAAGAAGCATGCGCCATTGCTGCTTCTGCAAACTTGCAGAAGTGTGCCCAGCCCCTCTCTCTCCAACACCTGCGAGTGATTACTTATTGCTTAACCAATGCTTCCATAGTTTTCTACATAAGTCATCTCGAATGGTCTCGCACGATCCCGTCTCGTTCTCGAGACGAGACTCGAGACGATACTCGGACCAGACGAGACGAGACTTTTGTTTGGTCTCGTCTCGAGTCTCGTGCATGAGGTATCGCGTCTTGCGCGAGAGTCTTGCAGGTGAATATTTTTGAATGAACATCAATTTATTTTGATAAAAATGTATAAGCATAACACCAAGAATTGCGTTTAAAAGCCTCTGCCGGAGTTATCGGTTGACGGTAATCATTTTGTCTTTCTGAACAGCGCCGCCGCCGCCGTCTTTCAACCCTATTCCGACAGCCATAAATTTTGCGATATGTACGTGTCCTATCCTATTGTGATCGAATAAATAAAGATCATTATTGAAAATAAAAGTTTAAATATCTTCCTAGTTTAGTTATTGTTTGTGGATAGTGGTAGTTGTTCGAATTTTTGAGCGTGCGGAATTGTGCCAAGTTAATGAACAAAATCAACTGGCAGGAGCCAGTACTTCCAGACTCATTGTTCCCGAAATGTTTGCTGCGAATTCTCAATTGAAGGTAAGCTGTTAGATAACTTAATAATTTAATTATTTTAACGCTGTATACCATCGTTGAACCACATTTTTATTTATGGGATATTTTTGTTTTGCATAGCGAAATCTATAACTTTTTTGAAAGGCTGACGGCATCTATCGTTATCAAAAATCTGCAACTTTTACAAGCCACGGCAAGCGCCGCGTGAATAGTCTTTTTCTAATACCTATCGATTTCGTTTGATACACCGACACCTCATTTAAATGATGATTTATAATTTTACTGCCAAAGATTTTGCATTTTGCCGCATGTCAATATGTCCACGGGGATCGCGGAGCTTCCTTTGCATTTATACGAGTTGTTGCAATAGTTGATAATTAATGAACTCTATTCAAGAAATATTAAAATACAGCGTGGATCAAATTGGGCTTACATGTATTGTTATTTTGAAACTATAAGAGATAGATAATGTGAGAATCAGCTATACGGTACAATATTTTCCAAATTTTAGCCATTTAGATTTTTGTATACAGTGTGCTCAAAATGGATTGATATATTGCGATCTCGGAAAGTGTAATGTAAGAGATAGGAGAACGAGTAAATGGGAGAAGCTTTAGACAATTTAGTTAGTAATAAAATATTAAATGGCACTTGCTGCGTGATTTTAGAGATTTTTGTTTTATAGATACCTTGAGAAAACTAAAAAGGTGCATTTTCGAAAAGGCCCACAACTCACAACGTTTCGGTTTTTTCAGAACCATCATTAACTTTCATTTTTTAAATATGGGCCTGGATTGTTATTCCACACTTTAGGTGCCGTTGGTGTTTTTTAGTGATTGCAATCTACGCCAGCCATACTAACTACTACCACTATACTAAAAAGCAGAAAATAGAGAGTAGAGAAAGAACTATTCATGTATCAATTATCTATTGCATTACACGAATTGTGTCATTTCGCAGGTGGTTACATAAATAGATATTTTGACACTGACAACCAAAATATGCTATTTTTCAGTTGTCATTTCGATGTGAAAAACATCACTAAAACATAAAACAACAATGAGAAAAGTGAATCAAACGTTGAAACATCGTCCGAATATTTTTTATTATATTTTCGTGGCAAAGTATATTGTATGATACATTTGTTAAAAGTGATTTTATTTTTTTGCTCCTGGAGTTGCTCCACTCGTGGACGCTTATTTCGAAATATAAAATGCCACTTTTAGCAATTGTATAATAAATAACTATATTTCGATTTCCGTCCGTTTTAAAAGGCCTTATCACATTACATATTATTATTTTCAGACTACATCAGTGAAACCAAAAATGGATGATTTTGGCTTGGCGATTGTTGATTGGATGGCAAAAAATATTCACCTTTTAATTTCTTCCATGACGAAGATACTCAAAAATTTTTTAAAGAAATATCTGGAAAGGATTTTCCAAAGAAGGATAAATTGAGAAGAGCAATGCTACGATTCGACTGCCTAAAGCAAAAAATGACCGACATGTTGACAAATAATTCTTCAAAATTATCATTTACTATAGACGGCTGGACCTCTATTAGCGGCTGATCTTATTATGGAATTACAACACATTTTATAGATGACAATTGGGAATTGCAATCGATCGCACCAGATTTTGTTTCTGCCCTTGGAAAACATACAGGAAAAGACATCGCTTTCATATTTTTCAAATGTGTAGACGCTAAAGGCTTGATCCACAAACTTCAAGGAATATTAATGGATAATGCCTCAGCAAATACAACCTTTATTAAAGAACTTCAGTAACTTATTGATGATAGTGTCGATGAGGAAGCCGAAGTTGATGAAATTGAAGATAATTAAAATATGTAAAATACGTTCTATCTTTTCGAAAATTAAACGGTCAGAACTACTTTTAATTAAGTTCCGCAGTGCGTGCGAGGCAACTGGTAATTCTCGCCAATTAACACCTGTGTTGGATGTGCCTACACGCTGAAATTTCAGTAATGATATGTTGAAAGTAGCTCTTGAAGCTAGATATGGACTTGGTGTACTGTGTCAAAATGTTGTTGATTTAAAACAATATGTTCTTATGAACAATGAATGGAAGCTCTTAGAAGAAGTGCATAAATTACTAGTCAACTTTCAAATTCTTTCCAATAAGGTCGGAGGAGAGAAGTACGTCACATTACCTATGGTGGTTGTATGTATCAATATACTAATAGATAATATTAAGAACAAAATATGTAAATGGGACCAAAAGGTAGATCGAACCGCTGTTGAAGAGCAGCTTATTGTTAGTTTTAAGGCTGCGAGAGACAAAATATTAAAGCATTATCGTAAAGCTAATTGGATTTATGCTGCAGTTTTAATTATCGACCCGCGGCATAAGTTAGAAGCGTTTGATATGACAACATGGGGGCAAGAATTAAAAGATACTTCGTTTCAGAAATTTCAAGATATATACAAAGCCTATTTTAATCAATCACAAGATTCATAAGGACAATGTACGAAAAAAACGGCGGTGAGGGAACGAGAAGATCCTGGAACGGAAAAGTCAGATTTTTTAATTGATTTTGATGTTTTGTATGCAGTAACCCTTACGCATGCAGAAGGAGAATGGATGCAGGAGCTTCAAAAATATTATTCTATGCTTCGATGTAATAAAGAAACAGATATACTACAATGGTGGAAAATGCATGATTCTGAATTTCCTATTCTAAGTTTAATGGCACGAGATCTCTTAAGCATACCGGCTACTTCAGTCCCGGCGGAAAGATTATTCTCACGTGCTGCATTAACTATAAGAAAACATCGAAGTCGCCTCAACAATAAATCTGCACGATGTTTGTTATGTCTAAACGACTGGGTGAAAAACAAAAACATTTGCAACCGAGAGAGCTAAGGGCTGTGTTTTACCTTTGATTTTTTCAGTTATTTCATTTATAAAATAATGTTATGTTTTTATTTTCTTTAGTTGTATTACTTTCAAATACATGTTATTTTCCAACAATTGTAATTTTCTCTTCCGATTCTTATATTATAGGAAGTATTACCGTATTCCTTATTGCACTGAAACAATAAGATTATGAATGATAAGATTTCGATACCTTTACGAGACTCGTACGAGAAACGAGACGAGACTGGAGGCCGTGAGAAGAGACTTGAGACGAGACTTGAGACGAGACTTGAGACGAGACTTGAGACGAGACTTGAGACGAGACTTGAGACGAGACTTGGGACGAGACTTGAGACGAGGCTTATCATTGCATCGGCGAGATGAGATAAGACTTTGTGAAAATGTCGTCTCGTGCGAACCACTACACACATCGACGAATATAGCAGTAAAAGAGTAATTTTTGCAACCTATAAATTGTTGTCGGTGAATTGTCTGCGCATTTTCCGGCTTCTTTACAAAATGCAATGTTTTGCTCCATTAATATGCTTTTCATTTAGTTAGTAAACTTAATTTATGTTTATTAAAAAGTATAATCAACATACACTATTTGTATTCAACTTTTCAATTGATAGATTTGTGCATTTGTCTACCTCTAGGATTCTTTCGAAGTTCGAGATTTTTTGTTGCGTTTTGACCTACATCGCAACAACTTTTCTCATAATGTCTAGCAAAGAATATGAAAGAATAAAAGAAAAACTAGAACTCATTTTAATTATATGTTCACAAATTATTGTACTCAAAATCCGGAATAGTCAATAATTTCAAAGTGAACAAATACGAGTTATCGTTATTAAGATAAATAAAAACGATATTCTATCTTAACACTGCAAATATAATGTACCTACGTCTATGATTTTTCACTTGAGTAGCATCAAAAGTCGATTGCAATAAAGCACAGGCAGTCAAACTATGTTCAAAGCGCTACCCTTATTCAATTAGCTGTATGATTTTATTATTTAATATGCACCCGTTTGAATACTCGACAACTGAAATGGATAAAGCGATTTCATCCCTATTTAGCGGTTATTATACAATTATTTATCCATTTGTTTTATAGCATAAAGTGACATGTCAGCGTCTCACAGTTTCATTATCAAATGAACTGAAAAATTGAGATGTATTTGTAATAAGTATAGTTTTGTATTATGCTAGTTGTTATTCGTATAGTAGACGTCCAGCTGCTCTTACAATACTGTACAATATCAATTATATTTCTTTGTATATTATACAGGGTGTTTACAAAATTATCTGAAATATTATTGTCGACATTGCAATTCACCATTCAATTTCAAAATGCGGAGTATAATATGTCATGTAGTTAAAATTGAACGAAATTTTATTGTAAGTGAAATGTATTTCGACCAAAATGTCTCCTTATAGTCCAGAGTACATGACCCCTATAAGTTGATTACCTACCACATATACTTCATAATTCATAAGGATTTTCGTTTTGACGAGTCTACAACACTTTAATTCTCCGACTTTTCTCGATTACTCCGCCTTTCCCCTCAGGAAATTCCACTAACATGGCAATTTCCTGGGTGCCGTGAAAAGTGAAAACAACATCTTTGTTTTTAGTACCTAACTGGAAATCCATGGAAGTAACACAAGAAAGTAGTTTGAATATGTCGAATTTTGTATTTAATTGCCATAAGAATAAATTTATTCAAGATCGAGATATAAAGTACACTTTATGAATCAATTCAGCGGGTGTAAAATGCCACTTTAGCCCCCGCGGGAGTTAAAGTAAATGAAATTTACTGTGTCGACCCTTACTCTGTGGAATCTACTCATATTACTTTTTTAAATGAAACTAACTGTTTCTAAATCATTCCACAATATTGAAAAAATGCTAAAAATTTTACGACTATCTTATCTAAACATTGTTTTTGTGACCAGCCTTATCTAGAAAATGCCAGAACCAATTGTTTTTGTGTGTGTAAGCCGCAGTCCGGAATTTTCTAGAAAAAAAGGCTTTAATATAAATAAAGGACCGATCAGCGGATAAATTAGCTCATAATTTGACATCGTGAGATAAACAAGTAAATAAGTGAATATAAAGTGTTTATATAAATTAGTTTGAGTGAATATACTGTTGATATAAATTAATAATTAAGTGATTAGTTAAGTATATATATAAATTAAGTGTTAGTGACTAGTTTAGTGTTTAAATAAATTAGTAAGTAGCCGAGTGTTTAAAATTTATCCCACCCGTTTATTGTTTAAATAAATAACAAAAACATTACATTGGTGTCAGGTGTGGGGTAATATAAATAAATATCTACGTAAAAATGGCAAAGAGATTAAGGGATCTGAAAGTGGCGGAATTAAGAGCAGAATTGGAAGATCGTGAGTTGGAAACGTCTGGTAAGAAAAGTGAGTTAGTAGAAAGACTTAAAGTGGCACTGGAAAATGACGGCTTTGATCCAGAAACAGTTTTATTTAATGACGAGGCTTCCACCTTAATCTCGTGAATTTCTGCTAACATGGACGAGAAGATTTCTACTATGAAGAATTATATTTCGGCTAACATGGACGAGAAGATTTCTGGCATGGAAGAGAAGATTTCCACGAATGTGAAAAGCGATGTTTCGGCTATAACGAACGATATTTCTGCTATGAAGAACGACATTTCTGTTAATATGGACGAGAAAATTTCTACTTTCAAGAACGATATATCTGCCGATATCATGTTAATGAAAAACGACATTGCCGCTGACGTTGAAAATGAAATATCATCTCTAAAATCTGAAATAGAGAATAAGATGTCAACGATGGACGAGAAAATCGAGAATAAGATTACAACGATAGACGAGAAAATCAAGGAAATAGAGGAAAAGATTGGCGATTCAAGAATGCGAGGCACGCCAGAGGAAGAAAAGAAGACCGAGCAAACGAAACCTTGCAAGCCAGAAACACTACCTAAGTTTGAGGACATTGGCAGTTTTACGCGAGTCAAGGCCCCAACGTTCGATGGAAAAATGTCGTGTGCCAATTATGTGAAACAGTTTGAAGCAGGCTCTAGAGTGAATAATTGGTCCGATAAGGAGAAAGCAATGAACCTAACAATAGCGCTTCGGGGAAATGCCTTAGATGTACTTCAGACGATACCACGTGAAGAAACGGATGACTTCGAGCAGATGAAGAAGAAGTTGGACATGCGATATGGTCACGAACATTTAGAACATTTGTACAGATTCCAGCTGAAGAACCGAAGGCGGAAATGTGACGAAACCCTTCAAGAGTATGAAATGGATATTGCCCGACTAGTCCGATTTGCTTATCCATCAGCACCAGAGAACATGATGGAATGTTTAAGGTATCCATGCCTTTATTGATGGCTTATGTGACCACGATATGAAGAAGACGCTTCGATTAGCTCATCCTAAAACATTGGTTTATGCATTGACTGCTGCTCTTGAATATGAAGCAGCCACGATGGCTTCGGGATACAACAAAGGTAGGACCATACAGGAAGAAGGTGACGATGAGACTTCACCAGATCGTCAACTTGTTGAAAGGAATGGTAGACAAGAAGCCGAATAAAATCATGTGTTATAATTGTGGCGAGCTAGAGCATGCACGCAGTTCGTGTAAGCGTCCTACGACTCCTGCAAACCAAAAACCTCTTAAATGCAAAGCAGCCACGAAGGGCTCGCGGTACAATAAAGGTCATCAACTTGTTGAAAGGAATGGCAGACAAGAAACCAAAGATCAAATGCCGGAAGTGTGGTAAGCTAGAGCACTTACGTAGACCGTCTAAGCGCCCCAAGACTCCTGTTACCCAAGAACTCCAGTCACAGGGGAAAGCAGACAGGGGTGAACATCCAGCTGATGAGAATCACCGAAAAGCAAACTCTTTGCCTAGACGGCCATGCTCTGTAGACTATTCACAATGCAACCAGTCGAAATCTAAGGAAGTTGTAGTTTCAAGAATTACAGTAGTCAACGAGGAATGGTCACCCACCAGGATCAGAGAAGGTCATGAGAATGATCCTCACCTGCAGATGATCCGGCAATGGAAGGAAGAAAATCGGCGACCTACCTGGTAAGAAGTGTCAAAATTTTCACCGACACTCAAGGCCTATTGGGCTCAGTGGGACTCCCTTGTCCTGGAAGAAGGGCTGTTGAAAAGAGTCCTTGAAAACGATGATGGTTCAGAGATGAGGAGACAGCTGGTTATCCCTAGAACGAGAGTACTAAGTAAGTTACACGATAGTCCATCGGGAGGTCATCTGGGAGTGAAGAAAGCCCTTTAGCGAGTCCGTGAAAGGTTTTATTGGATGAACGGCTCCGACGATGTGAAGGACTGGTGTAAGAAATGTGCGACTTGTGCTACGAGTAATGGACCACATCGCAAGAGAAAGGCACCCATGAAACAGTACAATGATAGCAAATACATACTGGTTGTAATGGATTATTTCACTAAATGGGTGGAAATTTACGCTATCCCGAACCAAGAGGCCACAACTGTCGCGGATGTATTGGTGAAGGAATTTATCAGCCGATATGGAGTGCCCTTGGAAGTCCAGTGTCCAGGAAAGAAATTTCGAAAGCCATCTATTCCAGGAGATTTGCGAGTAGCTGGGAATGAAGAAGACCAGGACTACAGCATTACATCCACAGTCCTATGGAATGGTCGAGAGAATGAACAGGACAATATGGAAAATACCTGTCCAAAGTGGTTTCCAGCCATCAGAGAGATTGGGATCAGTATCTTTCCCTATTCGCATTGACTTACCGATCTGCCATCAATGAGTCCACGGGTGAAACACCTGCGAAAATCCTGTTTGGACGTGAAATGAGGCTTCCTTATGACCTGGAATTTGGCTGTCGGCCTGGAGAAGACTACGTGATCCAATTGAGAAGAAGGCTGGACGATATTCATGAATTAGTTCGAACAAATCTTCAAGTAGCCAGCGACAGAATGAAAAGTCGGTACGACACGCAGGCTACAGAAGGCGGTTTTAAAGAAGGGGGCAAAGTATGGTTACACAACCCGACGAGGAGAACAGGATTCTCTAAAAAATTACATAAATCCTGGGAAGGTCCATACTCAATCAAGAAAAGGATCAATGATGTTATATATCGCATAAGCAAGATTGCTAACGGAAAACCAAAAGTAGCTCACCAAAACCGACTAGCGTCTCTACAAAGGAGGAAGGAATAAACCTTATTCAAGATGTGTCTGACCCTACCTTCGAGGAATTTATGGGCACGTATGGAGGTACCGGGAAAGCTAATATGGACAACACCAAGATTTGTTCACTCTCCCGGAAGATTATTCACTGGCCCGTATCAAGAACGCACGAGGGTTGGCAACCGTCTTTCGAAAGAAGTTCGGGCAATTAGAAAAACTTGAAGACCAGATTCCAGCCCCTGGCAAGACACTGAAACTGAAACATAATTCGCGGTACGTCTTCTACACGTGGTAACTAAAAATGAATTTCAAGATCGATCTACCTACCGCGATGTGTGGGAAGCACTTCGACACCTCCGAGACCATGTGTTAGAATCCAGCGTGAAGAAACTGGCTATGCCTAAGATAGCGAGTAACCAGTTGGATTGGCGAGTTATCAGGAACATGGCAGATGTTATCTTTAGAGATACCGGTGTCCAGATATTAATTTGCAGCTACAACCCCCGTTATCAGTATCCGATGAAGATAGTGCCCTGCTATTTCCATAAGATCGGAAAGTGTAGAAATGGGGCCAGTTGCCGATTCAAACATCCAGTCTCGGCTACACAAAAGTTCCAGGAGGAACTTCCATTTAAGGAGGGGATAATGCACACTGGTATAGACCCTAAATCTGACTCTGTCTAAGCCAGGTATGCAAATTAGAATTATGGCGGATATGCAGGGTTTTTTATAACTGTTTACGACTATCTTATCTAAACATTGTTGTTGTGACCAGACTTATCTAGAAAATGCCAGAACCAATTGTTTTTGTGTGTGTGAGCCGCAGTCCAGAATTTTCTAGTAAAAAAGGCTTTAATATAAATAAAGGATAAGTCAGTTGATAATTTGACATCGTGAGATAAACAAGTAAATAAGTGAATATAATGTGTTTATATAAATTAGTTTGAGTGAACATACTGTTGATATAAATTAATAATTAAGTTATTAGTTAAGTATATATAAATTAAGTGTTAGTAACTAGTTTAGTGTTTAAATAAATTAGTAAGTTGCCATACCGAGTGTTTAAAATTTATCCCACTTGTTTAACGTTTAAATAAATAACATTATGTTTCAAAGTTTTTTCCAAATTGGTTTTAATTGTTGTTCAGTAGTTTGCTTCTATTTTATTTATAATAAAAGTTTACCAAATGTCACAAATGGGCAAAGTTCCTGTTACGCAGTACCAACAAATACCATTATGCCAACATATGCTATACAAAATAACTGTAATATTTCCATATTCTTACTTTTCCAATGATTAACTAAGTTAGGCCTAGTGCAACCCTACATAAATTTAAACGTGATTGAAACTTAAACGCGATTAACTAACCCTGATTAGAGCCAACTTTGGTGAAACAGGCGATTAGAATGTTTACGCATGCCATGGATGTAGCATGTACCAACGCATGGATTGAATATAAAAAACAAGCTTCAAATTTGGGAATTCCAAAAAAAATGTTTTCTTGATTTAGTCCATTTCAGAGCATATATAGCAGAATCACTTGTTATGGTTAATTAAGCAACTTCTAAATAAAGAGGGAGAGCTTCTGCTTTTCAAAATACTGAAGTAAATTCACCGAATATGTTTAAAATAGAAATTCGTCTAAACCAAGAGATACGCCTGGATAATGTGGGTCATCTACCAATAATAAAAGAACAAAAAAGCCTTTCCATATGCAAGAAACCTACTTGCAAATCATGTATCGTGTATTAAATGTAATGTTTGGATAAATCTAAAACTCTTTTTCTTGATTATCATACACAATAAATTTACTATTTTTAAATAAAAGTAACATTTTTATGTTCGATTCAATCATTTACCGTTTACTCACTTTGTCCATTTATGAGGACAGTGAATTAATGACCATATTTACCATTTACTCATGATGTCCTTATATGAAGATAAGCTATAGCTTTGATACGTGCTAAACTATAGCACTGGTTTTGCTTTTAAAAATCATAGAAGTAGAAAATAAAATATCAAGATCTTATATTGCGAATTAAAAATTCGTGAGTGAAAGGGATATAAAATCTCAACTATTTATGTAGCTCAAAGTATTTTAATAAATCTAGCCTATAATACTACTGACATAACGGTCCACGTGTAACAGTGACGTCATCTTAATTGGGCCCTTTTCTACAGACACTTTTTCATATTCCGAGATGGTTCTGCATCCCTCTACCCTCTATATACTTCTACTAAAAAGTAATATATAGATAAATCAAATTATTTTTTGTCATAGGAAATTGATAAATGAAAATGGATTTTGCATAGAATGATAATTCGCAAACACAAACGTTTATATTAATTAAAACCTTTTAATTAAAAAATATACATTTTAGCCAATTACGTGAAAATGAACGAAATTGCATAAAACATTTTCATAGAGACTCTCCACCCTAATTGAAACGCAGCGGCAAAATTCAGAAAATACCATACAATAAATTCGAAATAACAAACGACGTTATGCAAAAAAGCATAAATCAACAATAGCGTACACCAATTACAATTGTATTACCTAGTATATTCTGTAACAAGGTTAGAATGAAAAAAAATCGATACTAGTGGAAAATGCCGAGCGCGAGCTTGTGTACACTTCGTAGGATATATCGTGCTAACAAACCGGAATTTCTCCAAAATATGGATTTATAGGACACGTAGTACTAGCTCTGGTGAGCTGAAAATCAGTAGGGTTCATCTTAGTAACAATAAACGCAGCGTAAATTAGTCGTAATATACCCACAAAAAATGGGAAAAATTGAAGTTATTTTTAGAAACTAAACATAAACACAACCTTTAAAGACCGATTGACACAAAATACGCTCGTATCCGTTTTCTGTGGCCGATTGATATGATATTCAGTGTTGCCAACAGAAATTATCACGCGATGGCGCAACGCATGCTACAGTCATTTACTGAACAGTGGGGTAGCAATCCATTTTGTATTCCTATATCCGTAGTATATCTTTTGTATTTTAAATTCCATATTCCGTGATAATATTATGGTTCTGTGTCATTTGATTTGTCAGTCCGGCAGCTGAGACCCACTCGTGCCCAATAAAACTCGTGACTAAAGTATTGCTTTTAACACTTGGTACTTAATATACTATATTGTTGATGTTGTTAAAGTATTATTACCCCCCCTAGAAACCTAAAAATGAAAAGAATCTAATACATAATCACAGCAAACCTATACTTTATTGAAATGTACTAAAAACTAGGAGATGTAGGCTATACTTTTATAAGAAAAACAAACCTAAAATGCAGTTTTAGAGGCTCAAAATTTAAAAAAATTTCTTATACCCAGACCTCCCGGTAGTTCATCCCCCTCCAGACGTACAACAGTACAACAGAAGCATCAACTCCGTCAGTTTTGGAAGACTCATTAAATTTTGGTACATCATCATCCACTGCATTTCAGATATCCTCGCCAAAGGATCTTGTTCCCATTCCACACATTGAAAACGAAAAACAGACGACAAAGCGAAGAGTTGGGAAGAAAGGAAAATGTACTGTTATAACAGAGTCGCCGTACAAGAAGGAATTAGAGGAAGAATTGAAGCATAAAGAAGAGGAGCAATAAAAACGAGATATAAGCAAAATGAAAAAAAAATAATTTGAGCAAAGAAAAGACTGTAGTTAAAAGAAAAACTTCCGAAAAAGGAAAACATTTGGTACAGAAACGGAAATCTGAAACTCCTCGCCAAATTGTTAAACGTCTGATTCACCTTAATAATAATCAACAGAAGAAAAACAAAACTATAGAGAATGACTTATTTGGGGAAGACGAAGGAAACGTGGAACATGATGCAGCATGTCTTTATTGCAACCATTTATATTCCCAGTCAACGGAAGGATGGGTGCTATGCATTAAGTACACTGTTCCTGCGCTGGAGAGGAGGAAGATGATGACGAAGTACAACATATTTGTGCACTTTGTACAACTGAATAATTAAAATTCAATAAAAAATTATATTATTTTACAAAATCATGTATATCCCAACTTACCCCACCTAGTTTCCCATCTTACCCTACCTGCGGGGCAAGATGGAAAATATACACTTTTGTCAAAAATATTTTTTTCTATGTTATCGCTAAATTAAAAAAATATTACACTGTATGTAAGTAGTAAATAACACATCAGCCTGTCCAGTTGTTGAAATTTAAAATCGCTAATGCAGCAAACAACATATTTAGAAGCGATTAAAATTGGGGGGCTCATCTTGCCCCGCCCTCCCCTAAATGAATATTCTCTAATATAGAAATATTAAGATTTAGTCTTATGGTATAAATATGCTGCATCTTAATAATAAAACAACTCTCTGCTTATATTTATTTAGTTGTTTTATTTGTGAACTCTCAGGAATCTGAAATAAATAGTCAGCAACATGCAGCATCGTTTTTACCAATGTGAGGACAGAAGAGAATACAAACTTAGTCTCAAAATTGTGGAAGCCTTCACAAAGATATAAGAAAATTAAAAGTTCTAAGGAGAAGGAAAGCACAGGTACCTTAAATTTGGAGTGTATGCACATTAACATACAGGGTGGACTAATGAAAAAAAGATCAGATTTGAATTAAATCTTAGAAAAAGAAAATGTAAGTATTTCATGTATTACTGAACATTGGCTTAATGCAAATAATTTAAAAATTACGCCCATGACAGGCTTCTAATTAATGTCGAGTTTCTCACGTGTGAATGGAAAAAAAGGTGGTGCCTGCATTTTTGTCAATAGCGAGATATTAAATGCTTCAAATTTGCAACAAATAAATTTAAACAAATTTTGTATTGAAGGTGAATTTGAAGTATGTGGTGGAAAAATGGAATATGACGGAAAAAAAATTTGTTTGCCTTTTGTATTTACAGACCTCCATATGCTACTAATTTTAAAACATTTATTAATCAGTTAGAAATTTTACTTTATAATACTTACGATAACAATAAAATGTTCTTGAGCTGTGGTGACATTGATATAGACTTTTTAATTCAAAGCTACCAAAATAGCTATTTATGTAACCAGTTATGAAATGCATCATTTTGTGTAACGAGTGAAATTTTTGCAGGACGAGCGAGCTCCGCGTAGCGGGGCGAGCGAGGTCCCGCAAAATGACACGAGTTACACAAACAAGCATTTCATAACGTGTTTCATACAAGATTTTATCTAATTTTGACAAGAAGAAAGTTTAGTTTACCTATCAATAAAGCATTTCATAACGTTTTATACAAGATTTTATCTAATTTTGACAAAAAGAAAATTTAATTTATTTCTGATTTGAAAACAGCACTTTTTGATTCCTACAAGTTATGCAACCAATATTACACAAGACAATACTTTTATTTTATACATTAATTTCAGACTCTTCTTTATTATTTCACCATTAATAGGAAATAAGAAAAGGATTGCCACTGATATTCTTGGTGAATCAATCACGTCAAGTTCAAGATCAGTTATGCATCACGAAATTACATCAACTTCTAATTCTGCAGGGGTTAACCTAACAAACTGTTCGAAATGTGTCATAAATATTTATAATGCATAAAATAAAATGTGAATTATTCTAGTTGTTCTTATTGTTTGTAGTTCTCTTCAGTTCTAGTTGTTGTTATTTTTCTATAATATGACATTAAACTTTCTTTTTTTCTCTCTTGTTTTTATTAATTGGTGATAAAATTAATTTTTCATCACCAGTTACATAATATTTTTCATTATGTAACTGGTTACGAAAAATGTGACTTTTGCTAACGGACGTCAGTTTTGAAAAATGTCACTTTATATGTCAAAAATAGATAAAGATACTTTAATAAATTTGTTTAAGGAGTTTAACATTGAACACCATATTAACATACCCACGAGAATAACCAGTAACACCTCCACATGTATAGACAATATCTTCACGAATTATGATATAGATAAGGTAAAAGTGTGTGATACATTCTTGTCTGATCATACATATCAAATGTGTTGTTTTAATATGTCTCTTTCAAAAACTAATGAAATCAGTTATATATATATATATAAATATATATATATATATATATATATATATATATATATAAATATATATATATATATATATATATATATATATATAAAAGAAACTTAAGTGATCCTAACATAGTTACATTTCAAAATATTTTATCAAAAGAAACTTGAGATAAGGTATATAAAGCCACAAATTTTCATGAGAATAATGCAGCATTTTATGAATCATTTGTATATTATTATGATTTAATATTTACTAAAACAAAGAAATGTCTTGAAAAATATAAACATAAAAATCCTTTTCCATCAAACATTAATGAACTACATGATCAGCTGTGTGAAATGAATAGATTGAGAAAAGTAATGAACAATCAAAATTATACAGAGAGTTCAAGAAAGAATACCAGATACTAACTAAAAAATACTTGCGTGAAAAAAATAATAGCATTTGATAAAATAGAAATAAAATTGAATAAACATCTATACATCCACAGAAGTATTGTACATACTTGTATGTGGGGAATATAGGCAGGTGTGTCATAATTTAAAAAACATGTTAATGGAAAATCCATTCAGAGTGTCGATCAATTAAAATTCTTAGGAATAATACTAGATCCCAAGCTCAGCTGGGAGTCTCATATAAATGCAGTGATTGCAAAAATATGTTCATGTTGTTATATCTTTAGAAATCGAAGAGAAACTGTCTCTCTGAATGTATTAAAGCTCATTTATTATGGACTAATAGAATCAACTCTTCAGTACGGCTTAGTGTTTTGGGGTGCATCATCCTTTCTTGAGAGGGCTTTTTAAGTTCAAAAGAAAGCTATAAGAGCTACGTACAGTGTTTCTCCAAGAGGGACGTGCAGATCATTTTTTAAGAAGGCTGAAATTTTAACTCTACCAAGTCTATTTATATTCCAATTAATTAAATGAAGACATACACACGTATGACACTAGACAGAAGAGTGATATCCGCCAACCATTTTCACGTTTAGAAATAGGGCAACATTCTCCAAGGCATATTGGAATAATATGCTATAATAAGTTCAGTAATATATTGAATACAGAGAAAAACATGGGAACATCAAGGAAATTGAGAAATATACTTCATTCTTTTTTATTACAGCATACATTCTACAGTGTTGAGGAGTTTCTCACATATTAATACTATATTTCAAAAATTATTTAGTATTTGGTTTATAGTCGATTTTATTAATGTGAATGTTTTTATTCTAATTACCTGTATTTCGTTTGTTTAGTTGACTAGTCTGATAGAGTTGTGCATTATATGAAATTTTGTATAATGTATGATTCTCATAGATGAAAAATATATTCTATAAAAGTCCTTTTTCTATTACAAATCTAATAGTAATAACATGTAATAAAGGAAAATGTTAATCTTACCCTGATAGTCGAAAAAATGAGACAATTATGTTTGATGGATAAACTATGTAGAAAACAATTTATAAGAAGAAATTTTTATCCCTCAATGTAGCAAAATGGTAAATTTTAATTAATTAATTAAGAGATATTTAGCGTTATTATTTAATATTCCGAAAAATAAAAAAGCATAACATTTAATAATCGTCTTTGTTTAAAACCAAAGCGAGAACTCACCCCTCGCTTCTCAGCAATTCAATGAGAGCACCATCGTCGAACCAGTGGAATTCTAGGTATTTCAATTAATCCGCGAATCAGAGAAGAGACGCTGATGCCGGAGCGGCGCTTTGCATCGTGCCGCCACCGACGCCCTTTCCTTTTGTGTCCCCTCCTCTAGCATTGAGAAAAAGACCAATATACATTTGCTCAACAGGCCGTTAGTAGTCGTTCTTATTAATAATTACACGAATTCACCTACAACTTATTTATTTAAGACAAAGATTGTGGGTTTATTATAAGAAAGCCTGGAGCTCATCATTAAGCGTTACTAATTAATATCGTGGGTGACCAAATAAAACTGAATTAAATTCAACAAATTAATAACGTGGGTCACAGCTTGGTAATTTATTGAAAATAGGAAAACTGATGCACACACATTTTTAATTTATATCTAATTTTGTAAGTGTGTTAATTAACATCCCACTAAACAAGAAACATAACAAGTTTTTTTGTGATGTTCTTTTTAGAGACTTTTCGTGATGTTTATTTAAAACGTTAATAAGATATCTCCGAGATGTCTTAATTTTATTACCAACTCTATTAACATCCATGTCATGTAAATAAAACATATTTTGATGTACAAAATAATACTTGAATTCGCAGTTACAATACACATCCTATGAACTTCTTTTTAGCAACTTCCTATAGGAAACATTCATACGATGTTAATTTTTATACTTCTCACTAATGTCACATACAGAACGTTACTGTAATATTATAAATTACCATGTTTCTAAGATGATCACATGTTTTACATCTTTCGAAATAATTTTTAGTAACTTCCTTGCGATTACGTCTGTACGATGTTAGTTCATAAAACTCTCAGTAATATCTCATATTAAACATCACAGTAACATAAAAAAAAGAAGAAAGCAGAAGAGGAGCTGGCGAACGAATCAAACACGCTACGTTCCGATATTGCTGGTGTTACTGGCCACAGTAAGCCATTTCGGAACGCTTGACAATGGCAGTAATCTTAAACTGCAAATTCATTTCGGAACAATTCGGGCAGTAGATTCAGAAGCTTTGGTTGTACAGAAAATAACCTATTCCTATTGTTTTCATGTTTATTGAAACGATGGAGGAAATGAAACGTATCTTATTGGATGAAATATTAAGGGATAGCGATTCTGATTCATCAGAAAAATCAGATAGCTCAAGTACCTCACTCTCTAATGATCCTATAGAAGATTCCATAAATTTAATTACTATTCTTCCTAAGATTATATACAGGACCAATTAAAAGGATACCACGAATAGAGGGTTACATTCAAAATGTAATTGGTAATTATACTCCAGATATTTTCAAACTACATTTCAGGTAAGTAAAGAGAACTAGGTCAGCTTTGAAGCTCTCTCCTGATGGCCTACAAATATCGCCTAGCAAAATTCGCATCTAAAAAAAATCATTTTAAAAACGGGGTTAACTGCATCTATATGAACAACAATGGAGAACAAACCTAGAAGATTAGCAGCGGTTTCAGCATCAACTTCTAAGCTAAAATCTTCCAGTACAACGTATACATTTTTTGCTGTCTGCAGATTGGAATAACAATATTTTTTAATCTATAACATTAACAACTTATCATTCATGTACTGTCAGCTGTCATTACTGCAACTACATGACCATTTCTGTTAAAGTAGTACCAGTAAATTTTTTAGTCTCTAACAAGGCTTCTTAGAAAGTCCGCGAAAATATTGACAGTGAATTTCAGTAAAATTGGAATGGCTAAATTTACTGGGCAGTACTGTTCGGGAATATCGGAACATAGCAACAGTAGTTATTGTGGAAACAAATGACAAGCATTAAATGGCGGGATTTCAGTTTTGTGTCATATTTTATTTGCAGGAAGCACATTTTTTGCAAGAAGTACTTGAAGAGGTGGTCTTCGTTTTCGTTAGTTCCTACTTAGCTACAGTTTCTATACTTAGTTATAATTCATAGACAAATAATAAATCAGATTGGATTTCTGTCGACTTAACGTAATGTTTCATAAAATCTATATGGTGTAAAATTTTTATTAGTTTTAATATTATTAAAAAACTATTCTAATAAATTTTCTGTAAACTAGCTGTAATGTATGTGTACCCGATAAACTTTATTAATTCAGTTTCAAAGTATGTTACGTTATGGCAACTACAGATTAATATACCGTTTTTTATTTCTTGCTTTCACTGAATGCGTTCAATAGTTTCCACTTTCCACCCTTATTATGTAATATGGTTATACAATTTTTTTTTAGGTTGGATTCCTGGACAAGATATTTTTTTTCTAATTTTGTACCTGTTTTTTTCAAATTTACTATACTGTCATTAATAGTGAATCTTGAATAGTGAATTAACGTTTTAAATCCTTTATTGCTCTTTTTGCTATTTTATTTTAAATGTACAGGGTGAACAACTAAGAACGACTGTAGGCCACATCTCAGAAATGAATCATGTTACAACATTCAAAAAAATTACCTCTAGGTAAGTGATCCCGAAAAATTGTGTCCTAAAAATACAATTTTTGAAATCTTGAAGAGATTATGAAAAAATTTAATTAAGGAGATTTTTTGCCATTATTCTTCAAATAACGGGTGGGGAAGGTTCAATCTTATGAACAAATGTATAACTTTTTCGTTTTTCAACCGATATTAATGATTTTAGCTGCATTTAAAAGAGTTTTTGTTTAATAAGATTGATAACAAAATTAGGTAATTTTGTATCCACTCGGAAATTTCAAATGCAAATTGAAGCATTTTTTTAATTTTTATATCTGATATCGTAAATCTTATATCTTGGAATAGATTCCTATTTTTTAACCCCTTTTCATCAGAATTTAAAAATGCCTCATTACATTTGAAATTTCCGAGAAAAATACGAAAATTGTAGTCTTTTTCACATAGCGTTGACAAAATTGCTCAATTTTGTTAAGCATGTCTTATTAAATAGGAAAAACTCTTTTAAATGACGCCAAAAACATTGATATCGAATAAAAAACAAAAACGTGCTATGACATTTGTTTTTTAGGTTGAACCTTCCTCCAGCCCTCACTTGAAGAATAAGGACAAAACGTTCCTAGCTACATATTTTCATAATCTCATCAATATATCAAAAATTGTATTTCTAGGATACCTTTAGTATGTCTTTTTTGGAGATAATCACAGTATTATGTTTTTAAGTGTTCATTCCACCCCATAGCAGATATTTTAGGAACTCAAAAATATTTTCCAGCGATTTTTGAGGGTCATTTTCCTGAAGGTATTTTTTTAAAGTTGTACCATGACTATTTTTTGAAATATGGCCGACAGCCGGCGTTCTTAGTTGTTCACCCTGTATTTGCTGATTAGGCACAGAAACATCTATAGGATGTCATCTAAAATGTTTGAGAAATAATATTTAGAGGTTTAAGTAATGTCCATACAACATCTAAGAGAATACACTGTATTGTTTTTGAAATGTCTCATTTAGATCATTGATGAGATGTTATTTTTTAGACATTGCATTAACATCGACAAGATGTTAAAAGGCATTTCAGAATGTAACAGAAATGTTGTTTTTAGTTCGTTATAAAGACTTCCTTTTGAGGAAGTTCTAGTAACATTACAGTAATGTAAAAAGGCAGCGCTTTAACATAGCTGAGAAGTTAAGTTGAAATATCACAAAAGTTAACAGCCACAAGCTGGGCATGAGCGGTTGTATAGATGTGCATGTCATGAAAACAAGAGGAAAAAAATGTGATGTTGAATTAACATAACTGTAATATTTATTTGCATAGTGGTATCTGTCACACTTATAGTGGCTTCAATTAAACAACTTTTCTAATTTTGATATATAAAGTGTATTTCTTTCGGAAAAATAGTTCCCCAAACCAACTTTTACCATGTTGCCATTAACTAAATCTATACCCTTCTCGTTTTTGAAATCTTATTTTTGAGCTGCTTCTTTTCGGGTTGCCTAATCAAAAGTTCTTGGGAGTTAGATCTAAATGCTGGCAATTCTGTAGGTTCCGGATTGGTCAGATCGCAGACGGTTCTACTCAGCACTTTTGGCAAATGATCGATCGATTGTGTTAATTGTAAACAAACGATGTCCATTTTTTATTTATGGCGTTCTTGGTTTCTTGTTATTGTTTTATTAAAATATAAAAACAGTGTCAGCAGTACTAGCATACTTTTTCATTCGCCATCCAATTGAAGGAGTTCTGTAAGTTTAGGCTACTTATCTTTCAACTTTCCTACATAGCTTAGACAGAGTCGGAGGATTCAGAGACTACACCAGTGTGCGATTTCGTAACATTACCCCCACAAAAAAATAGTGGTAAACAGTTCGAAGAAATCCCAGCGCCTTCGCCAAAATTTTAACTTCCATACATAGCTTAGGCAGAGTCGGATTCAGGGACTACACCAATGCGCTATTTCGTAACAATATAAAAGATTGACGTGATAAAAATATACCTAGTGACATAGAAATCAGAACACCCAGTAAATATTATTTTATTTCAAAAATATTTCACGTACATGTTTATTACACAGAATTAGAACTTAAGCGCTATCAGTAGAACATTCCTGTTTTTATTCAATTCTTTTTTTGCCGTAAGTCTTGGACGAACCGGTCCATTCCAATATCAGAATACAGAATTTATTCGACTACAATGGTTTTAAACGTTGCCTTACAAGAATTCACTAGTGCTTATCATGCCTAGACTTCGAAGAAATGCAAATTATCGGCAGCTAACTTAGAGTGGAAGCCCTTAAGTAAGAGAAGAAGGGGAAGACCAAGGATAACTTGGTTGCAGGAGGCAGTAGGTGATCTCAAGACCATGGGAATTAGATACTGGGAAGAGAAAACGCAGGACAGGAAGCAATGGCAACAAATAGTAGAAAAAATATGAAAAAGTAAATGTGGTCTGATCCACCCTTAGAAAAGGATCTAGAAAGCTCGTAAGAGCGGCGCTACTCCCACGGGAGTGTTAAGCCACTATATATATATATATATATATATATATATATATATATATATATATATATATATATATATATATATATATATATATTAAACTGGATAGAACGGGGAGAGAAATAATGATTTATAGTTATTATTAGTTTAGTTTATATTTAGTTTTGATTTGCCCGGTATATTGTAAAAATTTAAAATTTTATTACTAAAATGGTTATATTTTAAAACATGAGAAACTCTTTAACCTCAGAGTAGGGTTCAGGTATAGAGAAACAAAAATTCAATTTATAGTGTGAGCGCCTAAATTTGATTAAATATCTCTGTCTTCATAAAAATTTTGTTAATAAAAATGTACTTGCTTGTTTAATAATACGTAATAAATTCTTAAGACGGTCCTGTGTTTCAAGTTGAACCTTTTTACTATTCACAGATGTCAGTTTAAACTGCCAACGGTTCAAACTAGATGGAGCCATCACCACAAAGAAATAAAATGTATCAAAAACAATTTTACAATGTTCTTCAAACTAGAAAGAACGTTATTTAATATTTTGAATAGACAAATACATTGTTCTTTTACAAGACACAAATTAATAAAAAAACCTACTATCTATTATGACCACTCATTCAAACAAAATCACGTTCTCACATGAAAAAATTATCTCTATATACAAATCTAAAATAGGCAACATTTAATACAAATCTTATAATACTGAAACTTCTATATAAACGATTATTATATCAAAATGGCGAAACACAATGGTTGTAAATGTTTGTTTAATACCAAAGTTCAATTTTTTTTACTAAATTGGTAAGTTTTATTCAAACTTTTTTATGTATAATGAAAATAGTCTAAATACCTTATTCCTGTATAGTAATTCACTTCAATTATCCTTTACTTTATTTTAGGTTACCTTCTGGAAATTGTCACATCACTGGTCCAGCTTACACAAAATCAGGAATCAATGCTATGTCCCGTCCACATCAATACATTTCAGTCCAATTACATAATCAAAAGCTTTCTAAAAGGTATGGTGGATATATCCATTCCACCATACAAATATTAATCAAGTATTATATATCAATTATACGGTTAGTATTCAAACATAATTACCAAATTGTTTCTTAGTTTCTACATCTGCTTGTTTAAATATATAATCTACCATATCATAAGTACAATGTATCTCTCTTTTCTGAATTTTGATGCCAAATATCTTATTTTTCGAAAAGTTTTCTTAATTCCCAAAATTTTGCTGCTTCTCAAATTTTCTACCACCCAAAAAGAATTTTACCTAGTCAATAGTCTGTATATTCAACAACTTTTCTCCTTCAATTTTTTTATTATTAACAACTACTTGTCGCAGATTAAAAGTTTGTTGAATACATTCCACCAATCAGATTTGGTTATCAAAACTTTTCTTTATAGATTTCATTTCAAATAGTGAATTGTCCATCTATCATTTGAAAACGCTTTGTTTTAAGGTTCTTTAATGATTTTAACTCATATTGTGTCTCTTAAATTATATTTCATTTAGTTTACAAAATGACATTTTCAAATTTACAAAATATGTGTTCATAACGTCAAACCGTTCAATAAATGTCACATTCCATAGAATTAATGTTTTTCAGTTTACTTCTTATATCGTTATGTTTTTAAATATTTATAAAATCTTATTTACATGTCCTTCAAACCCTAATATTCATTTTAAAAAGAATCTCACTATTTATTTACCTTGACAATAAAAATAAAGGATTATCATTTCCATTTGTATATGTAACAACGTTCTAATATTCCGTCTTGTAGGTTTATAGAGATTTTGTTAATTCATTTCACAAATGTTTTTTTTTTAAATCTTATTTTAAATTATACAGTTAGATGCTTTCTCTATTGAATAGTACATGGTACAGATTGTCTCCTTTTTTAGATAATCTTTTTTAAAAAAATTGAAATTTCAAAAATTTTTATTTCTTGAAATAAGTAGTTTTTTTATTTTATGTTCGGTATACAGGGTGTTGTTTTACTCTATGTTAATATATATATATATATATATATATATATATATATATATATATATTACTTACTTTTATAGTAGATTTAAATGTATATGTTTATTTATTTAGAATTTTTGTTTTAGTTTTAAGTTTGGCTAGCTCAGTTTGTTTTTAATATTTGTTTAATAATTTATGTTAATTAGATTATTCGGGAGCATGAAATCCTTTTTCCCTTTGAGTCCTGGCAATTTATACTGATGTGATAGTTGAAATAAAAAGAAAACACATTATTTGAAATCAATTTAATTATCAATGCAATATTTATTTGATAAAATAATATGCGACGCCAATGGTTATATGTACCTATTTATTGATTTTAATAATATCATAAATGCGCATGCGTGAAAAAATTAGTCATGCGCTTTAGCATGAAACGAACAATTATGGTACGTAAGAAACATCTATATTAATACAAACATAGTTTGTTTGATGATGCAGATAGGTAAATGGATTATACAAAACATAAAAGAATTTATATATATATCATAGTCATATATGATACAAGTAGCTGTGGGAAGAAATTAGTTATATACATGGATAGAGAAATAGAGATTATATACAGAAGGACATAGTTATTACATTATGAAATTTCAATCACCATATTTATGCAATTACAAGATGGCGTGATTAGCGTAAGTACATATTTTAATTTATATAAAGTTCGGCCTTTTATTAAATTTAATGATTTATGTAATGAATACACTATATGAAGTCTGTTTCTTTCTTTTTTAGATCGATCATGTTTGAAAAAATTTATCAATTTATGAAATTAAGTACTTAATTGGGATTTTGAGTTTTTACACTATTTATTGGCCAATAAATGATTTAAATACACTGACCTGTTGATCTTGAATTTGGAAGAAAGTCTCTGGATCCCAGGAACACTACACTGAATCTCCAAAAAACCAAAGTTGTTGAAAATTTCACAGATTCTTGTCGGAAAACTTGTTACAATTAACTGTAAGTATTTCTAATATTGTATTTAATAGTACATTAGGAGTTTAAATGTCTTATACCGGGAATATCTTTAAATTTTTAGGAACACTATCCCACACACTCCTCGCTTCTTAACACCAGCTACCGTTCTCCTCAAGCGTCCCCTCGATTTTCGACTTTTTTAAACAAACAGTCTTTTGTTCTTTTCCAGGTCACTATTCTAAAGTTTATTTATTGATTAACAATTTGTTATGTCATCTTTTATAACCAATAAGATATTGTCTTTTGTAATCAGATAATTGAAACTTCAATCACTTATCAAAACAATTTCATACATACAAATACATTAAAATTGGTTATACTTAGATACACTTACATGGTACAACATTCAATATTATTATTGATAGTATATCCTTGTTACATTCATATCAATTATAAATATAAATTCTCTTATGTTATTTGTCTATATGTCATTATTTGTTTATCTATGAAATCTATTGGATTATATTCTATTCAATATTTATATTTGTTCTTATTCTTAAATTAATGATTATAATGAATTAACTATAGTAATATTTGTTTTCATTTCAGATGAACAGCTGTTATGATATGGAAATTATTCTTCGTCTTAGGCAACTTTATTTACATCATTACATTGGTTAGGCAATATCTATATTTTATGTTATCATTGAGGTAATTCCTTATTTATTATATTGTTATTGGCTGTTATTTAATATATCTTTATTTGATATGTTGTTTAAATTAAGAAAAGTGTTTCCTTTTTACTTGTTTTCTTAAATTATGTTATTTTCATATATATTTCATAGTAGCAAACTTAATTTTATAATACTACTTCTCTTATTATCTAAGATATCTGGTTCAATATATATATATATATATATATATATATATATATATATATATATATATATATATATATATATATATACAAAAGGACAAATACTATTGAGGTTAGCAGCAAAAGGAAAAGTGTACTATTCTTAGATTTCCAAGCTTTCGCAAATATTTATTTGAATCTTCAGACAGAGAAAAAAAACATAAATTACAAAAACAGTCCGCTACAACAGTATCATAACTTACGCTAATTGAGAATGTATCCTTGATCTTAACATAAGGACAATCGTCAAACAGTTAAAAGTAAAGAAAGAAACAAGTCCAGATTGCATTACAAACAGTAACAGTCACATATTAAAATATTTTAAAATCATTAAAAGGTTGAAACATTAAAGCAGCGAGAATTCACACAAGCACATGGATCTATTTTAAATTGTATCTTAATTTGAAAACAGAATAAGGACAGGTTCTTCTTTCCTATGAAATAGAAAAGAAAAATTATTAAAAAAATATTAATTACCACGACCATAATGACCTAAACTAAAAACGATCGAAATAATATATACATTTGAATAGAATACGAATACGAGGGAGGTACAATAATTCGGTCGATGTTATGTAGAAATATTGTTAGAATTATTACCAATCTGCTTACAGGAATTTTGCTTGTCTAGAGTCAAGAGGAGAGAGTACAAATTGCTTAAATTTTGAATGTCTGTTTTCTTATTAATACGGAAATCCTCCTGAAAAATGAAGGCCATTTCCAAAAATAATCTTTTACTGTAGTTTCTTTCACATGATAGAATCTTAATCCCTTCAAAATCTATTTCATGATCTGAGGAGGAAACATGATTGGCAAGAGAACATCTCTCTGGATGCAGTCTTATATCGCTTCTATGGAGAGATACACGACTAGAAAGCTTTTGAGTGGTCTGGTATGATCACAGCTATTGCAAACAAGTTTACAGACCACATTACTACTATCTAAGGTAGGTATTTTGTCTTTTAAAGGACTATAAATCGATTTCCCCAATACGGCACTCCTACAAGCACTGCCGTATTGGGTTACATTTCATTTGATGCCTACCTGATGTTTACTAGTTATTTTTGGCTAGACCACAGTTTAAAGCTTAACAGAAGCAGTTGGCAAGTAGTTCTTGTTTCTTATCGCAAGTATGTAGTACTTCTAGTTCTGTGTTAGGTGTCAATGAATGATTGGTGTCGAGTAGATGTTTTGCGTAATGGGATTTATCTGGTTGTTTTAATCTGTATGCTCGTAAGTGTTGACTGTTTCGGATTACAAAATTTCTAAGGGTCTGACCCACATAGACAGCATTACATACTGGACATTTGAGTTTTTGTATACCCGATTTCTTTAATGGTGGTATTTTTGTTTTTACACTTAACAATTTTGTACTTACGTTACTTTCTGTTTTAAAAGAAATTGTTGTATTCGTTGCTTGAAATATTATTAGAAATATTTTCTGCATATATGATGGTTTTATATTTTTTTTTTCTTCAGTTTGTTTAGGAAATATTAGTTGTAATGCCACTTATTCCTCTTTTTTATTAATTAGCTTATTTATCATATGTAATGGATAACCGTTGGATAATGCTATTTGTCTAATTGTATTAATCTTTCTATCAAAATTACATTTGTTTATAGGAACTGAAAATGCTCTATGTATCATTGAATTATATGCCGCTAGTTTATGTGGCACGGGGTGATTGGAACTATATGGAATTGTCACATCAGTGTGTGTTAGTTTTCGGTAAATTGAATAATCAAGTACATTATTAACTCTTTGAATTTTCAAATCAAGAAAATTGATTGAGTTATTTTCTTCAACTTCTAATGTAAATTTAATTTTGGGTGTAAATTATTAATATGGTTGAAAAATATATCTAATTGTCGTCCACTACCTATAAAACAAGCTAATATGTCATCTACATATCTATACCAAAATAAAACATTTTTTGAAATATTACTTTCAAAGATTTTTCTTTCTAAACTGTCCATAAAAATGTTTGCCAAAATAGGTGATATAGAGCTTACCATTGGTAAAACTTCATTTTGTCAAAAGTGAAATAATTCTGATTAATACGTACATCAAATAAATTAAGTATATCTGATATTATTCCTGGATTAATTTTTTTATCTTCTAGTAATTTTCTTACAAGTATTAGACATTCTTTAGGAGGAATTTTAGTGAATATATTAGTAACGTCAAATGAAATAAGCAATTTTTTTATTAGTTCTATTGAATTTCTAATTGAGTATTTAGATGCATATCCGTAACTATTAAGTATATTGTTAAGCTTCTTTGCCAATATATTATTAGGAGTATTAACATAAGAAACTACAGGTCTAATTGGTTTCGTTATTTTATGTAATTTAACGGTTCCATATAATTGTGGACAATGAGGATTCGATTCTCATTTATCATGAACCTCTTTTCGTAATCACTTAAAAGATAATTTGAATTATTAAAAATATCGCTTACATTATTGGAAAACTTCTTTGTTGGGTCTGCTCTAAGAACTTTTATCTCGCTAGATTCTATGAAGTTATATATATATAATTTTTGAAGGTTCAATATTTTTGGTTAAATTAGCAATTTTTAATTTCTCATAATGAAAATTATTTGAATTAGATTTTAAAGCTACTTCTAACTCTGTAGCTATAATTTGTTTAATATTATTCGTAAATTTTGGTGGTATGCTGTACTTTAAACCTTTATTTAAAAATTCAATTTCACTATCTGTAAAATTAGTGTCTGAAAGGTTTTCAAATCGTGGTGGCAAAGTGTGTTGGTATGTAGATACTTACAGTTTCATGATGTTTAGAGTACTGAATTCTATGTTGTGTGTGTTCAAGTTTATGTAGCTTAGGTTCTTGTTTCTTAAATTTCTTGTGCTTCATCGTTCTGACACTTTCTCTGATTTTGTCATCTAAAAAGTCAAATTCTACTGGATGTAGTTTGAACGTGAGTCTGAATGAACTTTTATGTAGTTGTCTGAGGAGTCTTTTATTTTAAACCATTTTTTACATTCTTCTTTTAGCCATACTCGTTGAGCACATTTTATTGCTTTTTGTGCTTGCGGTGTTTTAGTATGGTATTTTGTATTCACATAATTTGGTATTACCTTTTTTCTAATGCATTCTTGGTTGAACCAAATGTTTTGTGATGTTTTGTAACGTTTTTGTAGTAACTTCTGGTACAGTGGGGTCAAATCTTCTCTCGAAGATTTTTTAATGAAATTAACTGTCTCGACCCTTACTTGGTGGAATCTACTCATATTAGTGTTTTAAATGAAACTCAATGTTTCTAGCTAATTCCACAATATAATGAAAAATGTTGAAAATTCTAAAAATTGAAAATTGTTTCGATAACTGAATATAATCGTCAGAATGACAGAAGTTACACATTTCATTTGATGCCTATCTGATGTTTAATAGTTATTTTTGGCTAGACCAAGAAGTGATCTACCTTGTGATTGACTTAATATATGTTAATAGAAAAAAGAATAAGATGAGTAGATATACTAAGCGGGTTCTAACTCACTACTTCGAAAAACGTCCGCTAGTCGACGGTGGCGCTGGTGTCGCTGTCGGCGATTACAGATTTCTTAGATGTCGCCCATTTTCCAGTCGGCAGATTTCTTTTTTTAAATGTCTCAATTTTTATTCCAGTAGATTACAGATTTCTATTTTTCTGTCGTCCATTTTTTATCCGTTTGTGCATCACTTAATCGAAAAAAATGTTTGCCTTGAGTGAGATTCGAACCCGGGACCTCATCGTTCCCAGCCTACGCCGTTACATCTCCGCCATAAGGGTTCCAATATATTTTAGTTTTGAAATTTACCTGTATAAGATACAGAGAGTCTGATTTCACCATACGATGTAATTTTTTCAATTTTTTCTTCAATACTCCTTTGTACCAATATCGTTTTAGTCACTAGAACATGTGAATCAAAAACAATGCGTCAAGCAGTTGAGTATATTCAGAATCCTTCATAAGTAGGTGTGTGTGTGTCAAGTTAATGGCACTGGTTTTAGTAAACCAAAAGGCCAGTCTAATTTATTATTTGATTATAAAATGTTGTGGAACATATATAAGCTTACATACACATATATTTTTATTACTATTATTATGTTTATGCATATATATTTTTTTATGCTTATGGTTTTTTTTGTTTTGCCTATGCTTTTTTTATTGCTTATGCATTTTTTGTTTATGCTTTTTTTATATGATTTTTTTTGCTTATGCTTTTTTTAGGCTCATGTTTTTTTTATTATGTTCAAGTATTTTTTTTATGCATTTTTTGTGCTTTTGCTTTTTTCTTCTTTTTTTTGTATTTTTTTTTAACTATCTTATTTGTATATTTTTTTTTCGGATTTTTCCTTTATTTTTTTTTCAAAAATTTGATTGGTTAGAAATTTTACAACATTTTACTTCATTTACAATTTTATGTTAGTTTCTTTTGTTAATTTATATAATAGTTTTCTCACCTCATTTTTTTCAGATGCTAATATTGTATCCAAACTAGCAGGCAAAGGTAATATGTTTGCAATCATTGTATAAAATTTTGATATAGCCGACTCGTGAATATTGCATTCTAGTAAGCAATGTTGTAGGGTACCTGTTTCTCCACATTGACATCTTTCATTTTCAGAAATGCCCAGTTTAAATTTATTCTCGGGTGTTAAACAATGTCCTGATCTAATTCTGGTAATAGTTCTTATGAAAGTCCGATCGCTGTCTTTATGAAACCAAGGTTTATGTTTTACTATTGGTTCAATTGCTTTGAACTTTTGACCTCCCATATATTCCTCGTAATGTTTTTGCCAAGCAGCTGTTAGTTTAGTTTTTGCCAATTGTCGCATATCTGTTGTCGGGATTTTGAAATTATGAATTTTAATTCCCTCCTCTGTGGCCCTTTTCGCTAGTTCGTCTACTTTTTCATTTTGTGGTATGCCTGAGTGTCCTCTGATCCAAACTAACTGAATTTCTTTGTTTAAGCTTTGGATTTCGTTACATATTCTTGAGATGTCTACTATTATGTGATTTAGTTCAGAATTGGGTGTTATATTTTCCAATTTTTGTATTGCACTTCTGCTGTCTGAAAATATAACATATTTTGAGCTGGATTCATATCTATGGCAGTATTCTAGTGCTTTTTTTATTGCCATTAGTTCGGCGGTATAGATAGAGGTATACTGGGGTAGCTGATATATTTCTGAATATTTATCTTCTTCATGAAAGAAGGCAAATCCTATTTTATTATTCCTTTTTGATCCATCTGTAAATATCTTCTCGAAGTTGTGCCATTTTTCATTTATTTGTCTTTGAAATTGAACCTTTGTTGTTACGTCTTCTTTGTCATACGATGTATAATACGTTGTTGGTGGTTTTAGTAAAGTTTTGTACGGCACAGAAAAACATGGTTGTACTTTGCTTTCATAAACAATATTTTTGTAATCGATAATCCAGTTATAACTCTCTATTATGAGTGGTAATCTTTTCTTTTCCCAATATCTTGATTCTAGGCATGCAATGAATAAATTATGTATGTTTTTTTGGCCCTCACCTTGTTTACTATTAATTTTTAAAATTAACCTGTCACTCAGCATTTGTCTTCTGAGATGTAATGGTGGTTCTGCACACTCCACTTCCAAGACATTTATTGGCGAGCTTTGTAAACTTCCTATTGCTAATCTTAAACATCGATTTTTAATTTTTTCTATCTTTTCTGTGTGACATTTAGCAGCGGTCCCATATAAAATGCTTCCATAATCAATGATTGATCGTATGAATGATTTATAGAAAATTAAACTTATATTTGGATCTGCTCCCCATTTTTGGTGACTAAACACTTTGACGATATTGATAGCATTTTCACATTTTTTAATAACATTTGAAATTTGTTGTTTCCAATTGAGTTTTTTGTCTAATATAACTCCTAAGTACGTAACAGCTGATTTGTACTGGATATTCATGTTGGCCATTCTGATTGTATTGGGATGCTGATATCTTCTCCTTGTAAATGTACAAACTGACGATTTTCTTTCATTTATAGCTGTTCCGTTGTCTTCAAACCACTTCTTAGCTGCAGTTGTTGCTTCATTGAGTTGTCTGTGACACATCCCTATATTTTTATATTGTGTTCTTATGGCGTAATCGTCTGCGAATTGGAATATCTTAACGTCATATTTTTGTAGGGCGATTTCAAAGTCGTATGAGTAGATAATATATAAAAGTGGACTTAAAATACCTCCCTGTGGTAATCCTTTAGATGTCTGTCTTGGGCCCACTAATTGGTTATCTGTTCTTACATAAATATTCCTGTTGCTGTACAACTTCTGAATGTGTCTGATAAGATGGCGAGGAAGGCCTAATTTAACAATTTTGGTCGTCAAGATTCCCAGGTCTACGTTATCGTAAGCACCTTCTATGTCTAGGAATATAATACTGGAAAACTTGTTACTGGTAAATCCATGATATACATCCACTACTAGCTCACATAAAAGCTCTTGTGTAGACTTTTCTTTTCTAAATCCAAATTGAGATTTAGGTAATAGTTGGCGTTGTTCGAGATGATGTTCCAATCTGTTTTTTATCATTCTTTCGTATGTTTTCAAAACACAGGAAGCTAAAGCAATTGGTCTATATGAATTTGGATCCTTTTCTGGTTTTCCACTTTTCAATATTGGTACGACAATGTAATTGTACCAATCTGTAGGTACGTCCATTTCTTCTCTGAGAATTTTGCTGAATATTTCTGCCAGTTGTATTTTAATTGTTGTTGGTAAATGGTATATCATTGAATAATGGATATTATCTTTACCAGGACATGTATTATTGTTTTTTCTTAGGGCTATATTTAATTCTCTCAGTGTGAATTCTTTTGTTAATTCTGAGTTTTCATATTCTTCTACTTCACTTTGCGTAGGAGGTGTATTTGTATAATCTGGTGTAAGTTTACATAAGAAATCAAGAATCCAGTCTGCAGAAGCGTCTATCATTTGTTTGTTGCTTTTTTTCCTGTTTTTAAACAGATTAACTTTTTCCCATACCTTTTTCATTGTTACATTTTTGTTTAGGGATGAACAATATGATCTCCAACTGTCTCTTTTTACACTTTTTATAACTTTTTTCGAAATTGCGTCAGCTTTTTTATAATTCATTAGGTTTGTTAAATTAGGGGTCTGTTTATATTTGATGAACGCTTCTTTTCTTTCTTTAACTACTAGATCACATTGTTCATTCCACCACGGTTTTCCTTTTACTTTGATATTTTTATTTTTTATGTACTTAGGTATAGATTCTTCTGCAGCTTGGTTTATAACATGTGTTATTTGTTCATATGAATTATTATTAATGAAATTAGTATTGTTATTGTTTTTGTCAAGCGTCAAGCAGTTGAGTATATTCAGAATCCTTCATAAGTAGGTGTGTGTGTGTCAAGTTAATGGCACTGGTTTTAGTAAACCAAAAGGCCAGTCTAATTTATTATTTGATTATAAAATGTTGTGGAACATATATAAGCTTACATACACATATATTTTTATTACTATTATTATGTTTATGCATATATATTTTTTTATGCTTATGGTTTTTTTTGTTTTGCCTATGCTTTTTTTATTGCTTATGCATTTTTTGTTTATGCTTTTTTTATATGATTTTTTTTGCTTATGCTTTTTTTAGGCTCATGTTTTTTTTATTATGTTCAAGTATTTTTTTTATGCATTTTTTGTGCTTTTGCTTTTTTCTTCTTTTTTTTTGTATTTTTTTTAACTATCTTATTTGTATATTTTTTTTTCGGATTTTTCCTTTATTTTTTTTTCAAAAATTTGATTGGTTAGAAATTTTACAACATTTTACTTCATTTACAATTTTATGTTAGTTTCTTTTGTTAATTTATATAATAGTTTTCTCACCTCATTTTTTTCAGATGCTAATATTGTATCCAAACTAGCAGGCAAAGGTAATATGTTTGCAATCATTGTATAAAATTTTGATATAGCCGACTCGTGAATATTGCATTCTAGTAAGCAATGTTGTAGGGTACCTGTTTCTCCACATTGACATCTTTCATTTTCAGAAATGCCCAGTTTAAATTTATTCTCGGGTGTTAAACAATGTCCTGATCTAATTCTGGTAATAGTTCTTATGAAAGTCCGATCGCTGTCTTTATGAAACCAAGGTTTATGTTTTACTATTGGTTCAATTGCTTTGAACTTTTGACCTCCCATATATTCCTCGTAATGTTTTTGCCAAGCAGCTGTTAGTTTAGTTTTTGCCAATTGTCGCATATCTGTTGTCGGGATTTTGAAATTATGAATTTTAATTCCCTCCTCTGTGGCCCTTTTCGCTAGTTCGTCTACTTTTTCATTTTGTGGTATGCCTGAGTGTCCTCTGATCCAAACTAACTGAATTTCTTTGTTTAAGCTTTGGATTTCGTTACATATTCTTGAGATGTCTACTATTATGTGATTTAGTTCAGAATTGGGTGTTATATTTTCCAATTTTTGTATTGCACTTCTGCTGTCTGAAAATATAACATATTTTGAGCTGGATTCATATCTATGGCAGTATTCTAGTGCTTTTTTTATTGCCATTAGTTCGGCGGTATAGATAGAGGTATACTGGGGTAGCTGATATATTTCTGAATATTTATCTTCTTCATGAAAGAAGGCAAATCCTATTTTATTATTCCTTTTTGATCCATCTGTAAATATCTTCTCGAAGTTGTGCCATTTTTCATTTATTTGTCTTTGAAATTGAACCTTTGTTGTTACGTCTTCTTTGTCATACGATGTATAATACGTTGTTGGTGGTTTTAGTAAAGTTTTGTACGGCACAGAAAAACATGGTTGTACTTTGCTTTCATAAACAATATTTTTGTAATCGATAATCCAGTTATAACTCTCTATTATGAGTGGTAATCTTTTCTTTTCCCAATATCTTGATTCTAGGCATGCAATGAATAAATTATGTATGTTTTTTTGGCCCTCACCTTGTTTACTATTAATTTTTAAAATTAACCTGTCACTCAGCATTTGTCTTCTGAGATGTAATGGTGGTTCTGCACACTCCACTTCCAAGACATTTATTGGCGAGCTTTGTAAACTTCCTATTGCTAATCTTAAACATCGATTTTTAATTTTTTCTATCTTTTCTGTGTGACATTTAGCAGCGGTCCCATATAAAATGCTTCCATAATCAATGATTGATCGTATGAATGATTTATAGAAAATTAAACTTATATTTGGATCTGCTCCCCATTTTTGGTGACTAAACACTTTGACGATATTGATAGCATTTTCACATTTTTTAATAACATTTGAAATTTGTTGTTTCCAATTGAGTTTTTTGTCTAATATAACTCCTAAGTACGTAACAGCTGATTTGTACTGGATATTCATGTTGGCCATTCTGATTGTATTGGGATGCTGATATCTTCTCCTTGTAAATGTACAAACTGACGATTTTCTTTCATTTATAGCTGTTCCGTTGTCTTCAAACCACTTCTTAGCTGCAGTTGTTGCTTCATTGAGTTGTCTGTGACACATCCCTATATTTTTACATTGTGTTCTTATGGCGTAATCGTCTGCGAATTGGAATATCTTAACGTCATATTTTTGTAGGGCGATTTCAAAGTCGTATGAGTAGATAATATATAAAAGTGGACTTAAAATACCTCCCTGTGGTAATCCTTTAGATGTCTGTCTTGGGCCCACTAATTGGTTATCTGTTCTTACATAAATATTCCTGTTGCTGTACAACTTCTGAATGTGTCTGATAAGATGGCGAGGAAGGCCTAATTTAACAATTTTGGTCGTCAAGATTCCCAGGTCTACGTTATCGTAAGCACCTTCTATGTCTAGGAATATAATACTGGAAAACTTGTTACTGGTAAATCCATGATATACATCCACTACTAGCTCACATAAAAGCTCTTGTGTAGACTTTTCTTTTCTAAATCCAAATTGAGATTTAGGTAATAGTTGGCGTTGTTCGAGATGATGTTCCAATCTGTTTTTTATCATTCTTTCGTATGTTTTCAAAACACAGGAAGCTAAAGCAATTGGTCTATATGAATTTGGATCCTTTTCTGGTTTTCCACTTTTCAATATTGGTACGACAATGTAATTGTACCAATCTGTAGGTACGTCCATTTCTTCTCTGAGAATTTTGCTGAATATTTCTGCCAGTTGTATTTTAATTGTTGTTGGTAAATGGTATATCATTGAATAATGGATATTATCTTTACCAGGACATGTATTATTGTTTTTTCTTAGGGCTATATTTAATTCTCTCAGTGTGAATTCTTTTGTTAATTCTGAGTTTTCATATTCTTCTACTTCACTTTGCGTAGGAGGTGTATTTGTATAATCTGGTGTAAGTTTACATAAGAAATCAAGAATCCAGTCTGCAGAAGCGTCTATCATTTGTTTGTTGCTTTTTTTCCTGTTTTTAAACAGATTAACTTTTTCCCATACCTTTTTCATTGTTACATTTTTGTTTAGGGATGAACAATATGATCTCCAACTGTCTCTTTTTACACTTTTTATAACTTTTTTCGAAATTGCGTCAGCTTTTTTATAATTCATTAGGTTTGTTAAATTAGGGGTCTGTTTATATTTGATGAACGCTTCTTTTCTTTCTTTAACTACTAGATCACATTGTTCATTCCACCACGGTTTTCCTTTTACTTTGATATTTTTATTTTTTATGTACTTAGGTATAGATTCTTCTGCAGCTTGGTTTATAACATGTGTTATTTGTTCATATGAATTATTATTAATGAAATTAGTATTGTTATTGTTTTTGTTAAGACATTCTGAGAGATATCTATCCCAGTTTGCTTTATTTATGTTCCACCTTTTATAATTTGTTTGTGCTACTAATTTTAAATTTGTTTGACATTTTACTACAATCGGTATGTGATTTGATCCGTGTGTGTCTGATAACGTCAGCCATTCAAAAATATGGTGTATGTTAGGACTGCAAATAGTTAAGTCGATGGCGCTATGATTTTGATTATAATTATTTATACACGTCATGCTACCATCGTTTAAAAATACTAAATTATTTTGCTCTAGGCTGTCTAACAGTGTTTTACCGTACCTATCAGTGTTAATACATCCCCAGGCTAAATGGTGGGCGTTGAAATCTCCACCTACAATATAAGGTTGTGGTATATTTTCAAAAAAGTTATTCCATTCATTTAATGTTATTTTTGTTGCTGGTCTAATGTATATTGATACAATAGTTAGTTTAGTATTATTGTATAATTTAATTGTGACACCGATTTTTTCGATTTTTTCCGTACAAATGAAATCTGTTATAGTATAGTTTATGTTGTTTTTTAGGAGGATTGCTACTCATCCTTTCCCATCGTATCTATCTTGTCTAACATTGTTATAACTTGTAAAATTAACATAAGTACCTGATTTGAACCATGTTTCTGATAGTAGGGCTATACTAATCTTTTGTTTAAGTAGTAGGTTTTCTAAGTTGCATTTATTTGCTATGGCTGATCTACTATTCCACTGTAATATATTAAATATTTCCATCAGTTTTTGTGAATGTTTGTTCTAAATTTACTATGTTTTGTTGAACTAGTCTTATTATGTCTTCTTCTTGAAATTCTATTTCATTATTTTTATTAAATGTTTTTATTATTTCTACTACAATACCTAATATTGTACTAAGCATATATTCTTTCGTTTCATCATTTATTTTTAAATTTATATTATTATTTTTCAAGTAAAAAGGAGAGTTTAATACTCCTCCAACATTTTGAGGTAATGTTATTGGGGAAACTATTGCTCTGTGAGCTTCAATTGTGGAGTTATCTTGTCCGGTTACTCGTGTCCTTTTTTTCGGTAATTGTGTAAATGGTTGTGGTGAATGTGGTTTTTTGTGTGTGTATCTTGTTTGCGAAGGTGTAGTGTGTACTTCTTGGTGATCTAAGTGCTGGGTTCGGAATGAATAATGGGTTGGATATGTAGGGTTAGAATTGGTGGTTGTAGGCTGTGTTTGATGAGTTTGATAGGAAGAGGCCACGCTGGCATACGTCGTCCTTGGGATTGCCTTGTTGGCATCGTTATATGATGAATTACTATTAGCCATATAGTTTTTAATCTCTTTTTGTCTAGTATATTCTGGACACTGTTTGAAATCATTTACATAATGATCTCCTTTACAAATTAGACATTTTTTTTCAGGGCTTTTACATTCGTCGGTTTTATGATTTTCTCCGCATTTCATACACCTTTCTTTATTCCTGCATTGACGTCCTAAATGCCCGTACCGGAAACAGTTATAGCATAGCAATACTTTTTGTGTGTACGTTTCTACCTCGTATAAAACTTTATTAATTTCCACATATTTTGGTAGAGTCTGACATCTGAAAGATACTATTATTGTGGTGGTAGGCTCTAACTCAATTATATTTTCTTTTTTAATTTTTTTGTTTATACGTTTTACGAAATCTACTTCAAATTTGTTATGAAAATCGTATGCCATAATGCGGTCTTTTAGAAATGATTCTGATAAATCAGCCTCTATACGTTTAATTACTCCCAGTCTAAATTTCAAAAATTTTGGTATGTAGGCATTTAAATTATTCTGTTTTAAAAATTCTGAATTTAGAACTATATTTGCACTTTTACTGTCTTTAAATATTATACGGACTCTGTTTTTACCTATTGATTGTATTTGTTTTATCTGATTGTTTATATCTAAATGGTTTTGAAGAATGATTTCTCCAACCTTAATCGGGTTTAATTTGCCTTTAAAATTATCGTTTTTATGCTCTACATAGATATGGAATGGGCCCATATCATTAGATTGATAAGTTAATGAGGGTCTAGTTTTTTGCTGTTTAATGTTTACATTATTTTCACTTGTACTATTAGATTCGTTTGTATTTGTATTATTTTGTAAATGTGTTGTAACTGATGTAATACTTCCCTGTTCATTCTGTTGGCGAGCATTCGTATCTCTTAGGATTGCGTCGATGTCCATAATAAGTCCTAAAGGATTGGGATTCCAAGGCGAAGGATCTTTTACATTTTTGTGTATATTATCGGGGGGTTCTCCCCCGCTATTATCACTCATATGCCTTTGTTATTTTATCACGATTTCACTGATAATATAGTTTTTATAACTTTCTATTTCTATAAAAACTAGTTTCAATAATCACTTTGACTTTATATCGGCGTTTATTAATTTCGAAGCGAACTGTTTCTGCGAAAGCATAAACGTAACTGCATAAGTAGGTAATCATAGAAAAATCACATATTATTTTTAGTGACAATCTCAAGGATTTTGATTGGGACTTCTAAATTTCAGAATGAAAAGCGATGGCTTCGATCAACAAAAGAGTGTAAAAGTGCATTTTTATCACAATAATATACAAAGCATCCTTGCGCATTTTCTTTATATACAGGTTTAGTCATAAAAGATGTGATTTTACACAGAGTATAGTCATAAAGATACTGCATTTTTTATACAGGGTGTGATCATAAAAGATGCCATTTGTCCTCTACACACGCACTAAAAGCTGTACACCGAGGTGTCTCATATATTATCGGATTTCAACGCGATCTTAACGTATGAACTTTTTCATTATCATGTATAATATTAGCATCCATATTTGTTTTAATAATTAAAATTCTATTCTATTCTATTTTTCCGTATTTTATTTGTAAATTAAATGATTAAAACAATATGTATGTTGTAATAAGTTTGTTTATTAAAAAATCATCACATGATCACATCAGAGACATCTTAGAGACACATCAGAGACACCCCAGAGACACCCCAGAGACACATTAGAACGTATATCGGTGGTGTATGTCTGCTAACCGTCTAATAATATATTGAATCGCGCACCCACACATTTTAATTTACTATAATGTTGTCATACAAACAACAAGTCTCAAAGCATGCAAAAGCTTTACGTAAAAAATATAAGTCGCTTGATAGAATTAATAAGAAATGTCATGTGGAATATGTCAAGTCTGCAACATATCCTCTCAAACAAATAGCAGAATCACTGGGCTGTCCAAATCAAGGTGGAGATTCACCGAAAGACACACCAATCCTGCCCGTAATAAGTGAAGATGAGGTAGAGCGGGAAGACTCTTCGCTCAAACAAGTACTTAATGACAATAATCAGAATGTATCAAAAGAATTTGACTGCGCTTACACTCCAGAATTAGGAATTGAACAATGGATTCTCGACCATGCTTACGGACCGCAATTAAAGGGTGAACAATGGATGTTTGGAAACAAACAACTACAATTTAATGATGAACAACTAATTGTAGGTGGCAAAGTATTTAAAAGTACACCCGGTTTGAAACAGTTAATATTCTATAAGAATCCCAAACATTTCACCCCAATTGATTTACAATTATACAAACAGATACTGGAATTAACGGATATCCATCGTGATAGAAGAGGACATCTGAGACATCAGGCTTGTCCCACTAAATTCAGTGAAATAATTAAACCGCTCTTCAAAAAGCGTAAATACTCCGGAAATTAGGGTAATATTACAAAACAGTTCGATTACTCTCATAAATTTTGCATTAACAATAAGTTGAATAATAGCATAAAACAACTCAATGAACCAATTACAAGAGGGTTTCACACACCAAAAAGCTATGATATTCTTTCTAATTGGTCGGATCCGAACTTATTGGTAGACAGATTAAAACAACTACACCCGAATGATGATGAATTTCATAAAATAATTGAAGAGCTCATTCTAGCAAACATTATTGAATAGAAAAACATAAAGAAGAAGATCTCTAACACTTGGATGAATGACTATTGTATAACTAAAGTTTCGTAATAAAGTGAATCAATACGTAGAAACAAAAAAATTTTGTTGGAATCTCTTTGGTATCAGGATTTGCTCAACAATATATTTAGGTAGTTTTATAATACAGATGTACTTACCTAAAAAATTTTCTCTGTAAATCATACATTGATAAACCAGCGAAAATCTTCTTCAGCACATACGAATGGGCTACGCTAACCAATATTTTGAATGAAAATTCATTTATAAGTGCATCACTTCCAGCATGTTACGAAGAATATGATCCCGAGACGATGCCATGTGGGGACTACTACACCATTCTACAAGTAATATTTGATTATGTTAAATAGTTGGAAGTGATAAAACATAACATCAGCTTCCTTTTATGTGGAGAAGATATTCATCAAATTCTACAAGTCAATCATTGTCTCATTTCACACCGACTCACCTATTTAGAATCTCAAAGTTTTTGTGAATATTTTAAAAAATTGTAGATTTAACCAGGAATTTTGTTCAAAATAATTGAAATTTGAGTTATTGTAGTAGTAGTGTTGTACTTAGAGAATTATTATAAGTCAAAAGTTGTGAACGGTTTGGATGAAAACAATGTAATAAATTGATTTGATGGAAATGTTTGCGTTTCATTTTTCTCTCTCTTCTCCCTATAGTCATGCGGGTTGTAAGGATGATTTTTTAATAAACAAACTTATTACAACATACATATTGTTTTATTCATTTAATTTACGAATAAAATACGGAAAAATAGAATAGAGAAGACGAAGAAAAGCATATAACGGTTAAATTTAAAGAATACACAAATACGAAAAGCATATAACTATATTAAATAAATATACAAATAACGAGATTAAATTGATAATCTGTATAATGTTAATCAAAATTATCAATATCGATATCAACATCATACGTTCCTCTAAATCTTTTAGTTCTAGGTGATTCATAATGAAATTCGGAAATACAAGATTCCCGATATTTTGTTTCAAAAGTACTGTTTGATTGCATCTTTGACACCAGAAAAAATGTCTATTGTGATAAAGATCATGATTCTGATTCGTAAACGTTATGAAGATGGTCATTGATTGCTAAAAAATATTTTTTAATTATTTTATAACATGTTTTAATGCCATCAAACACATATGTTATATCCATCAACTCTATAATAGTTAGATCCTACGCGATATTCAAGTTTATTTCCAAATACCTCTCTCCTCCAATAATATGTAGCAAGTACTGCATTTCTAAGATTGTATGGAATGACTTGTGAGCAAGTAATAAAGTTAATAAGATCTTTGTCAAAGCGTGATGGATCTTTTGAACTATTCAATTTAAAAAACCTCATTTATATTTAGAAATTTTTTGTGACTTGCTTGGTAACACTCCAAGGTAGGGGAGATTCTACCAAAAAATTCTGCATGACATCCAATTGAAAGCCACAGACATTTTCTTTTTAAAAATTTAGAAGCGTCTGTGAAGAATGAATTAATATCTTTATGATTCAAGTTTATGATAATTCCCGTTTTTAATCTACTATCAAAGGCGGCATTCATGTTTTTCCCCAGTGGACTCTATTAATACTAGACTTTTTATGTTCTTTACTAATATCAATGACATGTTGTTTCTCCCCATTCCCTACTTTTATTAAACATCTCATGCGCTTCAAGTGTGTTGTTATTTTGAATGAATTTTATGCTTTTGTCCTACCGAAAATTTGAAAAATTTCTAAGATGCATATTATCATGAAAAGCTTTATATTTTGTTTGGAAATGTTTGAATTTTGTTCAAGGAGTTAATGATTTCATCAATTTGTTGCAAAGTTCTATCACTGTGAAGTTACACATTTTGAAATATTAATGGAAAATGTACCTGCTCTGATGTCACACATATTAAAATTGATTTTCTCCATAAACAAGTAACATCTTTATGGCCATATCTTGTATATAAAAATGTCATCATCTGGTTATAAAACATTTCGTCCATGTTAAAATTATTGTAAGTACTGAAAGCCAAAATATGAAACTTTTCCTCCTACACTGCAAACCGAGTTATGAAACATTAAAGTTGAAATAACAATTAATCATCATCTGCTTCTTTCAATGATGAGCGATATTTTAATAATAAATTATGTGGTAAATGAACTTCAGTTATAAAAGTTAGTTTAGTCATTACTAAAAATTATTCTATTCCCCACGGAAGTGTATCTAAAGAATTATGAAGTAATTTTCTTTTATCATTGTGAGGACTCAACGCGATTTTGGTTTGTTCAACACTATACACATTATGGACAAAGGAACGTATCGTATTTTGAGTAATTGTCATCTGTTTCCAATTTTTCATACAATCGACATAATCATCAAAAGTTATTTTTTACTACACATTTTTTAATACTCTTTAACGACTTTACTCCCACACTGAACTTTGTAACCGTACATTTTGGACCAACGAAATGTGTGATGATTTGTTCATTAGACTCATCTTTCATTACGCATAATACTTTTTATTAACTCTAGGTATATTGTATGGATTATTAGTGTAGTAGTCTTATGTATCAAATTTGTCAATTTTTGTGTCAATTAAATATTTATATGCATCGTTACAAGTAAGTTGGTGAGCAAAACTGTTAGTGTCTGTGTACAATAGCTCACAATTGACTACTCCCATTGTTGGAAGCATAAAATTATAGTGAAAGTCGTACATTCCAATTTTGGAAATATCGAAAATTGCCATATTCATATACATTGGTTTATTGAAAATGGAGATTTTTTAATTTTCCTTAGAGTCAGATCATCATTGAAAATTGTTCTATTGTGATAACGCGGACTAGAAATGAGATTTTTAGCACCATAACGACCATCATGGGAAGATACAAATTCTATGATTGCATATACATTCCTTACATTTTATGTAACACACAGCGGGTGAAATCTTTTTGACCCTCCGAGAATGTCATTGTTATTTTTCATATAAAATCTTACCTGTCCGTCGACCGTAAATTATCTCTCCTATACAGACAAATCACAATATTTGAATAACATTTTGTGAGTTCCATTACTAAAATTGTTAGTTTTATAATCATGTTGTCGAAAGTGTTGTCACATTTCGGTATAATAATCCGTGCCTGAAGAGCGTAGTCTTACTGGGACTTGGGTAAAGCATATAACAGTTTATTTTAAGAATTTACAAATACAGAAAATCATATAACTATATTAAATGAATATACAAATAACGTGATTAAATTATAAATAGCTATAATGTCTTTGAAAATTATCAATATCGCCATCAGTATCATACGTCCCTCTAAATATTTGGGGTGATTCATAATGAAATTCGGAAATACAAGATTCCTGATATTTTGTTTCAAAGAGTACTGTTTGATACCAAAAATGTCAAACGTATAACGGTGATGCATGTCTGGTGCCTCTGTGGTGTATGTGTGCTAACCCTGTGATGTGTGTCTGCTGTCCCTCTGCTTGAGTTGTAAAGTTGGTTCTTCTTTCACCACATCTATGATAAAAATGACATTCAGTGTATGACAAAGTTGTGAAATCATTGCTTCAAGATTTTTCTATTAGCGTAGCATTCTTTTTGAAGAACAGCTTAATTATATTAATTTAGTTGGGTGCAAGCCTGATGTCTTAGATGTCCTCTTCTATCACGATGGATATCCGTTAATGCCAGTATCTGTGAATATGTTGCTCTTTTGTTGGTTACCAATATCGCCATCAGTATCATACGCCCTCTAAATATTTCGGGTGATTCATAATGAAATTCGGAAATACAAGATTCCTGATATTTTGTTTCAAAGAGTACTGTTTGATACCAAAAATGTCAAACGTATAACGGTGATGCATGTCTGGTGCCTCTGTGGTGTATGTGTGCTAACCCTGTGATGTGTGTCTGCTGTCCCTCTGCTTGAGTTGTAAAGTTGGTTCTTCTTTCACCACATCTATGATAAAAATGACATTCAGTGTATGACAAAGTTGTGAAATCATTGCTTCAAGATTTTTCTATTAGCGTAGCATTCTTTTTTGAAGAATAGCTTAATAATATTAATTTAGTTGGGTGCAAGCCTGATGTCTTAGATGTCCTCTTCTATCACGATGGATATCCGTTAATGCCAGTATCTGTAAATATGTTGCTCTTTTGTTGGTTACCAATATCGCCATCAGTATCATACGCCCCTCTAAATATTTTGGGTGATTCATAATGAAATTCGGAAATACAAGATTCCTGATATTTTGTTTCAAAGAGTACTGTTTGATACCAAAAATGTCAAACGTATAACGGTGGTGCATGTCTGGTGCCTCTGTGATGTGTGTCTGCTGTCCCTCTGCTTGAGTTGTAAAGTTGGCTCTTGTTTCACCGCAACTATAATAAAAATGACATTCAGTGCATGATAAAGTTGTGAAATCATTGCTTCATTTTGTTGTTTTCTTGGAAAATAATTCATATAATCCGAGTGTTGCAGTAAATTTGTTAGTACCAGCGCAGTCAAACTGATGTGAGTCTGAGGTGTGTTTGTTATCCATTCTGTTAACCCTCTGCTATCTATCTGATAGACTTCTGATGTGTGTTATCCGTTTAATAATATAATGAGTCACATCATATTTTACTATAGTGTAGTCGTACGAGCAACAAATCTCAAGCATGCAAACGCTTTGAGTGTCCTCTGTTGTCGAATAAAGTGGATTTGCTGTCATTGTCGTTGTCGTTCTAGTAACATCCTGTATGTGGAAATAATCTACCAATGCGGTTTGTTCGATGAAAATTTGAGCAATAATAGCAGAGATTCATTGTAACGTCCTTATCTTTATATACCCTGTGGCATCTTTTATGAAAAAATTCGGTATTTTTATGACTACGACCTGTATATATAAAAATACGGTATCTTTATGACTACACCCTGTATAAAATCGCATCTTTTTATGACTACACTCTGTATATATGAACATCACATCTTTTTGACTACACCTGTATATAAAGAAAAATGGTATGTTTTATGACCACACCCTGTATCAAAAATGTGGTATCTGTATGTACGATGATGGTTTCTCAGTATCATATTCAGACATATATTTGTTATAATTTACGTAGACATCCCGCTCAAAATACTACTAAACTGTGTGTGTCATTAACTTTTATATCTACATATTTCTACAGTCTTAATAATTACAAACACCCCATGTATATATCAATTTTAATCATAACATGCCTCGTATATTTTACGTAGATATTCCCCGCAGAATAATAATAGGGATGCAAATATCTTTTAACACCCTGTATTGAAAAAATATTCGTATACTGTAATGAACCTAATTTATGTATCATACAGCGGACTATTTAATATAGAAACATTAATAATCTTTATGGTCTAAGCTCAACGTCTTGTCGGCTTCTCAAATCAACCACTAAACAGAATATTGTCATTCAAATATTTTAATGCGTTCCCTACCTGTATCCCAATGAAAGAATGCAGTTGGATTTTACCAAGAATGATTACAATGAGGCATATTTCAACTATACTGAATTTTATCCTAGCTATATTAATTCGACACAGAAGCGTCCTCTGTTGGATTATTCCTCATTCAAGAAGCGTGCATTGTTTGTTATCGATTGCTCGAAGCAAGAAGAAAGCATGAAGGCACTTTATTGCATCATAATACACGATTGTGTAATGGAGTATTTCCCTCTCACCGAAATTGTCAAGAATTTAAACTAGAATGTTCTGCTGTTATACATAACGATTTAAATTTACGTTCAACAATTTTCAATAGAATTTTAATTATTAAAACAAATATGGATGCTAATATTATACATGATAATGAAAAAGTTCATACGTTAAGATCGCGTTGAAATCCGATAATATATGAGACACCTCGGTGTACAGCTTTTAGTGCGTGTGTAGAGGACAAATGGCATCTTTTATGATCACACCCTGTATAAAAAATGCAGTATCTTTATGACTATACTCTGTGTAAAATCACATCTTTTATGACTAAACCTGTATATAAAGAAAATGCGCAAGGATGCTTTGTATATTATTGTGATAAAAATGCACTTTTACACTCTTTTGTTGATCGAAGCCATCGCTTTTCATTCTGAAATTTAGAAGTCCCAATCAAAATCCTTGAGATTGTCACTAAAAATAATATGTGATTTTTCTATGATTACCTACTTATGAAGGATTCTGAATATACTCAACTGCTTGACGCATTGTTTTTGATTCACATGTTCTAGTGACTAAAACGATATTGGTACAAAGGAGTATTGAAGAAAAAATTGAAAAAATTACATCGTATGGTGAAATCAGACTCTCTGTATCTTATACAGGTAAATTTCAAAACTAAAATATATTGGAACCCTTATGGCGGAGATGTAACGGCGTAGGCTGGGAACGATGAGGTCCCGGGCTCGAATCTCACTCAAGGCAAACATTTTTTTCGATTAAGTGATGCACAAACGGATAAAAAATGGACGACAGAAAAATAGAAATCTGTAATCTACTGGAATAAAAATTGAGACATTTAAAAAAAGAAATCTGCCGACTGGAAAATGGGCGACATCTAAGAAATCTGTAATCGCCGACAGCGACACCAGCGCCACCGTCGACTAGCGGACGTTTTTCGAAGTAGTGAGTTAGAACCCGCTTAGTATATCTACTAAGATGAGATATTACAAATATAGAAGCTTAGATATTATTAGCAATTTCTTTTAAAACAGAAAGTAACGTAAGTACAAAATTGTTAAATGTTAAAACAAAAATACCACAATTAAAGAAATCAGGTTTATATAAACTCAAATGTCCAGAATGTAAGGCTGTCTATTTGGGTCAGACCCTTAGAAATTTTGAAAACCGATACAGTGAACACTTACGAGCATACAGATTAAAACAACCAGATAAATCCCATTACGCAAAACATCTACTTGACTCCAACCATTCATTAACACTTAACACAGAACTAGAAGTAGTACATATTTGTGATAAAAAAAAGAACTGGATTTCCTTGAAGAGTTGGAAATTAGAAGACACTTAAGAAAGCCACAATATGAAGTCGTCAATGAACAGATAAATCTAGGGAGTTATCCACTATTAAACTTTCTTTTTAAGTGATAATTGTAAATATCAGCTGATATAGTTTTCCTTGTTTTCTGTATCATTGCACAGTTATACTGATCTTAATTGGAAAAATGATATCCAGGATATCACCATAGGGCTAATAATATCTAAGCTTCAATATTTGTAATATCACATCTTCTTCTTTTTTCTATTAACATATATTAAGTCTATCACAAGGTAGATCACTTCTTGGTCTAGCCACAGTTTAAAGCTTAAAGCTTTAAACTTTAGACTAGGGCATTTAGCAAAAATAGAGGAAATTTGGGAGCACAACAGATATCGAGATGCGGTTTTCTGCATTGTATTGGGGAAGGTCCCAGAAGAAACTGACGAAAATGTGGGTTAGCAGTTTTTTGAAAAACGCCTTCTGGGCCGGAAAATGCATTTTCCAATTGCATCATTATTTGTACCGTTATGGGAACGATTGTAAACGCGGAAAAATCGCTCGGAAATCGTTACTCGGGGGTTTTCGGGGCTGCCGAACTCGATTATGGCATTAGAATTACCCGGGGGTGCACGGGGGCGGCTCTGTGAAGGTGCGTGGGGGGTGAATTGGGGGGAGAAATGGCAGCATGTATTAAAATCGCTCCACACTCGTTACTCGGGGGTTTTCGGGGACGCCAAATTCAATTCTGGCATTTTTATTACCCAGGGGTGCACGGGGGTGGCTCTGTGGGGCTGTCCAGGGGGTGAATTGGGGGGAGAAATGGCAGCGTGTATTAAAATCGCTCCACACTTGTTACTCGGGGGTTTTCGGAGATGCTGGATCCAATTCTGGCATTAGAATTACCCGAGGGTGTGCGGGGGTGGCTCTGCGGGGGTGCGCGGGGGGTGAATTGGGGCAGGAATGGCAGCGTGCATGAGAATCGCTCCAAACTCGTTACTCGGGGGTTTTTGGGGATGCTGAATTCAACTGTGGCATTGTAATTATCTGGGGGTGCACGGGGGCGGCTCTGTGGGGGTATCCGGTGGGTCATTCTGGGGGGAAATCGCGTAGTCCATGTAAATGGCTCCAAACTCGTTACTCGGGGGTTTTCGGAGATTCTGAATTCAATGCTGGCATTGCAATATCTGGGTCGCTCAGGGGCGGCGCTGTGGGGGTGCGCCGGGCCGAATTGGGGCAGGAATGGCAGCGTGCATGAGAATCGCTCCAAGCTTGTGACTCGGGGTTTTCGGGGATGCTGAATTCAACTGTGGCATTGTAATTACCCGGGGGTGGACGGGGGCGGGTCTGTGGGGGTATCTGGTGGGTCATTCTGGGGGGAAATCGCGTAGTCCATGTAAATGGCTCCAAACTCGTTACTCGGGGGTTTTCGGAGATGCTGAATTCAATGCTGGCATTGTAAAATCCAGGTCACTCAGGGGCGGCTAGGAAATGGTTAAGCAGCTAGTGAAAAATCACAAATTATGAACATAATTCTTTATTCAAATAACAAATAGAAGTTTTTATTAATCTTGAATTATTCATTATAAACTGAAATTTTCAACTTAAGAACTAAACATCTTGTTCAAACTCCTCATCTTCTTCTTCCCGTTGCTCTCCTTCTTCCCCTTCTCCATTTTCTTCCTGTTCTTTATCTTCTTCGTCGTCACTATTATCGGCCCCATCGGGAGCGCCTTTTTGGTTTGAGCAATTGTCATCGCAATTCTTGCATGCCAGTGAGCACACCAACCCACTTCGGCGGCAACCGCACCTCATGCCACAGTCAGTTTGGCAAGAACACGAAATTTTGTTCAAAATTTCCTCGGGGCCGGCTTCCTGGGTCATGGTGACAGGACTGAGCTCTCCATCCACCAATTCCCACCCCCATTGTAACGGATCTAAGGTCTCGTCGTGACCTGGTGAACCATACCAAGCCTGTACTTGGAAATAGACACGCTTGATATGCTCGGTTAACGCATTGGCAGTCGGAATTATGCGTGCAAGGTCGACTTTTTTGTTGGTGGCTTCAGCATATGCTTGTGCTCGATACGCTCGGTTCCGTGGTAACGATACTCTACTCCCTTTATAGCGTTGGCGCCTTTCTCAAATCCAGTTTCGAGGCACACAAGACTCCCAAAGCAATTGTTTTTATAATATGTGTTGTAACGGGCCCAGAAGGCGTTTTTCAAAAAACTGCTAACCCACATTTTCGTCAGTTTCTTCTTGGACCTTCCCCAACACAATGCAGAAAACCGCATCTCGATATCTGTTGTGCTCCCAAATTTCCTCTATTCGGGTGATTTAGTGCTAAATGCCCTAGACTATCTAGCCAAAAATAACTACTAAACATCAGGTAAGCATAAAATGAAATGTAACTTCTGTCATTCTGACGATGATATTCAGTTATCGAAACAATTGTCAATTTATAAGAATATTCAACATTTCTCATTATATTGTGGAATTAGCTAGAAACATTGAGTTTCATTTAAAACACTAATAATTAAATAAAATTTGGTTAACATTTGTATTTGGGTAGCCAAACACTTTTTTGGAACGTAGTTTAATTAGTCATACAATGTTCCTATTACACATTTGCCATCTTGAACTGAAAACTACTGAAAATATGAAATAACAAAAACGTTCCGTTTATAGAAAAGCCCATTTGCTTTTTGGTTTATTTTTTGATTGATGAGCGACGTACTCTTCAAAAGCTTCAGAAGTTGTATGTGTATACTATTACTGTAATATACGTCCATTATTCGTTCTATTTTAATTTAATTTTGTTGCTGCAATATTTTTGAAGTTACTCAAATTTTAATTTAAAATAGAAATGTTCACATAATTTATCATCTTCTTGCATAACACTAACCTGTAATTCTATTTGAACGTTCACTCCGTGGTTATTACTTAAGAAATTAATTATTAGACTATTACAAAGTTCAGTCTTGAGTTAATAGCGAGAGCCGATGTAGCCGTCGCGTCTTGGGAAGGGTCTGTATAACCTTTCAACAACAGACAATTTGCTTTAAACTCTAATTAATTTTAAACGGAACAACATAATTACCCGTTTTATTTTAGGATCGCTCAATTGAGAATTCGGAAATGGTTTATTACTCGTGAAATTGAAGAATATTTCAAAGAACTTTCAAATTTTATATATACTAATGTACACGTCACAGAGAAGAGAAGAAGGGAGTACAAGGAAAAGGAAAAAGAGTGTAAAAAGGACTTCTAAGGGAATTGCTATTAACAAAATATATTGGACATAGAATGGACATATCCAACGAAAATTGTAGCTGAAATCGAAAAAATCGAATGAATCTTTCTTCTTCTTCTTGGCTTATACCTATGACTTTTAAGGCGTCGAATTGGGACACCGTGTCCTTTTCCACCCATTTTTCCACACCTTTCTGTCCCTGGCAAATATTTTTATATCTTCCAGAGTTTTCCCTCTATTTCGTCTCATTTCCTATATCTGATCAATCCATTATCTTATTGGTCTCCCTCTTTGCTTTTTTTTGGTTTACATTTTTTTTTGTTTACATACCTCCATTATTTTTCTAGCTATTCTTTGTTGGCTAAATGTCATTATACGTCCATACCAATTAAACTGTTTACTTTTAATTTTATTAATTATTAATATCATTTCCCTTATGTGTTCGTTTCTGATTCCGTCCCATTTCGTTTTTCCTCCTATTTTTCTCAAATGTTTCATTTCAATTGCTTCTATTTTAGTTTCATGCTTTTTTCGGATTACCCAATTCTCTGTTGTATATATTATTGTAGGAATAGTTATTACATTATGCATTATTTTCTTTGAGTCAATATATATATATATATATATATATATATATATATATATATATATATATATATATATATATATATATTGAACCAGATATCATAGATAATAAGAGAATTAGTATTATAAAAATATGTTGCTAGTATGAAATATATATGAAAATAATATAATTTAGGAAAACAAGTAAAAAGGAAACACTTTTCTTAATTTAAACAACATATCAAATAAAGATATATTAAATAATAGCCTATAACAATATAATAAAAAAAGGAATTACCTCAATAATAATACAAAATATAGAGATTGCCTAACCAATGTAATGATGTAAATAAAGTTGCCTAAGACGAAGATTATTTTCCATAACATAATCAGCTGTTCATCTGGAATGAAAACAAATATTATTATAGTTAATTCATTATAATCATTAATTTAAGAATAAGAACAAATACAAATATTGAATAGAATATAATTCAATAGATTTCATAGATAAACAAATAATGACATATAGACAAATGATATATGGTAAATAAAATAAACATAGAATCAATAAATAGTAATTTGTTAAAGTTTATTATAAATAATATAATGCAAAGAGTTTAGACAAATAACATAAGAGAATTTATATTTATAATTAATATGAGTGTAACAGTGATATATTATCAATAATAATATTGAATGTTGTACCATGTAAATGTATCTATGTATAACCAATTTTAATTTATTTGTATGATGAAAAAACTCATAGGAACTCTATAAATGAACTAATTATGTAAAAGAGTGTATGTATGAAATTTTTTAATAAGTGATAGAAGTTTCAATTAATCTGATTGCAAAAGACAATATTTTATTGGTTATAAAATATGACAGAACAAATTGTGAATCAACAAATAAACTTTGAAATAGTGACCTGAAAAAGAACAAAAGACTGTTTGTTGAAAAAAGTAGAGAATCGAGGGGACGCTTAAAGGATAGGGGAAGCTGGTGTCAAGAAGCGAGGAGTGTGTGTGATGGTGTTCCTGAAATTTCAAGAAATTCCCGGTTTTAAGACATTTAAACCTATAAAGTACTATTAAATACAATCTTAGTAATACTCACAGTCAATTGTTTCAAGTTTTTCGGCAAGAATCTACGAAATTTTCATCAATTTTGGTTTTTTGGAGCTTCAGCGGAGTGTTCCTGGGATCCAGAGACTTTCATCCCAATTCAAGAGCAAAAGGTCAGTGTTTTTAAATCATTATTGGCCAATAATCAGTGTAAAAACTCAAAATACCCAATTAAGTACTTAATTTCATAAATTGATAAACTTTTGCAAATATGATCGATCTGAAAAAGAAAGAAACAGACTTTGTATAGTGAATTCATTGCATAAATCGTTAAATTTAATAAAAGGCCGAATTTTCAATAAATTAAAATACGTACTTACGCCATTTTGTAATTGCATAAATCTGGTGATTGAAATTTCATAATGTAATAACTATTTCCATCTGTATATAATTTCTATTTTTCTATCTATGTATATAACAATTTTCTTTCCACAGCAATTTGTATCATATATAACTATGATTTATATATAAATTCTTTTATGTGTTTGAACCATTCACTTGTTTGCATCTTCATCAAACTTTGTATAATATGAATAGATGCTTCTTACGTATCAGAATTGTTCGTTTTATGTTAAAGCGCATGACTAGTTTTTCACGCATGCGCATTGATGAAATTATTAAAATAAATAAGTAGGTACAATATAACCATTGGCGTCGCATATTATTTTTATCAAATATAAATATTGCATTGAAAATTAAATCTATTTCAAATAATGTGTTTTCTTTTTATTTAAACAATTACAACAATATAATAAGCCAGGACTCAAAGAGAAAAAGGATTTCATGCTCCCGAACAATCAAATTAAAATAAATTACCAAACAAATATTAAAAACAAACTGAGCTAGCCAAACTAAATAATAAACATCTACATTTAAATTAAATAATAAAAGTAAGTAAAATAATTCAAAATATATTTAATATATATATATATATATATATATATATATATATATATATATATATATATATATATATATATATATATATATATATATAGTTGTGGCGTTTTATTTATTGTATAGTAGGCTAGAATTCATGTACCGATACTGTTTCTAGAATTTTTTCTTTGCATCTGATTTCTTTACTTTTTATTTCTTTCGTTTTATTAATTTTTATTTCCATTTTCATTCTTTCAACGTTTGTTTGTCTGTCTGTCTGAGAAAAAGCTGCTTGCTCTTCTTCTAACCAATGTTCCACATATTCTCTCAATATTGTTTCTAGTACATACTCTGGTATACACTTTAAATTAAGTTTGAGCTAAACATATTGGTCAGCAATTTTCGCAACATGTTTGCTCTCCTTTTTTGTGTATGGGTGGTATTACATTTTCGTCCCACTGTTTCGGAATCTTCTATGTTTTCCATGCCTTTAATAAAACCATTTCATACCTTTGAAATATCCTCAATAGTAATTCATGCTTTAAAATATCTTTAACAGGACGGTCATACCTGAAATGAAATATTTTGTTGTTTTTCTTATTTAATAAAACGTTTTTATTACGGGTGGGATGAACTTTAAACACACGGTATGGCTACTTACGAATTTATTTAAACACTAAACTACTCACTAACACTTAATTTATATATATATACTTAACTAATCACTTAAATTTAATTTATTTACACACAAACTTTATTATTACTTTATATCAACACTTCACTGTTCGCTATTTCGGTGTATTCTTGTTTATTTCATGAGATCACTTTATCAACTTAATTAGCTCTCAGTGAACGGTCCTTTATATATGAGTGCCTTTTTTTACTAGATAATGCTATATTGCGGCTTACATAAAAACAATTGGTTCTCGCATTTTCTAGATAAGACTGCGCATTCGCCATAATTTTAACTTTCATACATGGCTTAGATAAAGTCGGATTCAGGGACTATACCAGTGTGCTGTTTCGTAACATTACCCCCTCCTTAAATGGCAGTTCCTCCTGGAACCTTTGTGTAGCCGAGACTGGATGTTTGAATCGGCAACTGGCCCCATTTCTACACTTTCCCATCTTATGAAAATAGCAGGGCACCGTCTTCATCGGATACTGATAACGGGGGTTGTTGCTGCAAATTAATACCTGGACGCCGGTATCTCGAAAGATAATCTCTACCATGTTCTTGATAACTCGCCAATCCAACTGGTTACTCGCTATCTTAGGCATAGCCAGTTTTTTCTCGCTGGATTCTAACACATAATCTCGGAAGTTTCGAAGTGCTTCCCACACATCGCGGTAGGTAGATCGATCTTGAAATTCATTTTTAGTTACCACGTTGAAGACGTACCGCGAATTATGTTTCAGTTTCAGTGTCTTGCCAGGGCTGGAATCTAGTCTTCAAGTTTTTATAATTGCCCGAACTTCTTTCGAAAGACGAATGCCAACCCTCGTGCGTTCTTGAGACGGGCGGGCATGTTGAATGCCAGTGAATAATTTTCCGGGAGAGTGAACAAATCTTGTCGTTGTTCTGAAGTGACTCCATATCTAGCTTTCCCGGTACCTCCACACGCGCCCATAAATTCGTCGTAGGTAGGGTCAGACACATCTCGAACATGGTTTACTCCTTTCTCTAGGTCGTGGTCTCCTTCGAATGGCGCTAGTCGGTTTTGGTGAACTACTTTTGGTTTTCCGTTGGGGATCTTGCTAATGCGATATATAACATCATTGATCCTTTTCTTGATTAAGTATGGACCTGCCCAGGATTTTTGCAATTTTGGAGAAAACCCTTTTCTCCTCGTCGGGTTGTGTAACCATACTTTGTCCCCTTCTTTAAAACCGACTTCTGTGGCCTGCGTGACGTACAGACTTTTCATTCTATCGCTGGCAACTTGAAGAATTGTTCGAACTAATTCATGAATATCGTCCAGCCTTCTTCTCAGTTGGATCACGTAGTCTTCGCCTGCTAGATCTTCTCCAGGCCGACAGCCAAATTCCAGGTTACAAGGAAGCCTCATTTCACGCCCAAACAGGATTTTCGCAGGTGTTTCACCCGTGGACTCATTGACGGCAGATCGATAAGCCAATGCGAATAGGGAAAGGAAAGATACTGGTCCCAATCTCTCTGATGGCTGCAAACTACTTTGGGCAGGTATTTTCCAATAGTCCTTTTCATTCTCTCGACCATTCCATCTAACTGTGGATGTAATGCTGTTGTCCTGGTCTTCTTCATTCCCAGCAAATCTCCTGGAATATATGTCTTCCAAAATTTATTTCCTGATCACTGTGGACTTCCAAGGGCACTCCATATCGGCTGATAAATTCTTTCACCAATGCATCCGCGACAGTTGTGACCTCTTGGTTCGGGATAGCGTAAATTTCCACCCAATTTGTAAAATAATCTATTACAACCAGTATGTATTTGCCACCATTTTCTGTCGTCGGAAATGGTCCAGCGATATCTGAAGCAATCCTTTCGAAAGGGCTTCCTATATTATACTGTTTCATAGGTGCCTTTCTCTTCCGATGTGGTCCATTACTCGTAGCACAAGTCGTACATTTCTTACACCAGTCCTTCACATCATCGGAGCTGTTCATCCAATAAAACCTCTCACGGATTCGCTGGAGGGTTTTCTTCACTCCCAGATGACCTCCCGATAGACTGTCGTGTAACTTCTTTAGTACTTCAGCTACTCTTGTTCTCGGGATAACTACAGTGCCTTTATACAAGACAGTGGCGACAATCGAGCCTAAGCTCCGCCCATCCGTCATTAATCATCAAAATTTAAACGCGGGAATAGGGATTTTACATTGATATCGATATTGAATTTTATTTTATGGCTGTAAATTAGTTATAAAATGTAATTATAATGCATACTATGGCATGACTATTAATTGAACTATGAAAAAATATTTTTCTTTGGTAATTTAAATCACTCATTTTGAAATTATTTGTAAATTCGTGTTACAGTTATAAGTAGATAGACGATTTCAATACATAGGAATATTTCCAAATGTCCCATGATAAAAATAGCTAGAGTAAATAATTTGATTTAACAAAAAAAAACAAATTTTGTATTCTTTAAATCTGTAATTGAAATTTTTGAAGAGAAAATAGGTAACACATATATTATGATGTTTGCTATTGGGTGGTATTTAATACAAAATTTGTCTATACAATTACATATATTATTATGAAATTTACTGTCTCGACCCTTACTTTATGGAATCAACGCATACTACTGTTTTAAATGGAACTAACTGTTTCTAGATAGTTCCACAATATGTTGATAAAGTGTTAAAAATTCTAAGAAATTTGACAACCATTTCGATACTGAAAATATCATCCAAACAATTGTCAAATTTTTTAGATTTTTTAACATTCTATCAATATATTGTAGAATTATCTAGAAACAGTTAGTTTCATTTAAAACAGTGACATATTATTATGTTTTATTACTGGGAAGAGCGGGAAAATAATAAAAAAAAACATAAGATAAAGCATACGTTTAGATGTGTACAACAATACTTCTTATAATTACAATTTTAGGAAAGACAGAATTTAAGGCAGTGAGTATTGAATATGTTAAAAATAGTGATCATAATTATCATGAAATTTACAAAGTCAATCAACTTAGAAGTGAGATAATTTCTGGAATTGTTTCTCTAGGCAGCTGGGATTCTATTTGTCGTTTGGTAGGAACCGTTCTTTCTGTTTTTCCTTGATAAAAGTAAACATTGTAGGAATTGCTGTTAATTTTAATTTCCTACTACCATCGTGCCTAGTTTTTTCCTCATTTCTAGGGCAAAAGTGTACCTTAAACATAAATACAGATGTAATCCATTATAGAATGTAATCATAACTGACAATAATTATTTTAGAGAACATCTAAGAAAATGCCAAACATTTAATAACTATTGAGTAGTTCATCAGGTAACTGATTTAAATTCTTATTATAAATAGTAAGTATATGTAAGTTACTTGTTCATAATAATAATTACCATAAATCTTTAATAGATGTTTTTAATTAATAAAAATAAATCAATACACATTTTACTTCACACAGTGCTGAAGCATTCATTGGTTTCCAATTGTCCCTTCTCCTTTTAATAGCCCATTCCTTTCTAGGAGTAGGATCTTTGGGAAAATACTTCATTACAAATCCCTTTGTAGCACAATATTTGCAGCTCAATGCTGAATAAACCGTCATACTTACTCCAAACAGTCACTGCTTCTAAAACAAGTAACAGTAGTTATATTATATTATACATTCACTTGAAATTGTAGTTTTCTGTACCTACGGTTTGTTATCGACAAATATGATATGATTTGTTAACAGTGACACACAAATTGTAGCTGAATACTTCAGGTCCAAGGTGGAAAACAGTTTGCTGCCGGCCAAAGTATCTAGCGTATCGTCAATTCGCGGCAGAGGATAGCTGTCTTTCTTCGTCACGTTGTTAAGCTGACGATAATCCACTCAGAATCTTCTAGTTCCATCCTTTTTCTTAACGAGCACTACTGGAGACACTCATGGACTAGTAGACGGTTCTATAACTTTTTCTTCAGCCATCTCTCGAATTATTCATTCTGCTTCCTCTCTCCGCTCGTGGTAGTCGTCGAGCTGATAGCCTAATTGGCTTGGCATTACCAGTATCGATTTTTTGTTTGACGGCTGATCTTCTACCAGTCTTTCCTCCCTTTGGTACGAATAAGTCTCGATACTGCAAGAGAAAGTCTCTCATTCTCTTTTTTTCAGCTCGATCCAAAGATTGAACAGCTACTGATAACATTTGTTCGAATCTGGCATTAGAGAATTGTCAATGGTCGTTGTTTGACGAACTATAGACGTCACTGGTACGCAGGACCCAATCTTGGTTTCCTTCTTGATGGTAATTGGGTTATCGTTCACGTTTATCACACGTACTGGGATCTCTTTCGCCGACGTAACCAATCCTTTTCCAATCAGTACTCCTTTGCCAACTTCTTCGTCGTGGTTTCTTGGCTCCATCATAATCGGTGTACCTTCCTCCATGATTCCCTGTAGCCGTGCTACTATCATGGTTTCGCTTCGTGCAGGTAGAACGGTATCTTCCTGTACAGCTGCCAACATCGCACTGCCTTCATATGGATGAAGGAATACCTCCTCGGAACCCACTTTAATGGTTCTGTTTCTAAAGTCTAATTGGAAACCATGTACATTCATTACGTCGATTTCCAGAATCACGTCTTCGTCAATGTCAGCTACGACTACCGTATGCGTGAACTTTTCTGCGCCAATTCCCAATTGGATTTGTGCCTTACCGTGAACGTTTGCACTCTCACCTGTGTCGGTCCGCAGTCTCAGTCTCGTTGGTAAAATCTTCTTCTTGGAGTTTATTAGTTCTGGTCGTATAATGGTTCTAGTTGCTCCAGTGTCAACCAGCAGAGAATATTTCTTGCTATTTACTTAGCCATCCACATATACACTGTCGTTGCGACATCTGAGAGAAGCTATCAGTATGAGAGGGTCTTTGGAACGATAATGGGTCGGTGATGTCCCCTCGTAGCCGACCCGTTCTAGTTTTCCTGTGACTGGGGTTCTTGGTTTGCAGGAGTCCTGGGGCGCTTACATGAACTGCGTACACAATTCCAGCATCTGATCTTTCTCGTCTTCTTGTCCATCATACTTTTGCTCAAGGTGATTATCTGATCAAACTTCTCCTCGTCGCCTTCCTCTCGGATGGTCCTAACTTTGTTGTAACCCGAAGCCTTCGTTGCTGCTTCATATTCAAGAGCAGCTGTCAATGCGTCAACTAATGTTTTGGGATGGGCTAAGCGAAGCGTCCTCTGCATATCGGGGTCACGTAAGCCATCAATAAACGCCTGTATGCCCAGATATTACATCACGTTCTCTGCTGCTGATGGATAAGCAAATCGAACGAGTCGGGCAGTATCCACTTCATATTCTTGAAGTGCTTCGTCACGTTTCTGCCTTCGGTTCTTCAGCTGGGATTGGTACAAATGTTCTAGATATTCGTGACCATATCGCATGTCCAGCCTCTTCTTCAGCTGCTCGAAATCATCCGTTTCTTCCAGAAGTATCGCCTGAAGAACATCTAAGGCATCTCCCTAATCGCGATAGTTACGTTCACTGCTTCCTCCTTGTCGGACCAATTATTCACTCTAGCGGCTGCTTCAAACTGTTTCTCATAATTGGTCCACAACATTTTTCCATCGAACGTTGGGGCCTTCACTCGGGTAAAACTACCAATGACTTCTAACTTAGGGTGTGTTTCTGGCTTGCAAGGTTATGTTTGCTGGGTCTTTTTTTCTTCCGCTGGCGTGTCTTGAGTTCTTATATCTGTTTTCTTACTCTCTAACTCCTTGATTTTCTCGTCCATCGTTGTCATATTATTCTCGACTTTCTCGTCCATCGTTGACATCTTATTCTCGATTTCAGATTTAAAAGACGAAATTTCATTTTCAACGTCAGCGGCAATGTCGTTTTTCATTAATAAGATATCGTTCTTCATAGCAGAAATATCGTTCATTATAGCAGATATGTCGCTTTTTACATTCATTGAAATCTTCTCTTCCATGGCAGAAATCTTCTCGTCCATGTTGGCAGAAATATTAGCAATGTCGTTCTTCATAACAGAAATCTTCTCGTCCATGTTCTCTTCCATGGCAGAAATCTTCTCGTCTATGATAGCAGAAATTGACGAGATTAAGGTGGAAGCCTCGTTATTAAATAAAACTGTTTCTGGATCAAAGCCGTCATTTTCCAGTGCCAGTCGTTCTTCTACTCGTAATTCACTTTTCTTACCAGACGTTTTCAACTCATGATCTTCCAATTCTGCTCTTAATTCCGTCACTTTCAGATCACATAGTCTCTTGGCCATTTTTACGTAGCAATTTATCTATATTAACCCACTTATGACACCAATGTAATGTTTTTATTATTTATTACGCGTGGGATAAACTTTAAACACACGGTATGGCTACTTACTAATTTATTTAAACACTAAACTACTCACTTAATTTATATACACTTAACTATTCATTTAAATTTAATTTATTTACACACAAACTTAATTATTACTTTATATCAACACTTCACTGTTCGCTATGTCGGTGTATTCTTGTTTATTTCACGAGATCACTTTATCAACTGAACTAACTCTTCGTGGTCGGTCCTTTATATATGAGAGCCTTTTTTACTAGATAATTCTAGATTGCGGCTTACATAAAAACAATTGGTTCTCGTATTTTCTAGATAAGACTGGTCACAAAAACAATGTCTAGATAGGATAGTCACAATCGTAAACAATTCTAAGAAATCTCTGCTCATTCGCCACAATTTTAACTTTCATGCATGGCTTAGACAGAGTCGGATTCAGAGACTATACCAGTGTGCTGTTTCGTAACATAACTGTTATTATTTTCCTCTTCGATTTAGGTCGCTAATTTCTTGAAGAACCTATCTATTAGAGAATTTTGATAACAAAAGAAATTTAATAAAATAAATACTGTAATCGGTTACAGGAATTACAATAACAAGAATTACATTTAAAATGCGTTTGTGACCACGTAAATGTTAAGAAACAGACTAATGAAAATGACTTTTCTCTTTACTGTCAAAAAATTCACGTCACTGTGACTTCACTTGACAATTTCTTTTCTTGCAAAGCGGAAGAACTAAATGCTAAACACTTGATACTATATACATGTTCTACAAGAGAACTGAGACACCTCCACCATTGTTAATTCTTATCAATGGTACAGGCCGACTGAACAAAGAACACCAATCGGCAACGCGTGTTTCTCTAGTCCCACCAATATTCATGAAAACACACTATCTTACATTTAAGATAGCTTCCAGCGGAAGAAAGTCGTTGCCGTTTCGCATCAAAGTCGACACATACAGTCTCTCTGAGAGGTACCTCTCACCTAAGTCAAACATATCGTTTCTTATTGTAATGTTTTTTCTAATTTATTTAAACAATAAATGGGTGGGATAAACTTTAAACACACGGTATGGCTACTTACTAATTTATTTGAACACTAAACTAATCACTAATACTTAATTTATATATACAGTATATTCACTTAAACTAATTTATATAAACAGTTCACTAATTCACTTATTTATTTGTTTATCTCACGATGTCAAATTATCAACTCCACTAACTCTTCCTGATCTGTCCCTTATATATTAAAGCCGTTTTTACTAGTAAATTCTGGGCTGCGGCTTACACAGTCACAAATAATTTTTCCGGCCTTTTCTAGATAACTCTGGTCACAAAAACAATGTTTACATAAGATAGTCGTTAACTCGTAAACAGTTTTTTATAACTGCGTATCCGCCATAATTTTAACTTTTATACCTGGTTTAGACAGAGTCGGTTTTAGGGACTATACCAGTGTGCTGCTTCGTAACATCACCCCCTCCTTAAATGGAAGTTCCTCCTGGAACTTTTGTGTAGCCGAGACTGGATGTTTGAATCGGCAAGTGGCCCCATTTCTACACTTTCCGATCTTATGGAAATAGCAGGGCACCGTCTTCATCGGATACTGATAACTGGGGGTTGTGGCTGCAAATTAATATCTGAACACCGGTATCTTGAAAGATAATCTCTACAATGTTTCTGATGATTCGCCAATCCAACTGGTTACTCGCTATCTTAGGCATAGCCAGTTTCTTCACGTTGGATTCCAACACATGGTCTCGGAGGTTTCGAAGTGCTTCCCACACATCGCGGTAGGTAGATCGATCTTGGAATTCATTTTTAGTTACCACGTAGAAGACGTACCGCGAATTATGTTTCAGTTTCAGTGTCTTGCCAGGAGCTGGAATCTGGTCTTCAAGTTTTTCTAATTGCCCGAACTTCTTTCGAAAGACGGTTGCCAACCCTCGTGCGTTCTTGATACGGGCAGGGATGTTGTATGCCAGTGAATAATCTTCCGGGAGAGTGAACAAATCTTGTTGTTGTTCGGAAGTGACTCCATATGTAGCTTTCCCGGTACCTCCATACGCGCCCATAAATTCATAGAAGGTGGGGTCAGACACATCTCGAATAAGGTTTACTCCTTCCTCTATGTTATGGTCTCCTTCGAATGGCGCTAGTCGGTTTTGGTGAACTACTTTTGGTTTTCCGTTGGGGATCTTGCTTATGCGATATAAAACATCATTGATCCTTTTCTTGATTAAGTATGGACCTTCCCAGGATTTTTGTAATTTTGGAGAAAATCCTTTTCTCCTCGTCGGGTTGTGTAACCATACTTTGTCCACTTCTTTAAAACCGCCTTCTGTGGCCTGCGTGTCGTACCTCTGGCAACTTGCAGATTTGTTCGAACTAATTCATGAATATCGTCCAGCTTTCTTCTCAATTGGATCACGTAGTCTTCGCCTGCTAGATCTTCTCCAGGCCGACAGCCAAATTCCAGGTCACAAGGAAGCCTCATTTCACGTCCAAAGAGGATTTTCGCAGGTGTTTCACCCGTGGACTCATTGACGGCAGATGGATAAGCCAATGCGAATAGGGAGAGATACTGGTACCAATCTCTCTGATGGCTCGATACTACTTTGGACAGGTATTTTCCAATAGTCCATCTGACTGTGGATGTAATGCTGTTGTTCTGGTCTCCTTCATTCCCAGCTTCTCGCAAATCTCCTGGAATAGATGACTTTCGAAATTCCTTCCCTGGTCGCTGTGGACTTTCAAGGGCACTCCATATCGGCTGATAAATTCTTTCACCAATACATCTGCGACAGTTGTGGCCTCTTGATTCGGGATAGCGTAAATTTCCACCCACTTTGTGAAATAATCCATTACAGCCAGTATGTACTTGCTACCATTTTCTGTCATCGGAAATGGTCCAGCGATATCTAAAGCAATCCTTTCGAAAGGGCTTCCAACACTGTACTGTTTCATGGGTGCCTTTCTCTTGCGATGTGGTCCATTACTCGTAGCACAAGTCGTAGATTTCTTACACCAGTCCTTCACATCGTCGGAGCTGTTCATCCAATAAAACCTTTCACGGACTCGCTGAAGGGTTTTCTTCACTCCCAGATGACCTCCCGATGGACTGTCGTGTAACTTCTTCAGTACCTCAGCTACTCTTGTTCTCGGGATAACTAGCTGTCTCCTCATCTCAGAACCATCATCGCTTTCAAGGACTCTTTTTAACAGCCCTTCTTCCAGGACAAGAGAGTCCCACTGAGCCCACTATGCCTTGAGTGTTGGTGAAAATCTTGACACTTCTTGCCAGGTAGGTCGCCGATTTTCTTCCTTCTATTGCCGGATCATCTTCAGGTGAGGATCATTCTCCTGATCTTCTCTGATCCTGGTGGGTGACCATTCCTCGTTGACTACTGTAATTCTTGAAACCGCAACTTCCTTAGATTTCGACTCGTTGCATTGTGAATGGTCTACAGGGCATGGCCGTCTAGGCAAGGAGTTGGCTTTTTGGTGATTCACATTAGCTGGATGTTCACCCCTGTCTGATTTCCCCTGTGTCTGGAGTTCTTGGGTTACAGGAGTCTTGGGGAGCTTGGACGGACTGCGTACGTGCTCTAGCTCGCCACAGTTCCGGCATTTGATCTTCTTCGGCCTTTTGTCTGCCATACCTTTCAACAAGTTGACGATCTGATCAAGTTTGTCATCGTTATCTTCTTCCTGCATGGTTCTACCTTTGTTGTACCGCGAGCTTTTCTTGGCTGCTTTGCGTTTAAGAGGTTCTTGGTTTACAGGAGTCGTAGGACGTTTACACGAACTGCGTGCATGCTCTAGCTCGCCACAATTACAGCACCTGATTTTCTTCGGCTTCTTGTCTACCATACCTTTCAACAACTTGACGATCCGGTCAAGTCTGTCATCGTCACCTTCTTCCTGTATGGTCCTATCTTTGTTGTATCCCGAAGCCATAGTGGCTGCTTCATATTCAAAAGCAGCAGTCAATGCATCGGCCAATGTTTTAGAATGGGCTAATCGAAGCGTCTTCTCCATATCGTGGTCACACAAGCCGTCAATAAAGGCCTGGATGCCTAAACATTCCATCATGTTCTCTGGTGCTGATGGATAAGCAAATGGAACTAGTCGGGCAATATTCATTTCATACTCTTGAAGGGGTTCGTCACGTTTCCGCCTTCGGTTCTTCAGCTGGAATCTATACAACTGTTCCAAATGTTCGTGAGCATATCGCATGTCCAACCTTTTCTTCAGCAGCTCGAAGTCATCCATTTCTTCAAGCGGTATCGTCTGAAATACATCTAAGGCATCTCCGCGAAGCGCGATGGTAAATTCACTGCCTTCTCTCTATCGGACCAATTATTCACTCTAGCGGCTGCTTCAAATTGTTTCACATAATTGGTCCACGACATTTTTCCATCGAACGTTGGGGCCTTGACTCGGGTAAAACTGCCAATGTCTTCAAACTTAGATACTCTTTCTGGCTTGCAAGGTTTCGTTTGCTCGGTCTTCTTTTCTTCCTCTGGCGTGCCTCGCATTCTTGAATCGGCAATCTTTTCCTCTAACTCCTTGATTTTCTCGTCTATCGTTGTCATCTTATTCTCGATTTTCTCGTCCATCGTTGACATTTTATTCTCGATTTCAGATTTTAGAGACGAAATTTCATTTTCAACGTCAGCGGCAATGTCGTTTTTCATTAATAAGAAATCGGCAGAAAGTTTGTCCATGTTAGCGGAAATATCATTCTTCATAGTTGAAATCTTCTCGTCCAAATTATCAGAGATGTCGTTTTTCATAGCAGAAATCTTTTTGTCCATATTATCAGAGATGTCGTTCTTCATAGCAGAAATCCTCTCGTCCATGGCAGAAATTAACGAGATTAAGGTGGAAGCCTCGTCATTGAATAAAAATAATTCTGGATCAAAGCCACTTTAAGTCTTTCTACTAGTTCACTTTTCTTACCGGATGTTTCCAATTCACGATCTTCGAATTCTGCTCTTAATTCCGTGACTTTTAGATCACATAGTCTCTTGGCCATTTTTACGTAGAAATTTATTTATATTACCCCACACCTGACACCAATGTAATGTTTTTCTAATTTATTTAAACAATAAACGGGTGGGATAAACTTTAAACACACGGTATGGCTACTTACTGATTTATTTGAACACTAAACTAATCACTAATACTTAATTTATATATACAGTATATTCACTTAAACTAATTTATATAAACAGTTCACTAATTCACTTATTTATTTGTTTATCTCACGATGTCAAATTATCAACTCCACTAACTCTTCCTGATCAGTCCCTTATATATTAAAGCCGTTTTTACTAGTAAATTCTGGGCTGCGGCTTACACAGTCACAAATAATTTTACTGGCCTTTTCTAGATAACTCTGGTCACAAAAACAATGTTTACATAAGATAGTCGTTGACTCGTAAACAGTTTTTTATAACTGCGTATCCGCCATAATTTTAACTTTTATACCTGGCTTAGACAGAGTCGGTTTTAGGGACTATACCAGTGTGCTGTTTCGGAACATTATTATTCGAGTCTGTTCTGTGGCTTAAGCCCAGAAACTAAGAATTATGGTGGGGCATGCAGTTGCTAGATTAAAAAGCAGTATCTCTATTTCCTGTAGGAGATACTTCCTTTATACTGAGGAATGCGAATGCGTAATAACAAGTTGAGTTATTGCAATTTTATAGTCTACCAGACCCATGGATGAACGCTTGCTGTTTTCTAGCGTTGTAAGGTATAGTTATCATTGCATAGGTATCCTAAAGAACGAGGAAATTCGAAAATGGTAAAAGCTCTAGCGCACTAACGAACACCTGACTTTATTTAAATGCTTTTTTTTCAATAAAATATCTACACCAAAAATTTTTAATTATATTTTGAGCTAGCTATATAAATAGTCTCTATTGATTTTATCTATGTAACATTGCTCTGTGTATTATTCAGAAAATTCTATAAATCACTATCATCATTACCCGCATTATCAATGGATGTAACTTGTTTGACATTTATTAGACCCTATTGAATTTACTAAGTTTGGCTTGAATTTACACCCTATTATCAGATTCTCCCTGTTACTGTTCAGTAGCGTTGTACGCTTGAATAAAATCATTTAGGTAATAGACAGGAATTAATGCGGAACAAACTTGTGTCTAGGTAGGAAATATATATTCGTATATGTACGGAAGCATGCTGTTACTTAGAACTGAGATGTAATGTTTTTAATTTTATCTGCGATTATTGTTTAATGTTTTTATTATTTTTACAAAGCATATTATAAGAAGCTCATCCATGTTGATTAATCAAAATATATCTCGGGTGTTCCCTAAATAATATTGGAAAATTATGTATTTATATAGTGAAATATATATATTTTTTTCTATCATTAGTTGGTACCGAAATTTATTCAGATCCCTACCGGGACTTTCCCTTTGGAGTGAGTAGTTCATTAGATACGAGGCTGGACAAAAAAAATCAACCCTGTGCTGGCAAAGGAATTACCCGTTTTAAGACCAGGAGATCCCCGCCTAGATCGGACTTTCTTTTCTTTCACGCTCGGTTGTATAATTTTTTCAGGTGGCAAACTATACAGATAGAAAGGAGAAGGACCAGTACGTCCTTTAGGATTATTTCATTTGGAGACAGCGGACACCCGAAATAAAAGGAGCAGTTATTACAATTGCCAACCTTCGGAACGAAGATGGCACTAAAGGTACGAACAAGCATCCAATTATTATATACCTGTTTCCTATTGTAATGCTTGTCTTCTTCAAATAAACTGTAGGTGAAATAGTAACAGGCAAATTATCATTTCCCACGGTGGAAATTGTTAATAATTTATTTAAATCCCCTTTTATTTTTAAACTATCGGACACCTCTGATTTTATCCGATTCTTGTGCTCTCGTTTAAGCATTCAGATAATTTGACTGTGCCGTTTGAAATTAGCTTTTGGATTTCCTAAGAGGATTTTTCTCATTAACTCGCGTACAAAACAGTGGCTCATACCTGAACAAGCTTAAAATTAAGCCATTAATCTACTTTGTGTACGTGCTCTAAATAATAATTATCTCTATGGACTTGAAAGAAAATGAAATTAAACTATAAATTCGACAAAAGAATGCATGTAAATCTGTAATAAGAAAAAGAGGGTGAATTTTATTTGTAAGCACTTTCTTGAATACAATGGTTTCTTTTGTTTTGTTGACGATTAGATACTGATACTGTTTTATAGAATAAAATTGTTAGAGTCTAGTCTACAGTGAATATTATTTGCATACCTATATAAAATATCGAGACCCTTTTTAGTTAATCGTTAGTCTGAAGTCTATCTCTACACTATGCAGTAATTATTCTGTAGTCAACCCTGTCGGGTATAACATCGAATCCTTGTAAATAAATGTCAGTTTAAGTGAACAGCTTGTGTAATAATCGGAATCTATTGCAAATTAGTACAATAAATAGTCTAGGTGAACAGTTTTGAGTTTCAATCCATAACAAAATTGGTATCAGAAGTGGGATGCAGTTAGCGAAGTTACTTCGATTTTTGTAAGAAAGAAGAAAACTGAAAATAAACTTCAAGAAACAATTAAAATTTCCTCCAGGAAAATTGTTAAGATGTTTTCAGGTTAATTCATTGCACTACTACAGACTACATTTGGGTTCCAGTTCCAGAAATCACAAATCGAAAACAGAAGTTGCTGTTCCAGTTCATTTGCGGTTCCTGTCCAAGAAATAGTGAAGCACAGAATTGAACAACGATCATACGACCAGGAGCTGTACTAATTCTGTCTCTCACTTAAATGTATGTGTATTTCAAATATACATCCTGATATAAGATCATATCTTGACAAACAAGTACGTTTTTCAGATAATTCTAACAACAATTCAAATAATAATTCCAGTATGTCACTGTCAATAGATATAGCCGAAAAACTCCTCATTAGATTCGACGGTACCAAATCAAAGCTTTACGAATTCATAGACAATTGCGATAAAGCATACAAACTAGTTAAACCTGCATATAAATCTCTTTTATTAGCAATAGGGCTAGAGCCATAACACGAACCCGGACATTTGATGAGTGGAAAGAGCTTAAAGACTTTTTGCTAGAATTAGAACTCCATTCTCTATATTAGGGCGATCAAACACCGTGAATTCGTTAGGATTGTATTATATACGAAAAACTGGTTCTGTAAATGAGTGTTGTGACTACCTCTAGCTATGGTATAACTTGAGTCTTGATTTCTCCATTTAGCCACTGAAATAAGAATTCAATTTTGTGAGTTCTGACTTTCGGCATTTTTTAAATTTTACAGGTTGCATCTAATGGCAGGACCAAATTCAGAACAGAGAATTAAGGGAAACATATTTCAGTATTCTTTAGAATCGTTACTCCACGTAGTAGAGGTCGAACAAAGTGGGGATATGTCAGTTTTAAGAGCGAGTGTAACTTTCAACGTATCTAGAACAACTTCACGGCAAAAATTAAAGGAAACCACATTATTAAATACACGAAAAGTTGTTCCAGAATGTAAACTGGGAAAGGAAGTGGACGATAAATTGGCGGAGTGGATACTTACGATGGCTTCGCGTGGTTTTCCAGTTGATAAAACGGATTACTTTGATACGTGAAAAAACTAATTAAGGAGACTAATTTATGAAGTATTTTTGTAAATGATGTTCCTGGAAAACAATGTTTTTCCCTTTTTTTAAAAAGACATTCAATTATCAGCCAATAACGTGCAGAATATGTATCGAAAGCTCTGGCCGTGGTAACTGTAGGAATTATAAGATGGTGGTTTGCTGAGACAACAGAAATTCTTGGCAACAACACGGTTGTGCTTAATTTTCCCGAAAGAGTTTAAAATATGGATGGAACTGCTATATTCCTATCTCATAAAGGATCGTTAATTATGGCAGAAAAAGATAAATCGAGTTACGATGTGACATCAACTTCCGAGTAAGAAAACTACGTTAATTACGGCCAGTGCAGCAGGCGAGTTAGCTTCTCCTCATACGATATTTAAATATGATCGCTTGTCTGATATTATACCAAAATCTGCTCCTGCAGGATGGATTATTAGAAAATCCGATACCGGCTGGATGCAAAGTGATACATTTTACGAGTACTTCAGAAATGTGTTTGTTCCGTATCTCGAAGATAAAAACACAATTTTGCCTGTTGTAGTTTTCATAGACGGTCATAAATCACATCTGTAACTTCATCCGAACACCACACATATAATGCAACCTCTAAACATTGCCATTTTGTTTCCTCTTAAACAAGCATGGAAAAAATTTTGAAAAAATGGATTCTTAGCGTGACAGACAAAGCATATAGAAAAAAGATATCCCAGCAGTTCTCAATGAAATTTTCACAAAAAATAATTTCAGAAATATTTTAATTTCAGGATTCAAGCGTTCTGCTTTATATTCATTTGATGCAAACGCCGTTGACTATTCTAAATGGAGGTGTCAATAAGTCGGAACAACCAACCTCAACAAAAGAATTAACTAGTAACCCAAATGAAATTAACTGTCTCGACCCTTATTTCGTGATCTACTCATATTACTGTTTTAAATGAAACTTACTGTTTCTAAATAATTCCACAATAGTATATTGAAAATACTAAAAAAATTGACTATTATTTCGATATCAAATATCATCGTCAGAATGACAGAAATTACATTTCATTTGATGCCTACCTGATGTAGACCAGGAAGTGACCTTGTGACTTAATATACGTTAATAGAAAAATGAAGAAGATGATATTACAAATATTAAAGCTTAGATATTATTAACCCCATGGGGATATCCTGGATATCTTTTTCCCAATTAAGATCAGTATAACTGTGTAATGATATAGGTCTAATAATATCTAAGCTTTAATATTTTATCAAAAAATTTCATTAAAAAATATTTGAGAGAAGATTTGACCTGACTGTACCAGAAGTTAATACAAAAACTTTACAAAGCATCATAAAACATTTGGTTTAACCAAGAATGCCTTAGAAAAGAGGTAATACCAAATTATATAAATATAAAATGCCATACTAAAACACATATAAAATAACATAAAAAGAGTATAGAAATGCCTGTGGATATGGTGTACACACTAGATGTAAATTGAGTGAATGAAAACGACGAATACTCAGTGTGTATTAGTTTATTACTTTCCAGCTAAGCGCTTTCGGCTATTAAGCCATTATCAAAGCCGTCGTCATTTAAAAAAGTAGTTGTCAAAGCCATCAAGTTGATTAAAAACAATACTCAAGATAGAATCATCGTTATGATTGAGTCATTGGAATAAAAACATTAAAATACCCTATTGGAATTAAAAAATTAATTAATTTTGAGTGAATTTACATCATGTGAATTATAATTTTACACCCTTCCAATAGGGTATTTTAATGTTTTTATTCCAATGACTCAATCATAACGATGATTCTATCTTGAGTATTGTTTTTAATCAACTTGATGGCTTTGACAACTACTTTTTTAAATGACGACGGCTTTGATAATGGCTTAATAGCCGAAAGCGCTTAGCTGGAAAGTAATAAACTAATACACACTGAGTATTCGTCGTTTTCATTCACTCAATTTAAAAAGAGTATGGCTTAAAGAAGAATGTAAGAAATGATTTAAAATAAGAGACTCCTTAGACATCTACATAAAAGTTGTACATTTTGAACTCACGTTCCAACTTTAACTAACTACATCCAGTAGCATTTGACTGTTTAGATGACAAAATCAGAGGAAGTGTCAGCAAGATGAAGCACAAGAAATTTAAGAAACAAGAACAAAAACTACAGAAACTTGAACACACACAACATAGAATTCAATACTCCAAACATCATGAAACTGTGAGTACTTACATTCCAACACACTTTGCACCACGATTTGAAAACCTTTCAGACCCTAATTTTACAGATTGTGAAATAGAATTTTTAAATAAAGGTTTAAAGTACAGCATACCACCAAAATTTACGAATAATATTGAACAAATAATAGCTGCAGGATCAGAAATAGATTTAAAATCAAATTCAAATAATTTTCTTTATGAGAAATTAAAAATTTCCAGTTTAATCAAAAATATTGAACCGTCAAAGGTTAAACGTCAAACAAAAAATGACACTACAGTTTTAAATTCAAACAAAAAGAAAGTAGAAAATAATAACCAAACAATTACAAAATCTGACAAGGGGAACGCCAGTGTTATATCGACAACTAAAGATTATAATTCAAAAATATATAACTTTATAGAATATGGCGATGTACAAGTTCTTAGAGCAGATCCATATGTAGATGACATATTAGCTTGTTTTATAGGTAGTGAACGACAATTAGATGTATTTTTCAACCATATTAATAATTTACACCCAAAAATTAAATTTATATTAGAAGTTAAAGAAAATAACTCAATCAATTTTTTTGATTTAAGAATTCAAAGAGTTAATAGTATACTTGATTATTCAATTCACAGAAAACCAACACAAACTGATGTAACTATTATATATAATTCCAATCATCCCATGTCACATAAATTAGCAGCATATAATTCAATGATACATAGAGTGTTTTCAGTTCCTATGAACAAATGTAATTTTAATAGAGAAATTAATACAATTAAACAAATAGCAACATCCAACGGATATCCATTATATATGATAAATGAATTAATTAATAAAAAAGAGGAAAAGTGACATTACAACTAATATTTCCTGAACAAACTAACGGAATAAAAAATTATAAAACCATCACATATGCAGGTAATATTTCTAATAATATTTCAAAGATAATATCTTAGCTACAAATACAACAATTTCTTTTAAAGCAGAAAGTAATGTGGGTACAAAATTGTTAAATGTAAAAACAAAAATAGCCCCATTAAAGAAATCTGGTATATACACACTTAAATGTCCAGAATGTAATGCTGTCTATCTGGGTCAAACACTTAGAACTTTTGAAATCGGATGCAGTGAACACTTATAAGCGTACAGATTAAAACAAGTTGTGATAAAAAACAAGATCTGGATTTCCTTGAAGAATTGGAAATTAGAAGACACTTAAGAAACCCACAATATCAAGTTGTCAATGAACAGATGAATCTAGGGAGTTCTCCACTTTTAAACTGTCTTCTTAAGTGATAATTGTAAAGATCAGCAGATATAGTTTTCCTGGTTCTCTATATCATTGTACAGTTATACTGATCTTAATTGGGAAAAAGATATCCAGGATATTCCCATTGGGCTAATAATATCTAAGCTTTAATATTTGCAATATCATCTTCTTCATTTTTCTATTAACATATATTAAGTCAATCACTTCTTGTTCTAGCCAAAAATAATTGTCAAATTTCTTGAATTATTAACATTTTTTTGAATATACTATTGTGGAATTATCTAGAAACAGTAAGTTTCATTTAAAACAGTAATAAGTAAGCTAAATGATGACAAACGAATAATGACTTTGCAGTATTTACCTTTTGTTGAAAGCACAATGGAAAAATAAATTTCACAATAATTTAATGAGACTTATGGCAAAAATTCCCATTTTTCAGGCGACCCGACCTATTTAGAATTATATAAATTTTGGCACATATTAAAAGCTAGATTAGACAATTACTCTCCAAAAAATGAAATAATTAATGAACCATCTGCTCAAAGTTCGGCTGAAAACGACTTTTTAATTCTAGACAATAAATGTGTTCGAATTCCCATTTTCCGAGTTTGATTTATTAGAAAATAGTACTGGGGAAACTGATACATCAGTAACAGAACTTGAATCTAAGGAAGATAATCAATTGACGACTTTAGAACAACCATTAGTACCATTTGATTGTAATGAAGATGCATCCACACGAAAATAACAGAATGACAAAGAATTTGAACGGTCAAGTACTATAATAGTAACAGTATTAGAAGTCAACAATAATACAACAGTCATAAGTGAAACAATAACAGCAAATTGAGGAAGCAAGAAAAATTAAAACGACAAAGTACATGTATCTTCAAGAAAATGTGTTACAGTTTACCCATAAAAATAAAATTATTGAGAGTATAACAACAGTACATGAGAAGAATCACATTGAAAACCAAAAACGATGTGAGCAATATGTAGTATCTGAAGTAATAATTGGAAACAAGAATACCGAAAAAGTTACATCGAACAACAAGGAAACCCTTCAGATTCTGCAAAATATTATCATGAAGCTGGCTCAACCTATTATTAAACCTCAAAAGCGCTCAGCCAAGGCAGTATTAGAAACTGTTTGGCCTCCTACTCCTACTAATTAAAAATCTAAGAGAAAGAGAGAACATTTGCCTTCCGTTTTAACTTCAGATAAGTGGCTTGAACTTGTCAGCGCAAATGAGGAAGAAAAGATCAGAAGAAGATAAAGTAAAAAGGAAAGCTAATTGCGAAAATGCAAAAGCTAAGAAAAATATCGAAAAAGAGAAGAAAGAAGCAAAATCTTCGATCAAACCATACGAGAGAAAAATAGAACCAAAATTTCTGCCAACTCCTTTCTAATTTTGAAGTACGATGATCAGTTTTATCTGGCTAAAATCCTGAAATTAGGAATAGATCTTGTATTTTGTTCAGCTATGCAAAGAAGTGGAATGAAATGGAAATGGCCAGAGAAAAAAGCTGACACCTTATGGTATTCCTATAATGATTTAATTGTAGAAATTCCCCCTCAATCTATGATCAACACAAGAGGTACATATTTCGTTCCAGAAATTGCGAAATTTATCTAGCTAGTTAGTTTATCAAAATCGTTATTAATAAATGTTTACTTATGTTCTTTTTTATATTTTTTCTTTACAAAGTAGCTAAAAGTGGTGTCTTCATATGACTAAAGATGGCAAATTGGTGGCTAAAAATATGGTAAATGTCCTGTTTTCACAAAAAAGTTGCTTTTACTACCATACAGCGATTGCTATCCCTTTCTTACTTACATGTACCCTATTTTGTAATTCAATAGCAGTTGAATTATACAAAATGCGTGAACTAAACAAATATTAGAGACGAAAAGTGAAACATTTTAGTAGAACCTACCCTATACTATTTCACACGAAACCGAAATTAGTATAAACAATATAAATCAAAAAATGAAATAAAATAAAGTTTCCTTTCGACCGCCAACACACCCTCTTTTAATTTCAATTCTCTAGCCGTTGACATTACCTATTTAACTACTACAAATAAATCCTGACGGTTTGTACAGATTGTCTTCACCCCTAATGATAACAATGTGAAGAGAATTTGGAGTAAAATTTGCAGAGGGAATTTTCACCGGTGCTTGACTTTGCTTTTGATCTCTCCGCTCTGCCTCATCGCTTCGTCCGACGAGACAACGATATTAACATAGTCAATCATGTCAAAAGAAGAGAGGGTCGCTACTAAGGACCGTATTATCTATTTTTGTTGATTAGAAACGAATAATTAGTATACAGTGTACATCATCTGTAACTTTTTTGATTAAAAAATACATTTGTATACATAGTGTAGTGTTTTTCTAATTTATTTAAACAGTAAACGTTTTTATTACGGGTGGGATAAACTTTAAATACACGGTATGGCTACTTACTAATTTATTTGAACACTAAACTACTCACTAACACTTAATTTATATACACTTAACTATTCACTTAAATTTAATTTATATACATACAACCTTAATTATTAATTTATATCAACACTTTGCTGTTCGCTATTTCGGTGTATTCTTGTTTATTTGTCGAGATCACTTTTTAAACTAAACTGAACTCTCCCTGGTTGGTTCTTTATATATATAAGTTCCTTTTTTACTAGATAATTCTAGATTGCGGCTTACACAAAAACAATTGGCTTTCTGGCATTTTCTAGATAAGACTGGTCACATAAACAATGTCTAGATAAGATAGTCACAATCGTAAACAATTCTAAGAAATCCCCGCGCATCCGCCATAATTTTAACCTCAATACATGACTTAGGCAGAGTCGGATTCGGGGAGTATACCAGTGTGGTGTTTCGTAACAATAGACTGATAGTCTATTTGAAAAAATAAATTTTTGAACACACCAGCGTTATGCTGCTCGTCCTAAGCTGAGATAAAGTGTGGGAATTTGAAGAAAATTACATTTTATTGAAAAACTTATATTTTTAATTATATAATGACATTAAATTCAAGCTTGTGGCAGCTGAAGGAGCCCCGGGGCACTAAGAATCAACATTATTGCTAAACTACCATTGATTTATATATGACATGTCATTTGTTGGAAAGAAATATAATATCGGCATTCAATTAAAAAAATATACCTTTGATACAACCTGTATTTGTGAGCAATTATTAAATCAATATTTTTCGTTTGAGGTTTATTCGGGCAATTTTTTGTCGGGGAATTGTGCGCTCGAGGAATTATCTATTTGGGAATTATTTGTCGGGAAATTATCCGGTGGGGAATTGTTCGTTGGGCTACTATTGTCGGAAAATTGTCTGGCTTTCAAGATTTTTTTTAATTCGTTAATCCGACTGTTTCCGACATATGAGGACATAAACCGATGTAGAACTTTCCGCTCTACACGACGGTCAAGTAATTTTTTCATCTGTCCATAGCAGTTTTTAATGCAAACGCATAAAACGTCAAATGTTCTGCTGGTTTCTCGAATCTTCAGATGTAGTTCTAAAATGACTTCAGATTTGAGTTCCTGAGAGCCAAAAACCCATATACGCAAAAATGCAATCTTCTGCATTTCGAATTCAGAGCTATTTTGATTTAACTTGAAGTTAAAATTTGTCTACGCCGTTAAAACCAAAAAATAATGACAATGTTTTGTCTATTATATTGATGTAAACAAATGAATAAATTCATTTTGAGTGTTTTCTGACTTATAAACACTAAAGTTTTATAGGCTACATTAAAGGAGTTGAATTATTACCTTATAATAAAGTCATTGTGGATAAAAATATCAGTGACTGTAAAAGTCAAGAGATTTGTTTCACTATAATTTTTCCATATCAATCCACAATTATAAAGGGATTTTCTTAAACATTACAAAAGATATTGTATTATGGGGGTATAAAATATCATTATTTTGACAGCACTTCGAGTTATATTAGAAGTTGATATTAAATTGATTACACACAATATTTGGGCGATTTCTAGGTAATTTCGTGGTGCTGATCACGAATTTGAAGTCCATTTAGGTGAATTGGCTCTAATTTTAGAGATATATTATCAGAATATGATAAGATAGAGAAAAATATCAATTTAATAGACCAATGGCCATTATAAGCAACTTTTAGTAGAAAATATTAAAGTGGTTTCAAAAAAAAGAGAAACGAAAAAGTAATAAAATTCATTTATTGATTAGGTATAACTGCAAAGAAATAATTTAATTTAAAAAATTACATCTAATTCGTAGGAAAGAAGCTCTTTTTGTAGGATTTTCTTTTATGAGAACCGTCAGCTACATCACGTTGGAGACTCCAACAATAGTCTGCCATCATATGATAATCACATCTGCCCTGATACCTTAACTCCATCTCCTTTATATCCTGGTGGAACCGTTCCCCTTGTTCCTCACTGAAATTGCCAAGATTGTCGGGAAATTTATCCAAGTGGCTGTGAAGAAAGTGTACTTTAATACTCATATTAGTACCCAAGTTTTTAAAGTTTAATAACATCTGTTGCACTAATTCCTCGTAATTGTCCGCTTTGTGATTACCCAAGAAATTTTTAACTACCATAACAAAGCTACAGCAAGCAGCAGCTTAAAGTGTCAAGTCCTTAATAAGTTTGCGAATTTGAGGGCCATCAAAAATACCCGCTTTTAGCTTTTCCATACTTAGCCTAGGAAACGATCTACAAATGTATTTGAAGCACTCGCCATCTTTACTCAAAGCCTTAACAAATTGTTTCATTAGTCCTAACTTGATGTGGAGCGGTGGGAGAATGATTTTTTCACAGTCAACCAATGGTTCGTTTATGGCATTTGCTGTTCCTACAGTCATATTTTGTCTTATTGGCCAATTAACCATATTCCAATGATCTTGCTTCGCCCTACTATCCCACAAGCAGATAAAACAAGGGTATTTTGTGTACCCACCTTGCTGCCTAAGCAAGAAGTTGACCATTTTTAGATCAACACAAATGGAAAACTGATGTTCTTCATAGGATAGTTTCTGTAGTACCAACTTGATGTTTTGATATTCTTCCTCAAGTTTTGTTGAGTGGGCGATAGGAATTGACGCATATCGGTTGCCATTGTGTAGCAAAACACACTTTAAGCTTCTACTGGAACTGTCTATGAATAGTCCCCAATCACATGGAACAAATTGTATTCCCATTTGACGAAAAAGTCCGAGAATGTTGTTGCAATAAATAAGATCTTCATCTTGGCTAAAGTAAGGAACAAGTTTCACCTCTAGTGTTCTATAAATGGTTATTTTTATATCTGGTTATAGACAGTTTTTTTCTTTTAATCTGGATGCCAGAAGTTCAGATGCTTGCTTTGATAGACCGAGATCCCGTATCAGGTCATTCAGTTCTTCTTGAGAGAACTGATGTGGTGTTGATTGTATTTCCTGCTCATATTCACTTCCACTGCTGCTGTACTGGTCCTTAATTTCTTCTTCTTCTTCCGCCATCAGAACATCCGGCAGTCTTGTATATACTGGTACGGGAATCTCTTCGCTATGTGGCACAGGTCTTCGTGCTGCTTCTAAATCAGGATAATCCCATTTGCCTTCCTTGTGTTTGTTAAAACCTTTTACATTAACTAAACAAAAATAACAATCATTATGGTGGTCCACACCATGGGCACACCAAATTTCAAACTTTTTCTTTTTTCGTTTACCCACTATCGTAAACATTCGACACACATTTTGCACACTATATGGGGAGCCCAGGACTTGTCTTGGTCTCCAAGCTATACGCCGAAATAAGCTTGATAAGCTTGTCTAACAAAATCTGTGATATTTTTTCTTTGTTTCGCTACAGTATATTCGCCACAAATGTAGCAGAAGACATTAGGGCTGTTCAAACAGATTCTGCGTCAAGAACTCATTCCTCTGAAAAAGAGTAACTTTAGTTAAAAATATAGGTACAAATATTCGTCACATGTACTCCTACCTTCCACTTGACGTCTATTAAATTTAAATAACTTCACTAGGTAGGCAATAAGAACTAAATACACAAAATACGTAAGAAAAGCACAATAACCGCGACGCTAAGTCTTAGTAGAACAACTGCTTACGCTGAACTGACAGTTAAAATCAAGAGACACAAGACAAACTAGTGCACGCACTGATCACGTGATCAGCAGTCGGCACGTGGTACGCTCACTAAACAGGGTCAAACTCTCGTTTCTGCGTAAATTTCTTGTTCTTAAATTATTCTTAAAAAATAAAAAGCATATGTTATAGCTAAATTCCTTAAAAAATTATGTATCCATTACCTCAAAAACTAGAGCCAATTTGGAAAAACTGCTTTTATTTTTGAATTCAGCAGACCTGAATTACCCTATATTCGTTCAAAAATACTTGACAACAAATTTTTTTTAAATTTTGTACGTCGGTGTTATTCTTACATGTTTCGAGTTTACGCTTAATTTTATAAAAATTATGAATAGTCCTATATCAATATTTCATCGTTTTTGGGATATTTAGCTTAATATTCTTCCAAAAATTAATGTTACACTCCCAAGTTGATTAGGCACAATTTAATTCATAATTGAAGAACAATTGCTAGTCAATTGATGTAGGACAAATCATTAATAGTACCTATTTGTTTCAATCGTGCATTATACTAAATTTGAATCTCAATTTTGTTACAAAATATGTCGCGAAACTCAATTTTTCCGAATAAAAGACTATAAATTTTCGATTTTCGAAGTTGTTGAAATTTTGATTTACAATTTCCAAAAATTCGGAAGAAATATGTTTTTACAAAATTAACGCAGCATGCTGTTATTCTAGTTCAGTTTTATCCACCCCTGTTTTATATCATCGTTTTCTCCTCTTGATATATGACAGTTTATACAACGCTCTTCGCCTCGTTATCTCTCATCCTCCCGTTATGAAAACAATATGAATTCCAAACCACATTTTTTCCCGATTCGTTTGATGTGTAATTACTTTTTTTCATTCGTTCCTACGAAAAGCACCGGCTCCCACTCGCTCGATTCTTTCCATAGCTTTATTTGATTTCGGCATTTATTTATTGCTTCCCGAATGTTTTGGTTGACCTCGAATTATTAGCGTGATATCGTATAGGCATTTATTACTTTTGATACGTGTATGTATGTTTATCTTTAAGTGGGGGATTTTATTGCTAAACCTATTATTCGTTCAAGTACGATCGATACAAAAAATTTTTATGATGTCATCACATAATTTATTTGTTTGGAAATCGTTACTCATAACAAATTCAATTTAATACCCAATCACATATTGATTGACGTAAGTACTAACTGCAGTAAGGACTCATAGGATTCAGCAAATATGATGTGCTTCTAGTTTATTATTGAAGCTTCGTTGGAGTTTGGAGAGAGTGTAGTGTGACAAGTAACCCACTAAACAAGAAACATAACAAGTCTTTTTTGTGATGTTCTTTTTGGAGACTTTTCGTGATGTTTATTTAAAACGTTAATAAGATATCTCCTAGATGTCTTAATTTTATTACCAACTCTATTAACATCCATGTCATGTAAATAAAACAAATTTTGATGTACACAGTAATACTTGAATTCGTAGTTACATACACATCCTATGAACTTCTTTTTAGTAACTTCCTATAGGAAACATTCATACGATGCTAATTTGTATACTTCTCACTAATGTCACATACAGAACGTTACTGTAATACAGTAATACAAATTAACATGTTTCTAAGATGATCACATGTTGCAGTTACTTTTACATTTTTCGAAATAATTTTTATTAACATCGTACTTATTACGTCTGTACGACGTTAGTTCATAAAACTCTCAGTAATATCTCATATTAAACATCACAGCAACATGAAAAAGGAGAAAACAGAAGAGGAACTGATGAACGAAACATACAGTAGTTATCTGAGGAAACAAAAATGACAAGCATGAAATGGCGGATGGTTTTCAGTTATGTGTTATAGTTATATTTTATTTGCAGGGAGCACATATTTTGCAAGTAGTACTTGAATAAAGTGGTCTTCGTTTTCGTTAGTTCCTACACAGCTTCAGTTTCTATACTTAGTTATAATTCTTGTTATAATGGACGAACAACAGTTGTTATCGGCAAGTACCTATTCCAAAATCATAATTATTAAAACTTAATACTCATTCAAGACTTTAATCGGCTATTGTACATTGAAATTCCAGGTGGCGGAATTGTACACTAACATTATTTAATAGAGTTTACAAAATAAGGGTCTTTTTCAACTTTTAAAATATTTTAGTTAGTTAGTATATTTTAAAAACGATTCACAATATTTCAAATCCTAGATATGCATTATACCCTAAAAAAAACTTAATATTGCAATAGGGTAGATATTATTATTAATAATACAACATGCTCATATGTTGGCAGATATTTTAATCTAGAAGAAAATATTTTCAATGTTCAAAATGTTTCAGAAGCTACTTACATAAATAAAATAAAAAACAAATAATTGGTAATTATGTACAGAAAGGGGAATAACTATTTCAGATAGTCTGATACAGACATTGTATTAAACAGTACAAAAAATATTGAATCGAGTATATCTAGTTCTAGTTTTTGTAGTAGTAGTCATAGCCATCAATGTAGTTTTGCAGGTTTAGAACATTTTAACATTAATACTAACAATTATTGTGAACAATTAGAGACTGTTTAAGACTTTAAAAACAGAAATTTCTGTTAAAAAGCTCATTTCCATTTGAAAATACAATGAATACAATAAATAAGCTGTAGATGTCCCTTACAATGGTAACTATATTAATCTAGTTGAAGAATATGTGACTTATGACACTGAATGCTCCAGTCAACAAACAGAATTCGATTATTTATTATTGTAGAAACACAGCTATTGGATACTCAATTGGATACAATTAATTATAAACTCATTTAACTTGATAATGTGTTCATATTCCTTCTTCATTAGTAGTTTTTTTTGTATACAGTGTATTAATAATGCTTAGTTTTCATTAAGTTACAATTCCCCGATGTTAATATACAATATGTTCCAGGATGAAAATAACAAGATGAGAATAGTATATTATTTTATACAGAAGAGAAGTATGAATTTTCATAGCACAGCTGAATTTACCTGCGAAACGGAGTGATGAATGTAGTAGAAGGTAAATCATGAAAAGTCACTTCTCGAAATAAAATATGTTGTTACTCCTTTGAAGAGCTTCGCATGTAACTTGTGGAAAATAGGTCCCAGTCAATTGGCTGAAAATCAAGTTTGATGTAGTTTATGATGATCGATCAAAGGTCTCCATGGGTACAATTTGATCTAAAGTAATTGTTTCATTAGCTGCTGTTCAGAATACCTTCAAATGTTTCACAGATAAGGATTTTGAAGTGTACGTTATGGAATGGTTGAGGCATTCGAAACAGCGACTCTTTCGTGAGAAAAAGTAATTGTAAGTAAACGATAGATTATTCTTTAATCAGATTGGATTTCTGTTGAATTAACGTAATGTTTCATAAAATCTTTATGGTGTAAAATTTTTATTAGTTTTAATATTATTAAAAAACTATTCTAATAAATTTTCTGTAAACTAGCTGTAATGTATGTGTATCCGTAAAACTTTATTAATTCAGTTTCAAAGTATGTTACATTATGGCAACTACAGATTAATATACCCTTTTTATTTCTTGCTTTCACTGAATGCGTTCAATAGTTTCCACTTTCCACACTTGTTATATAATATGCTTACACAATTTTATTTTCTTTAGGTTAGATTCCTGGACAAGATATTTTTTTTCTAATTTTGTACCTGTTTTTTCAAATTTATTGTACTGTTCATTAAAAGTGAATAAACGTTTTAAATCCTTTATTGCTTTTTTTGCTATTTTATTTTAAATGTACAGGATGAACAACTGTAGGCCACATTTCAGAAAAGAATCATGGTACAACTTTCAAAAACATTTCCTTTAGGCAAGTGATACTGAAAAATTGCTGGAAAATATTTTGCAGTCTCTAAAATATCCGCTAGGGGTGGAATGAACACTCGAAAACATAATACTCCAAAAAAACATACTAAAGGTGTCCTAAAAATACAATTTTTGAAATCTTGATGAGATTATGAATAAATTTAATTAAGGATATTTTTTGCCATTATTCTTCAAATAATGGGCGGGGAAGGTTCAAACTTATGAACAAATGTATAACTTTTTCGTTTTTTAACCGATATTAATGATTTTAGGTGCATGTAAAAGAGTTTTTCTGTTTAATAAGATTGATAACAAAATTAGATAATTTTGTATCCACTCGGAAATTTCAAATGTAAATTGAGGCATTTTTTTAATTTTTAGATCTGATAACGTAAATCCCTTTCCATCTGAATTTAAAAAATATCTCATTACATTTGAAATTTCCTAGGAAAATCGGAAAATTGTCGACTTTTTCACATAGCGTTGACAAAATTGCCCAATTTTGTTATTTTTGTTAAGCATATCTTATTAAAGAGGAAAAATTCTTTTAAATGACGCCTAAAACATTGATATCGATTAAAAGAAAGTGTTACGACATTTGTTTTTAGGGTTGAACCTTCCCCCACCACTTACTTGAAGAATAAAGACTAAAAGTCCCTAACTACATTTTTTCATAATCTCAACAATATATCAAAAATTGTATTTCTAGGATACCTTTAGTATGTCTTTTTTGGAGATAATCACAGTATTATGTTTTTAAGTGTTCATTCCACCCCATAGCAGATATTTTAGGAACTCAAAAATATTTTCCAGCGATTTTTCAGGGTCATTTTCCTGAAGGTATTTTTTTAAAGTTGTACCATGATTATTTTTTGAAATATGGCCGACTGCCGGCGTTCTTAGTTGTTCACCTTGTATTTGCTGATTAGGCACAGAAACATCTATAGGATGTCATCTAGAATGTTTGAGGTATATTATTTAGAGGTTTAAGTAATGTCCATACAACATATAAGAGAATAAACTGTATTGTTTTTGAAATGTCGCATTTAGATCATTGATAAGATGTTATTTTTTAGACATAGCATTAACATTGACAAGAAGTTAAAAGGCATTTCAGAATGTAACAGAAATGTTGTTTTTAGTTCGTTATAAAGAGTTCCTTTTGTGGAAGTTCTAGTAACATCACAGTAATGTAAAAAGGCAGCGCTTTAACATCGCTGAGAAGTTAAGTTGAAACATCACAAAAGTTAACAGCCACAAGCTGGGCATAAGCGGTTGTATAGGTGTGCATGTGATGAAAACAAGAGGGAAAAAGGAAGAACATTAATACAATGGGATGTTGAATTAACATAACTGTAATGTTTAATTGCATAGAGGTTAAAGAAGCAACCATTAAGGCGGTAATGATGAATGCCACAGCGGACGCAACAAAAACGATCATAGCAGCGGGAAGCTTTGAAAACACGCAAGTAGTACTATCTACGCTAGTATCAGTAGAAGGCATAGTAAGCCAACAACAAGTTTTACACATGAAGGACAATAGGAATTTCTTCGGGAAGTTAGATTTTGACTTTAGGAACAATCATAGGAGAGGACGCAACAGAGGATTTCACAACGGCAACCCCACAGGAAGGACATTCAGACAGTATAATCCAGGAAATGGTTACGGCAGATACGCAGATTTCAATAAGGAGAGGAAATTTAACGAGAATGGCAATTACAATAATCACAATAACAATAACGAAAGAATATGCAAGATAGAAGATAAAATTGAAGAAATGAGCAGACAAATAGCACAGTTAAAGAAAGAAAACTACGAATTAAGGATGGAAAATATGGAACTCAAGGAAAAAACAGAATTTTTGCAAGGAAACATGACACAGACCCAGAAAAATGTTAGAGAGAAGAATTTGATAATACATGGTATAGAAGAAGGCAACGAAGAAGATGAGGTTAATAACACAGTAGATGTTAAATCAGATATTTTGAAATGTAGAAGAATAGGAAATAAAAACAGTAACAAAAATAGGCCAGTACTAATAACGATGAAAGACGTGAATAAGAAAGTAGAAACTTTGGAAGGAACGAATAAATTAAAAGGAAGAAAGATATATATTGATGAAGATTAACCAAAAGATATATTGGAACAGAGAAAACAGTTAATAAGATATATGAAACAGGCGAGAGAAAGTAGAGCAAAAGCTAAGATAATTGATAATACATTAATGATAAATGACGTATATAGGCTAAAAGAACTGGAAGAGAGGAAAAATCAATGAGAAATACATACAGGATGGAATAATCAACATATAAGGAAAATAACGAGACTAATCCGAAAACTTTGAATAAAATTTTTAGCGATAAAAGTTTTAATCAACTAAGAGGTAAATGAATTCGAAACTCACGAGAATAAGACTTGATTTGGAAGAATACGATTTTGAAATACAGTACGTCAAAGGTGTAGCGAACTACGCAGATAGTATATCAAGAATATCCATAGAAGAGCTCAAGGATTTGTACATAAATAATTCACATGTCTTGGCAATCGGTGGAAGGGGGCAAGATGATCACGATAGGAACCTTGAACGATTTCTAAGTGCAGCAAAGAAACATAATTTAACGTTGGACTGGATCAAATTTCTAACAAGTCTATGCGTCCAGACTCAGATAGATTCAAACCATTACAGGAGCTGCCTCTTTCTTCTGACGCTTCAGCCATGAAACGCGCACAAGGGATGTTCTCTCATTACTCAAAATGGGTCCCAAGATATTCCGACAAGATAACGAGTTTGGTTGACTGCAAATCTTTCCCTATTCTACCGGACTCGCCTGTAGCTGGAAATTTTCGGCTAATTAAAGAAGACATAGCCAAGTCATTACTCACGACAATTCAAGATGATCTACCACTTACAGTTGAAACTGACGCATCGGGCATTGCTGTAGCGGCTACTCTTAGTCAGAATGGGCGCCCCGTAGCGTTTTTTTCAAAAACCTTATCCGATAATGAAAAACGGCATTCTGCTATAGAGAGAGAGGCCTTAACGATCGTTCTATCGTTGAGGAAGTGGCGTCATTTCTTACTAGGTAGACACTTTCAGCTGCTCACGGACCAAGAAGCTCTGTCGTATATCTTCAATTCCCGACTTACAAGCAAAATAAAGAATGACAAGATCCACCGCTGACATCTTCTACTCCTTCGACATTCAGTACAGGCCTGGGGCCCTATTTTTGAATCACATTCGACAGTTTTCGTATGCGAGAAATGTGGACATACGAAGTCGTATACGAAATCGAAACAACTACTTTTGAACTTCCTTCGAGACGATATTACACGACATAATGAAAGTGTCGAATAATTATATGGAAACCGGGCTTTTCCAGTTTTGCCAATAGACATAATCACTCTTTTATTTAGTGAAAATAAAAATGTCTCAGCTTTCTGTCAAATGGTTGGACATGTCGTGATTGGTTTTTGGGGTTAGGTCTAGGTATTTATTGTTACGTTAAAAGTTAATCCCATTTTATTTAATAATATGGACAACAAAAAAGTGTACGCAACAAGCGAACAACGCGAGACCTTGATAGAATTTATTGGGATTATTATTTTACGACAATACCCATGGATAATTTGGAAAAATGGAATTATGTACATGAGTAGATTGATTGATGGTATATCTATTAAGTAATTATATAATAAGATTTTACACAAGGAATGAGGCAAAAATACATTAGGTTAAAAGAAACAATTTTTTTGATTTTATAATGTATAATAATCCATATGAGTAGATTCCACTAGTAAGGGTCGAGACAGTTAATTTCAATAATCCATGTATTTAAGTAATATTTACTCTACCATATTTCTGTGTACTTAGGGTTAAATTTGCATATAAATGTCAGTAGAATCATTTAACGAAATGTATGAAGATCTTAATGACTTTTTGAGGAATCTTAAGCTATTGATAGGCGTAATAATTAGAAAGAACTAACAAATCATTAGTTAAGTTAAGTGAAATAGAAACTGAATTTACTTTGGGTAGAACTAAATTCAACGAAGGTAATTATGAATATCACAACATCAACCATTAGAAGTTTAAGTAGTCTGTGAATTAATGAATGATAATTTTATTTGGCCATTTATTATTTATTTACATATCTAACACACCGATGAAGAAAAAATATAAAAATAATCTTCAAAGTTTCACAATTTGATAAAATGAAAAGTAAATTCTAACAATAAACAGAAGTAATTGAATTCTTTGTAAGCAATTATCTGTAAAGTATTTTAGGAGAACAAAAGAGCAACGTTACTGATGTGGATCTAATAAATAGGAGATGTCGTCGACGTTAGCCATTCAGAGTCGACCTTCGTCTCGATCTTGTAAAAGAAAGGGGACGCGACGTATATCGCTTAAATAAGAAGGACCTATAAAAGAGATGCTGTAATTCAGATGATTTAATTGAGCAGAGGCGTACACAAATATTTAGTTATCCTGAATTTGTTTATCCTTTGACGTCAGTGGTCAGTACCACACATCATTCTACATTTTAACATATCTATTTACAAACAGAAGAACATACTGACAAAAACACATTCACACAGTATCTATTTTGTCGGTCGTTTAGACATTTTTTCAAATAAGTAATTTGTACTGGAGAGAGGAGGTGTCGATCTGTATTTTTGCCGCACGCATTATACAATGGTTCGCTGAAGAGAACTTAGCCGCTTGCGGTTTTTAATGGCTTGGTTAAAGCCACACACTTCAGTTCTTCACTTCAATGAAGTTTTTTCACTTATATAACAAACAGTATTATCGGAGTGAATTTTTCAGTTCATAAAGTGCTCTCTGAAAATTCGCCGAATCACCTAATCTTAGCCGAACTTCCAGATATCTCGCGTCCAGGTGGTACGGTGACTGAAGAGCGTCATGACCAAAAACATTCAACTAAAGATGGACTACCTAAGTCCAAATAACATTAGTTTGAAGTATTTATTTACACGGACAACAAAATCACAAAAGTCCATAATTAGTGCGCAATTAAAAATTAAATTGTTAACAACGTAAGAAGACATATTAACATTAATTCTGAAGCCGCCTTCTATTGAATTAAAATATTATTATATGCTAGTAAAAAATGAATCGAATTTATAGATTTACCACGAAAAAATTATCGTCAACGTGACATCCCTGCTATTCTATGATCAACAACGTACACTATTTCATTCATTATATGCCGACAGTATGTTTAAAGGCGCTTGGAGGTTATCGCGGAAGGTTTTTTTGCTGTTTTTCGTAGAGTTTTTTCTGATTTAGAGTTGTTCGTAAGGTACTTAGTGAAAAAAAGTGTAATGGCAAAGTGCATAGAGTGGAAATTACAGGTGCAAACAAAACATTCCACGTGTTAATGAATATATATTTTGGGCACCATTTTTCTTTTCCTCATGGGCGTACATATACTGTAGAAATAAATGAAAAAATATTTAATAAAGGAAAGGAAGGTATTATTTCCCCTAATAAAATGTGTAAACAATCTGCAATAAACTATAAACATTTCTAAAATTATATTTTATTAGTTTTTTGTTGAAAAATAAACACTTGTAGACTCTTGTCAACCTATTTTTATCAACTTAAGAATTTTAGCAGTGTACGGCTTTTATATAATGAATTTAATCATATTAGTTCATAGGAATAATAGTATATTATACACCAAGGTGGTGTATATACATTTTTTTCCACTACTAGCCAAATTTAAGACAAAAATAAATTATAAAAAAATTTCTTATAAAATCATGTAGGTATAATTGGTATAATTTAATCACATAGCAATAGAATACCATTATTCCTATAGTTCATAATCACCAATATTAAGTGCAACGAATTAACGAAACCAATTATACGATCACATCCAAAAATTTCACAAAACGTGGTTTATGTTTTACTTTGAACGTTGAACAATTACAGCGGTAGTGCGTTCACAACACTTGGGTACAAAGTGAGCGTTCATAAAACATTTAACATATGCTTCACCATAGAAAAAGTAATATATTATTTGTCTATGTGGGTCAAGGATAGCTACCAGTTTCTATCAACAGAAGATTTTCAAATTCCACTGGTGATAACGTTGAAGGTAAAAACATTCCTCGATCCTCATTTTTCTAAAATTAAAGGAAAATAAACAACACATTTCAGTGTCAAATTTTGATAGTTTCGATCTACAAATCGTTCAAGCTAATTTCTCCCAGGCGTTTACTCCGTCGTCTGACACTGACACTGTTTTCGCTCCTCACCTCACCCATATATTATGAACGCACTCCTTATGTCATCAGAAATTTTTGGTTGAGCGCGAATTTTAAACTAATGACAGTTTTATTGAAATAATTTTATAGTGTTAGGTAATTTTAAGCAGTAAATATGTTAAACACAATCTCCTGGGTATACAAAATTATGTTGCACTAGGTTTTGTTAAGCTATTATCCCTGAATTCTCAAAACATTTGAATTTGTCCATTATTGACCTAGGTTAACAATAGAAAAAATTATTAACCACTCATAGAGAAATTCAACTTCTCAGTTGGCTAGATGACATGATAATCGTCAACTTCACAGCTAGTAGTGGAAAAAAGCAATTATTTACGGAATAGAATGCTCATGACACAAGATATAAATCAGATATCTCTATACCTTACCAGTATATAGAAATCTGTAAAAAATCCCTTGTAGTAATGGGAATTAAACTTTATAATAGTCTCCCACGACGTTTTAAAGTTATTGCTTTAATGCATAAATTTAAAGAGAAAACTGAAAACCAAAAACATTCAACTAAATTTAAATGTTTTTGTTAAAAACTATAAAACTATATCATTGACATATTCCATACTCGGTTGAAGAATATTATATTTTGAAAATACTCGTTGAATTGTGTCTAAACTCCAACATATACATCATATCACGCCAGCCTCGGTACAACTCGAAATAGCTTGCTCGTCATCCAGCAGATGGACAGCGTCATTACAGATGACCACAAAACAGATCGGAGAGTGGTAATTATTGCAATATTCGAGTCAAATATAGGTAGTGAAAATTCATTGACAATTTACCATCTGATATTCTAGTCAGATAATGAGAAATATACCAGCACCGTGATCTTATTGGTCAAGTATTCCGTCGTTTGCCAGACAAAGACGTACGAGGGTTCCCTTTTGTATTCCGGGAATAGAGAACAAAAACAAATATTAATCATCGAAAATCACTTTATTGTTTTTCAAAATATTTCCCATGAAGATCTATACACTTTTGCAATTGTCGAAGCACTTTTGCCACTCTGATTGAGGTATCTCCAAAACATGCATTCAGAATGCAGCAACCGCTTCTTCAGGTGTCGAAAAACGTTGACCTCTCAGTTTGTTTTTTACGTACGGGAATAAAAAGAAGTCATTCGGTGCCAAGTCAGGACAATACGGCGGATGAATCATCAAATCGATGTTTTGGGTGCTCAAAAATGCAGTTGTTTGAGCCGATGTGTGAGAGCTCACATTGTCGTGGTGAAGAGTGATCCGTCTTCGGCGGTTGGTTTTCCTGATTTCTTGGAAGACAACTGGCAAACAAATGGTTGTGTACCACTCAGAATTGACTATTCTGCGTTGTTCTAGTGATACGGTTGCGACATGTCCAGTTTTTCCGAAAAAACAGGCGACCATTTGCTTGGAACTGCTTCGTACGCGAACAACTTTTGTTGGATTTGGCTCATCTTGAAACACCCATACAGTCGACTGCTGTTTATTTCCGGGCTCATACGCGTAAATCCACGATTCATCACCTGTCTCGATATCATAGACGTGTTTAGAAGCATCGCGATCGTATTTTTTGAGCATTTCTTTCGACCAATCGACACGAGCTTTTTTTTGAGCGATTGACAAATTGTGTGGGATCCAACGCGAACCAATTTTGTTTATGCAATATTGAATGTATACTGGTCCCACTAATGCCTAAGGTTGTCTCAATCTCACGATAGGTCACATGACGATCCTGCAATATCTGTTCGCGCACAGCATCAAAGGTTTTCGGAACAACAACTGATTTTGGACGACCTTCACGAAATTCGTCTTGGAGTGAACTACGACCACGATTGAATTCACCATACCATCGATAAACACTGGTCCTTGATGGAGCTTCATCGGCAAAAATTGAAATAAAGTTCATCCATGCACTGTTGCCGAGTTAATCCACGTCGAAAGTTGTTTAAAATAATCGCACGATTTAATTCCATTTTTGGGCCGAGACGAATGTTTTAAGTTACTTATCTAACTTCACGATAGAGCTGTCAGTTGCCAGATTGCAACACTAGGGTTGACAAATCCCGAAACATAAAAGGCAACCCTCGTACTTATCAACTCGTCCAGAAGCATAGTCGGCAACGACGTGTTTCAGGCTGTACGTTTCCCTGTAAACAATGATGGTTCGGCGTTTGTAAGAGAGAATCAAAGCCAAACGTGACTATCCGTTATCAAAAGTAACAATGCAGCTCCAACAATACTCTGAGAAGCTCAAATTTCACAAAAATTTCATGTCGAATTCGGCAAACCATCTGGTGTCGCTGAACGATCTGATGTATGGCAATTTGAAGTGAAAAGCAAACATCTACCAGAACAATGGAACCACCTAAACGTTAACTCATGTTTCGATTAACATCTTTGCTCCCAAATTTCCCATCCTTATTTGGTTATACCGTGCTGAAGAGGCAAATGAGCCAGAAACATGCATGTCCGCGGTTACCACTCTGTTTCAGTAGCCCTTTTTGTATGAATTACCTATGAATCTCTTTGTTGTTGTTGTTACCATATCACGCGATATTCCTACGTCTTCGTTGTTATTTACTATGGGTCGGAAGCTTCATGGCGGGGGGGGGCTATATGCGCCTCCGTGTCGATCTTGTTTGTTGTCCTGAAAACTCGGGATCTTCCAATTGAAGGTACAAATGAGCGTTTGGTTTCCCTGCTGAAATCCGTTGTTTCCTGTTTTCCCATATTTCGATTAACATCTTTGCTCCCAAATTTCCCATCCTTATTTGGTTATACCGTGCTGAAGAGGTAAATGAGCCAGAAGCATGCATGTCCGCGGTTACCACTCTGTTTCAGTAGCCCTTTTTATGCGTGAATTACCCATGAATCTCTTTGTTGTTGTTGTTAACATATCACGCGATATTCCTACATCTTCGTTGTTATTTACTATGGGTCGGAAGCTTCATGGCGGAGGGGGGGCTATATGCGCCTCCGTGTCGATCTTGTTTGTTGTCCTGAAAACTCGGGATCTTCCAATTGAAGGTACAAATGAGCGTTTGGTTTCCCTGCTGAAATCCGTTGTTTTGTGTTTTCCCATGTTTCGATTAACATATTTGCTCCCAAATTTCCCATTCTTATTTGGTTATACCGTGCTGAAGAGGCAAATGAGCCAGAAACATGCATGTCCGCGGTTACCACTCTGTTTCAGTAGCCCTTTTTTGCGTGAATTACCCATGAATCTCTTTGTTGTTATATATATATATATATATATATATATATATATATATATATATATATATATATATATATATATATATTGAACAATATTATATAATGTTAATTATTTTAATTTAATTTTAGATATATATATATATATATATATATTATTTATTTTTAATTTGATTTGTTTGAATTTGATTTGGCTAGCTCAGTTATTAACTAATTATATGATATTGTTCGGGAGCATGAGACTCATTCTACCCTTCGAGTTCTGGCTTTGTTTGATTTATTATGCTTAAGTAAATGAAAAGAAACACAGTACTTTCAATGATTTAATTTTTTAAAAGAAATTTTTATTTAAATATATATAAAACAGATACGCCTATGACATTACCAAAACCATAGTCATAAATTATAACATACACCATCCTATGCGCATGCTCAAATAAATGCGACTGGATACGAGAAAAACCGAACGTTTCTTAGAAACACTTTGCATCTGCGTGAATATCCGATGTATCATAGAATCGTTGCCGTTATAATGCTGGTGATGGAGTTTGTATAAAAGAATTTATGTTTGGAAATTATATACATACAGATGATAAAAATGTTCAGAAGAAATAGGTTACAAAATTATACATACAATTGGAAATATTATATGAATGGATTATGATGCATTTTTCTCAACGATTTGAAATAAAGTAAGTACAACCATTATTTTATTACAGAATAGGCCTTTTTAAATAATATTGAAATTTTATCTATTGAATAAACTACATAAAGTCTTTTTTTCTTCTTTAGATAGATCGATCATATAGACGCAAGAATTATTATACACATGGAAATAGTCAATGAATTTATATTAGTTAGTTATTATTATTATTATTATTATTATTATTGGCCAATAATATTTAAAGAAACACTGACCTGAAGTCTGGATTCTGGATCTAACTCGTCTGGAAACAGGAATACGCCTTCCGAAGTCCAAGCTGCGTAATTTCTTTAGAATTTTGGATATTCTCACGGAAAACTGGATACATACACATGTGAGTGTTCTTAGTTTTATATTTACAAGGAATCTATAGCTTTGATCATTATATTTAGTGATTTTACTTTAAATTTGTTGAAAAATTGTTCATTACCTCCTCGCTACTTCGACGCCAAAAACCAACTACCAACGCTTCACCTCGATCGTCAATTTTTTAATCAACAAATAAACTATTGTTTCTCAGCTCACTAATTTTCAATAAAGTTTTGTTTCTTTTTAATTTATCAAAATTTGTCCTGTCATTTTTACACCAATCATATTCTTTCTGGAGCTGTCGAATTATATTCACAATTATAACACTCTATGAAAGTTTTTGGAGACATATATGAATGTGAATTTCACTTGAAAATTATCTGTTTTCTTTTTAATTCAACGAATTTCAATGCAACATGTCTTTTACAAATAGTGAAATTCATGGTTATGTTTCTATATTACAATGTCTAGTTTTATTTGATATTTGTGACAACTTGAAAATAATATTTACATTTATGAACATAAATTCTTTTATTTATCATTTATATATATTTTGCTTTTGTTATTTGAGCTATCCAAATTCTCTAGATGCAAATATTCACTTAAATCCATCACCATTTTATGATTCATTGACTCCATAAATTTGATATCAAATTTTGCCATATAAATTACCTTTATGTCATTTATATTTTTCTTCTAAACTTATCTAATTTTTTATACTATAAATATGAATATGATTTATATTATTCTGTTTAACTAATTTTTATATTAAATTAGATCACTAAAACTTGTTTCTTTTCAGAGAAACAGCTGATTCCTTCCCGACAAACACATATCCATATTGGGCAGATTTAATGTTCTCTTCTATACTTGTTAAGCGTTTTCAAAATTCAGACAATTATTAAGGTAATTTCTTTATATTTATTGTTTCTCTTTTTAATTATTATAAATAAATTATTTAATATATTCTGACTGTATATGCATTTTTACTTATGATTGTGGTTTTCAATGTGTTTTTAATCCATTTTAAATATTAAGCAAAATAGTCTCAGACAGCTGATGTTCTTTAATATATAAGATATACGGTTCAATATATATTTATATATATATATATATATATATATATATATATATATATATATATTATAATTGATTATATTTTATTATTTATTTAATACAGTATTATTTAATATAGTATTCGTTTTACCTCGGCTAGCTCAAGTTATTTTTTTTTAACTGTTATATTTATATTTATTTATCTCAGTCGAAAGTATGAGACTCCTCCCTTTGAGTTCAGGATGCATTAATACCAGTAATTGACAAATTTAATTCAAACCTTACCTTTTTCCTTGTAAAATCTTTTTTTTATGAAAATTAATTTCTGAAGTTTCTCCTATATAAAATTATTGAAATATGTTAACAATAGAAAATTTTCTGATGGATGTGATGAGAATAAAATACCAACACTCAAATGTAAACAATTTAATAAATTATTATGAAAATTAACAATAAGATTTAAACATTGAAAATTGTGTTTTTGTTCCACCCTATATCAGATACATTTCTCAGTATAAGAATGTTCCTATCAGTGCGTCGGCGCATAAATCTGAACGCATGCGCTGTTATAATTGAAACGATAGGAGGATACTCTCCCCTCTATAAGAAATAGCTTTACTGTTAAACACACTACCAGCGCGTCTATAATGGTGAAACAGTTTTAATGATATAAAATTTAAATAATCAATTACATATAAGTATACTTAATTAAAATTATGTGAGTGAGTTGAAAGTGAAGACGGTAATAGGCAAATAGTTATTCATGCTGAAGATAAAAGAAAGAATGAGAGGTTATGTGAAAATTCATGATGCTCGTGAACATATACAGTGAATTATATTATATCAAGTAAGTACAAATATTATTATTAACTAAAACTGTTTAATTCTCAATTGAGATAAAATTATGATGCATCATATGATAACTGTTCTTGGCCATTTAATGAATTTATTCAATTTGAACGTTCTGATAAATTTTTAATGTTCACTTTCTTTATAAAGAATTATATGGAATTCCAATGAATGTAATTGTAAAGACACAGACCTTAATATTGAATTCTCTGCCGGGCTGCAACTCGCATCTCCAAATTCTTGTAGATATCTCTCAGGAGATATTCACTTTCTACACTACTTCATCCTTACACAGGATTATAAACAATAGTTAAATGCTTTGATTTACCTTTGATTGTGTTTTTTAACATTTATACCAATTTCTGATACATTTTTAAACAAAGAGTCTCTCTATCGACGCTTCCTCTCCATCACCCCAAAACTCTCTTCTCTTGTTTTTAAAATCAACAACCTCCTCGCTTGATTAATCCAAAGCTCACTTATCTGTTATTTTGAATAAAAAATTGTCATTTCGAAGTGTTTTAGTTCTAAATCTGAATTATTTAATTTAATTGTTCTGGAGGATATTCACACTAGTTCACTATTATTTCTATTGTATGAAGGAATATATATCATGTCCTTTTTCCATAATACAATAGCTAATTTACATATAAACATGTTGTTTAGATATTTTTATAAATAATTATTTTTACAAAAACTACAACCTAAATTATTAATTTACCTATATGTAATTGATCCTTGATCTTATTTTATATCATATAAACTATTGATTATTTTTGTTTTTGATATTATTTTTCAGTATGCAATAAATAATCAATAAAATTAAGTTGGCAATTATAAATTTACTAAGATTCATTACTTCCTGTTTATTAATTTCCCTTTCATAAGTTTGAGCTGCGTTCCATCTATCTTTTCATATACAGTTTTCAACTCTTTATGAAATTATAAACTTTTACTATTGGAACATGTGTAATTATGCTAATCAAACACTAGACTAAATATTCTTTTTTTTTAATTCTTTTAGGTTTCAAGTTATAATATGGCAATTAATATCTACAGATATTCCTACAGCAGTGTTCAGCACATTGTGGAACTCATTGACTTTGACATATATTCGGAATTACTTGTGCAGGTAACTTTTTGTATTTAATTAAATAATATTGTGTTTGGTATTTGTTCTCATAATCCTTTTTAAAATAATCACATTCATATTTAATAAGATTGATACATATTTCACTAATTTTTATATAACTTTATACTTAAATTGTCATTTTCTTGCTAATGGTTGTGTCTACTGACACACCTCCCGTGATAATCTATACTTTTTATGATAATTATTTGTGTAAATTTGTTTCCAGAACTAGGTAACTAGTTCAATTTATATCTATATATATATATATATATATATATATACCGACAAAAAAAAATTACTGTTTATATAGTGACGTTTTATGGTTTGATTTACATGCCGTAGACAGTTTGTATTGAGCTTGTTCGGTGTGGTGGTTTTTGTGGAGGTGTGCTTGCGTCACTTGGGAACTACTGTTGCCTGTGATAACCATCAAAGCATCTGGTGGCTGTGGCAAAATATCCCACCCAAGTAGTTAAAGCTTTTGGTGAGGTAACAAGTTTGCATAAGATTTCGCATTGTATTCGTGGAACAATAAACCTTTTATTATTGTTCTATTCAATTTTTTGCTTTAGCGAATCGTTCAGTTTGACCAGCATCAGAATTGATAGTTGATTACTTTACAATTTTTGTAGACAACCTGTTTGTGATTCCCAGTAATGATGCACTTCAAAAATTGGTAGTTTCATGACATTTAAGATGTAACTCACACGATGAACAGTCGGGCTCTATCAATTTAATTACACAACAAGCTCGCAAATTATTTTGTTATTCACTTAATGCTTTTGTTTTGTCCTCCGTTGCAAAAATAACATCAATAGAATTTTTGTTTTTATTAGGGATGTATTTGGACGAATCTGAGATAATACTCCGATCTTGAAAGTACATAGCCTCTATCTTTATTAATCTCATTCAACAAACCATCATTACTACATGAAATGCATTTTAAAACTATTGAAAATATCATTCCGTTTTAAATGAGACATTTTCCTTTTCATGTGATAAGGCTTTTCATATTTTGTTCTGATACTTCCTAGTCAAATACCAAATCATTCAATTCATTCACAACAGTTATATAATGTCACCACTGATGTTCTCAGAATATGGTGGATCATATTCTAATTATAATGGTATAATGAGAATAAATGAACTACACATTTCAGTAAATAATTTTTTATTTGAAATTACATTAGTTTACATACTAAATTTATTTAAATTCCTTGTTAGGTTAATAATAAATAAATTATTAGATAATCCTTTGGCATACATTTGCACTACAGTTGACAGAGAAAACCTAAAGAGTCCAGAAGTTTTTTAATATTTCTTGTCGATAAGGGAAACAAACAAAAAAGGACGTTTTAAGTAAGATATATATATATATATATATATATATATATATATATTCACATTTATTTGAAAAGCATATTTAAATTTTTTATTGTAGTCTTGTCCGATTTTAAATTGAATTGATGTTCAAAAGTGACGCAAAATCCAAATAATATAATATTTACGAAATTGTTAATTGCTGAGTATTATATTGATGAAAAATTCTTAGACTCTTTGGTTCAAACATATTTACATTTTTTTTAATATATACATTTTCGTGAAATATGTACAGTGTTTTGCTAACATAGTAATTGCTTAATTTAATATTATATAAATCGATATCCGAAAATATCTGTTACAATAGTAAACTTATGTCAATTTTTTCGTTCAACAAAATTACATTTTCTCCATCACCAAGAATAAGAAGTTATAAATAAGAATGGTAGTTTCTATTGTTGAAATTCAATACAATCATGTAAAGAAACGCAATTGTATTTTATAAATGATAGATGGAGTCACTTAGCGAAAATCTATTGAACATTTGAAGCATTTTTTCGGCCAATTTTGTAATTATTATGTCAGATGTCATAGGTTACACGCAGGGACGTATCTAGGGGTTGACAAAAGTGTCTCCCGCAAGAGTGAGGGGGGCGCATAATTAGCGCCAGAAAAACTTCTAAAATATCGAAGATTTTAATTTAATAACTTTAACATGTTTTATAATTTCGATGAAAAAATATTATGACGTATTCTAATTAAGTTAAAAAGAAGTATAATAACATTAGAAATAGTGAGAGTGCTTGCGCTCGAATACTAGAGTATAAAAGTACGTTTTCCTCGGAAATAAAATAATAGTCAGTGACTAATTTTTAGAATATAGGTATCTCAAAAGAGGCAAGGGAAGGGCAATTCCAGTGGCGGAAACAATTCATTTTTAAATAAGTAATGTGTAATTACTATAATGTAATAGTAATAAGTGAACTTAGAGGCAAATATGTACTTTGCATATTTAGCATATTTTATACAAATATTTAGCATTTTTTTAAAGATATAGACATATTATTCATGACAATTTCTTTTAAGACAATAATTTTATTTAAGAGTAGATTTATCAATACATAATCAGTATCGAAAACCGTAAAAATTCTTCAGGTAGGTAGGTATTGTTTGCAGTTCTAGGTAAACATGAATATTTTCGGAAATATCCATTAATGTTTAAGTAGATTTTAGGTAATTTAGTTTTACTAACGACAGGAAACTGGTATTTGAAATTTTTAGAATTGTAAAGAACATATTTTTCTGTAAAATGTTTCAAATATGACGGACAATTTTTTAAATTATATTTCGTATTTGTTATTTTCTATTAGCAAAATATAAAAGGAATCTTTGAGTTTCGAAAGATTTAATAACATGAAAGACATATTAAAAACAGAAGGATGTATTTAGTTTGAAAACCGACTGAATTATATGTTGCTGTAAATTTAAGTTACTCTCTTAAAAGTCGATACTACAGGTGAAGGACAAATAAACAAAGGAGAATATATATTGTTTTATGGAGGGGAAGACAGTCGAGGAAAGAACGGCACAGGATTTATGATAAGCAAAAGAATAAGAAATAATATACTAGATTACACAGTTATAAGCGGTAGAATATCAAAATTAAGATTAAAAAACCACATGGCAAATATTGCAATAATTAATAGTTACGCACCGACGGAAGAAGCAAAAGATGAAGACAAAGATGAATTTTACGAGAAATTGGTAAAGGTATGTGAGGAAACCGCAAGACATGATACATTAATAATTATTGGAGATATTAATGCGAAAATAGGAAAAGAAGACTACTTCAATAATGTTGCAGGGAAGTACACTATACATGAAACATCTAACGATAATGGACGGCGACTATGCAATTTAGCTGAAGAGCTCAACATGTATATTAGCAGCACTAGTTTCAAGCATAAGAAAGAACATAAAATTACATGGATTGTACATGGGACTACTACGGGGAACCAGATAGATCATGTTCTGATAGCAAAAAGAAGATCAAATATGATACAGGATGTAAGATCATACAGAGGAACAAGTGTTGATACTGATCATCAATTAGTAATTGTCAAAATGCAAATGAGAATTGTAAATATAGTAAATAGGACAACAAAATGTAGGAAATGGAACGTGCAGAAATTGAAAAGTAGTAAAAATGAATATGGGGAATAAGTAAAGAAGCAACTACAAAAGAGCAAAGAACAAGATAATATCGATGAACAATGGAAGGAAATAAAAAGAAGTATAATAACGGCAGCAGAGGAAGTGGTTGGTACAAAAGATACAAGACCGAATAATAAATGGTTTGATCAAGAATGTAAAATAAAGATAAAAGAGAAAAAAGAAGCCAGACTAAAATGGCTGCGAACTAAGCAACAAAATTTTTATGATGAATACAGAAAAATAAGAAAAGAGAGCGCCAAGTTGATAAAAGCAAAAAGAATAAAATGGTTAAATGAAAGCATGGAGATATTAGAGAATGATAATAAAAATAATGTAAAATTATATCAATATATAAAGAGACAAAGCAGAAAATCAACTGCAATAAATATCAAGGAAAAAGAGTGGAGTCAATATTTCAAGAATTTATTAACGGAAGAAGATGGGGAGTATGAAGAAGATGATATGACTGATAATGATACAGAGATAGAATACGAAGAAAAACCGACCGAAGAGGAATGCAACGACATAATTAATAAATTGAAACACAACAAAGCAGGAGGGTCAGACGAAGTAATAAATGAGCTGATAAAATATGGAGGAGATGATCTAAGACATAAAATATTTAAAATCATGGAAAGAATATGGGAATCAGAAACAATGCCAAAAGAATGGTCTACTGGTATAATTATACCAATAATGAAGAAAGGAAATCGTAATATTTGTAGCAATTAAAGAGGAATTAGTTTACTCAATACCGTATATAAAATACTAACAACGATAATAAATGAAAGGATAAAAAAAGGTAATGGAATCAAATATAGGGGAGTATAAATAAGGTTTTCGGAAAAGAAAATCAACAGTAGATGCCATACATACTATAAATCAAGTAATTGAAAAATGTTATGAACACAATGTTGGAGTCCAAATGCTATTTATTGACTTCAAGCAAGCTTTCGACAGCTTCAAACGGAGGACAATCATAAAGGATATGGAACAACTAAATGTACCACAATAGATCATACGGTTGGTGAAAATGACGATGAAAGATTCTAGGGCAAAAGTAATGACAAGGGAAGGTCCATCAGAGGAATTTGAGATAAATGCTGTCAGCGGTATTGTTTAACATAGCAGTGGATGGCATAATTAAGACTTGTAATATCAATGGAAGCATAATTAATAAATCAAAACAAATAATGGCATATGCTGATGATTTAACCATAATAGCGAGAGACCGAAAGAGCCTTGAAGAAACATTAGAGAAAATTGTAAAGGAAGCGGGAAAAAGAGGATTAAAAATAAATCAGAAGATAACAAAATATATGGAAATGAAAAGAAAGAAGGAAGTCTACCAACCAGAAGCAGTAAAGTTAAATGAATTCACTTTTGAAGTTGTTAACACCTTTAAGTATCTGGGAACAATTATTAGTAACAAAAACGACACAAAAATCGATATAAGGCAAATAATTCAAGCAGGGTATAGAGCATATAATAAATTTAAAAACATCATGCAGAGTAAGAGAATAAGCCGAGCAACAAAATTAAGAATCCACAGGACGGCGATAAAACCGGTAGTTACATATGCGGCAGAAACTATGAGACTGACAAATGAGGATGAAGAGCAACTAAGGATATATGAAAGAAGAAAAATTAGAAATATTTATGGACCGGTCAAACTAGGGTATAACGAGTACCGAAGACTTATGAATTATGAAATTAGAAATATATTAGAAAATGAGGACATAGTAAACACAATTAAATAAAAAAGGATTCGTTGGTACGGACATGTTAAAAGAATGGAGAAAGGACAGGAGGTGAGGAGAATTACAGAATGGAAACCGAATGAGGAAAGATTACCAGGAAGACCAAAAATTAGATGGAAAGATCAGGTTGTGAAAGATATAAAAATTTTGGGAGCACAAGGCGGGGAGAAACAGATGCAGGACAGAAAGGAGTGGAGAATAATTGTCGAAACTGCAAAAACCTCTAATAAATTGTAGATAAACAGCAAGAAAAACGTGGGATGACCCCCCACAAGATACAGGGTCAAAAGAGCTCAATCTGAGCGGCTACAACTCCAACTGGAGTGTATAGCCTTGTATATATATAACGACAGGAAATTGATATTTGGAATTTTTAGAATTGTAAAAAACATATTTTTCTGTAAAATGTTTCAAATATAACGGACAATTTTTCAAATTATATTTCGTATTTGTTATTTTCTATTATCAAAATATAAAAGGAATCTTTGAGTTTCGAAAGATTTAATAACATGAAAGACATATTAAAATCAGAAGGATGTATTTAGTTTGAAAACCGTAAACAGACTGAATTATATGTTGCTGTAAATTTAAGTTACTCTCTTAAAAGTCGATACTACAGGTAGAAGGGGTTCTGCTCAAACCAGAAGCTAGACAATAAGAATTCTGTTACTTTTGTGCCTTATAGATTTTTAAACACTGGCAAATGAAAAATAAACATCACCACAAATCTTTGGGTTCATTAGTCCTTATCTGAGGTTTCATCGGAATTTGTCTTAGAAACGTCACTATCACTATTTTCGCAACCATGAGTGATAATAAGAGGTTCAACCATAATTTCGATGTGAGTATCCAAGTCCCACATTTTTTGCTCTTCTTTTATAACATGTCCAATACACTTCTTCCAGTTATCTGCTGTCACGCCATTAATAGCTTCACTTAACAAAAGTTTAACGTCATTTAATTTAAATGTGTTTTTTCTCGCAACTTCATCTTTTATCTGAGCCCATATAAGTCCTATCGGATTAAGCTCACAGTGATATGGAGGTAATCGCAATAGAGTTATTCGCCATTTCATCGACAACATATTTAATATATCGGTCTTTATGTACACGGACTATATCAAGCAATTGTACTTTAAGCATATTTTCTTCAAAGTGTATATCTTTTGATTTTATCCAGTTTATTATGTCGGCTTTTCGCCAAGCAGAAGTGGGTATTCTTTCTACTCGCCGACCGAACCGGGCTTCACGCGCACCAATACTGACGAAAACCACTTTTCAAAAACTTCATATCTTCATGATAGTCGCCAGTATTCTTAGATTCGAAAACGTTAAGACCACCATCCAAAAATCCAGAGCTACTACCTATGTGGGTAATAATCTGTTCACGGCCTTTACCGGATGGAGATTTCAAACCTGTCGATAACCCGTCAAGAAATGCTTGCGTGAACTTCTTACATTTGAGTCCTGCCATACTTTTGAGCGCGTGTGTCTCTCATTTAACCAAGTCCCGTCAGTTTAATATATTTCTTTACCTTTAAGCCTATGGTTTTCAAAGGATATTTAGGGTAAAGAATTATCAGCATCTAACTCGGCATTGATTTTCTTCAGGGTTGGCATTTCATTTTTTTTAAAGTGCACTTTCCGGCGAATTACATATTTTATATCATCACCTAAAATAATGTTCTTTATATCTCTAGTTTCCTTTTTTTGTTTGTTGTTATCAACTTCAAGTGCTCTGAAAACTGTCACACGTTTTTGTTAAACTCCCTCGCAATTCTGCTGCGTCCTCCACACACAAATCGGAATTTCGGGCACGAACACTTTCATATAAAGTATAAGGTTTTTGACATTGCTTCTTCGCCCACATTTAAATATATTTTTACTTTTTTTGCAGGAGGGCTAAGACTTATCGAAGGTTCTTCCCGGAATTGTCGATTTCTACCTTCACTAAATAAAATGCAACAACAAGCCAAGATTTCCGCCAGCACGACTATGAACAAAGAAAATGCTGGGAGTGAAATGAATCCATCCTTCAGTGTTGCAAGCTCCGCGCTGTCGTCGATAAATATTAATACAATTACGGACGTCGAACACTAGCTTTCGTTAATTAAAGAATGCGCTTCAAACTTCAAATACTCCCACGCTCTATTGCACGGGTCGAAATAAATTTGGAAGTGGTGTGCGTTTTGTCTTGGTAAGCTGTGTCGCCAGTTAGAAGAGCCGGCCATTTCGAGAGTATAAATTCGAAATACATATATTTTACTGTAGAATATTAAATATTATTTTGAACCGTACTTATTCTACTGTTTCTGAACTAGTGCTGATGTCACTGACTCCTGTTATAGGACTGTCGGTTGTGGAGGACAGAACCGATAGCGGAGCGGAATCGAGTGTCGGTCGACGAATTCGGTCGCGGAGGCAGTTTTAAATAAGATTTTTGTCGTAGTTCGTCGAAATGTGTTGGCCACGGAGGACACATTAACATGAAAAATGTGTGTCCTACTCCTGCTTGAGGAAGAAGAAAATTGCGCCCTTCGTTTATTTCAGTGTCGCAAAAGACGAAAAATAAACGAAATATATTTAAAAAGAAGACAAGAAGGCAAATTTAAATTGTTGATTGAACCACAGTTATCTGACGACGATAACAAATTTAGAGTTGATAAGGAACTTTTCGCGGCATTTTTTTCTCATTTTCATTAAAATTCCGTTCCGCTCTCGCTTGAAATCAAACTCAGAAATTTTGTAGGTAATTCATAAGTACCAGCTGAGATGTTACCTTAATATTGAATTGCATTAAGAATTTACCTTACAATGCCCGTTAGCGTCACATCGTGTGAAACTACATTTAGTAAACTCAAACTTATTAAGAACCATTTACGGTCGAGGACTTGTCAAGCACGCCTGGCTAATTTGGCAATACTATTTATTGAGTACGAAACAGTTGCAAAACTTTGACGATGTCATAAATGAATTTGCTTCAATTAAAGCACGTGAAGTGGAATTTTAAGTGAAAATTTCATGAACTTTTTAATCTATATCAATTTTTTTCTCAAAGTAATGAAACAAGTAGTAAGTAAGCAAAGTAAATAATGTATCAAAATTACCTTCTTCATTGTTATTGTCTTTTAAACCCTGTCCTAAATAAATTTTAAAGTATGGCAACATGCCACCCACTGTGGTTGCAAGTAATGGAGAGTTCCGTTTTTTTTGGAGGGTGGGAGAGGCAGTAGCACAGAATTTCGCTAAGGGCACAGGAATGGCAAGATACGTCCCTGGTTATAAGTTTACCGAGATACGGCCAGTGGCCATCTTTAATTAATCATATACAGGATGTTTCAAAAGTAATTCGACATTAAAATAAAAATGGTCGTTAATGGTCGGGTTATTTTAATAGAAGTAATAATATTGTGATGAATAAACAAAAATAATATATTTCATAGCTGATGTTGAAAATATGCACCTCTAGCTGAAATCTACAATCATCCGCTCGACGTTTAATATATAGCAGAATACCTTAGGGGAAACCAGAAGTGTTAAGAATAACATTATATGCTTGTATGATGGGACTAAGTTAAAAATCGCATACGAACACTGCAAAATGTGGAAAAGCATTGTCATGTATGTTCTAGATACGCCTTGTAATTAAGAGAGGTACATCTTTGAGCAGAACTCATTTTTTGGAAAATGAAGATATGTTGATAAGGAATTAAAAATGGTCCTAATAAGTAGTCGTTGTTTAAATCATATTACACTTATTTTACATTTATTTGTCGAGAAATTTTCCAGCCAATCGTTTGAGGATAATAGTGAATAAACTGAAAGAAATATTTTTCTAGTTGTGGAGTTCTTTTAATTTTAGATCGACCACTGATTTTAGCTAATTTAGAAAAACGTACATGTAGCTTATTAGTAAATGTTTCAGGTAAGGGGTTAGTTGGATAACTCGTTTAGCTTCTAAGGCATTACCATTAGCTAATCTAACAAGAAACGCATATCAGATATTTAAATATTGATAAACGTTAACTGAATATAAATTAAAGCATGACTGGTTCTACATCAAAATCAGTATAATAAAAATGTTTTGTTAGTTTCTTGCGTGGGTTTTTGATTGATACACTAATTGTTTAATTGTCAGGATTAACATATTCTCACTTATTGGATTTGAGAAAAAGTAACGTTGCTTAGAAAAAACTATAGTCGAAATAAATTTCACTTGCAGTCAGAGGTCGTTAATTAGTTCATCTTAAAATTGAGTGACGAATAGTCGACACAAAATCCCTATAGAAACACCCTGTATCATAATATGATATTTTACAAATATAATTTTACATATTCCCATAAGTTTACTTTTGTCTCAAATTCTATTCATTGACTTAACATTTTTGTTTAAACTCACGTATCCGTTCCGGAACTATTCGTATCTTGTACATCCGGTTGAGTGTCATCGAGTAGAAGTTGTTGCTGTTTCAAAACCGCGAGACGTTGATGTGTTAATTCTAGATGATGTTTACGCCACTTTATACGTCTATTCTGAAACCAGACCTTCACCTGAAAACCGAGAACAAATTATATTACCAAGGGAGATAAGATTATTTGCGGTTTCTAGACATAAGAGGGTGGAATAATCTTACTCCTAATTGATTGCGTTCGTAATTTAACAGTGCTTTTTAGAAACATGCCAGCGATAGAATTTATCGCCTTCTACGAAAAGATGTAAAGATTTATAACAATAGAAGGTAAAAATTGAATAAGTTAGAAGTAATTGCAAATAATAATAGTTATTTATGTAACAAGTGTGTAAAGTAGCCTTTACACACGAATTGCATATACTATTTTTTCTACTACCGAAAATTTTATCAAAATACAGAAGTTTAATAGTAATTTTCTTTGCGGACTTAAGTAGGTTTAATTTTTCTTTAGAAGAAACTATAACGCTTTTATTGATTTTTAATGAAATATATTATATATTGATTAATATCTCAAACATTTTAATCAATAATCAAAATTACAACAAATTAACAAAACAACAGACGAATTCAATTATTAACAATACTAATATTAAAGGTGCAATTTGTGCATTGGGACATTTTCGGAATATTTTGTTATTTTATTTTTCCTACACCATTGTTTAAACAAATTGTATTTTGTTTCGTAAATATTCGCAGATTTTTGGGGCAATAAATCATTAGAAGCATTCTGTGCTACGTGTAATATGTTTGATAGTGTATTTTCAAAATAATCTCCTGAGACATCATCAGAGGAATCCATCTTCATAATTATATGTACCTACCTATTCCGTTTTCTAAAAAAAGAATCTAAAATAACATCATAGTTTCCTAAAAATGTTCAATACTTAAATATAAATACGTTTGCTTATCCTAGGTATAGTCGGAAGATCTCAATTTCAAATTTAAATGTCAGATTCAATGCACGAAGAAATGTCAGTCACTCACAGCCAACTTATAGGTACCTACCTATGCACCCCATTCTATTATTTTCCAATACCCAATAATTATTACCTATGTACTTTACTGAATTCTACATGTTTCAATCTCTGATTGAAAGAAAACTCAGATTTAATATCCGTTTATCATACCTACCTATATTTTTATAAGACTAGATAAAACTTCATAGAAATTGGAACTTTTTCTTTACGCACTAGTGCGTAAAGAGTTTCTCTTTACGCACTAGTGCGGAAAGTAAAGTTTTACGCACTCGAAAGTGTGTCTAAAGTACGTACTTTACGCACGGTAGTAGAAAAATTTATTTTCCATTTCATTTTCATGTTCCTCAACTACTGAGGTCATTGAAACCGATCTTTTTATTGATAATACCGTCCCCCATCGATGGGTTGGAACCATCATAGCAATTCTAACCTTATTTACGTAATTCTGAAGAATTATTCCCAGTCAACGTTGTACCAAAAACTCCAACAGCTTCTTCTTCGGCCTTGATTCCTCATTCCTCTTATTTTGTCGTTTATTATTAGTCTGATGAGGTTTTATTTCATAACGTGGCCAAGCTTCTCGTCTTCACAGTGTTAATCACTTCTCCACTCTTATTCATCTTGCATAATACTTCCTCATTTGTGATATGATCTACCCACGAGATACGTAATATTCTAAGATAACCTCAATCTTTCAATTTGACACGGGTACGGAGGTATATAATATACAAATTGATGACTAACTATAACAATTTAACAATAACTAATACATTTGATGGTTCTCTTAAGTAATTGCCTACGCTACTAAACATATTATGGCTTCCTGAGCGAATTTGTTTTTCATCCGGGCGCCAAAACATTGAGAATGATTGACTGTGAAAGTGACGCTACAGATATTTCCCTTCAATGATATACTGGGAACCATTCAATGATCATATGTCATATATTAATTCTTCAGCATCTAAAGTGATCTTTGAGGTCTTTAAACGACAGTAGTTCTTCCTAATATACATTTAATAGAGAAGATTTATTCGCTGCGTAGTTTCTGGTGGTATCTGAAAGATTCCATGTACATGTGGCCAAGGCGAAATTGGTTTGAAGCAAAAGTCAAGAAACATGAGGGGCGTATGAGAACGGGCTTCTGCTTGAAATATAAATTGGACACCAGATCTTGTTCGACAATACCGTGGCTTTGATCAAGGTTCCATATTACAACCACCTAAATATTAGGAAATCAATAGAGTTCTCCAAACATCGCGCTAATTTCTACCGCGCAGATGGTTATCAATTTGGAATACAGTTCTCCCCAGACAGTCACTCAGGTTTCTTCCGCCTGCAAATCTGATAACACGGTAACTCCTACACACTGTGACTATTCAATCGAAGTTAATCTGCTTGGACTTGACTAGTTCCAAGACTAGGATTTGTCTTTTGTTGCTGAGGCTTGGTTGATTGGAGCTTGGTTGACTAGACATATACTATTCGGTCAAAGTTCAACTGTTCCCCTGTTTCTACCGAAGAAGCCGCTTACTATATCCGGCGAAACGTCGAGTGTACAAATCAAGATGAAACTGTCTTAATCGGAAGTTTCTCTTCTCAAAATATACAACAATAAAACGAAGATTTGAGTTTATGGACCAAAGAAAAAGAATTCGTGTTGCAAACTATATTTTAGAGTCTAGTGTAGATCAACACCTTCTTCACACTCATAAAACGTTTTTCGACAGAAGGTGGTTAAAAAATAACGGTTTATCTTCTTTTGAATAGAGACTGTTGATACAGGGTGTTTCTAAATTCATGAGGTGATTGCTCGTATCAAATTAAGATGGGTCTTTCCTATAACAAAATTTCCTCAGCCCACCCCTTTCCGAGATATCACCCTTAAAAGGTGGTGACTAAAATTGAGTTTTTATTTGTTTTCTAAAATTTCAGTAAAGATAGAAACTTGAGATTCTGTAATTTTCGTGCACTCGCAAAGGACTAACCACGGGTATTTTTTAAATATTACTGTTACATTATACGGGGGTGAAATTAGCAACCCTTACTTTATTTAATATTAAAACTTTTTTCGAGATGAAGTTTTATGACATAAAATTATAACTTAAAATCTTTGTTTTATTTAAAAAAAAATTATTCCTAAATTTTCCCAAAACCAATAGCTGCAGAAAAAAAAATAAACACAATAATTTATAATTTTTTTATAAATTGAGTGGAAAATAGTAAATATGTAGGGGAATTGTGTCCGAGATGGCATACTTGCTAAGTTGGCATAGTCGCTATTTAATGTACATACATTTTGAATTACGCGCCTTTTGTTGCGCCCCCTTAAAGCCACCGGCTCAAACAAGCTATTGCGTTAATCGGAAGCAGGTCAGTTGTCTTTGAGTGGTCGAAAAGTACGTTTGTCACATTTTTGTTTACCTAAAATATTTTGTCATTCGCAGATAGTTTGGTGGGTAACGGAAGGGACTTGAAGGTATGTTATTGTAACTTTCAGATAGATAATTTATTGAATATTATATCTAAGTTATTAAATACCTAGTTTAATATATGTTTTAGTAAAAATGGGATGCCATCTCAGCAACTCAACTATTAATTGGAAAGAATATTTTTTTAGACATGGGTCGCTACAAAAGAAAGTCAAATAGAGAGTCATGGGATGAAAATAATATGCAGGAAACCATCTTAGCTGTGAAGGCAAACGTATGGAGTGGCTTTTAGCGTCAAAAAGGTTTAATGTCCCTTTTGGGACTTTAAGACGTAGGGCAACTAAGGAGGAAGACTGGAAAAAAGGTTACATAGGAGGTCACAAAAGAACATTCAATGAAAATCTAGAAAATGAACTGGTCCAACATATCAAAAAAATGGAATCCATGTTTTTTGGGATAACAACGGATGACGTCCGAAAACTGGCATTTCAAATTGCGGAAACAAAACAAATCCCTCATCGATTTTCTACTGAAACTAAAATGGCTGGGTGGACCTGGCTGAATGGTTTCAGGCAACGTAATCCTACGATATCCTTACGATCACCTGAAAGTACTTCTGCAGTTCGAGCTAGAGCTTTTAACAAAGTGCAAATTGACAAATACTTTCAAATGCTTCCTCGAGTATTGGATCAACATAAATTCCTGCCGAATGATATTTGGAATATGGATGAGTCGTCGGGTATTACCACCGTTCCTTCGAAGAATACAAAAGTTTTGGCCACCAAAGGCAGAAAACAAGTAGGCGTTTTAAGTAGTGCTGAACGAGGTTATCGACTAACGACCGTTTGTTGTATGAAGTTTATGATTTTAAAGTACCTAGGTACCGATAAAAATCGTTATGTATTTTTTTAGGGACATATCTCCCTCCTGCTCTCATATTTCCAAGAAAAAACATGAAAGCTGAATTAATGGATGGAGCACCTGTTGGATCTGTGGCATTTACCCAAGAAAATGGGTACATGAATAGTGACATATTTCCTAAATGGTTGAAGCACTTTGCGAAATATGCCATAAAAGATAAAAGCTTAGATGCACTTGTATATGCTAAATAAAATGGCATAATTCTTTTTTAATTTCTCCCACATTGTACCCATATGGTACAACCGTTGGATGTTAGCTTTTTTGGCCCTCTTAATGCTTACTACAATCTAGAACTAACTAATTGGCCTAAAAATAAACCAGGGCGTGTAGAAACTCATTTCCAAGTAGCTTCTTTATTCAACGCAGCATATATCAAGGTAGCAACCATTCCCAATGCTCTAAGCGGATTTTCGGCGACTGGCATAGCACAATTCAACAACATCTTCCTCGATTGGATGTTTGCTGCCGCAGAAGTAACTAACGCTGAAGAGGATGACAATCGGGACGAAAATCGAATGCAAGATGGTCATTTAGATAAAGTCAACGTCATGACAAACTCGGTGCCAAGTTTCCAATGTACCAAGGTCTCTACCGAAAAGACCAATGAAACTTTAGTTTTGCCAGGTCCTTCATCATGTTCTCAAAACATATTTCCAGGAACAAATCTTGACCTATCAATTGAGGAAATTTCACCAATGCCAAAAGTCGCAGAGATAGTGCGACGAAAAAGTAGAAAAGGGTCATATGGTAATCTAACAACAACCCCTGAAATTGAAAAATGAGGACGCACAAAAGAAAGAAGTGATGTTAAGAAAAGCGGCGGGAACTGTTAAGAAGAAAATTGGTAGAGAGATTGAGCAGGACGAGGATGCACAAAAAAAGAAGGGATGATAAGAAAGTCGGAGAGAACTATGAATAAGAAATGTGTTATGGAGGATGAGAATGAAGATGAGCAAGCCGAGGGCTTTGACGTAGGAGATGACCTAGATGAGGAGGACTCGCCTTGTATTTATTGCAATGAACTTTTCTCCTGGTCTCTATCAAGAGAATTATGGTTCCAGTATAACATCTGTAAGAAATGGGCCCATGCAGAATCTGCTGGAGTAGACAGAACGACAAAAATGTTCAAATGTAAAATTGGTACCTAGTTTTATATTTTTTAATACTATGCCATCTCATCAATAGTTACTTTCATGAGATGGCATACCATGCTTCTTTTTCAAAATATACTTTTTCGTTTGTTAATAGAAAAACCGTTTAGGTTTTGTGGAAACTTACTTTATTTATTCCATTTTTATATATTTCCTACATAAAAATATGTTTTTGGTCATAAATTAAAAAATTATAGTACCCAAAATAAAAGTATGCCATCTCAGGCACACTTCTCCTAAAATGTAATACGATTCATAACAAATGTTGGAAATTACCACCTCTAGCGAAAATACATGAACGTAGTCTACGTGTCATGGATTGCCGTACATGTGCAAAGATTTGAGGTGTATCTCTTATGGTGTCAAACGCTATTTGAATACGATTCTTCAAATCGTTGACATCAACTATGGGTGTCGTGTAGACTAATGATTTAAGGTAACCCCATAAACATAAATCACAAGGATTTAGCACTGGAGATGAGGAGGCCAATGTTGGGGCCCTCCTCGACCAATCCAATGGTTGGGATATGTTGCATATAAATGTTGCCTAGCAGTCAGACTGAAGTGTACTGGAGTACCATCTTGCATGAACCACATGTTTTGTCTGAAATTGAGTGATATGTGTTCAAGTAGTTCAGAGAGATCATTTTCGAGAAAACTGGTGTAAGAAATTCCATTTAATGGTTGAGGCAGAAAATGTGGCCCAATTAAGTTATCCCCTGCAATGCCAATCCATGCGTTCACTGAAAAAACATTTTGAAATTGGTGCTCTATAATCTCAAGGGGATTCTCGCCTGTCCATACGTGATGATTGTGAAAATTTATGATAGATACTCTTGAAATATGTGCCTAGTCCGTAAACAATACTTTATTTAAAAATTGAGGATTTTGTCGCATTTCGTGTGTTAATCATTCACAAAATCTAGCTCGTTGAGGAAAATCTCTAGGTAAAAGAGGTTGAATCCGTTGGATGTGGTAAGGATATAACTGCTGCTCTTTTAAAACTCGCCACACAGATCAATGGCTGATATTTAGAGTGCTTGTTTCCGGGTGTACGTCAATTTCATCTAAAATTACTTGTTCTACCTTTAAATTCATAAGTGTCCGGAAACGACCAGTGTTATTTGAATATGTTTTTAACATTCCAGTTTCGGATAAGCGAATGTAAATGCGTGCAAATACGGAATGATTATGTGAAGTAAAGTAAGGGTTGCTATTTCACCCCCGTATAATGTAACAGGAATATTGCAAAAAAATCCGTAGTTAGTCCTTTGCGAGTGCACGAAAATGCTTTACTGAAATTTTAGAAAAAAGATAAAAACTCAATTTAGTCACTACCTTTTAAGGGAGATATCTCGGTAAGGGGTGAGCTGAGGAAATTTTGTTATAGGATAGACCCATCATAATTTCATACGAGCAATCACCTCCTGAATTTTGTCGCATGAATTTAGAAACACCCTGATATTCCTTGCTCCTCGTGCAGATATAATGGCTATTTTGATCGAACCTAGACCTGTTCCGCGCGAAGAATTAATATTTCGTAAGTTTAATGGAAGTCCGAAAATTTATAAATATTTTATATTCTTCAGGTTACTTATAAACTGCTTATAGTATTTATTACTTTTCCGCCCAACCTATCTAATATGCGAGAAAAATATTGGTTTACCCCAAAAAAAGTTGGAATTTTGAAAAAAAATTATTTTTACGTTTTCCACCAACAACAACACGAAAAAACGGTTTTTAGAAAAAAAATCCTGTGCGTATGTCGTCGTCGTTGTCGTCGGCCCCTTTTCCTTACATGTCTTGTTAGCACGATACAGCCTCCGGAGTGCAATAAGTCATAATTTTATGATGGAATATTGTTAAGGACATGTCACAGGTGAAACCCTATTGCTTTTCAGCTCACCAGAGCCAGTAAAACGGGTGCTATGGTACGACATTTTGTCATTTTATGAGAAATTTCAGTTTGTTAGCACGATACAGCCTCCGAAGTTCAACAAGTCACCAATTTTATGATTTAATATTATTCAGGATATCTCACTGATGAACTCTATTGATTTTCAGTTCATCAGAGCCAATACAACAGGTGCTACAGTACTTTAAGTACGATATTTTTGTCATTTTTGGAGAAGTTTCAGTTTGTTAGCACGATACAGCCTCCGGAGTATATACTAGTGACCAATCTTATGATTGGATATTATTCAGTGCGTCTCAAAGATGAACCCTATTGATATTCAGCTCACTAAAGCCAGTACAACAGGTGCTGTGGTACCAAATTTTAGGTTATTTTTGGAGAAATTTCGGTTTGATAGTACGATACATCCCCCGAAGTGTATACAAGTAACAATTTCATGATAGAATAATGTTCAGTGCCACAGATGCGGAAAAGTTAGTTTTAATCTTTAGAAACGTTTATTTTTATTGTAATTTACTTACAATTCATTCATTCATTAATATTTTCATGAAAAAAGTAACTGTCTCGACCCTTACGTCGTGGAATCTACTCATTTTACTGTTTTAAATGAAACTTAGTGTTTCAAAGTAATTCCACAATATATTTAAAACATTTTAAAAACTCTGACAATAACTTTATAAAATCTAGTGATATACAAGTTCTTAGAGCAGACCCAACAAGAAAGTTCTCTAATAATGTAAGAGATATTGTCAATAATTCAAATTATCTTTTAAGTGATTACGAAAAGAAGTCCGTCGTTAGTAAAAATCTTCATTCTCGACAATTATATGGAACCTTAAATTACATAAAATAACGAAACCAATTAGACCTGTGTTTCTCATGTTAATACTCCTAATAATATTTTAGCAAAAAAACTTAACAATATACTTAATAGTTGCCGATATACATCTAAATACTCAATTAAAGATTCAATAGAACTAATCAAAAAATTAAACGCATTCAAATTACAAGATAACTCTAAACTCATTTCATTTGATGTTACCAATATGCTCACTAAAATTCAGTGGCGGCTCGTGGTTAATTTTATAGGGGGGTCATAGGTGATGTGACCAAAATCTTAAAATACAGAACGACACTGACCAGTCCCCCGGAGGCCTATTCGCCGTGGGCGGAAATTTTTCGAAAAACCATGCCCAATTTCTGCTCAGAAATCGTTAAAATCGCTAAAAACGCAAAATTTGTGGAGTTCTTTTCCAAAGCCAGAGAGGCAAAACAATTTTTGGGCCATGCTTGTTTTATATAAAAATAATGCTCTCTTAAAAAACAACCACATTTTATTCTTTTCTATACATATTAAATATGACAAACTTAAATTAAATGATAATTAATCTAAATCTTTTTAAAATTTAAGTGAAGCCTTCGATCTTTTGTATTTGCACAGTGATCAATAACCCTTTCATTACAATTATGATGAATACTATTCACAAATTGCTTTTCTATGCTTAACATAGCTAACGCCGACAATATCTCCTGTCCCATAGTATTACGCAAAAATGTCTTGATTCTCTTTAATGTAGAAAAACATCTTTAGCTTTCTACAGTTGTCATTGGTAATGTACAGGGTGTCCCAAATTGGTGTGTTTTGTAGGGTATCTCGTAAACTAAAAGAGATAGAAGAAAAGCAGTTAAGATGGTATGACTTCTTTTTTTGTTAAAGTAACGATAGCCTAATTAAATCTTTAGTAACTCCCTGCAGTTGGAAGATACAGGGTGATTATTGAAAACTGTCGAAAACTACAAAGTACTATAACTTCTTAATTAAGAAAAATATAAAAAAACGTTATAAAACTTTAGATAGATATAATATTAAAGAGAACAGTGGCGCACACAATTTTTTTGTTAGGGGGCTCACTAAGGAAATATAATGCAAACTTATGTTTTTTTAAATGGGACACCCTGTATATTTTGACGTTTTTCGTTTTATTTTTTAATTCTCATTCATCTGATATGACATATTATATATCAATTTTCAATGGTTGGAGCTACAGTGCAAATAAACCATTTATGGATGTTATCAGTTGAAACACTCTTAAAAAATTGAACACTCAGTAACGAAATTTAACATTTTATTACAAGGATACTGATGGGTGACAATTTTATTTATCAAAATTATAATTAATAAAAAATAAAACCAGACTAAAAAATAAAAACAATAAACTTATGAAACAACAAGAAATATTGTAACAACTAATCTACCTATAACTAATTTTATTAGAATGTGAAAATTACATTAAATGTTCAAAATGTCCTCCGTTTTCATCGATTGAAAAGTTTTTCGTTTAAATAATCTTCAACCAATTCAGCATTACCAAAAATAAAATCAGTGAACAGTGAAACAAAGTAGGTAAATATAGCTGATTATTGATTTTAAGTACCTATATTATTATTTTGAAATTATTGAATCCGTTTTTTGGTGACTAACATCACGAAATAAGATGTCTGTATTTTTTTACCGATTTTACTTTTATTTCTAATTATGTTTAACCCGATATGTTGTTATATTTTAGTTTGTTTACCTCAATTGACATCATTGTTATCTATATCTTATAAGAATGTTCATTTCATCAAGTAGGCTTTGGTCCTCTTACCATTGAAAATAGAACAAAACCTGTGTTACCTGTCAGAATCAATTTTGCGACGTGCAGTCTTGTCAACTACATGAATTTTGAAAATTATGAAAAATATGATATGCATGTGGCATATATTGAATGTCAAAAGAATGTTATTGATGCGTCTGAATTATATTTTCAACGATATCCAGAAAGAAGGCAACCTGACAAGAGAATTTTTAAAAAACTCGATTCAAATTTAATCGAGTATGGATGTTTTGTGAAACCACGGCGTAAGTACGAATATAATCATGAAGAAAGAGAGGTAAATACGTTGGGATATATCCAAGCAAATCATGAATCTTCTCTACGTCAAATTGAAAATGAAATAGGTGTTTCAAAAACTACTGCAGGAAGGATTTTAAAGAAATATAAATTTAGGCCTTATCGGACATCCGTCCGTCAAAAATTATACCCAAACGATTTTTTGAGAAGAACACAATTTGCACAGTGGTATATAGGAAAATGTAATGAACATCCAAATTTTTATTCAAAGGTAATATTTAGCGATGAAGCTCGCATAAGCAGTGCAGGAATATTTAACAGACATAATGAACTATATTGGAACCACTCAAATCCACACTTAGTTCAGGGGATCAGGAGACAAGGCAGATTCGGCTTTAACGTTAGTTGTTTTGTCAAACATAATAAATTAGTTTATCATATATTTGATGATAAACTAACTGCTGCTGGATATATAGATATCTTGGAAATAAACTTACACCAACTTTTGGAAGAGGAAGTGTTGGCTGATAGGGACACATTTTGGTTCCAACAAGATGGAGCACCTGCCCATAATGCTCTATTCATTGGAAATTATTTAAACGAAAAATTTTCTAATCGGTGGATTGGTACTTATGGACCGGTTAGGTAGCCCCCTTGTTCTCCAGAAGTAAATCCTCCTGATTTGTTTATTTGGAGATTTTAAAAAAATAATATTTACAAGACTAACTTCGAGAGTAGGGAAGATTTATTACAAAATATTCATGCCGCATTTAGAAAAATAAAGCCAGTGCACATTCTCAATTGTGTAAGATCAGTAAGAAAAAGGTGTCAATTATTATTACAACAAAACGGAGGACATTTTGAACATTTAATGTAATTTTTACATTCTAATAAAATTAGTTATAGGTAGATTAGTTGTTACAATATTTCTTGTTGTTTCATAAGTTTATTGTTTCTATTTTTTTAATCTGGTTTTATTTTTTATTAATTATAATTTTGATAAATAAAATTGTCACCCATCAGTATCCTTATAATAAAATGTTAAATTTCGTTACCGAGTGTTCAATTTTTTCACATGAGAACATCCATAAATGGTTTATTTGCACTGTAGCTCCAACCATTGAAAATGGATATATAATATGTCATATCAGGTGGATGAGAATTAAAAAAGAAAACGAAAAACGTCAAAATATACAGGGTGTCCCATTTAAAAAAACATAAGTTTGCATTATATTTCCTTAGTGAGCCCCCTAACAAAAAAATTCTGTACGCCACTGAACTCTTAAATATTATATCTATCGAAAGTTTCTATAACGTTTTATTATATTTTTCTTAATTAAGAAGTTATAGTACTTTGTAATTTTCGACAGTTTTCAATAATCGCCCTGTATCTTCCAACTGCAGGGAGTTACTAGAGATTTAATTAGGCTATCGTTACTTTAACAAAAAAAGAAGTCATAACATCTTAACTGCTTTTCTTCTATCTCTTTTAGTTTACGAGATACCCTGCAAAACACACCAATTTGGGACACCCTGTACATAAAATAGTCAACAATTTTACAGTTTCCGAAAAAGTTTCCGAGATATTGTTATTAATAAACAATTGCAGCATTGGCACAGTTCCTGAACTCTTATTAAAATCGTCACGTTCATAAATAACTTGAAGTTCAGTTTTTAGTTTTAAGTAATTAATACTAGAAAAGTTTTCTCTTATTGACTTAAGAATACGATCTGGAAAATTAATTTTATATTGTTCGAACTGGTCGCTGTAAAATAACTGGGCAATCACTAAATGATCACTGAAACTAAAGCGGTGGTTAATCTCAGAAATTATTATGTCGCAAACCTCCAAAGCAACTTGGCGCTTTGAGTCTTCACTTTTCCTTGATCTTCTTGCACCAAGTGTTGAAGAAGATGAAGGTGCTTCGGGAAATATTTCATTTAATAAAATATGGTCTCTGACTTTTTGAATTGACATTTTAAATGAGTCTATATTTTTTTTCACAAATATCACGTCAATACAATGTTTTTGAAGTTGATTAAAAAGAACTTCACAATTAGGCATTATTGAATGGAAAAAATTTAGCCAATAAAGGAAATCCACGCTTTGCAAAAAAGTTTTTAATCCCATTGCTTGATTAATTGTATTTGAGTCTTCTTCAACCTCAATGATCTTTTCTATTGAAGCCAGAATATCAACTTGATACAAAAATACGGTTTCCACACAACGCGTATTAAAATACCACCTTGTCGGTGCCGCTCTAGGTAAACGAACTTTAACAAATTCATCGAGAATCGCTGTACGTTTTGGAGATCGACTAAAAAATGTGGAAAATCCCTGTAAATTGGCAAAAAAACTTTAACATTTTTATTCTGACTTGCTGCTTTTTGCAGAATTAAATTTAACTGGTGAGCATTACAATGAATAAAATTTGTTTGAGGATATCGTACTTTAATTTTTTTTTGTACTCCGCTTAATCGACCACTCGTAGTGGAAGCTCCGTCATAACTCTGTCCAATTAACTTTTCCGGTGTTTTATTAATTTCTAGTACCTCTAATTCCGATAAATGTTCGGCTGTGGTGCCGGTAGGATTTACAAATTTTATAAACCTTTCGTGAACGACACCGGATAAAATGTACCGTATAATAAAATTCATTTGAGTTCTGTTCGAGCTATCAGTAGTTTCATTCACCTGGACTGCGGTATATTCGGCTGACTGAATCTCCAATTTAAGTTGTTCTTGAGCCACCGATAACATTGAATCAAGTAATTCATTTTGTACAGTTTTAGAAGTACGCTTAAAAACCGTAGCCTTATCCAAGTATTCTTTGAATATTAGATCCAGCTCGAAAACAAAATTTATAAGTCCACGAAATATTCCCGGGTTTACAGAAGATTCTGTCTCGTCGTGCCCTCGCAAAGCAAGTTCAAACGCTCCACAAAATTTCATACAGTCAATTATTTTATTTATAATATATCTGTTTTTCGACACATTTTCATTAAAAATTCTTACCGATTGTCTATAAGCATTGTCTAATTGAGAACGAATATCCACAATACCGATTGTAGCAAAACTCATGGTACATTTCATATGGTCTGCCGATAAACTATGTTTTTTTTTATTTTCTCTTTTAAATGCCTTAAGTCTTGGACACCGTTTTTACACTATAAAGAATTATTCGAAAAAAACAGACAAACGAAACAGACAAATCATACATAGACCTGCGAAAATTGCGATGAATTTCTTTATTCTTGTCCTTGCTAGTCTGTTTAATTTTTAAATCTGGAAGAGGACGACGACCTTCCTTTAGTTTTAATAGTTTTTCAAAATTTAATTCACTTTTAGTTCTCAAATTTTGAACCATTTGCACCACAGACATGATAAAAGGCGTAGAATAAAATAACACCAAATAATTAAAACACAAGCCCTCAAAAAAACGAATCAAAAATCAAACTAATAACAATAACAACTTATTACATCAAAACACAAATCTCATTTGACTTCAAAATGATCCCCTTTAAATCAAAATATAGCGCAGCCTGCCAACCCCTCTACTCATCTCTTTTCTAAGCGTGTAATAATCGAACGACGTAAATCGATTCATCATCGATATTAACCCGGGCTTTTGACCCAACACATGTAAACTTCGGGCGTGTTTCTTTCACGTTACGAAGATTGTCAACGTTCGGCAGATTCTGTCCCTATTTAACGCTTTGAGGTTATCGATGGACACCAGCCCGTTTTGCTATTTTGAATTTCGCAGAGATGTAGGTACTTGCTGCGAAATAACGTTTGCACGGGGTCTTGAAACATTTTAGGTAAATTTTACTTTTTTATTTAAGAGAAATACTTAGTATTAGTATTTAATACTATACTATATGTATAGTAGGTATATTTCATTTTTTTATATATCTATTTAAATATTTTTCTAAATTATTTTTTAATGGGAGTTCATTGACGCAATGAGCTAATGGAGGAGCCGCCACTGCTAAAATTCCTCCTAAATAATGTCTAACACTTGTACGGAAATTACTAGAAGATAAAAATATTAATCCAGGAATAATTTCAGATATACTTCATTTATTTGATGTTTGTATTAATCAGAATTATTTCACATTTGACAGTAAGATATACATATATTCAAAATGAAGGTTCACCAATGTTGGCAAACATTTTTATGGACAGTTTAGAAAGAAAAATCTTTGACATTAATATTTCTAAAAATTTCTTATTTTGGTATAGATATGTAGATGACATATTAGCTTGTTTTATAGGTAGTGAACGACAATTAGATATATTTTTCAACCACATTAATAATTTACACCCAACAATTAAATTTACATTAGAAGTTGAATGAAAATAACTCAATCAATTTTCTTGATTTAAAAATTCAAAGAGTTAATAATGTATTTGATTATTCAATTTACAGAAAACCAACACACACTGATGCGACTATTCCATATAGATAAAAATCCCCCCATGTCACATGAATTGGCAGAATATAATTCGATGATACATAGAGCATTTTCAGTTCCTATGAACAAGTGTAATTTCGATAGAGAACTTAATACAATTAAACAAATAGCAACATCCAACGGTTATCCATTACATATGATAAATAAATTAATTAGTAAAAAAGAGAGAAAAGTGGTATTAAAACTAATATTTCCTGAACAAACTAACGAAATAAAAAATTATAAAACCATCACATATACAGGTAATATTTCTAATAATATTTCAAAGATAAGATAGCTACAAATACAACAATTTCTTTTAAAACAGAAAGTACGGTGAGTACAAAATTGTTAAATGTTAAAACAAAAATACCCCCATTAAAGAAGTCTGGTTTATATAAACTTAAATGTCCAGAATGTAATGCTGTCTATTTGGGTCTAACCCTTAGAAATTTTGAGATCAGATACAGTGAACATTTACGAGCATATAGATTAAAACAACCAGTCCCACTACGCAAAACCTCTACTTGACACCTAACACGGAACTAGAAGTACTACATATTTGTGATAAGCACCAATAACTGGATTTCCTTGAAGAATTAGAAATTAGAAGACACTTAAGAAACCCACAATATCAAGTTGCCAATGAACAGATAAATCTAGGGAGCTCTCCACTTTGAAACTGTCTTCTTAAGTGATAATTGTAAAGATCGGCAGATATAGTTTTCCTGGTTTTCTATATCATTGCACAGTTATACTGATCTTAATTGGAAAAATGATGTCCAGGATATCTCCATAGGGCTAATAATATCTAAGCTTTAATATTTGTAATATCATTCTTCTTATTTTTTCTATTAACATATATTAAGTCAATCACTAGGTAGGTCACTTCTTGGTCTAGCCAAAATAATTGTTAAACATCAGAGCGGAATCAAATGAAATGTAATGTCTGTCATTCTGACGATGATATTTATATCGAAACAATTGTCAATTTTCTTAGAGTTTTTAAATTTTTCTAAATATATTGTGGAATTACCTAGAAACAGTAAGTTTCATTTAAAACAGTAATATTTTCTTCTTGATAAAGTCCAATTGTTGGTTTGATTTATTTTGGTTGATTAAGTTAACTTTAATAAGAAGAGTGTGAGAATTATAGATTTCCTTTTGAAAATCTTATTTTTAAAAACGATTTTATAAACTTTATTGTTACAAAATAATCTACAATATACGATATATAAATGCGTTGAATATGAATGTACAAGAAGCTAGCGAGATGTTAACAAGAAGTAGTTTACAAGTTACAAAGCATTTGGTTTTATTAAATATAAACGCTGATCAAGCAATCTTCAATCTTCTCATCTTTCGCCATGAGCGCACTTTCTGGGCATATAACTTGAGTTGTCTCGTTTTTTTATTGTTATGGAAATAAATTATGATGAATTGATGTCCCCTTTATAGCCAAAAAAGTGTCACTTTTTGTAGTATGAGACTTCTATGAATTACATTAATAGAAGAAATGTTGTCACTTTCACAGACAATTGCTCAATAAAACTAGATAAATATATTGGCCTCAAAAAAATGGCTAAAACTACTGAGACTAATCATCACTTTTATCAAAAAAATATTTTCATTTGTTAATCTATTTTTATAATTAAAAATGAGAATTGCCTTTAAAAAGTACTAAAAATGTTATTGTAAAACATTTTTTAATTGAATATAGGACGTCGTATACTAAAACAGAGAAACAAAAACCAATCAAACAAGTATATCTACTTACTTGTGCCTCAGTGAGTTGAAGCGTATGTGCTAAATAAAGTCGTTCCGGTCCAACCATATATTGCTGTCTTTCGAATTCCGCTTCCAGCCTTTCCAATTGTTCGGGAGTGAAAATCGTTCTCACTCTTTTGCTTTTACAGCTTTTTTTATTTTGTAACACGCCATGTGTTATGTGCTTGAGGGAATTCCTCACTGAAACATAATTAAAACGTTGAAGGACATTGAATAAAGCTTTTATTCTGGATTAAAACATCACTTTGACTTTTACTGGAATTATTTGAATAATTTCAGAATGCTTTCTGAATTTTCTAATTGATCCGAATTTTAATGATTACAGTACAAATTAGGTTGATTGAATAACGAATTAAATTTACTGTTTCGACCCATACTCAGAGGAATCTACTAATATTACTTTTTTAATTATTAATATCGAAACAATTGTCAATTTTTTAGAATTTTAACCGTTTTTTAATATATAATGGAATTACCTATTTAGAAACAGGTTCATTTAAAAAAGTATTAAAACGAATTATTGTCGTGAATATTTCAGTATATTTTAGTGATAAATAAAACGTTGATTTATTTACTTTTTCTATTTCAAGTTTCAACATTGAAATTTAATTGGATTGAATGGAATTTATTTATGCTACTGCATTTATAGACATTTGAAAACAGTATTATTACTTTTCCACCAAACCTATCTATATGCGAGAAAAGTATTGGTTTACCCACAAAAAAAATTTGAATTTTGAAATTTTTTTAAATTTATTTTTACGTTTTCCATCAACAACAACAGGAAAAAACGGTTTTTAGAAAAAAAATCCTGTGTGTATGTCGTCGTCGTCGTAGTTGTCGTCGGCCACTTTTCGTTACATGCCTTGTTAGCACGATACAGCCTCCGGAGTGCAACAAGTCACCAGTTTTATGATTGAATATTGTTAAGGGCATGTCACTGATGAACCCTATTGATTTTCAGCTCACCAGAGCCAGTACAACGGGTTCCATGGTACTTGAAGTACGACATTTTGTAATTTTTTGAGAAATTTCAGTTCGTTAGCACGATACAGCCTCCGGAGCTCAACAAGTCACCAATTTTATGATTGAATATCATTCAGTACATCTCACTAATGAACCCTCTCGATTTTCAGCTTACCAGAGCCAATACAACAGGTGCTACAGTACTTTAAGTACGATATTTATGTCATTTTTGGAGAAGTTTCAGTTTGTTAGCACGATACAGCCTCCGGAGTCCAATAAGTCACCAATTTTATGGTTGAACGTTGTTAAGGACATGTCACAGAGGTACCCTATTGATTTTCAGCTCGCTAGAGTCAGTACAACGGGTTCTATGGTACTTGAAGTGCGACATTTTGTCATTTTTTGAGAAATTTCAGTTTGTTAGCACGATACAGCCTCCGGAGTATATACAAGTGACCAATTTTATGATTGGATACTATTCAGAGCGTCTCATAGGTGAACTTTATTGATATTCAGCTCACTAAAGCCAGTACAACGGGCACTATGGTACTCGAAGTACCAAATTTTTGTTATTTTTGAGGAATTTTCAGTTTGTTAGCACGATATAGCCTCCAGAGAGTATACGATTGATCAATTGTATGATTGAATATTGTTCAAGGTATCTCACAGATGTACCCCATTGATTTTCAGTTGACTAGAGCAAGTACAGCGGGTGCTATAAATCCAGATAGACTAAATTTAGGGTTATTTTTAGAGAAATTTCGGTTTGTTAACACGATACATCTCCCAAAGTGTATACATGTGACAATTTTATGACAGAATATTATTCAGGGCCACAGATGCGGAAAAGTTAGTTTTAATCTTTAAAACCGTTTATTTTTTTTTATTAAAAAGGTTCTTTATTATATAATGTGTACCCTTTTACAAGTTTGAAAATAAATATTAAATGTGGGCCGGCGATCCGACATTTTTTCAGTCTTGTTGTGGGTCTCGTGTGTTTGTCTACTATGGCTCCTTGCCAAAGCAGTCTCCATATGTTCTCGTTTTATACAATAACCTTGTCCCACGATGTGTTTTTGATTCCTATCATATTTCGGCTGAGTATTCCCTGAAAAGTAGCTAAAAAACAGGGTTTCAGAAACGATATGGGGTTTAGTTTTCGAGAAGGCAACATGTCTGACGTTGATTTTGATCGTGTATTATACAGTGTTGGGAACATTACGAGGGAACATACATTTACCGTCAATGTGTTAGAAAGAGACAAAATACATACATAAACTCAGTGTTTTACTCTTCTTCGCTAACAGGATAACATAACATAACATGCGAAATAAGTCGTATTTTAATTTGTATTAACATAATATGTGTTTCCAAATATCTCTATTCTTATTTTCCGATAACAGGATCTCATAGAATGGAAAATACATGCCCAAACCCACAACGCCAGCCTAATTAACAGTGTCGCCAATTTTCATTGTATATTTATATTATTTGTAAAATGCATTGTTCTAACATGAGAACAAGTTACTCGTATAAGAAGCTTTTAATTATGATAATTCAAGAGGTTGTACCAGATCAAGATATAATGAATTCCATCTATTCGTTGAACATTTTATTGTAATGCTGGAAATTGTTCTAGTTTTCAGTTTGAAAGCGGTTGAAATCTTTACTTTTTTTCAGATTTGGCAACGTAAAATTGGTCTCTGAACATCTGCTGTGGTTCTTATATGTTAGTAAAAAAAATGTTCGTATCTTTATGGTTTGTATGCAAATGAGAACGAATTCTCTGTGTAAACACACACAGTACAAATTAAAAAATCTTTTCGAAAATAAACATAAAATCGAATTCTAATGAAAATGCCTACAATTTTTAAATAAAAGTAATATTCTGATGATATATAATAAATTAAAAAATAAAACTTCTTAATTCTTCAATGAGCTTAAATCAAATGTTCAAATAAACCCCCGTTTTGAGCTAAACAGTAACCGAGACGGTTATAAAATTCTTGACGAACACGTATGAACATTTCAGGTGTTATTTGCATACAAATTTGTAAAAATTGTTCCCTTAGTTCATTTAGAGAAGTGGCTCTGGTTTCTTGTAATCCATAAATTCTCGATTCTACATAAGCCCAGAAAAATAAATCGTTGGGAGCCAGATCTGGAGATAACGCAGGCCATTTAATGTTACCATTCGTGGAGATTATCTGATTGGGAAAATGTGTATTGAAAAAATTTATTGCTAGTGGATAATTATGTGATGCACAACCGTCATGTTGGTACCAGATATCATTGAAGTTGACACCTAATTGTATAAGGGCAGGAGTAATTTGATTTTCCAGCATGTCCAAATATTTTGTCCGGTTAAATTGCCGTTAATAAAAAATGGTCCAATTAAATGTTCACCTAATATTTCAGCCCAAACATTTAACTTTTGGGGATATTAAGTTCTACTATTGTAATGTTTGTGTAGATTTGTCCTTGACCAATATCGAATAACGGATGAATTATGTGCACCGTGTATGGGAAAAGTTGATTCATCTGTGAACAAAATATTTTTCGAAAAGTTTGCGTCAAATTGTATTTTTTCCATAACTATTTTACAAAATTCCATTCTACGAAATTGATCGTCTGGAAAAATTTCATGGCTCTTTTTCAGTTTGAAACTACGATAACCATTTTTTTTAATACAGTCCGAATCGTTTTCGGATCAACATCAAAATCCTTTGCTAAATGAGGGGACGATTGTAGGGGATTATTTTCCCCACTGGCACAAATTAAAATATCTCTTTCTTCTTTTTCGGGTTGGGTTTGACGATTTTGTGTCTGCGGTCCATGTTTAGTAGGATTGCCACATCCATGCTCTTTAAATTTTTTTATAACCGTTCTCACTTGTTTTTTTGCTAATTGGTTGGGCATTTTCGAATGTCACAATAAACAAATTTTCTACTGTTTCTCGATATGAATGACCCTGGTAGTACCATTTTACAATTTGCACTTTATAGTGTACTTCCATACTCATTTTATAAGATTTGCAAAAGATCGTTACTCATTCGCTAACAAACGTTTAGTGAAGTACCCAGATTGTATATTTAAACATCTTCAAGAGGTGCACGCGCGATTCGTATTCGTCTGGTATAATAATCTGCGCTGGCTTTTGACTGTCTTTCTCTAACACACTGCTAACGCCATGTGACCGTTATAATTTCCCGTTGTCCGTGAGAGGGTTATCGTTTTACGTTGAAATTAAATGTGACAGATTTCTCTCACAAATAAAAAGGAAAATTTTAAGGGCATTTACAATTCTAACGCGTGGATTGAAAATGAAGAGAGGGGATAGATAAAGATGGAATAATTAGAGCTGTAAACGAAATCGTTTTATCAGGAGCGTAGGAAACAGGCGGTTTATATTGATATATTTTTGTAACTAGAGGACATAAACAAATACTAGCATACGACTTATTTCTCATGTTATAATACCCTGTTAAAGAAAACGGTGATACACTGAATACATTTGTTTTCATACAACATATTGTCGCTTTCGGACTCTATATTTGTTGCCATAGAATATTCCTTATGATGTTAACAATTATTATGCTTATATTCATTATTTGTACCCTCAATATCGACGAAAGTAATTTTTTTAGCTTTTCGCCGTTGATTGATATAAGTCATCAATCAACCTATCCTTCAGTGATTTTTTAGTGGCACTTATTTCAAATACTTACTAGGTAGGTTTTAATTTATTGCTCAAATCATATTAGCGTATACTAACCGAACTAATATAGTGAATTAGTTTATTACTACTGAATTAATTCTTTGTAAATTAATCATGAAGGGATACATGAAAGTAATGTTGATTTTTTTTATTGTTCATTGCATTAAGCTATCAGTTTAGTACAATCGTATTATTTCTCAATTAATAAACAAAACTATCCACATTACACATCTGTATTTGCACGCCTCTGAAAGGCGGTGCCTAACAGACATACCTTTACACGTGGTGGGAGTATACTCCCATCACGCCTTTACCCATACAGCTGTTGCACGTTTTCGACTTTATGATATCCTGTTAGCGAAACAAAATAAAATACACTGAATTTATATCTATTTGTCTCTTTCTAACACATTGACGGTAAAACGTATGTTCCCTCGTAATGTTCCCAACATATATTTATTTCCGTGAATTGATTTACACTTAAGTGTGAAATAGGTTTGAAGTTAAACAACCTTGTTATGTAATTAGCGTTCCATGCAGAAGTCTACACCCACTGTCTCGGATGTCTCCTGCGCGACTTGCGTCTCTGAGATGCTCACGAAGTTCTTCTGGCAGACAATAATTATAAAAATTTGATGAAACTCTTGTTATGAAGTCTTTGACAGTGGGCATGCCGGCTTTGTCATGTAACGAAGAGTTTTTGTGTAGTCTGGGGTAGCACTTATGTTTAATAGCCGTTCGTAAACACTTATTTTGAACCACTTGCAGGGAGTGGAAATTGTGTTTCGTCCCGTTAAAGTAAACTGGGGCTGCGTATGTTAGTATTGGTCGTATTTGTATGTGAGAATTTTGTTTTGTGTTGTTAAGTTACTATGTGTACAAATGAGTGGGTAAAGTTTTCCCATTGCAACCTTAACTTTGCGTACCTGTTGCATAATATGTGCGTTCGCATTTGTGTTGCTTTGAACCGTATTCCCTAAATATTTTAGGGTATTACTAGGCTTAATATTATGCCCATCTACACAAAGCTGAGTTTGCAATTATGTGTTTTTCTTATCTATTCTCTTGAGTAATAAATACTCTGTTTTGGAAGCGTTAATAGCTAATTTGTGTTCGTGTAAATATGGTATGATTTTTGTATTTATGTGTGTTTGTACTGTTTCCAATGCGTCGTCTGGATTCTGTCCTGTGGCTACAAAGCAAGTGTCGTCGGCATACATTGCTGTTAACAATTTTGGGGAGGTAGGGAGATCATGGATGAACAGGAAGTATAGCAAAGGTGATAATACAGAGCCTTGAGTATTGGTTAAATATGAATTTAATATTTTTATTAGGTAATCTGGAATTTTAATGTTTATCAATTTGTTCATTAAACCCTCGAGCCATACGGAATCAAAGGCCTTCTGAATATCTAGTGTAACCATAACCGCTTTGTTTTTAGTTTGGAATCCATTTCTAATGTAGTTTATTACACGAATTATTTGTGCAACAGTACTGTGGCCACTTCTGAATCCGTATTGCTCGGGGGGTATAATGTTATGTTTTTCGACGAATTGTTTCAATCGAAATAAAATAATTTTGTCAATCACCTTTGCTATGTTGTTAAGAAGGGAAATTGGTCTGTAGCTATCTACATAACATGGTTGTTTATTTGCTTTGATGATGGGGATGACATTGGCTCTCTTAAGCATATCGGGATATTGCCCAGTTTTGATAATGAAATTTGTTATGTGTGTTAGTTGTACGATGGCTTTTTTGGGAATGTTTTTAAGTAATATTTTGTGTATTGTGTCTAATCCGGGTGCTGATTTGCTTTTGAGTTGATGTATTGTGTTATATATTTCGGTGCATGCTGTTAAATTTTTTGTATTTGTTGTGTTGAGTGAACTTATGTATTGTTTAACCGTATGTGTTATGTTTCGGTGAAGTTGAGTGTGTTGTATGTGATTTACGAAGTTGCTTTGAAAGTACGTTTTCCCATTGTGCGTAATTTTGTTAATTTCCTTGTGTTTATTTCTGAAGTGCCGGGCGACTTTCCATAGTGAATTGTCGTCCGGTTTCAGTGTTTCGAGAAATTTTGACCATTCGTTATTTTTTAAATTACACTGCGCCGCAAAATTAACGCATATATTGTAAAATGAATAAATCTACATGAAAAAACCAATTAGAAGGCTCGTTAATGATCTGACATGATGGCTATATAATAGCCTTTAACCGTGTCAAACAACGTTTTTGTATTGCTTAAAATAAACCGTAGAAATGAAAATACTGGATGGACGATAAAGAAGGCAGGAAGTTTATTGCATAATGTGTTAACAAACTTAAAACTAATAACGCGTGTTACCTTCACTTGCTTGGATTATTGCTGCACATCTTCATGACATACTTGAAATTAAGGTTCTCATTACAACTGTATCCATTTGACCCCATATTTCGTTTTGTCTGAATGACAGTTCATCTAAATCCCTAGGTGGATGCTGTAAACCTCTAACCTGCTGACTCAAATTGTCTCATACGTTTTCAATCAGGTTAAGATCTGGACGTCGTGCTGGACAACCCAAAGTATGGATATCTACTTATTGGAGGTAATTTTGCACCTTCATAGTACAATATCATGCAATAATAGCATTTCGTTCCCTATTAATGGGGCATATGGCATTACATGAAGTTCTAAAATGTCTGTAGCAGTCGGCTATCAAACGACCACCCCGAATGACAACTAGGGCCGTATGAGTCTCCAAACTAATGCCACCTCATACCCTAACAGACCTACCGCTATAGCTGACATTTTCTGCAATATTACATTGATCATATCGCTCGCCGGGAGGTCTATACACTCTCTTACGACGTTCGTCACTAAATGGACAGAATCGTGACTCGTCCGTAAACAGTACATTGCTCCATTTACGGTTGCCCTAAATTTGATGCTTTCGGGCAAACTGAAGACGTTGCCTGCAATGGTTTACGGTTAGAAAACGACCAGTTGCCGCTCTATATGAAGTAATAAAGCATTCTGCCAGACTTCGACGCACTGTATATGGGCTTATGCGGTAATTATATTGATGAACAAATTCTTACTGTAGTGCAGTCATTGTAGTTAATCGATTTCGTGATACCTGTATTCTCAAAAATTGATCTTGATTATTATTTGTCAATCTGTGGTATCCCTGTCCAGTGCTTCTTTGGTTCGTGCCAGTCTCTCAATGTCGTACCATTGCATTGGAGATCGTAGATTGGGTCACAACATAGCGGCTTGCCACTTGAACTTGTGTAACACCCATTTCCATGAGTGCGATTGCAGCAGTACATTCTTCGCGTAAAAGATTGCTCATCTCATGTTGCATCACTCTTAATAACTTTAGAAATCAATAATAACAGCAGAACAACGCAAACTGTAATCAATAAACAAGCATTCAATATCTCAGCGAATTTGTGTACATCTGTATCTGTATCTGTAAAAGTTGGAAGGGTGGGTAGACCCCACAGAACTTAGGCCACAATTGGCCCATAGTACATCCTTCTGAAGTTCAAAACTTCATTCTAACTCGTCATCCAGCCTACTTCTCTGAAGTAGGCGATAACGTCGCCTGAATTAAGTTCCCTCATACTGGCGTGTGTTAGCCTGTGCTTGCCGAATACATGAAACCTAAGATGAGAGAGTGTCTGACATTCACAAGAATGTGCTCGACAGTCTCATCTTCTTGCTCACATCCTCTACAAAGTGGGGTGTCAGCGAGACCCAGTCTGTGGAGGTGTTTTCGTAGGTGGCAGTAACCAGTCAGAATACCCGTGGCTGTTCGTAGGTTCCGCCTGTTCATAGTCACGTGGCTACTTTGCTGTCCGGATATTGTAGCAGTTCCTTGGCAAGCCTGCAGCCTTCTGAGTCGTCCCATCTACCCTTAAACTTATTAAGGGAGTGTTCCTTTAATAGGTCGGCCGTCGCTGACGCCGATAGACCAATAAAAGTGCCAGGTTCCAAAAGCTTTTGGGAGGCGGCCTTCCTGGCGAGTCTGCAATACGGTTTCCTTTCGATTTCTCATGGCCCTTAATCCAGACTAAAGTGACCGTGTTGTTGTTACAGGCTTCGATTAAGGCCATGTGACATTCTAGTACTAGGCCTGATGTAATACGTGGTCTGTTCAGGGTTAGTAGTGTTTGTCTACTGTCCGTAAGGATGTATATGGTATTACCTGTGGCTTTCCTTTTGGTAATCTCTTTTGCAGCGATGCAGATAGCAGTGAGCTCTGTTTGAGCAACACTTGCATTGCAGCCCATTGCCCATTTCATGTTTAGAATCAGGGGCCTGGAGAAAATTCCACATCCTGAGCCCACATTTGATTTAGACCCATCTGTGAAGATGCGGATTGCGTCTTCTTCCGTTGGGTCTTGTTCGTTGTTTTTAAAGATTACCTTGTAGGGCCTGTGGAAGGCATATCGCGGTGGAATCGAGTCCGTATTGGCCTGCAGCAGTGGGACCTCCCTGAGGGCCTCATGCCACAAGTTACGTCTCAGTTTACCGGATCCTACATCAGGTTTTATACCGGTAGAGCGTAGACGTGTCATGGTCATCAAAACAACCTCCTTGATGTATATGTCAAGGAGAGTGAGACCGAGGATTGCCTCCATAGCTCTTGTTGGTGTGGTTATCATACCTCCTGTAGTGTTGAGGCATGCTGTTCTTTGGATTTGATCCAGTTTACGGACGACTGTCAGCTGGTTTGCTGCTCCCCAGGCAATCGCGCCGTACATTAGCATAGGTCTGATGATGGCAGTGTAGATCCAGGCAGCAACCCTAGGTGACATTCCCCAGGTCCGGCCGATGGCTCTACGACACAGCTCATAAGAAATATATGCTTTTTTAACTCTGTTTTCTAAGTGAGAGTTCCACGTTAACTTACTGTCAAAGGTGACCCCTAAATATTTCACCTCTGAAGCGAAATTAAGTTTGGTATCTAGCAGCTTTGGGGCTTGATGTTTTGCAAGCTTCCTTTTTTTCGTGAAAAGAACCATCTCCGTCTTTTTTGGATTTATTGACAGCGAATGGTCTCTGAACCATTGTTCTATGATATTGAGGGCCTCTTGCATTAAAGAGCAGAGTGTCTCCTCGAATCTTCCTGTTAGCAGAATCACTAAGTCATCTGCGTATGCTATTGTGTAGAAGTTGCTTTCGTTGAGGTGGCTGACCAAGGAGTCTAAGACTATGTTCCACAGTAGTGGCGAGAGCACCCCTCCCTGTGGACAACCTTTTACAACCAAGCCTCTGATCCACACTGATTTTTATCGCTCTTATTGAGAGCATGTTATATATCCAGCCATTTATGGTTTGGGGGATATTTTTGTTGGAAATTGCATTTGTTATTTTAGGAAAAGTGGTACTATCAAATGCTCCTTCTATGTCTATGAATACACCCACGGTGGACCCCTTATTTTCCAACGAACTCTCGATGGGGCCTGCTACGAGATGAAGAGCCGAATCGGTAGAATTTCCCTGGAGTGTATGCATGTTGATTTGGATGCAGTGGATTTCGTGTTATCACCACATCTCTTATGTATCGTTCGCACAGCCTCTCTAAAGTCTTCATTGAAAACGATGTGAGGCTAGTGGGTCGATATGCTTTTGGGATGGAATAGTCAATTCTCCCTGGTTTTGGTACGAACACGACTTTGACTTCTCTCCAACCTTTTGGAATATACCTCAGTGCCAGTGAGGATCTGAGGATTCCTACCAGGTGCGGCATTAGGTCATCCAGGCCCCACTGAAGTAGGGCTGGATAAATGCCATCTGTTCCCGGGTGTTTAAAGAGGGAGAAGCCTGAGATTGCCCACCTCAGTCTGTCCGAGTCGACGATCCGTCTTGATATACGCCAGTCGTCGTCCATCGGGTAATGATTCTCCTCATCCTCCCAGGCTACCAAATTTGTGATTTTGGAGTCCGGGAAGTGAGTTGACATCAATAATTGAAGGATTTCCTTTAGGTTGGCAGTTTTTGTGCCATCCTCTCTGGTTAGTATAACGATATGACGGTGGGGATCTTTTGAGAGGGCTTTTTGGAGTCTAGTTGCTTGGGGGAAATCCTCGATTTCCTCGCATAGCATTCTTTCATTATTTTATTGAAAAACAATTGAGTTTTCACTAAAGATCCAAAAAGTTTTTGGTTACAGTTAAAAACCATCATTTTAAGCCATTCGCTTGCATTCAAATATTGTTCTCAAGTGGATTTTTCCATTTTACAAAATATGCGTTAATTTTGCGGCGCAGTGTATTTATTAATTGTTGGTGATGGTTTAAGTCTTGGTGGTAATTTATGTCTCTAGTTAGATCCCATTTTTTTCTAATTTTGTTTTTGTATTAATTATTTGTAATATGTAATCATGTAAAGTATTTTTTATGTGAATTTGTTTTTTAATGGTTGTTGATTGATCTCTAGCGTTAATTATTATATTTTGGAAGTTTTCTATAGCTTTTATTAGGTGATTGAAAACAGTATTCGCAGCCAAATAGGTGCAATTCCTGGGGATGACCCACTTGGATCTGGTCCCATTTTTGAGGAATAAACCTGCAAAAAGTCGGCAGTGGGGGAAAGTTGGCTATATTGTACCAGTTCCTAAACTGTACCATTTCCGAATTTTAAAGAAAATGATACCCTAAGCGCCATCTTTTATTGCCACGAGGTACTTTTATGTATTTGATGATTAGTAGTTAAAGAGAGTGTCGTTCTGCAACGGTTTCGAAGAGCAAATAATGATTAAATAATTTATACCTATTTCAAATAAATTTCGACTACATTTTCTTAAGGTTTATAACAAAATCTATGATATTTAGGTCGATTTGATTAATATAAGTCTAAAAGTAACTATATTTAGCACCTTTTCGTACAAATTTAAAATATAACCTCAAAAACTTAACGAATTGTGAATTAAAATTTCCAATTTTGTCTAGTTGCCTAATCATCATCATCACGTAGCGCTACAACCCTGGGTGGGTCTTGGCTGACTGTACAACTTTTTTCCAATTTGTTCGGTCTTCCATCAACCTAGGGTCAAATGGAATGTTCATTTTCCGGAGATCTGCTTGGATGTTATCTCTCCATCGCATTCTGGGACGTCCGAGTGGTCTTTTGCCTGTGGGAATCTCCTCCCATACCAGTTTTACAAGTCTTTCGTTATTCAGTCTGTGCACGTGGCCTGCCCATCTTAGTCGCTGTGATTTAATTTCTTGGACAATATCGGCGTCGTTGTAGAGTGCTTTTAATTCGATATTGGTTCTGATCTTCTACTGGTTTGTGGTGATGTCATGGTGAGGTTCGAAAATTTTTCTAAGTATTTTTCGTTCAAAGCGTCTGAGCTTTTCTTCGTTTGCTTTGGTCATGGTCCACGTTTCGCATCCGTATGTGGACCGTAGTTGCCTAATGTGGACCACTAAGGTGTTTCTTAATTTGTAGCGGTACAATGTAAACAACTCATGCATATTACTTTTCCGCCCAACCTGTCTATATGCGAGAAAAGTATTGGTTTACCCCAAAAAAAGTTGAAATTTTGAAATTTTTTTTTGAGTTATTTTTACGTTTTCCATCAACAACAACACGAAAAAACGGTTTTTAGAAAAAAAATCCTGTGTGTATGTCGTCGTCGTCGTTGTCGTCGGCCACTTTTCCTTACATGTCTTGTTAGCACGATACAGTCTCCGGAGTGCGATAAGTCAGAAATTTTATGATTGAATATTGTTAAGGACATATCACAGATGATCCCTATTGATTTTCAGTTCACCAGAGTCAGTACAACGGTTGTTATGGTACTTGAAGTACGACATTTTGTAATTTTTTGAGAAATTTCAGTTTTTTAGCACGATACAGCCTGCGCAGTTCAACAAGTCACCAATTTTATGATTGAATATTTTTCAGGGCTTCTCACTGATGAACCCTATTGATTCTCAGCTCACCGGAGCCAATACAACTAGTGATACAGTACTTTAAGTACGATATTTTTGTAATTTTTGGAGAAGTTTCAGTTTGTTAGCACGATACAGCCTCCGGAGTATATACAAGTGACTAATTTTATGATTGGATATTATTCAGAGCGTCTCAAAGATGAACCCTATTGATATTCAACTCAGTAAAGCCAGTACAACGGGTGCTATGGTACTTGAAGTACCAAATTTTCGTCATTTTTGGGGAATTTTCAGTTTGTTAGCACGATACAGCCTCCAGAGAGTATACGATTAATCAATTTTAGGATTGAATATTGTTCAAGGTGTCTCACAGATGTACCTTATTGATTTTTAGTTGACTAGAGCGAGTACAGCGGGTCCTCTAAATCCAGATATACAAAATTTTTGGTTATTTTTGGAGAAATTTCGGTTTGTTAGCACGATACATCCCTCGAAGTGAATACAAGGAACAATTTTATGATAGAACATTGTTCAGGGTCACAGATGCGGAAAAGTTAGTTTTAATCCGTAAAACCGTTTCTTTTTTTTTAGAATGCCACCTCTTAGAAAACGAAAGGGAAAATATTGTCAGTGGTCAGAGGAAAATATGAAAGAAGCCATTGCGAAATATAAAACAGGAAAATATGGTCTAAATGAAATATGTAGCATGTACGAAGTTCCTAAGCCTACTTTCAAGAGACATCTAGCTGCAACGAATAAAAGGGCTTTAAACGGTAAAAAAATATAAATAAATAAATAAATAAATAAATAAATAAATAAATAAATAAATAAATAAATAAATAATAAATAAATAAATAAATAAATAAATAAATAAATAAATAAATAAATAAATAAATAAATAAATAAATAAATAAATAAATAAATGTTTATTTTACATATTAACATTAGAAACAGAATAATAAAGTAACTCATTACAAAAAATTGGATAATATGCAAAAAAAGAACACCCAGGCAGTATAAACTGTTACGAGTGGGCGTCCTTAGAAAAAGTATGCATGGCAGCCATCGGCTACAAATAGCCTGATTTAGATTTCAATAAACCCAAAAAAGGGACAGAAGGCGAGGCGCTGTCACGTACACAACAAAAAGATACAAAATACATAAAAAAAGAGAAAATAGAGAAAAAAACTACAGCTCCAATTGTATTGGCAAAAACCTAAAACTACAAATATCAAAAATCCAAGACTTTAAAAAATTATTACAACCAAGTACCTACTTATGTAACCGTTGACTCAGAGAATTGCTTCTTTTAAAATTAGATATTTCAAGAGATTTAAGTGAATCAGGAGTTTTATTGTATAAGTTATAAAAATAAATAAAAACGAAAAAGATCTTTCAAATATAGTAGTGCGATGTGCGCGTCTAGCTCAAATCCGAGATTTCTGGCACTAACAGAACAGATAATTTCATTATCCGCTAAAGAGACTGCAATTCTCATGACGGTATTTGCCAAAGAAACGTACTACCGATTTAGAAGGATTTATGGATAAATCATGTCTATAAAATAGATACGGTCGCCAATAGATCTAAGTCAGAGTTTATCTCATATTGAGCCTGTTCATAATCAAAATGGTCAAAAGAATAAATTAATTGAGTGTCGTCAGCGTATAAGTAACGTTCACAATGCTTCAAACAATTGATGTTGCTGAATACAGTGAAAAAAGAACTGGTCCTAAAATAGAGCCTTGTGGAACTCCACGAGATATAAAATTCGTTGATGATATGCCGGAGTATGTTCCTACATACTGCTTTCTACTTTCAAGGTAAATTCTAAGAATATTGATGGCACTAATTGAAAAGCCACAAAAGTGAAGAATAGCCAATAAGACTTCATGATTTATGGTATCGAAGGCTTTTGAATAGTCAAGCAGTATGAGTGCTGAAGTTATGCCATTATCAATATTCCTCAGCAAGGTATCAGTGATATACAAAAGGGCAGTTGTACCGGATGATCGATTAAGGGTAGCGAACGGCCATATCTCATGAAATATTGGTCGTATAGATTTAGAAAAAAAATTCATGATAAAAGTCGCCAAGAGAAATTGCTGGAAATTACTTTCGAGTTTGTCAAACGTCCGCTAGAGGCGTAACAAGTAACACTAAGAAGAAAAATGGGATTTTTATAGAATTTTGCCCAATGAAAGTATATCGATGATATTATTTTCATATTTACTAACTATTCACCTAAACTTTTTGACTGAAATGTTTTGTTCTATCTATCAAAATAAAGCGGTGGGGGAAGTTCAATTGTTTTTTAAGCAAACCAAGATTTCTCCCGTTTCGCTTGACCGATTTTAACAAATTTGGGCTCATATGAAAGAGCATAATTTACTCTACAAAACGCTTACTTGGTTTTGACTCTTCCTCAAACATTCACATCCTACGTTAAAGATCAAACTACTCGAACTTTATAATCGAATATGGTGTAGTTTCCTAATGCATGACGGGAATCGATCATAACTCCGATCAAAAAGAATAACTCAAACACGACAAATTCTTTTAGACCAATATCGTTAACATGCACACTATGCAAGGTACTAGAAAAAATGGTTAACAGACGTCTACTTTGGTTTCTCGAAAAAAATAATATACTTAACCCTGCGCAGTCAGGCTTTACAACAAATAGATCAACCATGGATAATTTAATTATGCTTCAAACAGAAATTTATCAATATTTTAGTGATAGAAGTGACGTTGTAGCAGTTACACTGGACATTGACAGTGCATTCGACACGGTTTGGCAAACCTCAATCCTTCAAAAAACTAATAGACTTAAAGGTTCATGGTAATATTTTCTCCTTTATACAAAATTTCTTATCAAACAGATCCTTCAAGGTAACAGCAAATCGGCAAACATCTTCTTCTTATTTTCCACATAATGGTGTCCCACAAGGCGCGATACTCAGCCCTACCCTATTTACTCTTAGCATTAACGATATATGTAATTCCATAATTGCCCCAGCTAAGTACACGCAGTAGGCACGATCTTTCCATTTTTATACTTAAACGACGCTCCGCTTGAACTTGTTAACCACCAAAAATTCTTAGGCGTAACATTTGACAAAAGATAGTTATGGAAACAGCAGATTATGGACTTAAAAGGAGCTTGCCTTATTAGAATGAATATCTTAAAATCACTCGCTCATCATCAATGGGGAGCTGAAGAAGAATCACTCTTACGGATCTATAGAGCCCTCATTCGCTCTAAATTGGATTATGGAAGCATTGTACTTCATACCTTAAATCTCTTAAAACAATTCAGAACACTGCTCTACGTATTTGTATTGGTGCTGTAACGCGAAAATTCGCCGAGCTGTCGGGGATTTAATATTGGCAAGCCTGTCGACGGAGAGAATTCAGAGAGCGCTGACTGTGCGAAGTTAAAATTCAGTCCTCCATTTGCCGTCAACGTGTAAACACACATTTCTAATGTAAAAATTTTTGCATGTGCTCTGGGAGCCATAACGTATTTTACGATAAAACCTGACAAGTCCTACGCAGGGGAAGAAAATACGGCTTAAGTCAACAGCTGGCAGCTCTGACCCGTTAATCTACTGGTCTAGGAAGGGCCAATGACCAAGGATTCCAGTAGAATTGGTGGAATTGGGTAACACATGGTAAATTTCCGTAGACGGCGTTAGTTTATAGGATTCATTATCAAGGTAAATGGTTGAAAATATTTTCTCGGAATTAACAGTTCTATAGGTATATTAACGTAGGAATTTTAGCTTTGAATCGTAGTTTATTGGAGTATGTAATCTGGATTTCACGAGATTCGATACATTTCACAAATTCTTATTAGTTCATTTTCGTTATTGCTTTATATATTTTTTTAAATAAGAATATATCATGGGAGGCTGTATAATATTCAGGGATGTGTCCAACGACATAGTTTTTATATTATGGGTTTTTTTTTATATCGTAGTTTTTTTGCGGAAAAAAACCAGTCATATAGTGTAAATGGCTTTTATACAGTTAAAAATCAGGATGTATGAGTATTTGCGAATTTCGGGTGATGTTAATATAGTCAGTATAATAGTATATTACGGGGGGACGTCGAAAATTTGACCGGGGTAAAATGTAAACACTAATTCGTTTCTCTATTGTAGGGTTTTTTTATGTGGATATTAAATTCGCTGATTGAAGCTTGATGAGTCAGTGAGACCAGTTCCAGGAGAGCTGGAATATTCTGGAGCGACTTCAGTTGCTGTTCTGGGTCCGGAAGCAGGATAAGTGAACAGTTGCCCTTTTTTTACTCTTCTTACATTTGTACATTCACCTTTAACCGTCACATTTCATAATTTTTTTACCATGTAAAGTTTTTTATTTCTCTCTTTTTGCGGCAATTAGTATAAATTTATTTTCACTTTGTATTTAAAATTGTAATAATTTGCTTTATAGTTTAAAATATTGGGCTGTTGGTTCTGAACGCTAGGATACTACGGTACGTACCTGGGTACTGCGTTATTTAGTTAAGCTTTCGAACTTTGACGATTTTTATGTAAGTAATTTTGCGCCGTACATAATTTCGATTTATATTTTCTTTTAGCAACGCTAAGCTTGTTTGCTATTCAAATTTTATGCTTATGCATTTATTTATATACATATTCGTATAAATTGCGGAAGTGTGAACCCATGTAACTGTGACATTGGTAATTTTGGTATATATTATCATAGTATTTTGAGAAATTGTACATGAACCATTTGACAGTTCCTCTATAATTGTAGAATTGAGACATCGGTGTAGTTTGGGGCCCTCAGCTCTTCTGCATCCTGAGTTTGAAGCCTTCAGCTCTGCTCAGAGTTTATAGAACCTACTTGTCAGTTATTTATTTAAGCTACGACTCGTTATAACTGATAGTTTAGTTTGCGATTTGAGATTTATGTAGATTCTGGCCTTCAGCCTAACTAGAATCTGCGTGACAGTTATTTACTTGAGTTGTAACTGATAAATTAGTTAGAAATTTTTGGATTTATGTAGATTTCGGCCTTCAGCCCATCTACATTCTGAGATTACAGCCTTCGGCTGATTTCAGACATTATTTGGGACATTGTAGTTGTAAACTTGTAATAAATATTTTGAAAAGAGACCTTTCGTTCAAAGTGATTAATTAAAACTTCAATCAGGGGATACTTACTGACTTTTATTTTCTTATGATAACTTACCTATCAGTTTAACCTTTGGAGTGTGTAGTGAGTGTTGTTAACCCACTGAGGAGTTGTGGGCTAACTTAAGAAGTCTTGGGTGCTTGCCAAAACTTCTCGGCGCCCTTTTTGAAAACTTAATAATAATTTTTTTGAAGAATCCACCCCTTCTTCGACTCGAAGCTAGTCGACTGGCGAGCACGGGTTGTACCACGTGAGACAACCCGCATATCTATAACGAGCACTGAGAGGGTTAATGGCGTTTTCTAGTTATAGTGCCTTCAGGTCTAGTCCTTCCGAAAGCATTTTCGTTGAGTCATTCGAACCCCCTCTCTTCATACGTCGACAGCGTCTACTACTATCATACTTTTGTAAAATCGCAGCCTGTCCTGACAACCCTGTCATTAACATTATCAACTCTGCACACACCCCTGAAGGACATCCCGAAACAATTTCAACAGCTGTGTCATCACTAAAATCGCTGCTGGGAACAATTAATCTTGCAATCGTGACCCCTATTAATTCTTCCAATATAGCGCCATGGACCATAAACCTACCTTCTCTTGATACTACTCTAAGTCGCTACTACAAATTGGATACAACCAACGCAGTACTTGTGCAAGAATCCAGGAGAATTTTACTTTCTCATCAGTTTGATAAAATTTTGTCTACCGATGCATCAAAAAACGCAGAGGGTGTCAGTTGTGTGTGTGTAACTGATGAAAATTCTATAGTTGCAAGATACGGACTTCCCGACACTACCATCGTCTATACAGCAGAGTTATTTGGAATACTGAAAGCTTTGAACACTCCAACAGATAACAACAGCACTATAGCAGTATACACAGATTCTCTCTCATCGATACACTCAATGATAAACATTTATTCACTGTATCCAATAGTCCAACAATTTCACAATATCTGCCACCATCTCTATTCCAATGGTATTTTGGTTTACATCATCTGGATACCATCACACGTGGGAATAACCGGGAATGAAATCGCAGACCAAGCAGCAAAACAAGCATGTTCCTCCAACTTAAAAATAGAAAATGTTTACCTCACCCAATACATGAAACCCATCGTCAAGCAACTCACACTCCAAAACTGGCAAAATCACTGGAACCATCTAGATCAGCCATGTCAAACATGCGGCCCGCGGGCCGCATGCGGACCACTGAGCATTTTCCTGCGGCCCCGAATCAATTTTGAAAACAGCCATATAATGCGGCCCGCGAGCCTGTTAAAAACCGAAAATAAAGTACTGTGATGATGAACTAAGATGCGCGCTCAACCTAAAAGCCTGGCTTGTTCCGGAAAGTTCTATCGCGCGAGAACACATATGACGCTACCTGAACATTCTGGAAATAACTGTCGAGAAATCACAATCCGTATATAAGCCAATACCGCTCGATTGAGTTCAGTTGTTCAGTCAGTTATGAGTCAGTTGCGATAGAATTGCGAGTTTAGTTGCGTACTTATTGTTATAACACGTAACAGTACTTATTGTTATTTATTTCGGATAAAGTTTTTAACATGTCTGTTTCAAAACCAAGTGGAAGTAAGAGGAAACTTGGAGATGAGCATTGTATCTTTCAAGAAAAGTGGAAATTAGAGTTTTTTTGCTGTGAAGTGAAAGACAAAATTATTTGCTTGATTTGTAACAGTACAGTCGGTGTCCCAAAATTATATAATATAAAACGTCACTATGATAGTCATAAAACTAAGTTTGACAAGTATACAGGCATGATTAGAAACGAAAAGTTAAAAGAGTTAAAATCACGGTTAAAAGATCAACAGCTTATGTTTACACGTCCAAAGCAAGAAAATGAATCTGCCGTTCAAGCGAGCTACGTACTGTCGGAGTTGATCGCAAAACACTCAAAATCATTTGTTGAAGGTGAATTTATAAAAGAGTGCCCTGTAAAGGCCGCGGAAATTGTAAGTCCCGGGAGCGTGAAGGCTTTTCAAAATATATCCTTGTCCCGGAATACTGTCGCTGAAAGAGTTACCGAGTTGGCTGCCAATATAAGCGAACAGATAAAAACAAAATCAGACTCTTTCATTGAATTTTCTATTGCCTGTGACGAAAGTACAGATGTGTGTGGTGTGGCGCAACTCGCTGTTTTTCTTCGTGCTGTTGATAGAGATATCAACGTTTATGAAGAATTACTGGAATTAGTACCATTGCATGATACAACAACTTGGGAGGATATTTTCAATGCTGTTTATGGACTTCTGTAAAAGTACAATTTAGATTTGTCAAAACTGTATTCCGTTGCAACAGACAGAGCTCCTTCAATGACTGGAGTAAATAATGGCTTCATTAAAATATTACAAACAAATATCAGAGAAACGGGCAGTGACAAACCAGATTTTCATCATGTTCATTGCATAATCCACCAAGAAGTTTTATGCTCAAAAGTGATCAAGTTGGAAAGCGTTTTAAAGTCAGTGAAAAAAATGATAAACTCCATAAGGTCACGTGGCTTGAATCAGCGACAGTTTTCTGCGTTTTTACGTGATTTAGAAAGTGAGTACACTGGTTTACCTTATTATGCAGACGTGCGATGGCTTTCGTGTTCTATGGTTCTCGATCGGTTTTGGAAACTCAAAGAAGAAATACGCCTTTTCATGGAAGTGAAAGAACAAGATGTCAGCTTATTATCCGACGTACCTTTTTTACAAGATCTTTCATTCATGGTAGACATCACAAAACACTTGTCAGACTTAAATACGAAATTGCAAGGACCACGTCAAGTTATAACAGATATGCATGATCATGTTAAAGCTTTCAAGTGTAAGATGATGCTGTGGAAAAACCAGTTAGCGGTGGATAATCTGTCACATTTTCCGACTTGCAAGGCGTATCAGGAAAGTACAAGTGGCTCAATATCATACAAAATGTATACAGAGAAAATGGGAAGCCTTCTGTCAGAATTTGAAAAGCGTTTTCAGGATTTTAAGTCCCAAGAAAACAATTTTTCTTTATTTACTGGTCTTTTCACTATCGATATTGATAAAGTTCCCCCTCACTTGCAGATGGAAGTGATTGAGATTCAGTGTCAAACCCATTTAAAAGAAAAATTTGATAGTGTTGGTACATTCGAATTTTATAAGTACTTGCCTTTTCAATACCAAGAAATGAGAAAACTTGCCTGTAAAATCCTGTCAATGTTTGGAAGTACCTATAAGTGTGAACAATTATTTTCTTTGATGAAAGGAAACAAATCTCCCGCAAGATCGCGATTGACGGACGCACACTTGGACGCAGTTTTAAAAGTTATTTCCGCCGATAAATTCACGCCACAAATAGATAACTTAATTAAAGACAAAAGATGTCAAATATCTGGCAAAAGAAGTTAATGTTTGTAAGTTTTTGTAATGTCCTTTTTATTGGAAATTTAATAAATATACTTCTAACATATTAGTACTTTTTTTCGTCAAGATTTTCAGTAGTTTGTCTTCTTTAAGATTAGGTTTTGCGGCCCACCTAGTCTATGGTCTTCATGCTTTTGGCCAACCAGTGACTTTGAGTTTGACATGGCTGATCTAGATACTAAACTCCATTCAATACAACCCACCGTTTTCACACCTAAATTCCCCCCAATGACTAGGAAAAACAAAATTATAGTACACAGACTGCGAATAGGGCAATCTCGCCTCACCCACAGATATCTAATGGCCTCAGAAAATCCTTCTAAATGCGAATTCTGTACAGATACTCGACTTACTATTGAACGCATTCTATTAAAGTGCCACCAATACCAGATAGCTCGAAGACGTCATAATATTAATGGAACACTTGGAAATATCATTGGCTCAACCAACAGATTTAGTGGCGTGATTCATTTTCTTAATGACTGCCGCCTTCTCAACTCAATATAAATCAATTTTTTTAATATTGTAACACTGTTGTGATTTACATTGTTATTTAATCTGCACTTTACCTTATATTGTTTCCGTGTCAATGACCTTTAGATGTCGAGACATGTGAATTTTAATAAAAAAAAATTGTTTAAGGGCAAAGAAAATAATTTAGAAAATTGATGACCAAGTTAGCAACAGTTATTCATGTTAACGATGTTCACGTGTTGTTAGTACCATTGTTGCTATTTTTCACTTCATTATCATCTGATTAGAGTATGCGAAACCAAATAGAAATAGATTGAGATATAGCACCGCTGACATTTATATTTTATCAATCTCTCACATTAGTATAGTTCAAAGTATCCTTATAAAGAAGAATCCGAAAACTTTCAGATTAATTCTGCTGGTTTTAACATTTTTTCAAAGAAACTATCACTGCCAAATATCGTATGGATTATTTATTCTCAGTAGGAATGTATTTATCTCTTTCCTGTAACTACTCTTTATTGAAACTTGATTCGCATTGTAGTTTCTTAACGATATCTATTTTCAGTCATGTTTTCAGTGTAATAATTGCAATGTGATACTTTTTCAAAAGAGACTTACCATTGTGCCTAGACGGGGGGCATCCATGACCAGTAGCTGAAGGGTTAGAGGGGGCAAAGTGGCCTCCAGGAGCGGCAGTGCTGGCCACCGACGAGACGTGTACCGGAAGCTGTAACCTGCTGCAACCAGATATCAGAGCGCCGCCGCTCCGGTCACCGCCCGTCGACAAGTTAACGACACTTAAATCGGTTGCAGAACCAACTGCGCTACCTGAAATTAAAAAAAAATATATATTTATTGAAGTTTCTCAAATTAGGAACTGTTATAGATATAAATAATGTGTCGAACACAGCTCGTATACAAGGACAAATAGCGAAAAACTAATTCGATTTATAGTTTCTTATAGTGTGGTGTATACTTATTTTTAATTTTTAATAAGATAACTATACCATATTTTTTAACTAGCAGGAACATTTTAAGAAATCTGAATCACACCTCTAGAATACACTAAAAAAGTTACTAGATTGGGAGCGATGACATAAAATAGTAGTCATACTAAAATTATACAGTCTGATAATAATAAACCACAAACTAAATAATTATTAAGCTAGTAGACACATGATAAAAAGAGCGCATATAAAAAATAAAACGAATTGTAAAATTAAATCTATAAAGAATTCCTATGTCGGCGACTACTTTTGTAAGAAGGTTAATAACAATCGCTAAATTTGGTGGCACAAGAAATTTTGAAAAGTTTTGTGTTTATTGGCAAAACATAAATTTTAAAACAATGGTAAGATCTGAGTCGTTTATAGGTAAATGTAGATAAATTAGAATGAAGGAAATACAATAGACGAAAATGAAATTAATTAGAGAGCACAGGATGTATGTTTTGTAGTGGTTACTTAGTAAGGGTCCCTCGTATACTCGACGCTTACCATAAAGGCATTATATCTTGGAGGAAACCATTTACCTAGCAACCTGTATGCGGGAATAAAATAAACAACATCACTTCTGTAAATATCACTGGGGTGACGTTTAATACATTAAAAATGCATAAATATAAAACCACTCGTCTTATTCAAAGTATTAATAACAACTCTTTTATCCTGGTTCGTTAACTCTAAATTACAACAAATTTTGTTATTTTAGGAATAAATCATCAAAAATATCTGTATGTAGTACACTTTAGCAGAATAATGTTACAAATAAACATTTTACAGTAAATCAAAACTATTAATTACACTGTCTATTATTGGTTAACTCAAGAAACACTAACTAAATTTATATAAAATAGGTATAAACAATTATTCACTCAGAATCTGCCCCACTGTCGTCACTAGAGAACGAAACGATTATCGGTTCTATAAGACCAGCTACAATTCTATCTAACTTGAACATTTCATTTTCTTCTTTTATGACATGTGCCACACAATTTTGCCAGTAAATGTTTATAACATTTTGCAAGGCTTTGCATTAGAAGCTCTTTTACATCTTTTAGTTCAAAAGTAGTATTTTTGGCTGCCACTTCATTTTTTACTTGAGCCCAAATCAAATTTTAATTATACAATTCTATTAACAAAAATATTCGTATATAAGAACGGTTTAATAATTTTACTAAATATATAACCCTTCTATAACGGTATATTTCAATTATCTTATAAGTTTTTATTTATCTGTCCGTCACTTATCTGACACAATTTCCCAACAATTTTGTCAATAAACTAATGGTTTTTTTTTTATTTTTCGTCTATAATATAGCCATAAACGAACTCAAAACAGTTCCCTTATGGTTATAAGAGCACTGTTTTGAATGTGTTTATGGCAGGGCAATTTATTTTTTCGAGATTGGTACCATTGGAATCACTATTGACTAGTGGGAATCAAGTCAGCACTATCTGCTGTTCATTGTGAAATATTTATGTTGTTGTTAGCTTACTTTCATTATTCGTGCTTTATAAACTGGAAAATTATTAAAACGCAATTTCCAAACCAGCTAATTCTAAATTTAGTTTAGCTGTTAGAAATAATGGAAATAATGTTTCTTCTCATCTTTAAACCTTGCCCGATAGGTCTTTGTAATTGTATGTGTGTGTGTGTGTGTGTGTGTGTGTGTGTGTGTGTGTGTGTTTTACTTTTACGTATCGTCAGGACTTGGTGTTCTGCCTGGTATGTCGGACTCGTAAGCCTTTCCAATACCGACTAAAAACCTCCTCTGTCTCCAACCTCTGTTACCCCCGCGGTACCACCGTTAGGCATTACTTCGCAGAGGGAGGATCTAGCTATCGCCCTTCCTTCTATAAGTCGAACTCATGGCGGTTTCGTTCTACTAGGTTGTCTGTCTAAATCAAATATTTTTTATTCACGCGTTTCGATTTTTTGCACGTTCTCTTTCTAAACGACGAAGTTCTTGAAGTACCTCTGTTGCAAATCGACTTGTTGCCTCCCAGGCCTTCTCTGAGAATAGCGTAGCTTTCACTAGTGACTCTGGTCGTGTTTTCGAATAAACGGTAGCTTCCCAGTCGCTGCGTATTGTGCTGAAACGGGGACAGACACAGAACACGTGCTCCGCGTCCTCCCTAACTCCAGGACAGGACGGACATTCTGGAGAGTCCTCATGTTTAAACCGGTGCAAGTATGCTCTAAAGCAGCCATGTCCCGAGATCATTTGTGTCGGGTAGTAATTGACCTCGCCATGATCTCGGTTTAACCAAATATCCAAATGTGGTATAATGCGGTACGTCCACCTTCCTTTTTTTGAAGAGTCCCACAGTATCTGCCATCGCCGTATACTATTCCGCCGTTCTGTTATTCTTTGTACATCAGCGCTTAGCGTAGTTAATCCTTTTTGTCGGTAAAGAGCACTTCTTTCTTCTGCGAGTACTTCGATTGGCAGCATCCCAGCAATAACGTATACTGCATCCTCAGTCACTGTGCGAAATGCGCTGACTGTTCTTAAGGCACTCAGCCGGTAGACTGGCGCGATTTTCCTCCGGGATTCTTGTATACAAAGTGTACCCGCTCAGATAGGTAATCCATACGTGAGAACAGATGTAACTACTGACGACAGTAATGCTCTCCTCTTCTGCTTTGGTCCTCCTATGTTGGGCATCAGTCGTGACAGGCTCGCTCTGACTACTGACGCTCTGGCACCGACGTGTTCTGCCTGCTTTTTAAAGTTGAGCCTGGCATCGATCATTATCCCCAGATACCGAATGAACGCTTGTGATATAATATCTTGTTCTCCGATACTCAGCCTGATAGTTTCCACCTGTTTTCTACTAGTAATGAGCACTGCCTCAGTCTTGTGTTCTGCTAACTTTAGGCCAACTGTCTCCATCCATTGTCTGATTTTCTCGAAAGTGGTGTCGAAGACAAAATTTATCTCTTCCAGATGCTTCGCGACTATCACTATGGCAACGTCGTCAGCGTATGCCACGAATTTAGCTTCTCTTGGCAGTGCCAGTTTCAATAGCCCGTCGTACATAATGTTCCACAATAGTGGGCCTAGTACCGAGCCTTGGGGTACACCTCCAGTGACTCTGTGTTCCTTCGGGCCGTTCTCCGTATCGTATTTTAGTATTCTATTGGTGAAATAACTTTCTACGATCCTTAGTAAATATCGTGGCACGTTCATTTCAATGAGAGCTTTCATGATACAATCCCACCTAGCAGTATTGAAAGCGTTCTGGATATCCAATGTTGCTACCAGGCAGTACTTCTTTGTACCTCTATACCATCTGGTGCCTGCGATTGCGTCCTTGGCTAAGTTGACGACAATGTCAATTGCATCGAGAGTGGAGCGACCTTTTCGGAAGCCATATTGACTGTCAGAAAGTATCGGTTCGACTGCTGCTTCGATTCTCCTGTTAATTTTGCGTTCCAGAATCTTACCGGTTGTGTCCAGCATGCAGAGTGGGCGGTATGATGCTGGTTCGTTCGACGGCTTCTTCCCTTTTGGGAGGAGTACTAGTCTCTGCTGCTTCCATTTTTGTGGAAAAGTACCTTCTTCAAGACACGCATTATAGACTTCCAGAAACAACAGAGGGGCTGTGTGTGTGTGTGTGTGTGTGTGTGTGTGTGGTGAGAAGATGGCATCAGCTTTGGCTATTTGCCACATACATATTTTTTTTGTAGGGCAACTAATCAGTGAACAACAGTCATTTGTTTATATTGGTTGCTTTTAAAAAATGTATGTATGATAGAATCAAGGACAGGTTTATGGTTTGTTGAAATTATTGTGGAAAAATTTAAAGGTAGTTAAAATCCATATTTCATTAAATCAGCAATTAGTTAATTAGTAGGTAAAATATGATTAGTGCACTCAAAAAATAAATGGTTGAAATCAGCAATTTTATTATTATTGCAAGAGCGATGAGGAGAACTTACTAAACCAAGTCTGTGAAGATGCGCCGGAAAGCGACCGTGATTTAACTTTAGTCTTGTTATTCTACTAGAGTAATATCTACTTATATTGGGAAATGATAGATGCAAAATTTTATTTGGATGTTTAGGGTGGATGAGGAAGTATTGATTTTTGGACTCCTTAACAATATTATCATATATTTTTGACCAATCCGATTTAATTTGATTTCTGTAATTAATAATGAGATCAGAGTATTGTGGTTGATAATCTATAGTTGTCCCAGATACAGATTCCTTGGCTTCCGAATCTGCTTTTTCATTACCTATGATACCTACATGGGCCTTAGCCTAGATAAATGTTATATTAATATTTGGAGACCGAAAAAAATAAGCAAGTTTTTTAATGTTGAAAATAATATTATTTTTAAAATGTTTGAAAGGCGAGCCCTGAAGTGCTTCCAGAGCTGGTTTGGAATCAGATATTATTACAATGCCTTTTGTTTTTAGTTTCAAACACCACGTAAGTGCTGTTTCTATGGCAAGAGCTTCCTCGCTAAATATTGAGCATATATTAGGAATTCGGTACTGAAATGCTGTATCATTATTGGAATCATAAAATACTAAACCTGTTCCAGCTTCAGTTTTCGAACCATCAGTGTAAATAAGTGTATGATCTTTAAATTTATTCAATATAGTTTTCATTATTGTATTATTTAATAAGGGAATGTTAGTGTAATGAGGATAAATTATGCTTGGCTTGAGAAAGCCTCAAATTTGCAGCAATATATAGGATATATTTCGTTACTAGAAACATTTATCAATTTTTGAAACCAGTAATGCATTAAATGATCTATCTATATTTAATAATTTGTTTACGAGCTAAAAAGAGTCGTCTAATATTTAGAGCAGGTTCTATTGCTTTTGCCAGAATTGCATAACATGGGGAAGACTTAATAACGCCTAAACATATTCTTATGGCTTTGTACTGGATTCTGTCAAGAATGAGTAAGTTTGTGTTTGAAGCTGTTCCGTATAACGTGCAACCATAATCCATGAGCGAACGTATATAAGCCATGTAAAAGATAAGTGAGATGCCTGCATCAGCTCCCCATTTTGTTTGGGAAACAGTTCTAAGAAGATTCAAACCTTTCTCATATTTCTCTTTCACAAATTCAACATGTTTAGACCAAAGCAGTTTTTTGTCTAGAAAAATGCCTAAATATTTATAATGATCTACTATAAGAATAATTATATGATTATTATTGTGTCCGCCAGATGAAGCCGGTGTCTTGTAAAACACAAAACCGCCGATTTCTCAGATGCAAGACTAAAACCAAGATTGTTTAACCATCCTTTAATACAGTATACTGCATGTATATGTATTATGGGTATTATGGGAGACATAGATACAAATATCGTCTGCGTATTTAGTTATTTTAATATTATCGTCCATAATGTCATGCAAGTCCGCGGTCTAGATATTAAAAAGAATAGGGCTAAGAATAGAGCCATGTGGTAAACCATTACGCACAGTTCTGGGGCCATGTAATACATTACTGTTATCCCGAATAAAAATCTTTCGATTCTTAAAGAGTTCCAATATGTTAGCGCATACATTTTTGTTTATACCCATCATATTCATTCTATTAAATAAAATATTATGATCTACAACATCATAAGCTCCTTTGAGGTCAATAAAGAGACATAGTAAGTATTCGTTCTTCGAAAATATTAACTGTATACCTGAGACAAGTTGTGTTAAAGCATCTAGTGTCCCTTGGCCCCTACGAAAACCATATTTAGTTTTTGGTGCCAAAGAGTTACTTTCTATAAAGAACTCTAGCCGATTCTTAATCAAACGTTCAAAGGTCTTTGTTATACATGACAGTAATGAAATAGGTCGAAACGATGAAGGTGAATCAGGTTTTTTATTGAGTTTGAGTATTAACGTTATAATAATATCCTTCAATTTATCTGAATAGTCTTGCCTAAGCCACCAATTATTATATATATCTAAAAGAAACATTTTAGCTGAAACGGGTATATTATAGATTTTATATGTGAAACTATCCAAACCAGGAGCAGTATTTCGCGAAATTTTTAGTACAGTGTCCAGCTCATCGAACATAAATGGTCTTACTAGGAAATCCGATTTAGACTGAAATGAAAAATTATTATTTTCTGTTGATACAAACGGGGGATTTGACACTGAAGGAGGAGCTAACGTGTCTAAAATTTGATCTATTAATTCTGGAGTTAAGTTGGGTTTTTTGTTTTGGTGATATTTATTATTAATACATTTAACTTTGTTCCATATTTTGGACAAAGGAGTACTTTTATTTAAACTATTTAAATCATTGGTTCCCAACGGGGGCGATACCGCCCCCCTGTGGGCGCTGCAGCCTTTTAGGGGGGCGGTAGCGGATTCAGAAGCAAATAATAAGCAGTCAAGAGGAATGGTGAAATAAAAATGATTTAATAAGGGTTAATAAGCAGTTTTAAGATAGCATTAATAATAATACTAATAATTATAATAATTTCTTTTAGTTCAGAATAGAAGTATATGACTTGTCCTCGCACGTTGATAAGCGACATGTTCGCACACAGACAAGTTGAATCATGCACGAAATGAAACGTATAAAAGCAACAGCTCTACGAATTTTTTGTTAGTTAGTTGTATGTGCTTGACCGCGATATATAGTCGTGAATCATAAGCTCTGCCGTAGTAAATAATCGTGAGTGGTGTGTCATTTTATAAACATTACTATCTATAAATCTATTGAGAATTTAATTTTTGTATGAAAATGGCTGAATCTACTTCTAAATTAAAAAAGAAATGCCGGCAATACAGTATTGAATATTTAAAATATGGATTTGCGGAATCTTCTACAAACAAATCATTACCTATGTGTTTAATTTGCCGAAAAGTTTTTTCAAATGAAGCTATGAAACCTTCTAGGCTACAAGAGCATTTACATAAAATGCATCCTGATAAGAAGAACAAAGATATATTCTATTTTCAGGAACTCGAAAAACAATATTTAAAATAGCCAACTATATCAAACCTTTTTGCATCGTCTTCTAAACGAGACGATGATGGGCTACGAGCCTCATATAACGTTTCATTGTTAATTAGGAAAACCACACACCATTGGCGAGGAACTAATTTTGCCGGCAGTCGAAGAGATATTAAGAACTGTTCTCCATCATAAGACACCATTTGATATCATTAAAAAAATTCCTCTCAGTAATAATTCAGTGCAAAGAAGAATAGATGAAATGGCAAATGACGTTGAAATATCATTATGCGACTACCTAAAGACTTGCAAATTTTCCATTCAACTCGATGAATCAACTCTACCAAGTAACGAAGCTCTACTCTAATCATACGTACGATTTATAAAAGAAGAAAAAATTCATCAAGAGTTATTATTTGCTAAGAATTTGGAATCCGATACAAAGGGATATTCTATATTTAATATCATGTAAGAATTTTTTCAAGAGAAAGAAATTCCTATTAGCAATATTTTGTCTGCTGCTACTGATGGTGCTCCAGCAATGACCGGGCGTCATAAGGGTTTTATAGCGCATTTGAGAAAAGCAGTGCCAAATGTACTCGCTGTACATTGTATTACTCACCGTCAGCATTTGGTTGCAAAAAAATTAAATGAACGTCTGCATGCGTCCCTCAATAACGTTATTAAAGCAATCATTATCATTAGAGGCAATTCATTGAATGACCGTTTGTTTCATAAGCTTTGCAATGAAAATGATGAAAACTACAATCGCTTGCTGCTGCACACAGAAGTACGTTGGCTCTCTAAAGGTGTTAGTCTGAATAGTTTTTTCAATCTATTTGACTCAGTGTTGGAATTTCTTGAAGAAAACGAACAATTGCGCGAAAACCTGATTACGTCAAAAAATGACATCGCTTATTTGACGGACCTGTTTAAAGTATTTAATCAAGTTATTCCACAATTGCAAGGTGATGATTTAAATTTAATTAAAACTAAAAACGTCATAGTTGCTTTTGCAGGAAAACTTCTTATATTCAAAATAAATCTTGGTAGAGGTGAGTACAACCATTTTTCCACATTATCAACAGTGTCTGCAAAACCGGAAGATTTACTTACTTACTGCCACCACTTGGAAGTTCTTCATGTTGATTTTACAGAGCGTTTCCAAGATATTTTAAACATGGAAATACCAAGTTGGGTTATAGATCCTTTCGCAAACACAGATACCGAAGGCTCATCAAATTTGGAAGAGGAGCTATTAGAACTCACAACTAACGAAGAACTGAAAGTAAAATTCAAACGTGGATATCAAGAGTTCTGGCTTCAAAAACCAATACCAGTTCTCTATCCTGGATTGTGGACAATAGTACAGAAGTTGTTAATTGCATTTCCTTCGTCCTATATGACTGAGCGTGCATTCAGTGCAGTAACTGATTTGCTGTCAAAGAAGAGGAACAGACTACACATCACTGAACGTGGCGATCTGCGATTGATGTTAACGAAATTGGAACCCGATATTAACAAACTGGTAACACTCCACCAGCCTCAACCGTCTCATTGATTTTTTCTTTATTATTAATTTTGTATTTCTTATTGTATTGCATTGCTATTGTGATTGTACTTCTTATTGATTCTGTGTTTATATTTAAAAGTTTAATATACAATTTTATTGTACATTTGATAGTCGTTTAATAAATTTCTACTTCATCATTCCTCTAAAATAAAATTTAGATATTAACTGAAATTAAAGCTAAATACAGATCAATCGGGACGGTACAGATGATATTCAAATAAATATTAACTACTTTGGACTAACCAGCGGCGTGGGGGGGGTGAAATTTTTGTTCTCTTCTATAGGGGGCGGTGGTCCAGAAAAGGTTGAGAACCACTGATTTAAATAATCAATCCAGCATTGCTTCTGTTTTTGCTTAAATATTCTTGTTGCTTTAGCAGCAATATTTTTATAATGCAAATAGTTCTCTAAATTAGCCAGACATTTATATTTATTTAAAGCTTTTTTCCGCTCATTAGATGCTGATGAACAGTCCGCATCCCACCAATGGGGTCTAGGATAGAGCTGTTTGTGGGTTTTTTTATAGGCATAGCTTGATTTGCGGAATTGGAAAGTAATTCAAAAAAGAAGGAAAGTTTGTCCCCATTTGTAGACAAACTTAAGTCACAAGAATTCAGTTTGGATTCGATATTACTTTTGAACAAGGGCCAATCTGCGGGGGAATCGGTCCATTTAGTTGTTGGGTTGATTAAATTAGAAAAAGATACGGTTTGCAATTCCATGATTATTGGGTAGTGATCTGATCCCATTGTATCATCAATTATTACTTCCCAGTGAGTTTTACTTGCTAATGAAGGAGTTGTTATGGTTAAATCAACTGCTGATTTATATTGATTCGGAGGAGTTATTCTTGTTGGAGTACCGTCATTGAGTACCACGAAATCTAAATCGTCTACATCAGCTAACATTCTTCCTTGTGGTGTATCTGGATGGGGGCTCCACATACTAAAATGTGAATTAAAATCTCCACAAAAGATTGTTGTTACAGGAAATTGTAGGAACAATTGCTTCCAATCATTGTTGTTTGCATTAATATTAGGTGGTTTATATATTGATACCAAGGTAAGATTGCAGTTAGTTATTTCGGTTGCACAAACTTCTATATTTTTATTAAAATTGTTATTGACTTGCACTTGTTTATGATTGATTGAATTTTTAATAAGAATTCCGACACCGCCATAACCGTCATCTCTACATTTTTGTAATAAGTTATAATAACCTTTTAAATGATAATTATTTTGTGGTTTCAGCCATAATTCTGATAAAACAATATCAATATTTTTTTATTCAATAAATTTTCAAGGCCACCCTTGTTTTGGTGGAAAGATCGAATGTTCCATTGGAGAATTTTTATATTACGGTTAGTAGTCATCATCACTATTAATAGTTATGAATTCCATACTATTTTCATTATTTATATCAATATTTTTGAACAAATTGCCTCTTTTATTCAGTATTGGACGCAAATAGTCTTTGATCTTAATTGCATTGATTGATTCCGGTTTTTGTATTACTTCATATATAAAAGAGGTAATTTATGTAATGATTTGATTGGGATTGAATGAATAATTATCTTTGGGCGAAGTAGAAGATGAGGCAGATGTATGGGTCATATTGGAGTGATCTTTATTGAAATTATATGATGAAATTTGTGAAGAATTTCTGGTATAAGTAGATTCAGAAGTATTACAGGTTGGCGAAATGGGCGGAGAGATGCATTTTCTTTTTTTGGATATTTTAGAATTATTTCTATCTGTGGCGTGGTTAATTTTAGGTTTCTGAGAAGAAAGTTATTCACACCCGTTGATGGTAATTCTGGGAAATTTTCGTCATTTTTAAGTGTATCGAATCTATTATTTGTGGAAATTTTTGCATAAGTGGGATTTTCTATCAAAAATTGAGCTTTCTTGAATGTTGTATTCTGGTAGGCCATCGTTTTTTTAACATTGTATTGTTTGATATAATCTGGGCAGTTTCTAGAAATAGATGAGTGATCTGAAGTATTATAATATATACAGAATTTCTCTAATTCGCATTTTTTGTTTTCTTCATCTTCTTCGTGTTGATTAGCACATGTTTGACATCGTTTTTTACTTTTACATTGAGTGTGTGTATGACCATAGCGCAAACACTTGAAACATTGCACCACAGGGTGTACATATGGTTCTACATTGAATCTTACTAGATTAATTTTTACTGTGTCTGGGATTTTGTTGCCTAAAAAGGTAACCATTATCATTTGCCTATCTACATAGCTGACTTGCTTCGATTCTGGGTCGATTACCCGTCATTTCATACGTTTCACCTCAACAACTGGCCTATCAGATTCAATCTCAGTTTTTAAAAAATGTTCTGAAAAAAAAGTATCGACCATTCGAATGACTCCTTTTTTGTGTTAAGAATTTAAGTATGAAAGCGATTAGACTATTACTTTTTATTAAATTGTGGTTAACCAAAGAATTGGTGATATGATACGATTTAAATTCCACTCTGACTCTTTTAATACCTATGGGCTTAATATCTACAAAATCATTTTTAAATTCTAATGATTCCCTCAAGAAATAACCTACTTTAATAGGAAATAATCTTCCTAAGTTTTTATCTACATGTTCAAGATAAACAAAATAAGGTCCCTTATCAGAATTTTGATATTTATTATTGAAATCATAAACCGGTTGAGATTCATTGGAGTTTTTGTCGGGCGGCCCCTTCGGGTCGCCCTTGGAATCGGACATTGATTATTCAAAATACCAAAATTATAAATATATTATTTACGAACTATACTAATTAGGTATACTTATCGTTTGAATGACAAAAAAACTGATAACACTTTTAATGGCACCAACACTATGTTAACGATCCTACTCAAAGCAGTGTTAGAACTCGACTGGTCTTTGTAATTATTGTTGATGTAACCAGCATTTTTTTATCGTAAAATTTGCAACTAGTACTATGATTTGAATGAACAGCCACTCAAAGTCAACTTTCCTCAGAGCTATGATGTTTTCAAAAATGTAACTTATAATAATTTTTACTAGCTGTCAAAGTTGAGATTCATATTTGGTTTGAACATTCAACTATTTATAAACTTACCTAAATTCTTATTATCATTCTTCAGTCCCAATATTGCAGCTATCGTAAAAGACTTATTACAGGCAGAAGAGTTACTTCTACATCGGATATCATCTTCTTGAACAATATCGTCGCATAAATTCGAAGTTTGAAGTTCGTTTTCATTTGATCGATCTTCTAATTGATGGTAGCTTAGAAAATGACTCAATGACGTCGAATAGTTGTAGTGATGTAACATCCCTAATAGCTAACGGCTATTTAAGCGATAACGTTGTGATTTTAACGCATTACATTTTACAGTACCTGCAAAACAAAATAAGTGAGAGATACTGTAATACAGAGAATTATAATTGTAAGTTTTTTAATTGTATTTCTTAAATTACACAACTAAAACGAAGTGGATGATATCCATACTCAGCTTATAAACGGTAATGTCACAAAAGTTCCCTTCTCTCCTGGGTTATTTCCTTTTTATATGGCATGGGCATGGCATATCATTTGAGAAGGCGTTTAATTTTCTATTTTTCCAAACATTATTAACAACTGTTGTGTTTCTATGGTTAAATAGTTAGATATAAAAAGGAGAGCTAATAACGTAGTTATCTTTGGCATAAATAAGTCAATAGACTTCTTTTCTCTAGGAAGATCTGACTCCGCTCCCATAAAAATCGAATTCGTATCGAACTTAAAAAAGAAAGCTATTTTGAAAAACGGTAAAACATTAAAAGGATCTGGAATCTCTATCGCAAATGATTTAACCACACACCAAAGGGACACTTACAAAAATCTTAAACCCTACCTGATCCACTTTAGGAAACAGGGAGAATATTCGAAAGTTTACATTAAAAACAACAAACTAGTGTTAGACAACAATTCTTACGCATTAGAAGATTTAGTAGAAGTATCCCTTATACAGGGTGTTTTCAAATGACACTTACAACGTTTGCATGTAGATACCTCGCGTAAAATTGGATAGGATGATATGGGGATTGAGGGGTCCAACCCATTTACTTTTCGTTATGAAAAATATAATGTTTTAATTTGATAACTTTAAAATGGATGAATATATTGATCTGACATTTGGCAGGTTGTTTTTAAATGTAAAAGGGCATATTTTGATTGAAAAACATGTTTCAATTCTTAATCCAGTGGTGTACATTTGGAAGAATATGTCACCTTTCCCCTCCCATTTTTTACGCCAAGGGCATTTGAAACTATTTTTATTTGATTTTGTATTCCTCAATAGTTTTCACCTGAAAAACGCATAACCTTTACATATTAAAAAATTTGTAGTTTTCAAGATATTTAATGTTTTTATGAAGTCTGCAAGGTCACTTTTTAATAAAAAAATAAAAAAAATATTTTTCTTGAATGTTTTTTAATAACTACCAAATTACTAATGATTAGAATATGTAACAGGAACTAATTTGTGAAACAGCAATGCATATAAAACATTGAGAGAGGATTGTTGGAAATACTTTACCAAACTTGTGATTTTATTAACAAAAGAATTAATGACATTAAAAAATAAGATAATTACAAAGTTAAATGAAATTAACTGTCTCGACCCTTACTTCGTGGAATATGCTCATATTAGTGTTTTTAAATGAAACTCTTGGTCTCTAGTTAATTCCACAATATAATAAAAGTTATTGAAAATTCTAAAAAATTGACAATTGTTTCGATAAATCAATATCATCGTCAGAATGACAGAAGTTACATTTCATTTTATGCCTACCTGATGTTTAGTAGTTATTTTTGGCTAGACCAAGAAGTAACCTAACTTGTGATTGGCTTAATATAAGTTTATAGAAAAAAGAAGAAGATGTGATATTACAAATATTGAAGCTTAGATATTATTAGCCCTATGGTGATATCCTGGATATAATTTTTCCAATTAAGATCAGTATAACTGTGCAATATTATAGAAAACCAGGAAAACTATATCTGCTGATATTTACAATTATCACTTAAGAAGACAGTTTATTAGTGGAGAACTAACTAGATTTATCTGTTCATTGACAACTTCATATTGTGGGTCTCTTAAATGTCTTCTAATTTCCAGTTCTTCAAGGAAATCCAGTTCTTGTTTCTTTTCAACTAGATGTGCTGCATATTTGTGAAAAGAAACAAGAACTGGATTTCCTTGAAGAACTGGAAATTAGAAGACATTTAAGAAACCCACAATATGAAGTTGTCAATGAACAGTTAAATCTAGGGAGTTCTCCACTAATAAACTGTCTTCTTAAGTGATAATTGTAAAGATCAGCAGATATAGTTTTCCTGGTTTTCTATATCATTGCACAGTTATACTGATCTTAATTGAAGAAATGATATCCAGGATATCACCATAGGGCTAATAATATCTAAGCTTCAATATTTGTAATATCACATCTTCTTCTTTTTTCTATAAACATATATTAAGCCAATCACAAGTTAGGTTACTTCTTGGTCTAGCCAAAAATAACTACTAAACATCAGGTAGGCATAAAATGAAATGTAACTTCTGTCATTCTGACGATGATATTGATTTATCGAAACAATTGTCGATTTTTTAGAATTTTCAATAACTTTTATTATATTGTGGAATTAACTAGAGACCAAGAGTTTCATTTAAAAACACAAAGTTAAATAATATCCCATTCAAACATAATTTTTAACTAAGCAGCCAACAAATTACAAAAGGTGTTCAAAATTTTGTCCATTTACATTTACACATAATATGCAACGTTTTCTCATTGATAATCGCATACCTTGGAAAGACTGGTGATTGCCGGAAATAATTTCTGTAACTGCATGGATTCTTGCTATCAGTGCCTCCTCCGTATGGCTATGGATGTCAATAATGAAATGGTAAATGTCATTTAGTTTAACGTCAAAAGGAAAATGAATTATTTATAATTAAATTGGTTTGTGCAACTTTCACACTTTTTGTTATGATGGATTATACTTTTGAAGAAATGGCTGATATGCAACTAATATACGGGGAAGCCAGAAAGAATGGTAGACGTTCCGAGCGCTTGTATAGAGAAAGATATCCAAATCGACCTAGATTTCCATGACACACAACATTTTCTCAAATTGACAGAAGATTGCGAGAATTTGAACAATTCAATTCAAAATTACAAGGTAGCGGTAGAAAACGAAGTGTACGAACTGTGCAATTAGGAGGCTGATCTAAACCGTATTGAAAATAAACGGTTATAAAGATTAAAACTAACTTTTCCGCATCTGTGGCCCTGAACAATATTCTATCATAGAATTGTTACTTGTATACACTTCGGGGGATGTATCGTGCTAACAAACCGAAATTTTTCCAAAAATAACCAAAAATGTAGTATATCTGGATTTATAGGACTCGCTGTACTCGCTCTAGTCAACTGAAAATCAATAGGGTACATCTGTTAAACGCCTTGGACAATATTCAATCATAAAATTGATCAATCGTATACTCTCTGGAGGCTGTATCATGGTAACAAACTGAAAATTCTCCTAAAATAGTACAGATTTGGTACTTCAAGTACCATAGTACCCGTTGTACTGGCTTTGGTGAGCTGAATATCAATAGGGTTCATATTTGAGACGCTCTGAATAATATCCAATCACAAAATTGGTCACTTGTATACTCTGGAGGCTCTATCGTGCTAACAAACTGAAACTTCTCAAAAAATGACAAAAATATCGTACTCAAAGTACTGTAGCACCTGTTGTATTGGCTCTGGTGAGCTAAAAATCAATAGGGTTCATCTGTGAGAGATACTGAATAATATTCAATCAGAAAATTGGAGACTGCGGAGGCTGTATCGTGCTAACGAACTGAAATTTCTCAAAAAATGACAAAATGTCGTACTTCAAGTACCATAGCACCTGTTGTACTGGCTCTGGTGAGATGAAAATCAATAGGGTTCATCTGTGACATGTCCTTAACAATATTCAATCATAAAATTGGTGATGTATTGCACTTCGGAGGCTGTATCGTGCTAACAAGACATGTAAGAAAAAGTGGCCGACGACAACGACGACGACATACACGCAGGATTTTTTTTCTAAAAACTGTTTTTTCGTGTTGTTGTTGATGGAAAACGTAAAAATAACTCAAACATTTTTTTCAAAATTCCAACTTTTTTGAGGTAAACCAATACTTTTCTCGCATATTAGATAGGTTGGGCGGAAAAGTAATAGACCCGATTTAAGCACTCGCACCATTGGCAAATCTTTAAATGTAAGTATCTCAACTGTGTGGAATATTTTAAATGAACAGCAGTTGTATCCTTGTAAGTATACCCAAGTTCAGGTCCTAAAACCAACAGATTGTCCTCAAACAGTGGAGTTTGCCCACAAATGTTTAGAAAATAGAAATTTTACCGAATTTGTTCTATTTACTGATGAAACCAAATTCACACGTGAAGGAGTTTTTAATTCAAGGAATAGCCACATGTGGGATGACGAAAATCCATTTGTTATTCGACAACGTGGATTTCAGGAAAAATTCTCGCTTAACGTGTGGGCATGCATTCTTGGAGATTGTATAGTGGGTCCATATTTATTACCTAATAAACTCTATGGTAATATTTATTGTATTTTTTTTAGAGAAACCCTGCCTGATCTATTAAACGACGTTGTACCATTAAATATTAGGGCGAATATGGATAATGTATGGTTTTAGCACAATGGGGCATATGTACATTATTCTCTAGAGGCCAAACAACTTATAACCCAACAATACTGAAACAACTGGATAGGCCGAGGTGTACCCAATATGTGGCCTGTGAGGTCACCGGATTTAAATCCAATCGATTTCTTTCTGTGGGGTTACATGAAGTCCCTAGTCTACGATACAATAGTAGAAACGGAGGAGGAACTGATAGCAAGAATCCATGCAGCTATAGAAATTATTTCCGGCAATCGCCAGTATTTCCAAGGTATGCGATTTTCAATGAGAAAACGTTGCAGATTATGTGTAAATGTGAATGGACAAAATTTTGAACATCTGTTGTAATTTGTTGGCTGCTTACTTAAAAATTATGTTTGAAGGGAATATTATTTAACTTTGTAATTATCTTATTCTTTTGTTAATAAAAGTTTGGAACAGTATTTTCAACAATCCTATCTCAATGTTTTATATGCATTGTTGTTTCACAAATTAGTTCCTGTTACATATTCTAAACATTAAAATAATTTGGTAGTTATTAAAAAACATTCAAGAAAAATATTTTTTTTATTTTTTATTAAAAAGTGATCTTGCAGACTTCATAAAAACATTAAATATCTTGAAAACCACAAATTTTTTGATATGTAAAGGTCATGCGTTTTTCACGTGAAAACTATTGAGGAATACAAAATCAAATAAAAATAGCTTCAAATGCCAGTGGCGTAAAAAATGGGAGGGGAAAGGTGACATATTCTTCCAAATGTACACCACTGGATTAGGAATTGAAACATGTTTCTCCATCAAAATATGCCCTTTTACATTTAAAAACAACCTGCCAAATGTCAGATCAATATAATCATCCGTTTTAAAGTTATCAAATTAAAACATTATATTTTTCATAACTTTAACACCCTGTATTTCGAAAAGTAAATGGGTTGGACTCCTCAATCCCTATATCATCTTGTCCAATTTTACGAGAGGTATCTACATGCAAACGTTGTAAGTGTCATTTGAAAACACCCTGTAGAAGCAGCTAAACCAAATAGCGCGCCGCCCACTCCCAATTCAACAAGAGCAAGTCAACAGGATGAAGTCGTGACGGAAAATAAAATTGTAAACAAACCTAAGACGTGCTCTGACTCAGTATCCAATAAATAAATTAAATTTTAGTTTTAATGTCCTAAACGAGTTCAGTTTAGTCAAATTGGTTGTCTTTGTTTTTAAATTAGATTTTATACCTAGTATTATTGTGTCTTAAATTTGGTAATTTAATTATACAGAAAGTTAAAAAAATGGATACTTATGTACATGAATATGAAAATGAACCTTTTCATGCTACAAAATTTTATAATCCATCTGTTTATCAACACTATTTAAAAAATAATGAATTTAAAATTATTCATATGAACATCAGGAGTTTAACTAAAAACTTTGATGAATTTACTATTTTTATAAATCTCCTATCGGTTGATTTTGATTTAATTGCCCTATCAGAAACAAGGCAGATTCAAGACATTGATCTATTCCATTTAGAAGGCTATAGATACTACTTTGTATAATGAGGGCATCTTCTTCTTCTTCGAATGCCGTCCCCATTTAACGGAGGTTGGCGACCACTCTCTTAAAAGCATCTCTGTCCGTAGCAATATGAAAAAGATCCTCAACGCCCATGTCTGTCCATTCTCGGATATTCCTCAGCCATGATTTCTTCTTTCTCCCAATTCCCTTCTTTCCTTCAACTCTGCCCTGCATAATCACTTGTAACAGAGAGTATTTATCATGTCGTAATACGTGACCGAGATATGCTGTCTTACGTATTTTTATTATTTTTAGTAGTTTTCGTTCACGACCAATTCTATGTAGTATTTCCTCGTTAGTAATTCGGGCTGTCCATGGTACTTTCAGCATACGTCTGTAAATCCACATTTAGAAGGCTTCGATTCTTTTAGTTATTTGTGCCTTTAACGTCCATGTTTCTACACCATATAATAGCTGGGACCAAACATAGCACTCCATAAATCTCAACCGGAGTATTAAATTCAAATTTTTATTGCAAAAAATGGATTTAAATTTTAGAAATGCCGATCTTGCCATTTCAATCCTTACACGGATTTCCTGGTCCTGATTTAGGTCTGAGTTAATGAAAGCACCCAAGTATTTAAACTTTTCTACCCTTTCTATTGCTTGATCGTTTATTATTAATTGATCATTATGTGCGGGTGTTTTAGAGATTATCATGAGTTTTGTTTTTTTTGTGTTAATATCTATTCCCATTTGCTGACATTCCATATTAACAGCATTTACAAGTATCTGTAGGTCCTCCAGACTCTCTGCCAAGATCACCGTGTCGTCAGCGTATCTTATCGTGCTTATTACTTCGCCGCCGATTTTAACCCCTTCGCTTCTTTCCCATAAGGCTTTCTCAAAGATAACCTGAGAGTACACGTTAAACAATGTTGGTGAGAGAATACATCCCTGTCTAACACCTCGTGCAATCGAAATATCATTAGTTTCTGTATTATTGATTCTCACTGTAGCTGACTGATTCCAGTACAGGCTCTTTATTATTTCGATGTCTTTTTTGTCTAAATTGATGTTTTTAAGTTCTTCTATTAGTTTTGTGTGTTGTACTCGGTCAAAGGCCTTTTGGAAATCTATAAAGCATGCGTATACGGTTTTGTTGTATTCTCTGCACTTCTGTAAAAGGACTGTTAAGGCAAACAATGCCTCTCTTGTTCCCATGCCCCTACGAAAGCCAAACTGAGTTTTATCTAATTTTTCTTCACATTTCTTATGTATTCTGTTTTGTATAATTTTTAAAAGTATTTTCAGTGAGTGGCTCATAAGGCTTATTAACCGATAGTCATCGCATGATTTGGGGTTGTTCTTCTTTGGCAGGGGAATAAACGTGGACTTGAGCCATTCCGTAGGTATTTTACTTTGCCTGTATATATGATTTAGAATAACTGTAAACTTTTTCACTATATCGGTATCTAATGCTTTTAGTAGTTCTGTAGGGATTTCGTCTGGACCAGGAGTTTTCTTACTCTTAGCCGTTTGTATGGCCTGCTCGACCTCTGACTCCAAAATTTCAAGGTACTGGTCCTCGTCTAGCGTCTCTTGTCCATATTCCCTTGTATCGCTGAAAAGAGCTTGAATGTATTGTTCCCATACCTTCTTTATCTGTCCATCCTCCGTTTCTAATTGACCCTGGTTATTCCTAGTGACGCAGGGTGTTCTGTGTTTAGTGTTGCCCGTTATATCTTTTAGTTTTTTATGAAGGTTTGCTGTATCGTGTTTATTATTTAGCTGTTCCAATTCTTTACAGTTTTCTTTCATCCAGTTCTCTTTGGCTCTGTCGATTTCGTATTTTATTTTGTTCTTTAGTTCTTTATATTTTAGCCTGTTTTTATTTTTAAATTTTCTTTTTTCGTCAACAAGCTAAATTATTTCAGGTGTCATCCATTCGTTTTTACTAGCTTTTGTTTCCGTGCCAAGTACCCTACTGCCAGATTCCAGCAAGGCATTTTTTAACGTACTCCAGTTCTCGTCCACGTCTTCGCTTTGAGATACGATGTTCAGCTTGTCCCTTATCTCTTCATTTAGTTGTTCTTTGCGATTTTTAATTCCATTCAGATTCATTTCAGGTGATTTGTTATGTCGTTTTAGGGTTCTCAGTTTTATGTTTACATTTGCAACTAATAAGTTATGGTCTGTTCCTCCGTCGGCACTTGGATACGTCTTAACGCTCTTAATCCCATTTTTAAATCGATTATTAACGGTTATAAAATCTATTTGATTTCTGATTATTCGGCTGTCATTGTGTCGAGGCGAAGTCCAGGTATATAGTCTTCTTGGAGGCAGATCATAAAAGGTGTTTGTAATTATCATCTCATTTTCTTGGCAGAATTGTAACATTCTGTCTCCCCTCTCATTTCTCGTTCCCAGTCCAAATTTGCCAACGAATTTTTCGACTTTTCCTCTTCCAATCTTTGCGTTAAAGTCTCCCATAATTATAATCACTTCTTGCTTGCTCAACCAAAATGATGGAACTGTAATTTTTATACAGAACAATTTGACATTTATATCAGACACTTTTAATTTAGGATTATCAAAGGCTTTGAGAATTGTAATTACGTCATTATCAAGCAAAATTGATGTTACAGCAGTATACCGTTCTCCCTCTACTTGCCCATTTTCTTTAAATAGAGATCTATATGAATACTCAAGTATCAAGGAATCAAATGATATTAATATTATAACTGGCGACAATAATATTAATTTATTAGATGAAAATAACGTAGATGTGGAAGAATATATAAATATTTTATATTCAGAGGGTTATGTGTCCTACAATAATGAATATACACGACCAGAGAGTCGTACTTGCCTAGACCATTTTTTCGTCAAAAACAATATTCAACCAATACCTTCAATTAAGTCATTTATCTTTAGATATGCTCCGACCGATCACTCGCCCATTGCATTATTAGTAAATCACGATTCACTTAAAATTAACATTGATAATAATAACAAAACAGGTTTTAAAGAATTTATAAATTACCAAAAATTAAAAAATAGTCTGATGCAGGAAATATGGCGTGATGTGTACAATGAAAGAAATATTGATTTGATGCTAGAAAAGTTTATTCATATAATAAAACAGTATATCACAAAAGCTACAACAAGAATAAAACAAAACAATAAAACTATCAACAAAAAGCCATCGATAACTAGAGGTCTCCTCAACTCAATACATAAAAAAAATGAATTATATTTAAAAGTAAAAAGTAATCCCAACGATCAAGATTTAAAACACAAATAAACAATCTATAAAAATAAATTAATAAAAACAATTAAAAAGAGTAAAACAGAATACACCAAGAAAACCATAAAAAACTCAACAGTTCATCGCAAAATATTTGGAATTGTGTAAATAAAATTTGTCATAAAAAACAAAATAAAACAAAAATTGACAAAATTTTGTACAAAAATGAAATAGTTACCGACAAACTAGATATTTCAAATGCTTTTAATACCTATTTTAGTGAAATTGGAGAAAATTTAGCAAATGCCATTGAACTACCTCGTATTTTTTCTGAAGACATTGAACTTGAACAAAATACAATGTACTTATTTCCAACTAATGAAACGGAAGTATTTAACACGATTTATACATTAAAAAATAAAAAATCACCTGGTGCTGATGGTTTTTTTTCTGTTTGTCTATGACCAGGGAACGAATCCATTAGCCAAATATGTTTTAGTTGAATTATTACAGAAGAGTAAGTAGGAATCCCAACCAATTTTTTTATCTATGATCTATTGTACAATATAATACATATATAGTAATATAACTTATAATTTTTTTTTTCTCATTTATATATTTTGTCTTTTCCAATTTATGTTTTTTTATTATTTGTTTTTCGTTTATATACCTTATCTTTTCCATTTTATTTTTATTTTTTTTATTTTATTTTTTTTTATTTTTTTATTCTTATGGATTAGACAAGGACACATGCCACGCTTAAGGGCCTATCAAAGCGTTTTTAATACATCACTGAAAGGGCCTCGGATAGAAAGGGTTACAGTTGGGGTAAAACATAGGATTACTTACAATGATATGTTACAATTAACAACGTGTTTATACAATAAATTATTCATAAATATATCCGATGATTGTACTAATTGCTGTAAGTTAAATGATCTTACCAATTTAATTCTTGAAGAGTAAATATAATAATTATAGAAAACATCTAAGAATTCTAAATTTATTATCCTCATTTAGATTACAGTTCCATATTATGTGTTCCAGAGATCCTTCTTCTCCACATTCACACAGATAACTATCTGACAGTTTCATTTTTTGTTTATAAACAGGTGTTAAACAATTATTAAATCGAATTCTGCCTCCTATTAAAAAATAATTTAAAAAAATATTTAAATAGATATATAAAAAATAAAATATACCTACTATACATATAGTATAGTATTAAATACTAATACTAAGTATTTCTCTTAAATAAAAAATAAAATTTACCTAAAATGTTTCAAGACCCCGTGTAAACGTTTTTCAAGACGACCGTGTAAACGTTACTTCGCAGCGAGTACCTAGAACTCTGCGAAATTCAAAATAGCAAAACGGGCTGGTGTCCATCGATGACCTCAACGCGTTAAATGGGGACGGAATCTGCCGAACGTTGACAATCTTCGTAACGTGAAAGAAACACGCCCGAAGTTTACATGTGTTGGGTCAAAAGCCCGGGTTAATATCGATGATGAATCGATTTACGTCGTTCAATTATTACACGATTAGAAAAGAGATGAGTAGAGGGGTTGGCAGGCTGCGCTATATTTTGATTTAAAGGGGATCATTTTGAAGTCAAATGAGATTTGTGTTTTGATGTAATAAGTTGTTATTGTTATTAGTTTGATTTTTGATTCGTTTTTTTGAGAGCTTGTGTTTTAATTATTTGGTGTTATTTTATTCTACGCCTTTTATCATGTCTGTGGTGCAAATGGTTCAAAATTTGAGAACTAAAAGTGAATTAAATTTTGAAAAACTATTAAAACTAAAGGAAGGTCGTCGTCCTCTTCCAGATTTAAAAATTAAACAGACTAGCAAGGACAAGAATAAAGAAGTTCATCGTAATTTTCGCAGGTCTATGTATGATTTGTCTGATTGGATTTGCGGATGTGAAGTAAGTGATGCATTTTACTGTTTCGTTTGTCTGCTTTTTTCGAATAATTCTTTATCGGCAGACCATATGAAATGTGCCATGAGTTTTGCTACAATCGGTACTGTGGACATTCGTTCTCAATTAGACAATGCTTATAGACAATCGGTAAGAATTTTTAATGAAAATATGTCGAAAAACAGATATATTATAAATAAAATAATTGACTGTATGAAATTTTGTGGGGCGTTTGAACTTGCTTTGCGAGGGCACGACGAGACAGAATCTTGTGTAAACCCGGAAATATTTAGTGGACTTATAAATTTTGTTTCAGAGCTGGATCCAATATTCAAAGAATACTTGGATAAGGCTACGGTTTTTAAGGGTACTTCTAAAACTGTACAAAATGAATTACTTGATTCAATGTTATCGGTGGCTCAAGAACAACTTAAATTGGAGATTCAGTCAGCCGAATATATCGCAGTCCAGGTGGATGAAACTACTGATAGCTCGAACAGAACTCAAATGACTTTTATTATACGGTACATTTTATCCGGTGTCGTTCACGAAAGGTTTATAAAATTTGTAAATCCTACCGGCATCACAGCCGAACATTTATCGGAGATAATTTTTAAAGAATTAGAGGTTTTAGAAATTAATAAAACACCGGAAAAGTTAATTGGACAGAGTTATGATGGAGCTTCTACTATGAGTGGTCGATTAGGCGGAGTACAAAAAAAAATTAAAAAACGATATCCTCAAGCAAATTTTATTGATTGTTATGCTCACCAATTAAATTTAATTCTGCAAAAAGCAGCAAGTCAGAATAAAAATGTAAAATTTTTTTTTGCCAATTTACAGGGATTTTCCACAGTTTTTAGTTGATCTCCAAAACGTACAGCGATTCTCGATGAATTTGTTAAAGTACGTTTACCTAGAGCAGCACCGACAAGGTGGTATTTTAATACGCGTTGTGTGGAAACCGTATTTTTGAATCAAGCTGATATTCTGGCTTCAATAGAAAAGATAATTGAGGTTGAAGAAGACTCAAATACAATTAATCAAGCAATAGGATTAAAAACTTTTTTGCAAAGCGTGGATTTCCTTTATTGGCTAATTTTTTTCCATTTAATAACGCATAATTGTGAAGTTTTTTTTAATCAACTTCAAAAACATGGTATTGACGTGATATTGGTGAAAAAAAATATAGACTCATTTAAAATGTCAAATCAAAAAGTCAGAGACCATATTTTATTAAATGAAATATTTCCCGAAGCACCTTCATCTTCTTCAACACTTGGTGCAAAAAGACCAAGGAAAAATGAAGACTCAAAGCGCCAAGTTGCTTTGGAGGTTTGTGACATAATAATTTCTGAGATTAACCACCGCTTTAGTTTCAGTGATCATTTAGTGATTGCCCAGTTATTTTACAGCGACCAGTTCGAACAATATAATATTAATTTTCCAGATCGTATTCTTAAGTCAATAAGAGAAAACTTTTTTAGTATTAATTACTTAAAACTAAAAACTGAACTCCAAGTTATTTATGAACGCGACGATTTTAATAAGAGTTCAGGAGCTGTGCCCATGCTGCAATTGTCTATTAATAACAATATCATGGAAACTTTTTCGGAAACTGTAAAATTGTTGACTATTTTATGTACATTACCAATGACAACTGTAGAAAGCGAGAGATGTTTTTCTACATTAAAGAGAATCAAGACATTTTTTCGTAATACTATGGGACAGGAGAGATTGTCGGCGTTAGCTATGTTAAGCATAGAAAAGCAATTTGTGAATAGTATTCATAATTTTAATGAAAGGGTTATTGATCACTTTGCAAATACAAAAGATCGAAGGCTTCACTTAAATTTTAAAAAGATTTAGATTAATTATCATTTAATTTAAGTTTGTCATATTTAATATGTATAAAAAAGAATAAAATGTGGTTGTTTTTTAAGAGAGCATTGTTTTTATATAAAACAAGCGTGGCCCAAATTTTTTTTTCCTCTCTGGCTTTGGTAAAGACTTCACAAATTTTGCGGTTTTAGCGATTTTAACGACTTCTGGGCAGAAATTGGGCATGGTTTTTCGAAAAATTTCCGCCCACGGCGAATAGGCCTCCGGGGGACTGGTCAGTGACGTTCTGTATTTTAAGATTTTGGTCACATCACCTATGACCCCCCTTTAAAATTTACCACGAGCCGCCACTGAGCACACTATGGAAACTTTTAAAAGAAATAGGTTTTCGCTGGAAAAAGCATTCCAGAAAATATATTTTAATAGAAAAAATTGATATTGTAGTGTGAAGAAGAAATTAACTAAGGACTATAAAAGAAATGAGAAACCAAAGAAGACATATATTTTATTTAGATGAAATATGAATCAACGAGGCACATACATCACATGAATTTTGGCAAGATGAAACTGTTACAGGTCGAAGACAGGCTTTTTCAAATAATTTATCTACTGGTTTAAATCCACCATCAGGAAAGGGGCGCAGATTGATAGTACATATCGGCAGTTCAAACGGTTTTGTTAAAGGTGGTTTATTCACTTTTGAATCTACTCGTACCGGTGACTACCATGAGGACATGGAAATGCTGATGTCTTTATGAAAGGTTCGAACAAATGATAGATCTTTCTCAGAACTGATAATAGTAATAGATAGTGCAAGTTACTAATCGAGACTTTTAGAAAAATTGCCCACAAACAAGTGGTTAAAAAAAGATTTACAGAATTGGCTAAATTCAAAGAATATTAAGTTCCATCCCGGTTCTGTGAGAAATGAACTGTATTCTTTGTGTTCCCTTCATAAAGAGAAATTTAAAAAATATGAAATTGCAAAAAATCGTGGGATAACGGTGGTTTGATCACCACCATATCGTTGCAAACTAAACCCGATTGAACTGGTATGGGTACAGATAAAAGGAGAAGTTTCAAAAAAAAATTCTTCTAAAATAAGTCATGTTAAACAGTTGTTTTTGGAGGCTGTAAATAATGTGAATCCTGGGAAAAGGCAATAAATCATACGATTAAAAAAGAAGAGAAAATGTGGAAGTTGGACAATATAATATTGGTTGCAACAGAGTTCATCTTCTGATTCCGATTCTGATTTGGATATGTAAGAAGTAGCTCTACTTAAGGTAAGTTTTTATATTAAAAGTATTATTTATGAACGTAGCGTTGTTTAAAACTCAATGTTTAAACCCTTAAACCTATATAACCAGTACGACACAATGTCCTTATAGTGGAAAAATAAAACATTTTAGTTAGTTATAAGCAGGTTAATTAGGTGAAAATATAAGTGTACACCCGATATATTGATTATATTTATACAAATGTTACCTATAACTTCAAAAAATACTTTAACTGTCTACTAAAAGAAGTGATACGCGCATAGATTACGAATGCTTTATTATTTTGATATACCTAAGACATTTTTGTAATCAATTCACTTTAACAGCATTGTCTATCAAATTTTGTTTTTCATGATGAAGCGTATTCGACAATCTTTTCCTATTTTGATTTTAAAATATCTTTATTGACAATCGGTTTACATTCCCTAATTACAACAATATCAAGAATAATTCAAATTCCTATTTCAACAATTTAACTCTTGAGAATTCGAAGCAATGATACTAGAAATAGTTACATTTAGTGATACAAACTATGATATAATGGCCTATTTTTATGTTATTTTACTTATTTTTAATCTAGCCAATTTTTTAAACAGTTCAACAAAGTAGAAAATTTGAAAAAAAAATATCGCAGACGCTCTCCAGAAGTGTGCATTTACCTTTATAAAATCAGGTTTATAAAGTTGTCAAGAAGCATCATATATGCCTTATATCCTTTCACAATTACTTCAGTTCACCTCTTTTCACTTGACACCTACACTCTAAACAACCGTAACTTTATTAACACAAATGAAGATGAAGACAGTGTTGATAACAGTTAGTTATCTCTGAACTATAATGAAACTGACAGATGGGTACAAGGTACAGTTTCCCTGCTCATCTTCAAACAACCCCCCCTTTCAGCGGGAGACCGCAGACTAAGGGGTGGAGCCATTTATAGGACTACCCCCTGGTAATTTTAAAGAGCTAAATTCGACCTGATGTGGCTTCATATTGCCAACGATTTATCTCGTTCCGGGTTTTTTTTTCTGCGCGCTCTCGGATTTAGGGTTGAATAAGGCAATTGGAGGATCGTAAAGATTAAGTTGTACCCGGATATTATGGCAAGGTATCTATCTCATTGTGTGTAAAATCTTTAGATGAAGAAAATATCTCATGGACGTCCAGTAATTTAAAAAATGGACATTTTTTTGCTAAAAATGTTCGAAGAGTCAATTATAAAAATTGGAAAATAAAATACTAAGAATTATTTATTGCCTATGTACTCAAAGTTACAATAATAATTAATATATTTAGTAAAGTAGAAAATGTCATCATATTATGTACGAAAAGCTCTTCACGAGTAAGGTAAAAGTACACAATATTTTCCCAAAAATATTGTACTCACTAAATTCTGGTAAATGTAATAATAGAATAATATTAGTGTTTTAAATGAAACTCACGGTTTCTAGTTAATTCCACAATATAAAAGTTATTGAAAATTCTAAAAAATTGACAATTGTTTCGATAAGTCAATATCATCTAATATGAGCAGATTCCACGAAGTAAGGGTCGAGACAGTTAATTTCATAGAATAATATATTTAGAAATATTTTATTGATAACAGAAATGCAATTGTTTACAAGTAACTACATTTAACGATCATTTTTCAACTATATTAGAATGCGTACTCTTGTATGCCAAAAGGTACAAGAGTACGCATGAGGGATATAAGAGTACACATGAATTATTTCTCGCATAAATCACACGTAAAGTGACCCTCAACATATGTTGTACATTCTTCATGCCATCATTTGTCGCACATCCTACATTGAATCCAATCTTTTGTTGGAGGGTATATGTACTTCTGGGAACAAGCTGGAAAAAACACATTCTGATCGTGTTTGTCGCTATTTGAAATTTCCTGTTGAACTCGTTTTTGCGAATTTTTTCCTCTCTTCTTTGATACCATATCAGGTTCTACAATTCCCTTCTTAACAATCTTGGCATTTTTCTCAACCTCCTGCTTTTTTTCCATGTTGTCCTTGTAAGCCCAGACAACATGGGATATTCATGGAATAATCTTTAAATACACCAAAAAGTATGAGAATATTCCGAATCAATTAACAAGATTTACGAAATGAGTTCGCGTGATCGTGATGCCGGAAGAAAATTTGAGTCGGGGAGTTCAAAAAGGTAACGAGCTATCAAAAGAAAGCAGGTAAACGAAAATTTACGTGGTTCTTTATATAAATATATAAAAAGTGACTATAAAGAAACCTCTACAAAACATTTATTGACTGAAAGTGACTCTAATCCTGCTCCAGCTGAAAACATTCTTTCCACATCATCATGGGTGTTGACGTCACTACATATTTGTCTCTTAAGTCACCGATGTCACCGTCAGCGCTATCCAGGCAAGAACACGAATCTGAGCCCGAGTCTATGTCTACATCCATGACTGCTGGAACGGAAAATTTGAATCCTCAAAATGACCCCGGTTTGTGGCTCATAACAATTACTGATGTAGACCGAACTGAGATTGTATTAAAAGGTCCAATCCGGGTTAAAGTTGATTTTTTCCTCGTAAATGATAATGGACGTCGATTGAGCGAATATCATTATAATAAGATATTAGTTAACGGTGATAAGCTTCACAGGCGCTGGATGATTTATTCACAAACAAAGGATGTCGTTTACTGTTTTCCGTGTCGAATATTCGGGCTAGAAAATACAAAGATTAGATCAAGTGAAGGAGTGTGTGATTGGAAACACTTGGGTGATTACCTCAAGTCTCACGAATCTAGTCGACAGCACAAAGATTGTATGATGAAATGGATTAATTTAGAGAATGATTTAAAAAGCTGTTCCACTATTGACTTCTTGGCCCAGTCACAAATTGAACAAGAGAGGCAACGTTGGAGAGATATTTTAGAACGATTGCTCGCAATTGTAAATTTTTTAGCATCTCACAATTTGGCCTTTAGTGGTCATAGAAAGAAGTTAACATCTGACTCAGATTCCAGTGAGACAAGCGGCAACTTTATAGATTTAGTAAAGTTGATAGCCCGATTTGATCCCGTGTTGAGACTGAAGGAGTTTGTGGATCGGATTCATGTGATAAACACAGGATTACTTATTTAGTATATATTGTAACATGTGAAGAAACAGAGTACAAGCTTATATGCCGCCAACATATCTCTTAACCTTACTTGACTGTCTCCTGTCAATCATATATCACTTGACAGCGCAATCAGTTAGGCAAGTTTTGGTGACTACCAATTAAGTTTTTAGCGATATATCAACACCCCTCCTCGCTAAAAACTTGTAGACATAAAAAACAGTTAAACACACAATACCAAAACAAAATATAAAATTATATCTGATTACAAAATAACAAAATATTCACTATTACCTAAGCAAATACAAACTAAAATACATATTAAGAAGTTAATAAAAGTAACATTTATTTTAAACAATATCTCTTAAATTTAGTTTGTCCCTGAATTTTGAAAAGGTTACATAAGGTAGGCCTTTTGTCAGGATATCTGCCTGCTGGCATTTTGTATCAACATAGATGATTTCAATTGACTTGTTTTTAATATGTTGACAAATAAAATTATATTTTAGATCAAGATGTTTTACTCTTCGGTTGTTACTAGGATTTTTAATTATAGCTATTGTCCCTTGATTATCTTCAAATGCTGTTATAACAACTTTTAAAATCATTTATTAGCTTTTTGAGCCATAAACCTTCACAAACAGCTGCCGCAAGAGCAATCACTTCAGCCTCAGAGGTTGGACACATTTGGTTTCATGCCATACCAGATCTCTGCCGGTGTGACTTTTTCAGTAATACTACTAGTAGGGCTTCTATTTAAGATATAAAATGTTACCCTGATAGCCTCACCCCAAAAATGTATGGCATGTTTGCCTGATTACCTATGGCTCTGCTTCGTTCTACTAAAGTTCGATTCATACTTTCTGCTTTACCGTTTAATTGTGGAGTGTATGGTGTAGTATGGTCTAATATTATACCCTGATCTTTACAAAAGTCTTTAAATTGAGATGAAATATATTCCCCTCCATTGTCACTGCGCAATTTTGAAATTTTTGAATTTACCATGTTTACATATTCCCGGAATTTAAGCAACACCTCATCTTTAGTTTTTATTAAATATGTTATGGTGAAGTTAGAAAAATCTTCAATAAACGTTACAAAGTATTTATAACCATCAAATGTTATTGGGTTAATTGGCCCACATACGTCAGTGTGTATTATTTCTAAAAATCTAGTGTTAAAAGGCAACCTGGACATTTTCCCTGCTACACAACCTTCACAAAAATCCAATTTAGATGTGCTTTCATTCTTATTGATTCCTAAAACCACTAAAACCATATCATTTTTTATCAAATTTCTCAAGCTATCAAAATTAATGTGTGCAAATCTATTATGCCAAATCATTAAACTATTATTATTAATTATTTCTATATTTAAACATTCAGGTTTAATTAATTCAAATTTTATCTCATATAGATTATTTCTGCAGCATACGCCTATTAAGCCCAGATTGGCTTCAAAGAATTTTACTAAACCATTCTCGAATACTATTTTAATACCTGTGTCTTCTAATCTTTTGACAGACAATAAATTCTTCCTTAATTTTGGCACGAACAATACATTTTTAACTCTACATTGAATTTGTTTGTTGTTAATTTTTGAATATACTTTAATGTTACCTGTACCTGTTGCTTCAATATAATTTTCTTTTTTTCCTATAGCTGTCTTAATTGGATTTTTTAAATATTCAAAATCAGTGAAATATTCTTTTTTATTAACCATATGATCAGTGCACCCAATGTCAATAATAAAATGCAAATCATTATTACCTTCTACATTGCCACTCACTTGTGTCATAAAACTTATACTTTCTTCATTTTGCTGTTCTGCATTGTGCTCATTCAACATAGCACTACCATTATCAAATCTTCCTGTTGCTTCTCTTTTTCTGTATCTATTAAAATTGACATTTCCTCTTCTACTCTGATTTCCATATTGGGCTTGATTTCTTTGACTGCCACTCCTTTCTGTATTACTAAAACTTTCATTGTTTCTTCTAAAATTTTGGCTATGTGAATAACTACCTCTATGTCCCCTGTATGCGCGACATTCTCGTTCAAAGTGGCCTGGTTTTCCACAATTGTAACAACCAGATAAAAATGCTGTATTTTCATTTCCATTTGACTCAGTTGTTATTCTCGTACTTTGTCTTTTTTTCTGCCTCAATTTTTAATCTAGCTTTGACTTGTTCATAACTAAGTTTGCCTTCTAAGTTTTCTATTACTGTTACAACCATCTCGTATGATTTTCGGAGAGCTAATAGAAGGTTGTATATTACATCTTCGTCTTCCAATTTTAGTCCATTTGTTTTCAACTGCCTTACTATTTCTTCAAATTTAACCAAAAACTGATCTATTGACGGACTTTCCTGCATTCTTATTTGCATCAATTTTTTTTTCAAAAACAATTGCCCTTGTACTCCTTTCTTCTCGTACATTTCTTCTAACGTTTGCCACATTTTAAATGCGTTACCTTTGTCCCTTAGGTTTTCTAACTGAATCTTCTACACATTGTGTAATTATACTTTGTGCTTTGGCATCCTTTTTCAGTACCTTTTCTTTAGCGTCTTCTTCTAACCATTGTGTACTTATTTCTGTTTTAATAACGTCTAATACTCTGTGTTCATCTAATATTCTCTCAATTCTAAACAACTTCCAATTGTAATAATTACGACCATTTAGCGGTTCCACATTTATTCTTGAATTTATACCGGCCATCATCACGGTTCCCTTGATATCTTGAAAATATTACTTTTTCTTACTAATTTATTTCGTTCTACAGACTGAGCCAGTGGCGGATCCAGGGGGGGGGTAAAGGGAGTAATTACCCCCCCCCCAAGCCTCGTCGAAATATTCACAGTTTCAGTGCCGAATCAGCTTTGAAGTAAAAAAAAATGCTATGACATTTTCAAAATTCCCTAAGGCTAAGGTTGAGAGCCAGCACTCCACCGTGTTCGAACGCTAGCACCCCCTTCCACAAAATGCACTGTACATCTACATCTTATACCTTCCCTGCACTTGAACTCGAATATTGTCGAGCCGACCCGTCAAAGGCATCAAATTGTCAGATAGATCGACGATCGACGTCAGAGCCGTCATCCCGTCATTGGCTTCTTACAGCTCTATTCTAGTGAGCTGTGGTTAGGAGAACGGCGGTTCTCAACATTTCGGCGAATTTTAAAAACCAAATTCAATTTTTCCAGATTTTTTTCTTTGAATTTTTCAGCACGGCAATTCGTTTAAAAATGGTATCCTACATCCATCATATACGGGAGTGCAAGGGGTTGGATTACACTCTGTATATATATACCATTAGAAATGTGTTTTTATTTTATTTTGATATGTACAGAATGTTATTTGTTTCATTTATTATTAATATGATGACCGAAAAAATATTAATTTTTTCAGTTATTTTCATGTTGACTGGAAATATATTTCGATCTCATTTTTGTGGCATACCAACTATATTATTTGTTTTTATTATTTTCTATGTCTATTGGAAATATACTCAAATTTTACTTTTGTTAAATTTTATATCCATTACCCCCCCCCTAAACAGTAACTTGGATCCGCCACTGGACTGAGCCCATAACCTAAATGAGTTTGTGGATCGGATTCATGTAAAAAACACAGGTTTACTTATTTAGTATATATTGTAACGTGTGAAGAAACAGAGTACAAGCTTATATGCCGCCAACATATCTCTTAACCTTACTTGACTGTCTCCGGTCAATCATATATCACTTGACAGCGCAATCAGTTAGGCAAGTTTTGGTGACTACCAATTAAGTTTTTAGCGATATATCAACAGAGACTTCACCTAAAACAAGTAAAAGATAAGACGATTAATGACCACTATATCGGAAAAAGTATTCAAAATGAGCTCATACAATTAATGGTAAGTCACGTGAAGACTCAAATTGTTGAAAAAATAATAAATATTACTTGATTATTCTTGATTGTACAAGCGACGTTTCTCGTGTTGAGCAACTTTCAATTATTATAAGATTTTTAATACAAAATACAAATACAGCTGAAATTGAAGAACATTTTATTCGTTTCTTAGCCGTTGAAAAAACCACAGCTGAGAGTTTGACTAATTATATCACAGAATTAGAACAGTTAGGTATATCATTGCAAAACTGCAGAGGCCAAGGATATGATAATGGTGCCAATATGCGTGGTGAAAAAGTGATGTATTCTTGAAATCAGTCACTTGCTTATTTTTTACCTTGTGGGAGTCGTAGGAGATGCAGCATCGTCTTGTGTCCAAGCAACATCTTTTTTTGATTTGGTACAAAGGTTGTACACTCTGTTTGCGGGCTCAAGTCAGAGGTGAGCTATTTTAAATGCTCATGTAAAATCGTTGTCGCTAAAACCACTTTCTGAAACTAGATGGGTGTGCAGGGTAGCATTGGTGAAGGCCGTTAAATACCAACTAAGTGATATATGTGATGCTTTAAAGGATTTAGCAGAAAAAACAACAGATCGTCAGTTGGTCAGTAAATGCCATTCTATAGAAAAGGATCTAACTACCTACGAATTTGTAGTTTCACTTGTCATATGGTATGACATTCTTACAAAGATAAATGTTATAAGTAAAATGTGGCAAAGCGAAAACATGCACTTAGATGTGGCTATACAACACCTCGACGCATTCACAAATTGGCTCGCTAATTATCGAGAAAATGGTTTTCAGTCATCCCTTGACAGCAAGAGAAATAGCCGAGAAAAATGATATTGACAAACAGTTCAAAGAAGTCAGAAGACGACGTAAAAAAAAGCATTTTGATTATGAAGGGGAAGATAAAGCTCATGAATTAAAAGCGGAAGAAATTTTCAAAATAAACTATTTTTATGTCATGGTCGACAATGTGCACGCAAGCTGTCATCCTAGGTTTGAGGCTCTTAATCATCATGAGAGCATATTTAGTTTCATGTATAATATAAAAAAATTAAAGGAAATTAGTGATAGTGAACTTTTAACACTTTCGCTGCAGATGACGTCTAAGAACGTCATAGCATAGCTAGACTGCCATGCGCATGACGTTCAAAAACGTCGCCACCAGAAACGCATTGTGTCGTTCTGAGCACCTACTAGTAGTATCGTTTATTGTATTTACCACGTGAGTTCGATTTCAATAATGGACTAATCTTTACCGGGACCGTCGGGAGTTGGCACACCAAAAGCAGGTAGAAACCGTAAATTAGAAGGTTCATACAGTTATGAAGACTTGTTAGCTATTCTGAACAACTCTGACGATGAACTAGACGATCCGACATTTTCGTTGGCAGCTGAATCGAGAAAATGTGGGTGGCTTGATTCTGATGAAGAAGATGAAGAGGAAGACGACGAACACGAACATGAAGAAGACTTTTCAGTAACCGAAGCAGCCCAATCTTCATCAGACGATACTTTACATATGCCTCAACCCCAATAAAAGCGGAGCAATAATAGTGAAATCATAGCTTGGGAAAATACGCCACGTGCTGCTGTTCAGCAACTTAATTTTGAAAAAGCGCGGTAACTGCTTGTTGTACCAAAAGGAGATGCTCCTATAGACTTTTTTGACCTTTCCGTAAATGAAACTTTCTTTGAATTAATTGCACTGGAAACTAATCAGCATGCGATTGAAGTCTTCATGAAAGCAGGAGCTCAAGATAATTCACGTATTAGTCGCTGGAGGGATGTAACAGGGAAGGAAATTCGAACGTTCTTTGGTTTATTGACATATATGGGGACTATCCAGTTGAGTCATATACAAGATTACTGTAGAAAAGATTCTCTGTTTGATATACCGATATTTAGTGCAAATATGAGCCGAGACAGATTTCTTCTAATTTTTCGATGTTTACATTTAAAAAAAAACTTCGGATGGTGAACCTGTGCCGGAGGACAGGCTCTACAAGATACGTCCCCTTATTGATTATTTCGATTACAAAATGGTAGAGATCTACTATCCGGACAAGAGTTTGTCTCTTGATGAGTCAATGTTGCTTTGGCGAGGCAGACTTGCATTTCGCCAATATATTAAAAATAAAAAACACAAATACGGGATTAAGTTATATGGGTTAACAGAACCCGATGGAACCATCATCAAATTTTCTGTGTACGCAGGTACACTTGATGATTGTGGTGGCAGGGGACACTCCAGCAAGGTTGTCATGCATCTAATGGATGAAAAACTGGACGCCGGACATGCAATTTATATGGACAACTATTACAATAGTTATTGTTTAGCTATTCATCTGTTACAGAGAAAAACCCATTGCACCGGAACCCTACGAAGCAATAGACAGAACATTCCACTTGATATAAAAAATACTAAACTTGGTAAAGGAGAAACGTTAGCTCGTTACGCAAATGGTGTAATGATCGGCAAGTGGCGCGATAAACGAGAAGTCACATATTTAAGCACAGAATTTGATCATTCAATGGTGGAATTTGAAAACAGACTACATGAAATTCGGCAGAAGCCCCATCCTATTTTTGAATACAACAAGAACCTGGGTGGGGTGGATAAAAAAGACCAGATGATGGCATACTACCCATTCGAACGAAAAACAATTCGATGGTACATGAAATTAGGACTTCATATGTATCACATGCTACTAACAAATGCGCATCACATTTTCAAGAAATACAGTCCCAATTCAAGAATGCCTTTCTATGATTTCCGTCTGCATATCATACGACAGTTGCTGCCAGTAACAAGAACTGTTCGAGAACTTGCCCCTGCAAGGGCTAATATCGAACATGTTTTGGAGAAAAATGCTTCAACTGGAGCAAGGAAAGTTTCTCATCAACGATGTGTGGTTTGCTACAAAAATAAAATACGAAGAGAGACAGCTTATTGTTGTCACATGCCCCACAAAACCAGCTTTGTGTGTTACTGGCGCTTGCTTTTCTGTGTACCATAAAAATCAGTGAATTTAATTTTTTGTTTTTTGCAAGGTTTCTTTCTTATTTATTTTATGATTCTATATTTTTGAAGTGTGCACATTTTGAATTTGACATTTGTTTATTTCAATGTTATGTAATTAATATTGTAATTTTTTATTGCGTTTTATTTTAGTTCATGTTTTTATGTGTATCATATGTTTGTTTCAATGTTTTTGTGATTTTATTTGCAACATAATATGTTCCAGGACTTACTTTATTTTCTTTTACCTCTACAAAGTTCAAATTCAAAACAACTTTTTCAGTTTATAGGGAATAGTTTATAAGGAAGTTATTGTAATGGTTTCCATGACGTCTCTAGAAGTCATGAGCATTGGGGAGTCAAATTTCACGGTTAGTGCGCGTGACGTCTACAGACGTCATAGTTTTTTTTTGAAAAAAATTAGTGGGAGGATTTTTTTTGTAATATTATATTCATATAAAACAAATTTTTTGAAAAAAAAACTATCACTTGGAAAAATGCAATCAGCACCCAGGGGTAGTATGTCAATTTATGGTTAGCAGTGAAAGGGTTAAACCAATGCAGCGACTTGCAAATATCTATGACAGTAGGAGAATCATGTGATATTGATGGACATGAATTGTACGAAGAACTGAATATGTTCATACGTGTGTATGAAGGAAACGATGACATTATCTCGGTACTAAAATACATAATAAAAAAAAATTAACTGAAGTTTACCCCACTATCGAAATAGTCCTGAGAAGTATTGCTACCATACCTGTTACAGTTGCGTCTGCTGAAAGAAGTTTTTCGAGGCTTGAAATTATTAAAACATATTTGAGGAATTCGATGACACAAGGTCGGCTTTCAGCCCTTGCTATTCTTTCAATCGAAAATGGCGTAGCTCATTCGTTAGATTATTGTGCTTTAATTAAAGATTTTAGTCTCAAGAAAAGCCGCAAACTTCAATTTTAAAAATTACCATCTCTGTATTTGTTAATTTTGTAAATCTTTCATTGTAAAATATTTTAAAACTCAAATTTGATTTATTTGTATAATTTTAGCATTTCTCCTTAAACATGACAAATACCTAAACCAAACAACCAGACCTACTTTCGCATCACATACTTTTCACGAAGGACAAAAGGCCTCACAAAGACCTGCTGCCCGGAGCCTCGCAATGGGTAAGGCAGCCACTGAGTTTAAGTCATTTTAGATCAATCGAATATATCTGAAAACTTCATATTATGCTAAATTTCCGGTATGTCGTCAAGTTTCTCTAAAATGACTACTTGTAATAAAATTTTTTCGTAAACTAAAGCTTTTAATTAATATCCCCAATAAATATGAATTGTACAATATCATACACAACATTATTACAATTAACAATCAAGTGAAAAGTCGTATAGGGTCTTAGTTATGAATAAAACATTTCATCTAGTATCTCACACATACGTACAATTCGTTCATTCTCTTTGAGAATGATTAATTTCAAAAAGTTTTATTTAATATGTTGGTAATTCTTGTGTATGATTATTTCAATTCAACCATCTACACCAGTCGCAGAGCGGTAAGAGTGTAGCGTTATTAAATTCAAAATGAAAAAGTTAATAGTGCACTTACAAAGAAGTAGAGATGCCGGTGAATAATCCAATATTACATGCAGCTTTAAGAGGGGTTTTAAACGGTTTACACCATAAACGGAGGGAAAAATACAATACTGTGCTGCTAAAGTCATGATAACGTGGAAACTGGAGCACGTATCTTATTAATATTATCAATTAAAGTGATAGAGTTTTGTAAAAAGTTCATATAATTAGGAATGTATCATGAATATCAAAAGTGTAAGGAAGAGAAAAATATATAACAGAAAACATTTCTAATGATAAAAATGAATAGAATAAGCGGATGGGGAAACAAAATAACAGATAAATAAATGAAATGAAGCTTGCCCATTGCTATAGTAACCCATTCTAATTCAATTCAATTGTTTTACAAGCGTGAAGCGATATGGTATTTGTTAGCAACTATTTTTGTACCTACTAGTTTCGTAAGCTCTAAACTATGTACCTACTCTATTCTTTAAGAATAATATATTAATTATAGTTTTTCGCTTCACTCTCCTATGCCTCTGCTTCTCAGTTCCTCTTTCGCATTGCTCAGCCATATTTCTCTTGTTTTTCCTTCCTCATTCTTTCCAAACAGTCTTCGTCATACCACCTCTTTGACATCCTACCCAATCCATTCTCTCTAACCTAACCTATCCTTGTTTTGTTCTTCAACATATTTAATGATTATTGGTTTTTTATATTGTTCTTCCAGTTCTCTGTTTGTTCTCATTTTTCTCTTCTTTTACCTCAATAAATCGAAATTTATTTTAGATACATGTGAATCCTCTAGTTTCAAAACCCGACAAATTCATTTTTGCCAAAAAATGAGTTCTATACATCAGTCGATTCCTATTCTATATATAGCCCTTTACAATCTATTACTATATTTATAGTACAAACCCCCGCAAATCAAACCTATATTCCCATCTAAAACATGGAGTTGTTTTCAAAATCTGACAAATCCTCGCAGCTTTGGAATCAAATGCCGACAAATCCAAATTAGCCAATCAAAACTATATTTTAGTCACGCGAGAGTTACGTGTATGGATTCGATTTACTAGACTCCATACTGACTGTATTCTTTGGAGCTTATATTAATTTCCTGTGGCTTCATTTATTTTCGCAGATAGGGTCTTTGCACGAATAGAGAAGATTATAAAAAGAAAAGACACCATCTTTTCTCCAGAAGAGCTCTCGAAATATTTAATGATTATAGAAATGTTTTTATATTAGGTCGTTATGTGGAAAAAGACTTTTCAAGCTGAAACTGGAATGAAACATCTTGCACAATGGCCTCTCAGATTTAACATGAGTAATATATGTATATTACATTACAAGACATGAAAGTGAAACTTTGCAGAAGAGTAGGCATATTGAAGAGTATGAGGATGCGTAGCATCCGAGTATCTCTTTAAAGCATCCGAGTCAAGCAGAGACACTTTCATGACCAGTGATGTATTATATTTTTTCTGAAATCGCTTGTCAAAACTAAAAATAGATTTAAACTGAAAAAATATATCAACATCAGAGTCGTATGAGAAGTTAATATCCATGACAGTGAATCACAATTTGTGTTGTAAAGTGCTTTATAATATGGAAAACACTCTTCGTACTGGAATAATTGAAGAAGCTGCTGCTGCTGCAGTGGAAGAATTACTTCCGGATAAGTCCAAAGAAAGATATGAGATACAATATGCGAAGTTCAAAAGCTGGTGTAATAACAAAAAAGTTAATCGAGTTACGGAAGAACTGATGCTGGCTTTTTTTGCTGAAGAAAGTAAAATTTACAAGTCTTCAAGCCTCTGGAGTACTTATTCAATGCTTAGAGCCGTGCTGTTAATTAAAGAAAACATCAATATCGCAAATTATTTGAAGTTATAGTCATATCTGAAAAGAAAATCGGTAGGATATGAAGCAGAAAAGTTCCGAGTATTTTCAAGAAATGGGATAAACGAGTTTCTTCGAAAAGCTCCCGATCACGACTTCCTATTGTTAAAAGTAAGTAGTTTTAATAAATAAATTATAAAATAATCTAAATTGGCGGCTTATGTTTTCAGGTTGTATTAATTTTTGGACTAGCCGGTGCATGCTGCTGCGATGCGTTGACGAAGATAACTCTAGATGACATTGAAGACAAGAATGATACTCTCATTGTGAACATTTCAGATTCGAAAACTCGCAAAAGAAGACGATTTTTAATTTTGGACGATGTTGGCGAACCCGGAAAAATTGCCTTTGTAGAAAATACCTAGCACTTCGCCCTGCTCATACACCACACCGGCGTTTATTTGTTTCATACCTTCGGAAATATACCTGCTAAAATAGCTGGTTTTCTTCATTTACAAAATGCAGCGGAATATATGGGCCATGCCTTGAGGAGAACATCAGCAACTTTGTTGATTGATGCTGGAAGTGGCATAGAAGACCTTAAAAGACACGGCGGATGGTTTTCTATAAGAGTAGCGGAGTAGCCGAATCATTAGAAAATAAAAGAGAAATTGCCAAAAAGATACAGCAAGTGCATTTGATCAGACTGCTGTAGCTGACAATGTTAATATTCCTAACATATATGTCAACGAATAAGTAGTGTTGTCAAACAGAGCTAACGCAACAGAAAACAGAAATAATGCTTTGAATTATATAGGGTAAATGCGTATAAGAGTGCGCACTTAGTACAATATTGACTGTGAAATTAATATTTTTTCCAGAAAAAAAGTTTTTCACATGCGTACATATGTATTGACGACTGATGAAAGTAATTATGCTTGATTAATGGGAAAATTCTAATAATAAGAGAAAAAATTCATATTTTTCGGTGCCAGAGCAATTGCGCACTCTTAAACACAGATGTGCACAAGAGTATGCGTATTAATGCACAAGAGTGCGCAACGACTTATGTAGGTATTGTAATTCTAGCAATAGCGGTAAAAAATGATGAAATATAATCAAGACAGAATTTTTAAAAGCTACATTTATCCTTTAATTAACAAAATAAAACATTATAGTCTTGAAAATATCAAAATAAAAATATGTTATTCTATTATTTAACAAATAACTTTAATTTGAACTTGAAAAAATACGCGTACCTAATCATTAGGTAGGCATGTTAATTTTTGCTCCACTTCATTCACACAGTGAGCATGTAAATGTGCCAATCACGTATGTAGTACACGACTCGTGCCACCAGTTATTGCACTCAGAACACATTATCCAGTCCTCAATTGGGGGATCTGTATAATTCTCGCCGCAACCTGGATAGTTCACGTTTTTGTCACACTCCGCCTCTTTTTCCTTCCTTTTCTTTACTTGTTTTCCTGGCATTTTCAGCTTCCTTGCTGCTGCTTTTATTTTCTTAGATTCCTCATTTCTCTGCTTCACCCGAACATTTTCTTCTAACTCGTTTGCAAATGGTGTGCTTGAAAGGATCTCAGACCGCTGAGACTTGATTTTACGCCGCAATGGTTGTTCTTTTATAATTGGCAGTGGTAAAATTTCGCCTATATGAACGAATTGATTAGAACAACTTTGTGTCTCTGTAGGTTCTTGGAAACTATTCGGTATGAGTACACCGTCTTCGCATTCAATATCCAAGTTCATAAATCTAATGTTTTGCAATTGCGTTTGAGAAGAGGATGCTTGCTGCGGTGATTTTTGATGCCATGGTACTCCAGACGATGGTGTTTGAGCCAGTGACGTTTGAGGCGGTGGCGTTTGATGTAGTGGTGTTTGAGACGGTGGTGTTTGATGCGATGAAAATGTTTGCTCCAATATATCATTTTCTACATCCAGTGATCCATCCGGGATTACAAGGAAGTTTGCTGGTCTTTCAGTGTCGCTAATGGGTACATCAGATACTAGCGAAGTAGCAAAGTCAGTTTCGTCAAATTGTTCAGGATTGTATGGAAAAATTCCAGCAGCACGAAACGAAGTTTGAGCCTTTTCAATATTTGCGACACTAGCGTAGGCAGCGTTAAACAATCCCGAGATCTGCATTTGCGTAATTACTTTTCCAGGATTGCTTATCATCCAGTTGTCGCATTCTCTACTGAATGCCCTTTTTAATGGACCAAAGAAGCCGATGTCCAGTGGTTGCAACTTGTGGCTCGCGTGTGGTGGTAAAGTCAATAGGTCAATATTATTACCCTTGCAGTATTTGATGACGTCTAAATCTCGATGTGAGCTATGGTTATCCATAATCAAAAACACTGAGTGGTCAGGACTTGGCTTACTATCATTCTTAAAATGGATTATCCATTGGTGAAATAGATCAGTATTTATAAATCCAGATTCGGAAACCATTTTAAGTGTTCCAGGGGGTGCTTGCATAAAAAGTCCCTCCTTCATCCGCTTCCTTGGGAATATTAACGCGGGTGGAATATACATACCAGCACACGGCAGTAATAAGTTGTCCACGTTCGGCACTTGCTACTTTACCCACGACTTTTTTACCTTTTGTGGCCAAAACCTTTGGTAATTTTTTAGGTACTGTTGAGAGACCTGTTTCATCCATATTGAAAATTGAATCTGGAGAATAATGCTTTTTTTCGTACAAACTTCTCAAATTTTGGAAAAATCGTTTCACTTGAGCTTTATTAAAGCCCATAACCCTACCCATCGAACACTTTTCTGGTTGCCGTAGGCTGATATTATGTCGTTTTCAAATACCACTGACCCAGGATTCTCCAGCAATTTGTTTATCCTTGTTAAAACAGTGTTGGATGCTGTTCGATTCCGCAAATTTGTACGCTGCCATTTGCAAATTCTTTTTTGTGAGCCCATAAAAACGGTCGTTTATATCGAGCAACTACTTCGCTAATTCAATTTCCATTTCGGCGGGGAATATGTTGGAAAATCGTCCTAACGATACAGGAATATTCCCACATTTAAGGCGTTTACTAAGAGTAGATTCACCAATTCCCATCTCGGCAGCTACCCGTCTATTACTAACACCTTCAGCAATTCTACGTTTTGCTTCGGTGATATTTTCTACCGTAAAGACCAACTTCCTGTTAGTTTTTCTTTTATATCTACTCATTCTGAAAAAGAGTTATTAGAACTGCAATTTCTATCTTAGTTTCTAGCTATCTATCGTTTGACACCAATTTCTGATTATACCAGAAGTAGCCCTAAGCCGGAAATCTATCGCTTCCTGTTTACCTGGGACTTGGGGTCAGACTATAGATAATTAAGAATGAATTCCGGAAACTTCAATTCGTTTTACTCTAAGTTCAGCCGTTTAGATTCTCTTTTTGAAAATGGTCTCTGATTCGTCAATATTTGTCGGAAGCAGTTGAATGTGAACATATTTCATGCAAAATTCAAAAAGGAAATAATAGTGTGTTCCATTTGAAAAACAAAATTGGCATTCAGTTTGCTTGTTTAAGACACCATGTGTATATTACAAAGTGTGTGTAGCAGCAGATGATTTTAAACAAATTTTATTCGGAATATTTGTTACTAATTTGAAAAATAATAGAGGTATTTTTATTTAAAGGGTTATCTGAATTACCTTGCACAATGCTTGAAAAGCTTTGCACAAGAGTACGCACTGCGCACTCTTTTGTAAAACTAAATGTGCATTGTTACGTTTAAGATTATTTTCAATTATTCTGTTTTATAGGCACTATTTTGAGGAAATTTCAATGTTGTCAACATTTTATAGACTCTGAAGCATGCGAAACCACCTTAGGAGATATAATTATGGTCGTACATACCTGCTCAATCACTAAAACTAGCATGAGCGAAAATTACATCGGCCGGCTGCAAACAATTCACTTGTCATTCTGGAAAAATTGGCGCCAAATATAGAAGAACGCATTGTTGCCTGTGTTATACTTCAGGATCTGTTCCGTAATAGGCATTATTACGGTATTGCAGAGATGCGATATTACTATGAATACATGCATGGCGCACTATTATGCAGTGCGCACTCTTATACGCATTTACCCTACCTGGAATAAGCTTTTCTAATGTGCATAATACTAGTGTCTGCAGCATTAACATTAATTTTCATTTTCATAGTTCTAATACCAAATAATAATATTTGTTGTATTTGATTGTTAGTGTTTTTAATTATATTATATAAACGTTTCGTAAGATGAGTGACGATTTCTAATTCAATTGCAGTCTAAAAATGACAGATGAGTCTTGTAAAGTGGCAGGAGTTTTGTAAAAATCATGAAAGTGGCTAGTCTTTAAAGTGACACTTTCATGACCAACCTGAGTTCTGTCATGACAAGCTTTCTTGACGATTTAAAAAAAAAAGGTTTTACTAAGACTAGGAGAAAATCAGACATTCGCGATTCAAGAAGAACATTCCTATAAGTCTAATCTGGAGGGATATAAACCTGTGTTTAAAAATTCAAAATCAGTTGGGAGTATCAAAAAAAATTTGGGATTCGAGTTTTTTTGTTTATTTGCATTTTATGAGAACATTTACTACAGTAATGTATATTTTTCTATACCATCAGAAAGTAGATATTTCATCGAACAGAGCCGCAGACTTTTTGAAAAAGCAGATATTTTGACGTGAGAATTTTCGATTCAAAACTAGGGTGTTTTTTCGATATTAACTCAAAATAAGGTTAAAAAGTGAATATTTTAAATAAAAAAAATTACTGTGTGTTTGGGACATATATAGGTTCGTTTTCACCAAATTTCGTGAAAAATTAATTTTTTCTGTAAAAGATAAAAACAAAAAACTAAAAATTTATTTGAATTTTTCACATGAATTTTAAAGTTATGTGGAAAAAGTGTGAATACAGAAGTTGTAGATCTTTTTATTACCTACAACTTTGCTATTTCCCTTTTATTCATAGGAATTGTAGTTTTGCCGGAAATCGAGATAAACCATTTCTTACCCTTAAAAACTCACCCCTTTCCCCTTCGTGACCTCAGATTTCCTGAAAACTATTTTTCCTTTTGTGTTTGTTCTACTCACTTCCTTTTCCAATTGGTTTAATCCTAATATTATTTTTTTTGGTTTCAAAAATTATCGACCCTGTTCTATTAAATAACGTTCCTTGTTTAGTTATCCACACAATTTCCAGGTTAGCTGTCAAAATAACATGCTCCTTAAGTCCTTTCTTCTACTGGCCGACATATTGGATCTTCTTCTTCGTCTACACAGGACTAGAAACTTCTAACTTTGTTTATGTTGTTGATTGTAGATTAGGTATATATAGGTATTCATCGATTTAGCGGGCTTCGAGTTGGTCTTCTGCTGTCTGGTTTATTTTTGCAAATGTTTGTTCGGACTCATTCTGTCTATGCCATTTTATCTATCTGACCTTTATCTACTGCCCAGATAGCACTAGATATTCAATCGACCTACTAAAAATATTCGTTTTCGGATATTGTAATATTCTATAGACCCACTAAATACCTATTTATATCCTTTCTCGAATATTCTAAGGACCATGAAATGGGAAATTTTTTTAATATTCTATAAATATTTCCAAGGAATATACAAGAATATTCTGAGATTATCTGTTGAATGTATATAGCAAGTTAATCTAGAATATTCATAGCACATTCTAATAGGCATATTCTACAAATAACCAAGTAATATTAGGAATATTATAAGGATATCTGAGGAACGTATATAGCAAAATTTCAAATATATGTAGAATATCCCAATGTTCTAATTAACCCTTTTTACGTGGGCTATTAGATGGAATGAAAGTTCTTTGTTGTTATCAGATGTACTCGAAGGACCAAACGATTGTTTTCACTGATGTATGATGTAATGATAAAATGTATGATGAAATGAAACACTTATTGTTTTTGATTATATTTTAATTGAACTTCGTCAACTGGCGTGGACATTCAACTAAATAAATAATCTTAATCTGACAAAGTTAATGTCGAAATTAATAATTTATTATGTACAAATTTACAAAATGTTACAAAGTTGAGTTGTGAACGCTGAATTTCTATGGTTTCAGACCGGAAGACACTTTATGTTACGATTAGATGAATTTTAAACTAACTTTGTTATTGAGCGCTGAGCTCGATTCTATGAGTGTGTAAAACTCGCGTCGATGAATGTAAAACTCGCGTCTAGAAGTGTAGAACTGACGAGTGAAAAACTAACTTGGTTGTTGAGCCTTGCGCTCGTTACGATGAGTTAAAAACTTTGCTTTCGAGCGTTGCGCTAGACTCGATGAGTGTAGAACTGTTGTTGAGCGTTGCGCTCGATTCGATGAGTTTGTAGTACTGATTTCTTCACGTTGTGAGACGTGTTAAGTAGAAATCTGTGAGGGGCGTGTTTACACGTGGATTGGGTTGACCAAACGAAAATAAATATTTCCTATTGGCCAGCATCACCTGACTCGTCGGTTTTTTCCAGACAAGATTCAACTATGGGTGCCGCCAATAGTAAGTTGAGTTTCTATTGAATACAACAATAGCAATTGTAACCTATTTACTCAGAAAGGTAATTCAAAAATGTTTTTTCATGTCTTCCGAACCTCGACCATAAAATACTTGCAGAATTGACACTAAAATTAAGGTTTTTACAATCCAGTATACAAATAGGGTGAAACGTGCTTTTTTCTCACTTCTTAACTATAGGACAATGTCAACTTTCAAAAAGGTGTCATTCATCTGCCCATACAAAAGAATTTACAATCATTGTTGGAAATCGTGATATTTACAAAGCATTCTGAAAATAAAATTAAATATCCTTTGAATTTACTACAATAGAAAGATCTTATCAATTCTGCAACATATTTCTACAAAGCTATAAACTAAAATGATTGTATGCCTTAAATATATACAATAAAAAAAAGGGAAGCCATACACATGTCTCACATATTTTAAATGTATCTTAACAAATAACTTTCAAGATTTTACAATCTTGAACACTTATGTCACTTTCGTTTTTGTATATTGCATGACTTTATAATTTTATTTATTTTTGCGTAGACAATTAAGAACTCACTTGTACATACGCGTTAACTGAGATTATTTTGCACATAATATGAAGGAATGGATGATTAAAGGTTAAATACACATGTTTGTTACCGCTAACTGGGAAATGTATGAATGACGACTGGGAAATTTGTGAGTGACGACGGGCGACTGGGAAGTATGAGTGGACTACTGGGAAGTGATTAAAAGTGCGGTTGTATTCGTATTTATACATGGGTTAACGTGGTTGCGAGGTAGGAGCAAAATATTAGGATCTGGCCAATGGGATGAAACTATTTGAAACGTAACGGTCAGATATAGCGAGTGCATATTTGCAGTTGGGGTGATTTTTTATGGACTGAAAAGGCTTCGTAGATACAGATAACAGAGTTTGGAAGAGAGTTTTTATGAAGCGATAAGATGTCGGGTACTTTGAAATATTCATTGGAATTTCAGAAAACGATATTTATCTGTATTTCTTATGTGTTAGTAAAGTTAAAATGACTTTTTTGTTGATGTAAAGAAATATTTAATGTTGAGAAGAAGGATATATTTAGTTATATGTTTTGAGCAGAATATACGAATTGTATTATACAGGGGAAGTTGAAATAAAATCACGGTAGAATTTGGTAATTAAATCAAATTCGAACACCCAATATGGATGATATCTGTTGAGCGGGTGACACGGAATCATAGTACTCCTCCCTTTTCATCTTTAGTTTCAAATATAATTGATTGAAATTTGGGAGATCCTGTATACTGTTACGAACTCGCACACCGAAGCAGATACTAAGTACGGTCCTGTAACCTTATGTTAACGGAGTTAAAAAAATGGCGAGCGCTCCGAATTCTGGGAAGGTCTATTGGGATTTATTGTGACAGTTTTTATAGACATGTTCTCGGAAGGTCTCTTAAGGATTGAGCCGGCAATCGAGAAATATCGCGAGAGGCATTTGTTTTGTGTAAGCCGCAGCCCAGAATTCTCTAGTAAAAAAGGCACTAGTACATAAAAAGGACCGATCAGCGGACCAGTTAGCAGTTAGTTGATAATTTGACATCGTGAGATAAACAAGTAAATAAGTGAACATAAAGTGTTTATATAAATTAGTTTGAGTGAATATACGGTTAATATAAATTAATAATTAAGTGATTGGTTAAGTATATATAAATTAAGTGTTAGTGAGTTAGTGTTTAAATAAATTAGTAAGCAGCCATACCGAGTGTTTAAAATTTATCCCAGCCGTTTATTGTTTAAATAAATAACAAAAACATTACATTGCTGTCAGAAGTGGGATAATATAAATAAATTGCTACGTAAAAATGGCCAAGAGACTATGTGACCTCAAAGTGGCGGAACTAAGAGCAGAATTGGAAGATCGTGAGTTGGAAACGTCCGGTAAGAAAAACGAATTAGTAGAAAGACTTAAAGTGGCACTGGAAAATGACGGCTTTGATCCAGAAACCGTTTTATTTACTGATGAGGTTTCCACCTTAATCTCGTTTATTTCTGCTAATATTTCTGCTAACATGGACGAGAAGATTTCTGCCATGGACGAGAAGATTTCTGCTTTGAAGAACGATATATCTGCCGATATCTTATTAATGAAAAACGACATTGCCGCCGACGTTGAAAATGAAATTTCGTCTCTAAAATCTGAAATCGAGAATAAGATGTCGACGATGGACGAGAAAATCGAGAATAAGATTACAACGATAGACGAGAAAATCAAGGAGTTAGAGGAAAAGATTGCCGATTCAAGAGCGCGAGGCACGCCAAAAGAAGAAAAGAAGACCGAGCAAACGAAACCCTGCAAGCCAGAAACACTACCTAAGTTTGAAGACATTGGCAGTTTTACCCGAGTCAAGGCCCCGACGTTCGATGGAAAAATGTCGTGGACCAATTATGTGAAACAATTTGAAGCAGCCGCTAGAGTGAATAATTGGTCCGATAGAGAGAAGGCAGTGAACTTAACTATCGCGCTTCGGGGAGATGCCTTAGATGTACTTCAGACGATACCTCTTGAAGAAACGAATGACTTTGAGCAGCTGAAAAAGAAGTTGGACATGCGATATGGTCACGAACATTTGGAACAGTTGTACAGATTGCAGCTGAAGAACCGAAGGCGGAAACGTGACGAAACCCTTCAAGAGTATGAAATGGAAATTGCCCGACTAGTTCGATTTTCTTATCCATCAGCACCACAGAACATGATGGAATGTTTAGGCATCCAGGCCTTTATTGACGGCTTATGTGACCACGATATGGAGAAGACGCTTCGATTAGCCCATCCTAAAACATTGGTCGATGCATTGACTGCTGCTCTTGAATATAAAGCAGCCACGATAGCTTCGGGATACAACAAAGGTAGGACCATACAGGAAGAAGGTGACGATGACAGAATTGACCAGATCGTCTAGTTGTTGAAAGGTATGGTAGACAAGATGCCGAAGAAAATCAGGTGCTGTAATTGTGGCGCGCTAGAGCAGGCATGCAGCTAGTGTAAGCGTCCTACAACTCCTGCAAACCAAGAACCTCTTAAATGCAAAGCAGCCACGAAGAGCTCGCGATACAACAAAGGTAGGACCATGCAGGAAGAAGATGACGCTGACAAACTTGACCAGATCGTCAACTTGTTGTAAGGTATGGCAGACAAGAAGCCGAAGAAGATCAAACGCCGGAAGTGTGGCGAGCTAGACCATGTACGCAGTCCGTCTAAGCGCCCCAAGACTCCTGTAACCCAAGAACTCCAGTCACAGGGGAAATCAGACAGGGGTGAACATCCAGCTGATATGAGTCACCGAAAAGCCAACTCTTTGCCTAGACGCACTGTAGACTATTCACAATGCAGCAAGTCGAAATCTAAGGAAGTTGCAGTTTCAAGAATTAGAGTAGTCAGCGACGAATGGTCACCCACCAATTAATTGGCGAAATCTCTCCGTATTCTTTGGAGATAATATCACCATCAAACCTGGTATCCTTGGATTCCTTAGGATCATTCCTAACCGACCATGTAATAACATATAGGGTGTTCCATTTGAAAATCGGAAGTTGGTATCACTCCCGGTGGAACCGGAAAATAATAATTGATATGTACATAAGCGTCGTTCAGTAAGCAAACAGGATGTCCTAAATTTAAATAAATATACTCTGAAACTAAAGGAGAAAAGGAGGAGTACCATGATCCTGTGTCCTGGTATAAATTTTACAAATATCTAAGGAATCTATCATAATTTCGGATTATATATATAGGAAACATACTTTTAATTGAAAAAATTAAAGCAGGGGAAACATAGAGTTCAATTTAATTTATTAATACATAAATATATGATGTACCTCATAACATAACTGAAACTAACATAAGTTTCAAATCCGAGATTACAAAATTCACTGACTTCCTCCATACTCAACGACACTTCTTGAAACAGATTTCTGCCGTTCCTTACATTTGGCTAAGAAAATTCCTGTTTTCAATTCAACTTCTTTGTTATGTTCTTGTCCAACTTTTGGATTCCATCTGAAACAATAAAATAATTATATTTTTTGATAATAAGGAATTTCTATTCTACTGTGATTTTTGTGTATAACACTCAAAATATAATCCCAAAATTGAAATTTAAAAGATGAAATTAAACAAACATGTAATTCAAAAAATAAATCTTGTAGGAGACAAGTAAAAAGCAAAATATTCCAAACAAAATAGTGATTAGAAGTTATTTTGTTTCTTGTACATGATATATTAAATTAATTTACATGTACATTCCAAAAAATAACATGATTATACCTACTACTGGTTCAAAGAGCTTTGTTTTTCCAAAGCATTTTTCCCTTTTTGTCCATGCATTGTAGCTCTCCATTAAATACTCTGTTAGGATTTTTTGCAAGAATCTTTTAATATATTGTTGCAAATAAGTACCTTCCAATCTTGCCAGAGGTACAACCTAAAATTGCATTAATTAGGAAGTCAAACTCATAAATTTTAAAAACTGAACAATTACGGTTTATACGCAAAGTTGTAACAAACAAACAAAAATATAAGACCGCTTTCATCTGTGTATACACATGCCTGAAAGTAGACAATTGACCAACAATAACTTTTATTTACCAAATGTCAGAACTAATTTAACTTTGAATTATCAGATTACCAGTTGTGTAGACCTCTCTAGTCAATCCCAATTAATAAAAGGAATAGAGGTAACTATAGGCAATTTGATTGGAACTTTTAGCATACATCTCGGTAACTACCTGAGAAAATAAAATTTTGTTGACCTTTTGCAACGACGTGAATTTCTACTCAGATACAAGCATACTTTTGCTATTGGGAGTTATGCTGGTGAGGATAACTAATGGATAAATGTTTTCAATTGTAATTTTTTCTTCTATCATTTATCAAAAAATTACAATAGAAAACATTTATCCATTATTTTGTTGCAAATATTTAGGAAATCCATAGTTATTTTAATATTTTTATGCACTAAAATATAAAAAGTAACACATAAATACTCCAATATTTCGAGGCAGTTTCAAGTTGATTTGAATATAATATTGAATGTTCAACTTACAAAAAATTCATAGGATTATTTGTTCAGCAAAACTGACTCAACTTCTTCAAACTTTGCCTCATCAGATATTGGAAGTTTTAGCAGCAAATCGATAATTTTTTAAAAAGTGCATTGATAAATCAACAGGCATTAAAAAAATACAATAAAATGTACCTGTTTTGATGCGTGAGGTCGTATGTATTAGTTCCACTCGTGGCATAAGTTACACCGTAGAAACATATTTAAACAACTTCACACTGGCAAAAAATTGAATAATTAATTAACGATAAAAAATAATTATCATAATACTACTCTACTATTTCGCCAATAACAATAACATATAAAAGATGGTCGAACCGCCATTTTTCACTGGTCGTTACCGTCAAATGTCAATTACTGACGCATGCCCATAGAACAGAAAGAGCGTTTGAACAAAAATCAATAATCATAGAATATTCTTAGAACTATTTGATTCGAATATTCTAAAAAGAATAATCTGAGAATATTCCAACTGGACTTACATTGAATATTCGATTTAGGTATATCCACAGATATTCTTGATATCCCCAGAATAATCCTATAATATTTGGATATATATCTTCTAAATCGAAGACTGTCAGAACATCCCATGGATATCTGGTGCTATCTGGGTGTTTGTATATTACATTGCTGTCGTATGCTGCTATTTCTTTGTCTCTCCCTCATTGTTATACTTCTTATTGATCTTAATATGTATTTTCATTTCCACATTTTTTGTTTCTTCCATTTTGAGACTGCTCTTGTTTCTACCGCATAGGTATGTTAAGATGGGTCTTACCCTTGCTTTTTATATATTCTTACCTTGCTTTTTGTTGCTATGAATTTGTTTTTCCATCTAACTTCTCTCAGACAGCCTCTCCTTCTTGTCGCTTTATTTGTTTGTCTTGTTGTATTGGATCGAATAATCTGAAATTTTGAAGCATTACTTCAAAGAACAATTTACTAATGGTCTGTAGTCCAATGTTAATGCTCTTTTGCTCATTATAGAGTATTTGTCGTCGATCGACTGGTTAATTTAACTTGTTTAACCACAAGAATAAATATGCGGTTTAACTTCTCAGTCTCACAGATAAAGATATTATAGACGTCTTGTAACAGTCGGTTATGAAATAGGTATTTCAGATAATGAGAGCTCTGATGTAAAATTTGAGCCCATCAGATTTTTTTATTATCATTTTCCCAGCTTGTTCCCATTTATTTTCTTGCCAAGGGTACGAGGAAACCTTTATAAGAAATTACGAGCCTGGAATTTGAATTTCACTTCGATGTTCAAGCGGAATTGGTTTGATTTTACCGTTTTTAGGAGAAAAAAGGCCGTCAAAGCTGTCTAAATCTTTCGAATATAGACAATGTTAATATACTTAAACATTAAACTTCAAGAGCCAATGTTCAAGCGCGACAAAATAGGATACAAAAAGCCACCAAATATTTTCATTAAGACTACCCACTATGCAAATAAATATTACAGTTATGTTAATTCAACATCACATTGTGATAATGTTCTTCCTTTTTTTCCTCTTGTTTTCATCACATGCACATCTATACAACCGCTTATGCCCAGCTTGTGGCTGTTAAAATTTGTAATGTTTCAACTTAACTTCTCAGCGATGTTAAAGCGCTGCCTTTTTACATTACTGTGATGTTACTAGAACTTCCTCAAAAGGAAGTCTTTATAACGAACTAAAAACAACATTTCAGTTGAATTCTGAAATGCCTTTTAACATCTTGTCGATGTTAATGCAATGTCTAAAAAAACATCTTATCAATGATCTAAATGCGACATTTCAAAAACAATACAGTGTATTCTGGTAGATGTTGTATGGAGATTACATAAACCTCTAAATAATATACCTCAAACATTTTGGATAACATCCTATAGATGTTTCTGTGCCTAATCAGCAAATACAGGGTGAACAACTAAGAACGCCGGCTGTCGGCCATATTTCAAAAAATAGTCATAGTACAACTTTAAAAAATTCCTAAAATATCTCCTATAGGGTGGAATGAACACTTAAAAACATAATACTGTGATTATCTCCAAAAAAGACATACTAAACGTATCCTAGAAATACAATGTTTGATATATTGTTGAGATTATGAAAAAATGTAGTTACGGACTTTTTGTCTGTATTCTTCAAGTAAGGGGTGGGGGAAGGTTCAACCCAAACAACAAATGTCGTAACACTTTTTTTTTAATCGACATCCATGTTTTTGGCTTCATTTGAAAGAGTTTTTCCTTTTTAATAAGAAACGCTTAACAAAAATAACAAAATTGGACAATTTTGTCGACGCTTTGTGAAAAAGTCCACAATTTTCCCATTTTTCTCGGAAATTTCAAATGTAATGAGGCATTTTTAAATTCTGATGAAAAGGGGTTAAAAAATAGGAATCTATTCCAAGATATAAGATTTACAATATCAAATATAAAAAAATGCTTCAATTTACATTTGAAATTTCCGAGTGGATACAAAATTATCCAATTTTGTTATCAATCTTATTAAACAGAAAAACTTTTAAATGCAGCTAAAATCATTAATATCGGTTAAAAAACGAAAAAGTTATACATTTGTTCATAAGTTTGAACCTTCCCCACCCATTATTTGAAGAATAATGGCAAAAAATCTCCTTAATTAAATTTATTCATAATCTCATCAAGATTTCAAAAATTGTATTTTTAGGACACCCTTAGTATGTTTTTTTGGAGTATTATGTTTTCGAGTGTTCATTCCACCCCTAGCGGATATTTTAGAGACTGCAAACTATTTTCCAGCAATTTTTCAGGTAATTTTTTTGAAAGTTGTACCATGATTCTTTTCTGAGATGTGGCCTACAAAAAAATAATAAAGGATTTAAAACGTTTATTCACTATTAATGAACAGTACAGTAAATTTGAAAAAAACAGGTACAAAATCAGAAAAAAAATATCTTGTCCAGCAATCCGACCTAAAAAATAGTATATTGTTTTATTAGGAGTAAAAGTATAACTTTTTGTGGTGAGTTTGAATGTTTGATGGCCGAACGTTAGTGAGGCCGACAATTTCAGAAGAGCCACAAAAAGTGCTTTTGCTCCGAATGAAACATGCTATTTTTTCCGCAAACGGCATCCAGACTATAGAACTAATTAATATTTAAGTAAAAATTCAAAACGATTGCAACGAAGTTGATAAATTCAGAGAATAATAATTATAAAACTGCGCACTACATTTCCGTGGTTACTGGTTTTGTGCCAAGTCAAAAACAAATTTGACAGTTATATTGTAAGTGATTTAAAGCAACAATTGGACTGTGCATTTTTGGTAAGTACTTGAGAATCAAAATTTCGTTTGTTGTAGTAAAGTGTACTGAAATTTTCTTTTAGATTATATTATGTCGGATTCAGAACCCAACTGTACACCGCCCGACGTTGTTGACATTGCTAAGGCAGCTACGAATGATTTAATTCCAACTAAGTCAAGTAGAGTTTATAATCATGCTTACGAAAGATTTCTCCCATGGTGCAATGATAAAAACATTTCAAACTATTCGGAAAATGTGCTACTAGCTTATTTTTTTGAAATGACAACTAAATTAAAAATGAAGAGTTCAACAATGTGGTCTCAGTATTCCATGATAAAATCATTACTGAATATTAAACATGGATTAGATATTAGCAAATATATGAAACTACGTGCTTATCTGAAGAAGCAGAATGAAGGGTATACTCCCTAAAAGTCAAAGGTATTCACAAAAGACCAGTTTGAAGATTTTTTAAATAATGCACCTAATGAGCAATATCTAGGAATTAAGGTTAGTTATAATATTCTAACCTGCATAAATACAATCAAGTTTTCAAATACATACTACTTTTAGGTTGTTCTAATAATGGGCGTATCTGGAGCATGTAGATGCGATGAAATGGTGAACATGACAATAGACGATATAAAAGATTTAGGATCTGTTATTCATATAAAGATTCCTGATAGTAAATCTAAAAAGCCACGATCGTTCACAATTATTGGAGAAAAATATATAAATCTTTACAGAAAATATACTTCTTTACGTCCACAAGCTATGGAAAGCCGACGCTTTTTTTTTGAAATTTCAAGAGGGAAAATGTTATCGCATGGTCATGGGAATTCATACAATTAGTAACGTACCCAAAACAGTAGCAACTTATTTAAAACTACCGAATTCAAAAGATTACACCGGCCATGCGTTAAGAAGAACTTCAGCTACTTTGCTTGTGGATGGAGAAGCTGATATTACTTGTTTGAAACGGAATGGAGGCTGGAGGTCGAGCACTGTCGCTGAAGGATACATTGAAGACTCTTTCTCTAATAAAAAACAAACTGCAGAAAAAATCTTGATGTCGAATTCTTCTTCACTGTACCTGAATGCAGCTTCTCATGAGCGAAATTATGTCGACGTTGATGTAATAGAAGCAACAACAAGTAAGGAGTCACGGGAAATTTTGTCGATGAACTCTTTCAACTCTGCACAAAATTCGCTTGAATTGGAAGTGAATAAATCAGGTAGTGCATTAAATATGTGCGGTGCAACCTTAAATAACTGTAATTTTACTATTAATAATTATTATCGTTAATAAAGTTTAAAAGTTCAACTAATAATTATTTTCCCTGTTAAAAATTCTACTTTTTTGTACGGCCGTCAGCGTACAAAAAAGTACTTTTTTGTCCGCTCACGGCCGTACAAAAAAGTGGCGTATGTGAAATCATACTTCAACATCATGAATTGACGTTAATAATGTCTACTTTTTTTGACGTTTGCGGAAAAATAAAATTGTGTAAGCATATTACATAACAAGTCTGGAAAGTGGAAACTATTGAACACATTCAGTGAAAACATAACGTAACATACTTTGAAACTGAATTAATAAAGTTTAACGGATACACATACATTACAGCTAGTTTACAGAAAATTTATTAGAATAGTTTTTTAATTATATTAAAACTAATAAAATTTTCACACCATAAAGATTTAATGAAACATTACGTTACATCAACAGAAATCCAATCTGATTAAAGAAAATTCTATCGTTTACTTACGGTTACTTTTTTCGAGTGCCTCAACCATTCCATAACGTACACTTCAAAATCCTTATCTGTGAACTATTTGAAGGTGTTCTTAACAACAGCTAATAAAACAATTAATTTAGATCAAATTGTGCCCATGGAGACCTTTGATCGATCATCATAAACTACATCAAACTTGATTTTCAGCCAATTGACTGGGACCCATTTTCCATAAGATACATGCGGGGTTCTTCAAACGAATAATAACATATTTTATTTAAGAAGTGACTTTTCATGATTTACCTTCTATTCCATGCCTCACTCCATTTGGCAGGTAAATTCAGGTGTGCTATGAAAATTCATACTTCTTTTCTGTATAAAATAATATACTATTCTCATCTTGTTATTTTCATCCTGGAACAAATTGTATATTAACATCGTGAAATTGTAACTTAATGAAAACTAAGCATTATTAATACACTGTATACAAAAAAACTACTTATGAAGAAGAGATATGAACACATTATCAAGTTAAATGAGTTTATAATTAATTGTATCCAATTGAGTAACCAACAGCTGTGTTTCTACAATAATAAATAATTGAATGCTGTTTGTTGACTGGAGCATTCAGTATCATAAGTTACATATTCTTCAACTAGATTAATATAGGTACCATTGTAAGGGACAAATACAGCTTATTTATTGTGTTCAGAGAATTTTCAAATGGAAATGAGCTTTTTAACGGAAATTTCTATTTTTAAAATCTTAAATAGTCTCTAATTGTTCACAAGAATTGTTAGTAATAATGTTAAAATTTTCTAAACCTGCAAAACTATATTGATGGCTAAGACTAGTACTAAAAAAACTAAAACTAGAGATACTTGATTCAATATTTTTTGTACTGTTTAATACAATGTTTGTATCAGACTATCTGAAATAATTACTCCCCTTTCATTACATAATTACCAACTATTTGTTTTTTTATTTTATTTGTATAAGTAGCTTCTAAAACATCTTGAACATTGAAAATGTTTTCTTCTAGATTTAAATATCTGCGAACATATGAGCATGTTTTATTATTATTAATAATATCTACCCTATTGCAATATCAAGTTTTTTGTAGGGTATAATGCATATCTAGGATTTGAAATATTGTGAATCGTTATCAAAATATACTTACTAGGTAACTAAAATATTTTAAAAATTGGAAAAACCCTTATTTTGTAATATAATGTTAGTGTACAATTCCGCCACATGGAATTCCAATGTATAATAGCCGATTAAAGTATTGAATGAGTATTAAGTTTTAACAATTATGATTTTGGAATAGGTACTTACCGATAACAATTGTTGTTCGTTCATTATAACTAAGTATAGAAACTGTAGCTTAGTAGGAACTAACGAAAACGAAGACGACTTTATTCAAGTGCTACTTGCAAAATATGTGCTTCCTGCAAATAAAATATAATTATAACACATAACTGAAAACCATCCGTCATTTCATGCTTGTCATTTTTGTTTCCACAGATAACAGATAACTACTGTATGTTTCGTTCATCAGCTCCTCTTCTGTTTTCTTCTTTTTTATGTTGCTGTGATGTTTAGTACGAGATATTACTGAGAGTTTTATGAACTAACGTCGTACAGACGTAATAAGTACGATGTTAATAAAAATTATTTCGAAAGATGTAAAAGTAACTGCAACATGTGATCATCTTAGAAACATGTTAATTTGTAATATTACAATAACGTTCTGTATGTGACATTAGTGAGAAGTATACAAATTAACACCGTATGAATGTTTCCTATAGGAAGTCACTAAAAAGAAGTTCATAGGATGTGTATGTAACTACGAATTCAAGTATTACTGTGTACATCAAAAATATGTTTTATTTACATGACATGGATGTTAATAGAGTTGGTAATAAAATTAAGACATGTAGGAGATATCTTATTAACGTTTTAAATAAACATCACGAAAAGTCTCGAAAAAGAACATCACAAAAAAGACTTGTTATGTTTCTTGTTTAGTGGGTAAACCATCCCATAATAAAAGTGTTGTTTCTATTAATATCTTCTATAGGTATATACATCAGCACTACAGGCCTATCTGGCCCTCGGCTTTTCATTTTTCTCTGTTCCTCGCCTCGTTTTGCCACTCCCTTAATCCCACTCCCTTAATCCCACTGTTTTCAGGTCTCTCCTAACCTCCTCCAACCATTTTCCTTGGTCTTCCTATTCTCTTTTTACCTCCTTCTCCACCTATTAGCAATTGTTTTACTCATATATCTTCTGTCATTCTACCTATATGTCCCAAACATCTCGCTCTCTGTGCTTTAATTATATGGGTTATACTTGGGTGCTTGTACAATTCTGATAGTTCTCGGTTTGTTCTTCTTCTGTATATTCCATTTTCTTTAATTCCAGCATAAATCTTTCTAGCCATTTTACGTTCCCATGTTTCTAGTTTATTCTGCTCTTTTTTGTTCATTGTCCAGGTTTCACAAGCGTAGGTAACTGACGGTCTTAATATTGTTTGGTACTTTCTTATTTAAGCTGTTCGTGATATGTCTTTTGAGTTTAACATCTTTGATACTATTTTCCTGCTGCTTTACTGCCTTTTGTTAACCTTTTTTCTATTTCCCTTTCTTCGTTTCTGTATCTTCTATAGATAGTGGAGGGTTAATTTGCCAAAATCAACCGTTTTATCAGTTTTTTTCCAATATACCTAAAAAAACTAAATTGGAATTAGTTTTTGTATTTGATTTATTTCTGTCAACTATGACATCGCTTTGTCTCAATAGTATTGGCTTACATTAAATTGATCAACACAATATTTAAAATATTTCCTACACTTCCCCTTGTTGAACAATTTAAGTAAACTTAAGAAACATTTATTTCCCTTGAGTGTTTTAGCCTTTACTTCATTTATAATTATTTTTAAACCTTCTTCTTCAACTCTACTCTGATAAACGATTATCTTCTAACTTTGCTACGTACAAAACTTCTTTTAGCTCTAATCTCGAATATTACTTCTATAAGTCTCGAATTAATTGACAGGTTTCCTGCAAACTTTATAATTTGCCTTTTTTATGCTTTACTATCTTCTTCTTTATCCCCTTTTAATATCTTCTCTTCAAGTAACAACTTAGCTTTAATATCTTTGGTAGTCAGACAGTTTGCCTTTTTCATGCTCCAAATTTCCTCATTCATATTAATTTATTGGCAATCCCATTAAATGAAAACACGCCAATAAATTGTCAGGAAATTCTATTCCTACCTTGCTAACTTTTCGGTTTATGTATTGAATTTTAGAAATATATTTTTGCATGGTATTGTCCTCAGTTTTAGTTATATTTACCATCTCTTTTAGAAGCATGACAGTATGTAACAGACCAAATTTAGTGTTCATGTCTTACAAAATAGTCCATGCTTCTTTAGTAGTATCACATTCTTCAATTTCTTCTATATAACAGTCACAATAATAATAATGATAGAACCTTTGACTTAACTCTCAACTGTTCTGAAGACATTTCATCAAATTGTTTATTAAATCCTGGTTCTATTGCTTCCCAACAATTCTTCTGTATATGAGTGCTGCTTTCATTCGTATTGACCAAGGGTAAATTCTTCTGATGATGACATAAAAGTATTTATTTATATTCAGCTCCTTCTACTCTGTATCTTCTAACTTGTGTTTTTCTTCTAACTTTCTGACTACTCTGGACAAAATTACTTCAAAGCCTAGATCCATAATCTGTTGTTTTTGTTAATTTCTTCTATAGACAGTGGAGGATTAATTTGCCAAAATAAACCAGAGAAATAAACACGCTTTTATCAGTTTTATCCAGATAACCAAAAAAACTAAATTGGAATGACTTTTTGTACTGGATTTATTTCTGTCAATTATGACATCACTTTTTCTCAACTAACAGTGTTGGCCTATATTAAATTGATCAACACAAAATTGAGTATATTTCCTACAAAAATAACACAACTAATCCTGTCATAAAACATGTGTTTTTTCAAAATTTAGGAATTTATTATTACTTTATGGAGTGGAATATTTTTGCTTTTGTACAAACAATCCTAAAGGTGGCAAATCTTAATTGCTATTTTTTACGGCAAAGCAGGAAATATTTTATTTTATTTAAAAACGTATGTGCTACCAAAGTAGCTAATCTGAGAAAAAACTTCTTCAGTTTTTATCTTTAATATCATTATTTAAAAGAAAAATGATTGCAAAACGTTAATTTGGCCACTTGATTCTACTAAAACGGATTCATATAATGAAATTATTCTTAGAGATGTTGCCACCGGCCACCATCTCGACAACCGCGAACAAAAAAAGAGACAGATTATGTGGTTACATACTAAGTATCATCTCCTGAATACCCGCATATTTTTGTATTGTGAGTGTCTACCTCGCACTGGGGGCCGCAAGGGCAATCTCCTCCCCAAAATGATCATCTTTGCAACTAAAGCACATGCGCTAACCGGAGTTAGTAGGTAGTATCCGCCCTCTGAAATTAATTCTGGATAATGCATCAACCCCCTGCCCCCTGTAACCCGGAAATGGTCTTCCATTACGTCTTTCCTAAATTAGTTAATTATATGGGAATTAACTTAAAGGTTGTTTTAATTAGCTTTTAAAGATTGTCTTTTAACGGATTAATTAATGCGCTACCAAATAAAGTACAATTTGAAAAATGATAGTTGTTTAGGTTCATATTTATTTATTACAGGGATATATTGATCACGGAATGTTGAAAAGGATACATGAAAAAACAAATTGACTCCTAAAGTAGAGTGGAATTCACAAAATTTATTATTGAGCTTCATTTTAGAGTCAATCAACAATATAAAATTTGATGATAATGAATACATTGACATTTGATATATAAATATTATTACTTCTAGATGAATATCAAAACATAAACTGTGATCAGTTATATGAGAACTTTTTTATTTTTTATATACGAAAACTATAAACACTTTAAATTATACATTGATACTTACATGGAATCGTATTATATATTTTGCTCAAATTTATCTGGTTAATTTAAGCTACTTTACTTTTCATCATATTGACAGCTTTTCAATCTATTTTCCGTATCTAAACAGCATCACAATAATACAAAGGTATACCTACTTATACCTAATTTTACTTTTTTGTATTTCAGCATTTTCGATTTCAGACTTGTAAAATATTTTGATAGTGTGGTATATATCCCCTGTGGCTTACTTTAATTTGATGTTCACTAAAATGAATAACTGGTGAGACAGTTTCATATTTTATATTGGGAGTTTGTAATTTTGCCAAAGAAGGTCCATAAACTCATTTTATTATATGTATTTTCGTCAAGAAACCTTTTCAGGTATAAAATTCAACATGTAATCTGGCCAAAATTCACCCTTTTCGGATTATTTATTAGGTAATTCTGTTTTTATTGATTTTAATAAAATCTGTTAGCGGGACATATAGTGAAAACCAATATATTAAAATTGAAATAAAGTGTGTATTTATTTTAATATAAGCAATAATTAGCATAAAACAACAAAATATAAATACCTATATAAACGAAATTGACAGTCTCGACCCTTACTTCGTGGAATATGCTCATATTAGTGTTTTTAAATGAAACTCACGGTTTCTAGTTAATTCCACAATATAATATAAACATACATGCAAACTATAAGGTTATTTCCATGAACATTGGTTCTCAGGGCGCATATCAGACCATGAGCGTAGCCAGCGAAGGGCAGGGAGGGGCAGCTGCCCCGGGCCCCCCTGGAAGCAAAAATAAATTAAATAATTTTTAAATTTTAATAACCAAAAAATTAAATCTAAAATATACATAATATTCTGTTCTGAATATTTTTTTTGTTATCTGTTTTATATATTTTGTTCGTGGTTGTGTTCGTTTGGTTGCTTTTATGAGCATTTTAAAATTAATTAATAAGCTCTAATAAATACAATTATTCGCGTGTCCTTTGTCACTAAAATAGATTTCATCCGCAAAAACAAATCTGTTTGAAAAACTGACATAGTGCTAAATATATATTAATAGCCATTTCGATCTATGCATTGGTGCACACCAGAATTGGATAAAAAGGAGTGTTCGATTTACTCTCAGGATACGTCAATTTTTAGTGTTCGATTCAACCACTTAACAGTCGGACATTTTTGAGAAAAATGGTAAAAAAACAGTCACTTTCTTTTTGTTTTCATTTAACTATATTTTTTAATCCTATTAATCAATTGAAATAAATTTACTCAATAAGCAGTTTTAGTGTGAAATATTTTGAAACATTCAATACACAATCCTACATGAGAATCCGAAATAAATACTCTTATAACAACTATTGAATTGGTGTGTAAGTGTTCTTGTCTAGCGACAATGTCCTATTTAATAGTGTAACGAAACGCCACTGGTTTTCTTCGAGTTCGAGAAAATCGAGATACAAGTGAGGAATATACGGGAACCGGAGATGCGAATGTTCTGGCAATTTCTATGCTCAAAAGGGTATATAAAGTTAGTTGCCTATCCGGCGCAAAGACAGATAGTACAGTACAGTACATAGTGCAGGATACGAAGTTGCATACGGCGAATAGAAAGCGAGGCACGAGAAACAAGAGTGAAAATCCGTAACAATAGTTTTACCATAGAATAAAGAGACAGAAAAGATAATATGGATATAAGAAATTGGTTACAAAAAGGCAAGTTAAATAATTTCAGTAGAAAACTAAATTTTTAATAAAAACTTTACAGTCATTCCATTAGAAATGGCCAAGAATTTGAAAATTGGTTGCTCGACCAGCACCAAATAAAACAAAACGACCATGTAATGATAGCTTATAATGTAGATATGTTATATCCGATGTTAATTTTTGTTCAAAATTATTTTTTTTTAATTGTCGGCCGCTTTTGTATCGCAACGTTTGGAAAAAAATTCAATTGCAGCCCTTTACAAAATTGCCAATTGCTCTTTACTCTTTGCTTGTATCTTTGTGAAACAATTTTTATTAGCTTTGGCAAAAGATTTTGTGCATTATTATTATAATTTTATATATTTTTCATTATTATGATGCCGACTTTTTTGCCTTCTAATCTAATTATAATAAAAATTATAATAATGCACCGATTTTGACAGCTGATATCTCAAATGAGACTAAATATAAGCACTTTATACGTGCTATTAATCTCATTTTGAGTTTTTAATCTAGAGAAAAAATATTAACATCAGATATAATACTGGGTGTCTCATTATATTCTGACTGTTTTTAAGAGCTTATATCTTCGAAACGGTTCTAGATAATAAGATGCGGTTTTCACAGTTAGGTTTAAAATTACCGTAAGTTTTGTTGTGACACATTTATATAAATGGCCTATTTCCGGTTTATCCGATGGAAAAGTGGCGTATTTTCAGAATACAGTAGATGTAATTTTTTAAATGGGACACCCTGTATATTTAGCAATTTCTTAAAAGAAGCATATTTTTACTTCATAACGGGACCTTAAAGTTTAAAATCGGTGCACAGAAAGCGAAGTTAGATAACTTTAACTGGGATACTGGGATACTCTTATCATACGTACGATTTATAAAAGAAGAAAAAATTCATCAAGTTTTATTATTTGCTAATAACTTGGAATCTGATACAAAGGGACATTCTATATTTAATATCATGCAAGAATTTTTTCAAGAGAACGAAATTCCTATTAGCAATATTTTGTCTGCTGCTACTGATGGTGCTCCAGCAATGACCGGGCGTCATAAGGGTTTTATAGCACATTTGAGAAAAGCAGTGCCAAATGTACTCGCTGTACATTGTATTCTTCACCGTCAGCATTTGGTTGCAAAAAAATTAAAAGAACGTCTGCATGCGTCCCTCAATAACGTTATTAAAGCAATCAATATAATTAGAGGCAATTCATTGAATGACCGTTTGTTTCATAAGCTTTGCAATGAAAATGATGAAGACTACTATCGCTTGCTGCTGCACACAGAAGTACGTTGGCTCTCTAAAGGTGTTAGTCTGAATCGTTTTTTCAATCTATTTGACTCAGTGTTGGAATTTCTTGAAGAAAACGAACAATTGCGCGAAAACCTGATTACGTCAAAAAATGACATCGCTTATTTGACGGACCTGTAGTAGTATTTAATCAAGTTAATCTACAATTGCAAGGTGATGATTTAAATTTAATTAAAACTAAAAACGTCATAGCTGCTTTTGCAGGAAAACTTCTTATATTCAAAAGAAATCTTGGTAGAGGTGAGTACAACCATTTTCCAACATTATCAACAGTGTCTGCAAAACCGGAAGATTTACTTACTTACTGCCACCACTTGGAAGTTTTTCATGTTGATTTTACAGAGCGTTTCCAAGATATTTTAAACATGGAAATACCAAGTTGGGTTATAGATCCTTTCGCACACACAGATACTGAAGGCTCATCAAATTTGGAAGAGGAGCTATTAGAACTCACAACTAACGAAGAACTGAAAGTAAAATTCAAACGTGGATATCAAGAGTTCTGGCTTCAAAAACCAATACCAGTTCTCGCTTCAAAAACCAATACCAGTTCTCTATCCTGGATTGTGGACAATAGTACAGAAGTTGTTAATTGCATTTCCTTCGTCCTATATGGCTGAGCGTGCATTCAGTGCAGTAACTGATTTGCTGTCAAAGAAGAGGAACAGACTACACATCACTGAACGTGGCGATCTGCGATTGATGTTAACGAAATTGGAACCCGATATTAACAAACTGGTAACACTCCACCAGCCTCAACCGTCTCATTGATTTTTTCTTTATTATTAATTTTGTATTTCTTATTGTGATTGTATTTCTTATTGATTCTGTGTTTATATTTAAAAATTTAATAAACAATTTTATTGTACATTTGGTAGTCGTTTAATAAATTTCTACTCCATCATTCCTCTAAAATAAAATTTAGACATTAACTGAAATTAAAGCTAAATACAGATCAATTGGGACGGTACAGATGTTATTCAAATAAAATTAACTACTTTGGACTAACCAGCCACTTGGGGGGGGGGACTAGGCGTTGAAATTTGTGTTCTCTTCTATAGGGGGCGGTGGTCCAGAAAAGGTTGGGAACCACTGCAATAGAAAACCAACCCACACTGATGTAACTATTCCATACAATTCCAATCATCCTATGTCACATAAATTAGCAGCATATAATTCAATGATACATAGAGCATTTTCAGTTAATAAGAACAAATGTAATTTTGATAGAGAAATTAATACAATTAAACAAATAGCAACATCCAACGGTTATCCATTAAGGGAGACCGGGGCTAGTCGCCGCATTTTTAAGTTTTTAGTTTGTATGCTTGGACATGTTTGCTCTAAGCAAATATAAGTAGGTCTGATGGATGCACCTATGACTTACGCCTGTTTTTGTTAGCCTAATTTTTTTCAGCGCGAAATATATTTTTTTTAACTAATATTTTTTTAATGGTTGCGGCAAAATACCCCGCCTTGGGGCAAATTGCCGCCCGAACGGGGCATGCTGCCGCACGATTCTAAAAAGTCGTCCTCAGTATAAGGTTTATTTTTTTAACGTAAATACAAAAAATAAGATATAAGTATAGGACATTGATTATCAGTCGCTCAGACAATGAATACACAAAAAAACAGACTTGTCTTCCCCAGCACATTCAGAATGTGCCCACCTTTTGCAGGAAACACATCTTATCCAGCCTTCTCCATGTCTACTATTTTTGTATGTGTAAAAACAATAGAGACACAGACAGTTTTCGTCTTCGTCTTCGCTGCTAGAACTACTAGCTGTTTTGGTTGGCATAGGCTTCTTCCTCTTACTTATTTTCTTCGGTAAACTTTCCTTTCTTTTATTTCCATCATCTTCAAATGCTTTTTTTCTTGATGTGACCTTCTTATTCTGCTCTTCTCTAAGGGCCTCTTTGATAGGCGTGTCTGTCATTATGGCTGATTTTCGTTGTTTTCTGCCTCGTTTTGATATTTTTTTTCTAGGAGCAGCTTTTGGAAGAGGCCTCAGTTTCAGAGGCGTCACTTGCTTTTCAGGAGTGACTTCCCTAAGTCCATAGGTGAACCTATCCAGGTTTTTGAGCAACATTCCTCTAGACCATCGCGCGAAGTTCCTGGTTTAGGTTCAGAATCGATTAATGTTTGACAAGCTCCTGAGGTTCCTGCTGTATCGATTATTTCTTGACAAGTTCTTGAGGTTCCTGGTGAAGAATCCTTCTGAGTATTCGCAAGCACCTGATTATCCTGACCTCGATTTGCAATTTCTGTTCTGGTCTCCTCATGTTCGTTTAAGTGATCCTCTGCATATGGACGATCTGTCGAATAAGATGGCAGAAATTCTTCTTCCGGGAATATTTCCATGTTCAAAGAATAAATTCCTGTAACCTGAAACCCAGCCGTGATATTTTTAGGGGTTATTGCTAGCGACAATGATGTTGCAACGATATTTGGAATGTCATATAGACATCGTTGTGCCAGGATGATTTGTAATCCAAGAATCGCAAGCAGTGTTCACATATTTTTTCAGTGGCCCATAGACAGATCTATCGAGGGGTTGCAGTTTATGCGAACAGTGCGGGGGAAGGACAACACTGTCGCCCCGTTTTCTTTCAGGAAGTCTAAAGCACCAATGGACAGATGTGAATCATGGTTATCAAGCAACAGGAGAACTGGTTTCTGTACAAAACATTTGGTCGTGAATGAACAGATAAATCTAGGGAGTTCTCCACTTTTGAAATGTCTTCTTAAATGATAATTGTGAAGATCTGCAGATATAGTTTTCCTGGTTTTCTATATCATTGCACAATTACAAGGTAGGTCACTTCTTGGTCTAGGCAAAAATAATTATTAAACATCAGGTAAGCAGCAAATGAAATGTAACTTCTGTCATTCTGACGATGATATTTAATATCGAAACAAATGTCATTTTTTTTCAATATATTGTGGAATTATCCAGAAACAGTTAGTGTCATTTAAAACAGTAATATGAGTAGATTCCGCAAAGTAAGGGCCGAGACAGTAAATTTCATTAAAGGAAAAAAGGTTGACTATAACATTGATTTTCCGTTTTATTTGTGTAGTTTCTGGTAATATGAATATATTTCAGTACATCGAGCAAAGTCAGAATCTAAAAAACATGTGTTATATCCGATGTATGCTATTGCAACAATAGCCGAAAATGTCCAAACAGATAGACTATTAAGTATGTTCAAGATTGTAAAATCTTGAAATTTATTTGTTTAAGATACCTTCAAAATATGTGAGATATTTGTATGTCTCCCTTTTTTATTGTATATATTTAAGGCGTAAATTCATTTTAGTTAATAGCTTTGTAGAAATATGTTGCAGAATTGATAACATCTTTATATTGTTGTAAATTCAAAGGATAATTTCATTGTATTTTCAAAATACTTTCAAATATCACGTTTTCCAACAATGATTGTAAATTGTTTTGTATGGGCATATGCATAGCAACTTTTTTGAAAGTCGACATCTTGATGCATTTTCCTATAGTTAAGAAGTTAGGAAAAGGTCACGTTTCACCATATTGTATATTGTATTGTAAAAACCATAAATTTAGTGTCAATTCTGCATGAATTTTATGGTCGAGGTTCGGAAGACATGAAAGACATTTTTGAATTACCTTTCTGAGTAAATAGGTTACAATTGCTATTGTAGTATTCCATATAAATTTAACTTACTATTGGCGGCACCCATAGTTGATTCTTGTCTAGGAACCCGACAAGTCAAATGATACTGGCCAATAGGAAATATTTATTTTCGTTTGGTCAACCCAATCTACGTGTAAACACGCCCCTCGCAGATTTCTATTTAACACGTCTCACAACGTGAAGAAATCAGTTACTTCTCACTCATCGAATCGAGCGCAACGCTCAACAGCAAAGTTAGTTTTTAACTCATCGAATCGAGCGCAATGCCCAACAGCAAAGTTAGTTTTTAACTCTTCGAATCGAGCTCAACGCTCAACATTAAAATTACACACTCATCGAATCGAGCGCAACGCTCAACAGTAAAGTTAGTTTTCAACTCATCGAATCGAGCGCAATGCTCAACAGCAAAGTTAGTTTTCAACTCATCGAATCGAGCGCAATGCTCAACCGCAAAGTTAGTTTTTAACTCTTCGAATCGAGCTCAACGCTCAACAGCAAAGTTACTTCTCACTCATCGAAACGAGCTCAACGCTCAACAGCAAAGTTAGTTTTTAGTTCATCGAAACGAGCGCAATGCTCAACAACAAAGTTAGTTTTTAACTCATCGAATCGAGCGCAACGCTCAACATCAAAGTTACACACTCATCGAATCGAGCTCAACGCTCAACAACAAAGTTAGTTTTTCACTCATCAGTTTACACTCATCGAAGCGAGTTCAATACTCTCGATAGCAAAGTTTTACATTCATCGACGCGATTTTTACACACTCATCGAATCGAGCTCAACGCTCAATAACAAAGTTAGTTTTAATATTCATCAAATCGAAACGTAAAGTGTCTTCCGATCTGAATCCACCGAAGTTCACCATTCACAACTTTGTACCATTTTGTAAATTTGTATATAATAAATTATTAATTTCGACATTAATTTTGTCAAATTAAGATTATTTATTTAGTTGAACGTCCACGCCAGTTGACGAAGTTCAACTAGAAATATAATCAAAAGCAAAGTACAACAGAGATAAGAATTCTAAGATCAATAACAGGCTGTACACTGCACGAACGCAAGAGAAAAGAGGAAGTTGGGGAAATCTGTGGGCTACAAGACTTAGTAAGATAGGTCAGAATAAGATTAAGACAATAGAGACTTAACAATGGAAAACTCTACAACGTGAAGTTTTAAATAAATTGATGCGAAAGCTGGATTTCGGTATCCCAAGAAACAGACACAGACGCAGGACTAAGTCCTAAGGTAAGAAGATCCGTGGGCTACAATACTTGTAAGATAGGCCAGAGTAAGATGAAGACAATGGAGAGTCCCAAAAATGGAAAACCCTAGAGCGTGAGGCTTTCAAAATGCTGGCAGGAAAGCTGTACTTCGGCATCCCAAGAATAAGGTAAAGACGCAGGACTAAGTGCCAAGGTAAGAAGATAAAGAAGAAAATATTCCCAGGTAAGAGAGGCTTTCGACACGGGTATCTTAAACATATCAACAAGTGTAACTTAAAAAAATAAACTATTTGTTATATAATGAACCCTGTATATGAGTCGTGATTATACCACATATATAATTTGAAAATTTTATTATAACGGAGTAAATAGTGATATTTAACGTAGTTTCATCATCTTTTAAAATTTTGGCGAATGCTTTTTGGAGGTGTCAGTTCTGGCGCGTTCGTCATTTACTCGAGAAAATAAAATAGTGCCAGAGAAAACTTTTGTCTCTGCTAGGCCTGATAACGATGATGATTTTTTATACAAAGTATTGTAGGGAGTGTAACTATATATTATTATATATTATATTTACTCGAGAAAATAAAATAGTGCCAGAGAAAACTTTTGTCTCTGCTAGGCCTGATAACGATGATGATTTTTTATACAAAGTATTGTAGGGAGTGTAATTATATGATATGACTGAATTAGTTCCACATTATCATATATTTATTTTTATTTGAAAAAAGTACAAATATGGTAGACATAAAATAAAAATACTAAAACTCAATACAAACCAAGTCCAAAATACTTCTCGACATTTTTGGGGCCTACTTATTATCATACTTCCAATATTTATAAATTTTTGAAATCGTTGGGACCTATTTATTAACGTATTAGCATAGTTTAGGGAAGTCGAAGAAGCCACTTTTGAGAGCCTTTGCCGCCGTAATGTTCATCAGTATATCGCTGAACGATTATGATATCAAATCCTTCTTTAGAGGACAACGAAAGTATTTTTGCGTTTTTCCTTGCATTGCGTATCTTATTTTCAATTTTTCTTTTAACCATACCAGGAAAAATATTCCGTTAAATTTTATAAGTAAATGAACGTCACGACTATGATGTACCCCGTATAACGTCCTAATGACATTATAATCATCATCATCATCTGTGGCTTCACAACCCTGGGTGGGTTCTTGCCAACTCAACCACACGTCTCCTTCCTTCTCTGCCAAGCATCCGATCGGGTACATCTTCGATTTTCATGGCATTTAGGTCCTTTGTAACATTATCTCTCCATCGGAGGCGGGGCCGACCTAATGGACGTTTTCCGCCCGGGACCTCCTCCTACACCAGTTTTACCATTCTATCATCTATTAATCTTTTAACGTATCCTGCCCTTCTTTGAGTTCTTGGTTGGTTTTTATTCTATATTGCCCTGTATTTTCGTCTCTAGTTGGCCAAATATTTTTCATAACACTTTCCTGTTGTTCTTAAGTCGTTCTTCTCTAGTGTACAGGTCTCACATCAATACATTGCGACAGGCCTAATAATTGTATTGTATATGTTCAAATTGTAGCCACTAAATGTCCACAAATGGTAACAACGCAATATTTGTTGATCCATTAGTGGCCACTAAAAATGCGCAGGTGGCCACAATAGGATCGTAACGTGTTCCAATTATAGCCACTAAATGGCTACTAATGGTAAAAAGCAGAATTTGTTGATCCCTTTTTGGCCACCCAATTAATTAGTAATCAAAAGTAAAATTAAATAAGTATTTGATAGTTTAACACTTTCACTGCTGAAGACGTGTATACACGTCTTTTCGGTTTTTCGCGCAGTGCGCACGGCGTGTATACACGTCTAGACCTGTCGAGAATTGTATGATCCAGTATTCTCTCAGCGTTTGAGTTGGGTGGTTGTGCTTTTGTGAGCGTGTAGCCGTGGTAAAAGTGTTTAAAATTTGGTGCTCAGTTCTTGCTGAAATGGACAGTGAACAGGCAGGCCCTTCGGGGAGGCAACAACGCAAAAGACCTTTAGTACAATCAAAGAAGTCTGCTTTGACTGAATCTGAATTAGAAAGATTATTATACGAATCAGATAGTGACGATATGAACGATCCTTTCTCCACCCTCAGTGGTGATTCAGACGACGAAGTGCTTTTTGGGGATGAAAGTCTCGATGAGGATGATGAAGAATTTAGTGAAACTGAGAAGCCAAATCTTTCTATTGATGAAAATCCTTCATCAGAAATCGAGGATAACCCACCGACTTCTCAAACTGATTCGGAATTTACTTGGGTTACCGGGCCACCCCAAATAAAGGACATCCCTTTTACAAAGGAAACTAAATTACTGGTTTTACCTAATGGTAAATATTTTTCAATAATCATAATAAAATATTTGTCTACATTTTAGGGAACAAACCAATAGATTTTTTCAATTTGTTGTTTGACGAAACATTTTATAATTTATTGGTAGAAGAATGCAACAACTACGCTCCCCAAGTTTTGATGTTACCAGGAACATCTTCCTCGTCACGAATCACAAGATGGCACGACGTGACTGTTGAAGAAATGAAAATATTTTTGGGTTTGTTGTTACATATGGGAACCATAAGACTAAATCGCCTAAATGATTACTGGAAAACACATCAACTATTCAACATTCCAGTATTTAGGTCGAAAATGAGCCGGGACAGATTTCTTGTTATTCTAAGATGTCTTCATTTTTCAAAAAATCCTGAAGAACATCAACCCATTCCCGCCGATCGCCTATTCAAAATCCGACCACTAGTGGATTATTTCAACAACAAAATGAATGAAATTTATTACCCGGGGAAGAATATTTGTATAGACGAAAGCATGGTCCTTTGGCGTGGACGTCTATTTTTCCGCCAATACATAAAAAATAAAAGACATAAATATGGGATCAAGCTTTATATGCTCACAGAACCCGATGGCATTATTTTGAAATTTGCCGTATATACGGGTGCTCTAGATATTTTGGGAGGAAGAGGACATGCCACAAATGTTGTCCTACATCTCCTAGAAGAAAAATTTAATTGCGGACACTCTGTCTATTTGGACAATTTTTATAACAGTGTCGATTTGGCGGCAAAACTTTTAGAAAAGGACACATATTGCACAGGTTTGTAAATTAGGTTTTATTTTACCTTCAAATTATCTATCAAACATTTTCAGGCACTCTTAGAGTCGATAGAAAAAATACCCCACCCGAGGTGAAGTTGGCCAAATTGAGGAAGGGTGAATCCATCTCCCGTACATCGAATGGTATATTGGTGGGAAAATGGAAGGATAAGCGCGATGTTGTTTATATAGCTAGTGAATTTACTAATGAAATGGATGTGCACACCACAAGACGGGGCGAAGAAAAAGAAAAGCCCATCCCCATATTAGAGTACAACAAATACATGGGGGGAATTGATCGGCAGGATCAGATGAATGCTTACTACCCTTGCGAGCGTAAAACGCTGAGATGGTACAAGAAATTGGGCATACACATTATTCATTTGTTATTTATAAATGCGCATTTCTTGTACCGGAAATTTGGGACAAATCGTAAGATGCCATTCTACGACTTTAGGATTGCTGTACTCGAGGAGTTGCTACAAACAACACAAGAACCAACAGTGAGGGTGGGTGCAGAACAACATGTACTCGAAAAAACGCCGAAAATGGGAAATGGAAAAGGGTATATAGAAAATGTGTGAGATGCACAAAGAGAGGAGGCAGATTCGAAACAAGATATTATTGCAGGTTGTGTCCGCGACAACCGGCATTATGCATTGAGTGCTTCCCTCTTTTTCATAGAAATGAGTAAATTTATAAATAAATAGGTTTTATAGGACAAATTTGTTTATTTTCAAACCTTCCACAAAATTCGTGATCTATAAAACACAAAATAAGGCGGGCGAGTATACACGTCCTCAGCACCTAGCAAGATAAATCATTGCTGGGTGCGCAGGACGTGTAAACACGTCCGAAATTTTTTTTGGAATTTTGAGCCGTTTTTTTAATTTTTTTCACTTATATAATGAAAGATAAATTAATTTTGAGCTGATTTACAAAGATCGTTAACAAAATTATGTTCAGCACCCAGGGTGCGAAAACATTTTTAAGGCCGCAGCGAAAGTGTTAACATATACTATAATCCTTAATAAGTGTTACTATACTTAATTTTTTACAAAGTAACTTCTTACAGATTGAGTAAACCTTAAATCAATATACCTCCTTTCTTACAGAAAACCGTAAGAAAACAAACTAAACATACTTCTGCCACTTCTAATTACAATCTCATACTGAGAATACATCGAACGCGGTTGCAGATTTGTACGATAGTAGGGGGAGTTAGAAACTTTCTCACTTGGATAATTGCGATAATATATTGTGAAAGAGATATTAGTTATTTTACGTTACATGCTTAGATGGCCACTAATGGTGAAATGGCCACAAATGGTGCTTCTACCCTAACTAATGCAAGAAATAGGCATATAAAACACCATACATAAAAATTTCGTGAAATTTTGACTGATATTGGTGAATTGAAAATGTATCAACGTATAAAATTAGTAGGAGAAATAACTGTAACGAGTGATCCTCCTTCCTAGAACAGCAATTGAAAACGACGCTTCCAAATGTTCCAGCCCTCCTGATAGCTGGTTCAGGTGAGTGGTCTGGCTGATTTTCGCTCTCCTCAATCAGAGGATAAAAATTATAATATGAAAATAACCCCCCTTGATAACGAGTCCTACCGGCCTGGTCGTCAGTCGGAAATTACCCACGTGAATGGTGAAAATGTTACATATATCTAGGACGTAATAGCTACCACAGCACACAAAATTTAGTTTATTATCAACACTCCATGAATGAACGCTATTTATATATCTCTGTATCATAACACAATCCCTCACCGTTTAAACTTTTTTATACAATTTGAAGTCGTCCGGAAAGATTAAACACTCTGAAAATTTAACACAAGTAGGTAAATCGTTGATAAAAATTAAGAAGAGCAAAGGTCCCAGATTAGAACCTTGCGGTACTCCCGAGTTGGAATTTTTTCGGTTCGAAACAATTCCATCATGTTTTACAACAAACTGCCTGTTCTGTAGATAGCGTTTTAACAATTGAAGCAAATTTCTTGTAATGCCCATATCATTTATTTTTCTAAGTAAAATATCGTGGTTAACGCAGTCAAATGCTTTCGAGAAATCCGTATAAATGGTATCTAATTGCGATTTTTCATGAAGAGTACTAGACGCTACTTCCGTGAATATTAACAAGTTTTTGTTTATTGATTTTCCAGTCACAAAACCATGCTGTTCATCAACTAATATACACAGTATATTCACTTAAACTAATTTATATAATTTCTTCACTACTTAGACTATTTACTTGTTCGCTGTTTATATCACGAGATCACTTTATAAACTAATTTTCTCTCGTTGGTCGGTCCTTTATATATTAGTGCATTTTTACTAGATAATTCTAGATTGCGGCTTACACAAAAACGATTGGCTCTTTGGAATTTTGTAGATAAGACTAGTCACAAAAACAATAACAAGATAAGATAGTCACAAAAAAATGGCAAACAGTTCTAAGAAATCCCTGCGCATCCGCCATAATTTTAACTTTCATACATGGCTTAGACAGAGTCGGATTCAGGGTCTTCACTAGTGTTCTATTTCGTAACAGTAATATGTTTTTATTGATTATTTTTTCGGTTTTGAAGTAAAAGCAAAATTATATTAAAATATGAAACGTCATGATTGACAATTTTATTGAAAAATAGCTCCCTTGATTGAAAATAAAGAAGTACATCCAGTAATTCCTACAATAAATGTTCTGGGAGCAAGAGTTGCACCATTACTGTTAACATTCAAAAATTAGAATAAAAGTTTAGTTATTGGTGTCAGAGAGATTGGGACCAGTATCTTTCCCTATTCGCATTGGCTTATCGATCTGCCGTCAATGAGTCCACGGGTGAAACACCGGCGAAAATCCTGTTTGGACGTGAATTGAAGCTTCCTTGTGACCTGGAATTTGGCTGTCGGCCTGGAGAAGATCTAGCAGGCGAAGACTACGCAATCCAATTGAGAAGAAGGCTGGATAATATTCATGAATTAGTTCGAACAAATCTTCAAGTTGCCAGCGACAGAATGAAAAGTCGGTACGACACGCAGGCCACAGAAAGCGGTTTTAAAGAAGGGGACAAAGTATGGTTACACAACCCGACGAGGAGAAAAGGATTTTCTCGAAAATTACTAAAATCTTGGGAAGGTCCATACTTAATCAAGGAAAGGATCAATGATGTTATATATCGCATAAGCAAGATCTTCAACGGAAAACCAAAAGTAGTTCACCAACACCGACTAGCCCCATTCGAAGGAGACTATGACCTAGAGGAATGAGTAAACCTTATTCAAGATGTGTCTGACCCTACCTTCGATGAATTTATGGGCGCGTATGGAGGTACCGGGAAAGCTAGATATGGAGTCACTTCAGAACAACGACAAGATTTGTTCACTCTCCCGGAAGATTATTCACTGGCACACAACATGCCCGCCCGTCTCAAGAACGCACGAGGGTTGGCATCCGTGTTTCGAAAGAAGTTCGGGCAATTAGAGAAACTTGAAGACCAGATTCCAGCCCCTGGCAAGACACTGAAACTGAAACATAATTCGCGGTACGTATTCTACGTGGTAACTAAAAATGAATTTCAAGATCGATCTACCTACCGCGATCTGTGGGAAGCACTTCGAAACCTACGAGACCATTTGTTAGAATCCAGCGTGAAGAAACTGGCTATGCCTAAGATAGCGAGTAACCAGTCGGATTGGCGAGTCATCAGGAACATGGTAGAGGTTATCTTCCAAGATACCGGTGTCCAGATATTAATTTGCAGCTACAACCCCCGTTATCAGTATCCGATGAAGACGGTGCCCTGTTATTTCCATAAGATTGAAAAGTGTAGAAATGGAGTCAGTTGTCGATTCAAACATCCAGTCTCGGCTACACAAAAGTTCCAGGAGGAACTTTCATTTAAGGAGGAGGTAATGTTACGAACTCGCACACCGAAGCAGATACTAAGTACGGTCCTGTAACGTTATGTTAACGGAGTTAAAAAATGGCGAGCGCGCCGAATTCTGAGAAGGTCTATTGGGATTTATTGTGACCGTTTTTATAGACATATTCTCGGAAGGTATTTTAAGGATCAAGCCGGCAATCGAGAAATATCGCGAAAGGCATTTGTTTTTGTGTAAGCCGCAATCCAGAATTCTGTGGTAAAAAAAACTTTAATATAAATAAAGGACCGATCAGCGGAGGAGTTTAGTGGATAATTTGACATCGTGAGATAAACAAGTAAAAAAGTGAATATAAAGTGTTTATATAAATTAGTTTCAGTGAATATACAGTTAATATAAATTAAGTGATTAGTTAAGTATATATAAATTAAGTGTTAGTGAGTTAGTGTTTAAATAAATTAGTAAGTAGCCATACCGTGTGTTTAAAATTTATCCCACCCGTTTATTGTTTAAATAAATAACAAAAACATTACAATACATTACTGGTCATGAAAGTGTCTGCTTAACTCGGAGGCTTTGCAGATATACTCGGATGCTACGCTTCCTCGTACTCTTCAATAAGCCTCCTCTTCTGCAAAGTTTCACTTTCATGACTTGTAATGTAATATACTATTTCCATCGACCGTCTATTTACGATGTATTTTAACGCACTCAAAACCATTGATTAATGAACCCAATTAATGAATGATTTTCTATTAATCATCGATTTTATTATATTCAACCCAACGTACATTGTTCTTATACATTTATATTGGTAGTGACCTGTGGTGTAGTCGGCTTACCTACTAAAACATTTGAAATCAAGTAAGTGTGTTATTACTATCTGTCATTGTATGTCGTTATTTATTTTATTGTTTAATTTCTTATAACTCTATATATATATATTATACTAATATGATAAATACTTACTTTTATTTTTTTTTAGATGATTTAAATTTAGATGTTTATTATTTAGTTTTTTTGTTTTTAGTTTGGCTAGCTCAGTTATTGGTTTTAGTAATTTATTTTAATTAGATTATTCGGAAGCATGAAACCCATTTTCTCTTTGAGTCCTGGCTTATTGTATTGTTATAATTGTTTAAATAAAAAGAAAACACATTAATTTGAAATAGATTTAATTTTTAATGTGATATTTATATTTGATAAAAATAATATGCGACGCCAATGGTTATATTGTACCTACTTATTGATTTTAATAATATCATCAATGCGCATGCGTGAAAAACTAGTCATGCGCTTTAACATGAAACGAACAATTCTTACATTAAAGAAGCATCTATATTTATACAAACATAGTTTGTTTGACGATGCAGATAGGTAAATGGTTCATACAAAACATAAAAGAATTTATATATATATCATAGTTATATATGATACAAATTGCTGTGGAAAGAAATGAGTTATATACATGGATAGAAAAATAGAAATTATATACAGATGGACATAGTTATTGCATTATGAAATTTCAATCACTAGATTTATGCGATTACAAGATGGCGTAAGTACATGTTTTAATTTATTTAAAATTCGGCCTTTTATTAAATTTAACGATTTATGCAATGAATACACTATACAAAGTCTGTTTCTTTCTTTTTTAGATCGATCATATTTGCAAAAGTTTATCAATTTATGAAATTAAGTACTTAATTGGTATTTTGAGTTTTTACACTGTTTATTGGCCAATAAATGATTTAAATACACTGACCTGTTGATCTTGAATTGGGATGAAAGTCTCTGGATCCCAGGAACACTCCACTGAATCTCCAAAAAACCAAAATTAACGAAAATTTCGCAGATTCTTGTCGGAAAACTTGTTACAATTAACTGTGAGTATTACTAATATTGTATTTCATAATACTTTAGAAGTTTAAATGTCTTAAACCGGGAATATCTTTAAATTTTAGGAACACTATCCCACACACTCCTCGCTTCTTAACACCAGCTTCCGTTCTTTCTTTAAGCGTCCCCTCGATTCTCTACTTTTTTCAATAAACAGTCTTTTGTTCTTTTCCAGGTCACTATTCCAAAGTTTATTTATTGATTCACAATTTGTTCTGTCATATTTTATAACCAATAAGATATTGTCTTTTGTAATCAGATAATTGAAACTTCTATCACTTATCAAAAAATTTCACACATACTCTTTTACATAATTAGTTCATTTATAGAGTTCCTATGAGTTTTTTCATCATACAAATAAATTAAAATTGGTTATACACAGATACATTTACATGGTACAACATTCAATATTATTATTGATAATATATCCTTGTTACATTCATATTAATTATAAATATAAATTCTCTTATGTTATTTGTCTATATGTCATTATTCATTTATCTATGAAATCTATTGAATTATATTCTATTCAATATTTGTATTTGTTATTATTCTTAAATTAATGATTATAATGAATTAACTATAATAATATTTGTTTTCATTTCAGATGAACAGCTGATTATGTTATGGAAAATAATCTTCGTCTTAGACAACTTTATTTACATCATTACATTGGTTAGGCAATCTCTATATTTGTATTATTATTGAGGTAATTCTTTATTTATTATATTGTTATAGGTTATTATTTAATATATCTTTATTTGATATGTTGTTTAAATTAAGAAAAGTGTTTCCTTTTTACTTGTTTTCTTAAATTATGTTATTTTCATATATATTTCATACTAGCAACATATTTTTATAATACTAATTCTCTTATTATTTATGATATCTGGTTCAATATATATATATATATATATATATATATATATATATATATATATATATATATATATATATATATATATATTAATATCAAAAGTAGGATCGACGGAAAAGTTTTGTAACGAATTTGTTAATTAAAATGACGTTTAACAATCTCGAACATTAACGCGCTCACACCGCTCACTCGTTAAATTATCTCGATTATTAATCGCCCTTATTAATACACTTGTTCGTTAAATAACCATAAACTCTACTTTCAATTTAAATTTTTTAAAGCGGTTATAATTAACCCTGGGGTTGAAAGCGCTTGTGAATAATGTTAATTATAGAAGGATAAATTCACATATAAAAATTATACTGTTTCAGAAATTATCTTTTGTATTCATAATTACATACAAAATGAATGTATCTGCTACTCTACATAAATGCCAGTTACGTACCACCATGTTGAAAATGAGATAACAGTGTACATATGTATAATGATTATAATCTTCTTAATGATCAAAAGTGGACACAAACAGGATTAACGAAATACGCAAAGAACAAATCTGCATTAATTGGGTTCCTACCTAGTTACTCATTTCATGTCACAAACAGCTGTCCAACTGATCAGTTTCTCCAAAGACCTCACATATTGAACAAACGATAATTATCAATTAAAAAATTACATCATGTATTTGAAATTTATTTTCATTCATATATGATAGTCCCAACATACTTTGAAATCATTGGTATCTTTGGAAAATTATTCTATAATCGAGCAGCATTAATGTTTCATAAACATATTTCAGATATTTCCACAATTTTCACGCAAAAATAACTAAAATTAGAACATTTAGTGCACGAAAACGATTTTTCCTACGACCACATAGGAAAGTGACATATATCACTCTGTCTAGTTCTATGGAAAGTGGCCTCTATTCTTACGCTTACCGAAAAATAACTTATCCGTACGTGTACGGATAAAAAATCTGTCAAATTGGTTTGACCCTGCAAATTTATGTATATGTCAAATGCGTATTTCCTAAGTTGATTTGTCCATATAATATAATTTATTTATTTCGAACCACCTTACTGTTTGTCAGAAATCGAGTGTACGGACGCTTAGCCCGCTAGGCCATACCATCGCTGTTACGTTGTGTTCTTATCAAAGATACTTATAGCGCTACGAAAATATACACAACAGTTTATTTATTCTTAAAAATAAAGTGTGTTTACATATTGCAATTTATAAATTGCACTTTACATCGGCATTTCTTGGACTATATAAAGTAATTACAAATACACATATATAAAACCTCTCACATCGACATAAATACGCTAGATTGGACATGCCTGATTCGGTAAAAGTATATCGCGTGGTCTTAGGAAAAATAGTGTACATAACTTGTGCGAAAGTGATTTTTCACACTCGTGGGATTATCTCACTCGGCTTGCGCCTCGTGAGACAATACTTCCCACTCGTGTGAACAATGTCACTTTCTGCACTCGTTACGTAATATACTATAACCTACGACCACCCCTGTAAGTAGTCAAAAACACAGTCGTCAATCAATGTAAGACTTCTATTACGCACGGTAAAACAAAACGCACGGCTGTAAAGTAAATCGCACGGATTCCATAGCAACCACTTAGCAACTGTCAATTGACGTCACCATTTTATTCAAAATTTATTATTTAGATAGACGATGAATTTTATTCTATATATAAATGGTAGATAACATTTATTAGATATGAGATTGCATTTAATACTAAGAGTTATTTGCAATTATATAATAATTGGTTCCGTTCCATTCACTCCGCATCTTTTAGCTGACTAAATGTATCATAATATTTGTAAACAAACATATATAATGATATAAGCCGTCAAACCATCAAAATTAAGTAGACTGCGATAGGGATTTGAGAACAAAAATCAAGAACTGTCAATAAATTTTTATTTTTATTCTGTTTGTGTAGTTTTTGTTCAATTAAAAAATGTCGAGTGACAGTGAAATGGATTTAACTCCACCCAATATAACTGAAATCTCTGAATTAGCTAAAAACGACTTATTACCGGCCAAATCTGAGAGTCGTTACACACATGTATACCAAAAATGTATGGAATGAAGGTTAAAAAACAGCGTAAACTCATTGTCCGAGAATGTTATGATGGCATATTTTCAAGATTTGTCAAATAATACAATATAAGGTATAGGTGAGCCAATTATTGCCACCTTAAGGTTTGATAATTTGTAATATATCCAGATTGAACTCTAAGGCTCTGTAAATAGGATGAATAGATCTCAATATATTAAACATAATAATAAAATAAATTATTCTAAAAAAAGTTACTATTTTTTTTTAAAAAAGTGCACAACTGGCAATATTTAGAACACGGGGTCAAAATATTGCCATACACCTGGCAATAAAAGGAATAGCTAGTTTACAAAAAAAATCAATGCTAAAAAATATTAACTTTATTCTTTGTTTATAAGTAACAAAAAAAACCTACTAACTAATTAGAGTAATATGAAACTTCAAAGCCCATCGCATTGAGGCCCCCGGGGGGTTTTAAGTTTGATATTACTCTAAGCACAATTTGGACACTTAAATAACTCTTTATCTTGTTTGGACAGTCCCACACATTCTCCATGGACATAAACTTTGCAGACAACACACAACCTCATATCTGCTATACGATTTTCTTTGCATAAAAAACAATACCATGATTCGGTAGATGATTTTGCGTTAGGAGGAGGACATTTTTTGGAAGTTCCACGTGCCTTTGATGAAACAGGTGTAATTCCTTTTGTCTCGTTAAATTTCATTTTTTTTGGAAGGAGGTGCTGAAGAGGAAAGAAATAGATTTCTTGTTACTTCTCGTGCTTTACTATTGATGGCTGGTTTGCGTTTGGAAGCGATTGTTTTTACTTCAGGAGTAATGAGCTCTCCCACCTTTTTAAAGGAATTATCTTGACGTTGGTTTTCAAGATCTTCCGGAATATCGGGAAGACTGGAAGTAGTTTGACTTTGGTTGTTGGGAAGTTCTGGAGTATTAGGAATACTCTGGATAGCTTCACTTTGGTTTTTCGGAGTTTCCAGAAAATGGGGAATACTAGGAGTAGATGCAGTAACGGGTGGCTTCTCAATTAACGACTCTTTCAAGGAATCTTCATAACTGCTTGCAGAAGATAACTCATCTTCACATGAATCGTCATGAACACTATATTCTGAATCCAAAGAGTCATCAGAGGAGAAATGTTCAATCTGTTTTTGATTTTTTAGTTCAAGTAATTTCTTCTTTCGTTGACTCTTAGAGGACTTAAAGTCTGTGACTCCTGATGTTGATGGTTGTATGTTAGGAGATTGGGACTTTCCAAGTTCTGATCTCGGTAACTTATTGTTAAGTTCATCTTTATTATTCGGATATTTTTGAGTTGTTGATGTAGATGGTGCATTAACACTATTCCCATTTTCTTTGTTTTCTTCTATGTAAGTGATCAGGCTAGGTGCAAATGCAGATTCGGGTATTACATCTGGATAAAAAGGGAACATACAGGTAGCTTTAAATCCAGATGTAATATTGGCTGGTGTCATGGATTTTAACCAGACTGTTCTAAAAATATAGTCAAATCTCATTTTTGTTATGGCTTTTCCAGGGTTCGTTAACAAAACATTTTATATTTCTTGATCCGAAAAGGTCTCAAAAGTTTTAAAAACGGATTTGTCCATCGGTTGCAACTCGTGCGTGGTATTGCTGGGTAGGCAAAACAATGTTACACCGTACTTCTCTGCTGCGTCGACAATAGAAACATCTAAATGAGATTTGGCTCCATCGAATATTAATAGTGTTGGTCCCTGGATTTTTGTATTTTGCAAAATGCTCGAGCCACATAATAAAAGACTCATTAGTCATACTCCCTTTTGGAGTCATTGTTACTTTTGAACCAGAAGGCAAATTATCTGACCATTCTGGTTTGAGTCTTTTGCCCTTAAATAAAATAAAAGGTGGAATAGCTTGGCCCAAGGCATTTCCACATTCTACGATTGTAACATTTTCACCATGTTCTGGAGCTGTTAAATGAACACGTTTAACTCCTTTTTTTGCTAAAACAGTTTGTTGTTTGTGAATGGCCTTCTCATCCATATTATATAGGTTTTCTAGTTTATCAAATAACTTCAGTTTAATCATAACATTTTTCAGTTTTGTGAAATAATCATTTACAACAACGGGATTCATCTTTTGAGCCCTTGCTGGATTCATTTGTTGCGCTTTACGTCTGACTACATTTAAAAAATAGTCTAAGCCATTTTCTACCTGCTGTTTGGGATTCTTCAGAAAATCTTGTCGATATGTTAAGGGTTTTTGCATAGGAAAATACACTTTTTCTAACGACTTTACTTGTAACTGGTACACCAATTTCTGCTAATTTATGAATCCTTGCCACCAAATGAAGCTCTTGTTCTAAACTTAAAGTTGATTTTCTCCCAAGACGTTTAATCGGATTATTTTGTCGGTAATGCAATCCAAGAGTTGTCCTAGGAATCTCATATTGTTTTGAGGCCTCACTAATGCTAGTCCCATTCGTAATATATTGTAATGTCCTTCTAATATTTTCTTGAGATCACTTAGCTTGTTTTTTTTTCGGCATTCTGCAACAATACCATTCTAGTTAATACATCTATTAACAAATTATTTAGAAGAAGTGGTTCCTAATATTGCCATGGCAATATTGAGAACAATTTATGTGGCAATATTAGGACACTTGCTACCCGAATGAAAAAAATTAATTTTCTTGTCTCGTTCGTTAAATGAAATAAAACAAAATATGCTACAAGCAATTACTTACTTCAACGTACTTATTGATAATTAGAACATCCACTAATCTTGAAAAGCAAACGTGTATAATAATTTTAAACTTAAATATTTTTTATACCGCTCTCGTTAAAAACACACTCTTTCAAAGTCTGATCGGTACTGGCGACTGAAATGCATCAATGCGGTAATTATGGCACAGCTTAATAATGTTTATTAAGCTGTGATTATGGTTTGTGTTCCTACTCTAAGACAGACTAGGAGCGTCATCTTATTAAGAATAGCTGAATTAACGATTCCATGGGCGATGGCAATATTAAGACCATGGCAATAATTGGCTCACCTACCTTATATAAATCAACCAATTTTACGTTTATATTTAACAACTCTAATATCACCATAAACAATTATTATAATAAATAATATTATGTAATCAAATGTTATACGATAAAATTATTGAAACTATCTTATTGTAGATGTTGTTGAAGTATCATTAGTAATAGTGTTTTAAATGAACTTAACGGTTTCTAGTTAATTGAGGTCACTTCTTGGTCTAGCCAAAAATAACTACTAAACATCAGGTAGTCATCAAATAAAATGTAACTTCTGTCATTCTGACGATGATATTGATTTATCGAAACAATTATCAATTTTTTAGAATTTTCAATAAATTTTATTATATTGTGGAATTAACTAGAAACCGTGAGTTTCATTTAAAACAATAATATGAACAGATTCCACGAAGTTAGGGTCGAGACAGTTAATTTTATCATTAATAAGTTTATCAATACAAGTACAAGTAGGTCGTAGGTAAAGTATAGTACGTAACACGTGTTGTAACGCACTCACGGAATTACCTTTTCCGTTCGTGCGTAAAATTCTTCTTATAACACACGTTACGTAATATACTATTACGCCCTCACGGAATTACGCACTCGCCGCTACACGGCTTCGTGCGTAACTTTTCCGTTCGTGTGTAAAATGCTTCTTACAACACACGTTACGTAATATACTATTATCACACACGCGCGCGCACATTGTTGGAATAATACCACAAATTTTATAAAACATTATTTCAGCTGTGGTTACTTTAGTGCAAGGGTGGGGAGCCTTTTTGGATCAACGTGCCTTTTTTCTAAAAAAAGTCATAATGTGGCCATATAGAAATAATTTGGACCTACCTATTATTAGGAGAATAACAACTCTCCTTCTTCTTCTCCATGGCTTATCCTTATGCATTTTCAGGCGTTTAATTGGGACTCTATTTCCACTTCCACACATTTTTCCATGCGTTTATGCCCCTTGCAAGTATTTTCATGTCCTCCAGAGTTTCCCTTTATTTCGACCTATTTCCTCTAACTGGTCAATCCAATGTTTTCTTGTTCTTCCTCTTTTCTGTTTCCTTGGTTTGCCTACCTCCATAAGTTTCCTAGCTATTCTTTATTGTGTCATTCTCATTATATGTCCATATCAATTTAACTGTTTATTTTTTATTTTATTAATTATTGCCGTTAAGGAAGTGCACGTCGATGTCGGCGGTTCCACCTCTTCGGTGTCATCTTATCGAATAAGGAAACCAAATCAGCGCTAAAAGTAGTCATGTCAACCGAAACAGATACCAAATACACTTTAAAAAATAAGAAAAGGGCTTAAAAGACTCGCCCAACGATCAAATTTTTCATTATGATGACAAAACTCCAACACAACAACTGTTTCATCATCACATTATCATCACACAGCTATATGTTCGTCCATTGCTGGACATAAGCCTCCCGTAAAGATTTCCATCTCCCCTATCCTGTGCTGCATTTCACCAGTTAGTTTGGATGCGCTTCAGATCTTCTGACCAACGAGTGGGCGGTCTGCCTCTGCTGCGGAAAGAGTGGTCTGGCGGTCTCCATTCAGTTATTTTTCTAGTCCATCTGCCGTCGTTTATTCTGGCTAGGTGATCCACCCAGTTCCATTTTAGAGTCGATATTCTTGTGATGGTATCTGTTACTCCACTTCTCCTTCTCACCTCTGTGTTTGGAACTCTATCTCTCATGGATAAGCCTACATTATTCTTTGCGCTACTCTTATTTTGTTCGCGGTGTTCTTTGTTATTGTCAGTGTTTCGGCTCCGTAGATTAGTACTGGTAAAATACATTGGTCGAAGACTTTCTTCTTAAGACACATGGGAATACCATATCTTAAGATGTAGCTCAAACTTCCAAAGGCTGCACATGTGAGACCTATTCTTCTGCCAATTTCGCAGGTTTGATTATCCCTTCCCAATCAAATCTCGTGGCCAAAGTATTTGTAGGAGTATACTTGCTCAATGTTTAAGTTGATCACTGTTAGGTTTTTACTGGCAACTAGATTAGTCATGAACTTTGTTTTGCCTATATTGATTTTCAGCCCAACCTCTCTGGATGCTAGGATCAGCTCGCTCATCATTTCTTGCACTTCTTTGAGATCATTTGTAATTAATATAATATCATCGGCGAAGCGAAGGTGACTAAGTATTTCACCATTAATGTTGATGCCGATGTTCTCGATGTTTGTGCGTTTGAACATATACTCTAAAAGGTTGGTGAATAATTTGGGGGAGATGACATCCCCCTGACGCACACCTCTCTCTATCTGGAAGCTAGGAGTATCTTCATGAAGTCTAATGACAGCAGTTGCGTTCTTGTATAATTGCTTAATGATGTCGATGTAGCGATGGTCGACTCTGCAATCAGCGAGGGCACTTGTCTGCCATACCTTTCAACAAGTTGACGATCTGGTCAAGTTTGTCATCGTCATCTTCTTCCTGCATGGTCCTACCTCTGTTGTACCGCGAGCTCTTCGTGGCCGTTTTGCATTTAAGAGGTTCTTGGTTTGCAGGATTCGTAGGACGCTTACACGAATTGCGTGCATGCTCTAGCTCGCCACAATCCCAGCACCTGATTTTCTTCGGCTTCTTGTCTACCATATCTTTCAACAAGTTGACGATCTGGTCAAGTCTGTCATCGTCATCTTCTTCCTGTATGGTCCTACCTTTGTTGTATCCGGAAGCCATCGTGGCTGCTTCATATTCAAGAGCAGCAGTCAATGCGTCGACTAATGTTTTCGGATGGGCCAAACGAAGCGTCCTCTGCATATCAGGGTCACGTAAGCCATCAATAAAGGCCTGGATGCCCAGACATTCCATCATGTTCTCTGGTGCTTACGGATAAATAAATCGAACTAGTCGGGCTATGTCCACTTCATACTCTTGAAGGGATTCATCACGTTTCTGCCTTCGGTTCTTCAGCTGGGATTGGTACAAATGTTCTAGATGTTCATGACCATATCGCATGTCCAACCTCTTCTTCAGCTGCTCGAAGTCATCCGTTTCTTCCAAAGGTATCGTCTGAAGTACATCTAAGGCATCTCCCCGAAGCGCTATAGTTAGGTTCACTGCTTTCTCTCTATCGGACCAATTATTCACTCTAGCGGCTGCTTCAAACTGTTTCACATAATTGGTCCATGACATTTTTCCATCGAACGTTGGGGCCTTGACTCGGGTAAAACTACCAATGTCTTCTAACTTAGGGTGTGTTTCTGGCTTGCAAAGTTTTGTTTGCTCGATCTTATTTTCTTCCGCTGGCGTGTCTTGAGTTCTTATATATGTCATCTTTCTTTCTAACTCCTTGATCTTCTCGTCCATAGTTGTCATATTATTCTTAATTTCAGATTCTAGAGACGAAATTTCATTTTCAACGTCAGCGGCAATGTCGTTTCTCATTAATAAGCAATCGGCAGATATATCGTTCTTCGTAGCATTAATATCGCTTTTCATATTCGTTGAAATCTTCTCTTCCATGCCAGAAATCTTCTTTTCCATGGCAGACATATTCTCGTCCATGTTAGCAGAAATATTAGCAGAAATTGACGAGATTAAGGTGGAAGCCTCGTCATTAAATAAAACAGTTTCTGGATCAAATCCGTCGTTTTCCAGTGCCACTTTAAGTCTTTCTACTAATTCACTTTTCTTAGCGGACGTTTCCAACTCACGATATTCCAATTCTGCTCTTAATTCCGTCACTTTCAGATCACATAGTCTCTTGGCCATTTTTACGTAGCGATTTATGTATATTATCCCACTTCTGACACCAATGTAATGTTTTTCTTACTTGTTTAAACGTTTTTATTACGGGTGGGATAAATTTATAAACACACGTTATGTCTACTACCTTAATTTATTTATTCACTACACTAATTTCTATTATATACACAGTATATGCACTTAAACTAATTTATATAAACACTTCACTAATTTATATTCACTTATTTACTGTTTATCTCACGATGTCAAATTATAAACTCTACTAACTCTTCCTGGTCGGTCCTTTATATATTAGTGCCTTTTTTACTAGATAATTCTAGATTACGGCTTACACAAAAACAATTGGCTCTGGCATTTTATAGATAAGACTGGTCACAAAAACAATGCCTAGATAAGATAGTCACAATCGTAAACAGTTCTAAGAAATCCCTGCGCATCCGTCATAATTTTAACTTTCATACAAGGCTTAGACAGAGTCGGATTCAGGGACTGTGCCAGTGTGCTGTTTCGTAACTGTTTTAAGGTACATTTTTCGGGTTCCTTATTTGTATTTATGACTTCAAAGTTTACATATTTGCAGTTAAACTCTACGTAACTTAATTACTTAATTTACTTTGCTGTCAAGTTTACGAGTATTACACACATTTAGTTACTGGAAAGTTAACATTACTCTGTGAAATTACTTTAAGGGCATTGTTATGTTAAAATTTCATTATTCTTCAACTTTAGTAATCCCCCAAAGTTACTCACATAATGGATAAACGTGGAATAGTGATACTAAAATTTTTGAGAAATACAAGAAAAGCTATACTGAAAACATGTCATCAATAAAAAAACTAGAAGTGTGATCTTTTTATCGAAAGGACCTCTTATATTTTCTGACAAGAAATCACTCCATAGTTTTTGTCGTATGTCGTAATGCCTATTAATATTAAATGAATGACGCCAACAAATTTTAATATCTGCACTTCCAGCCACGTCCTCGATTTTATTATATTAGTTACGCCTACTTTATTGGTTGTACTCGGAATCGAAAGTGTGTTATGCCACCGTCCCTGAAATGCCATAAAAACTAACCACAAGTCATCAAATCATGCCTGTACTTGACAACATTTTCCCGATTAAGTATTTTCCAAGTCGCACAAAGGGCATTTTAGGCCGATCATTATTCGTCCCGTGATATCAAATAAAATGGGACAAAGCTAGTTTTCAATTTTGTCATCATCCATTATTTATTCCTATTTCATTTATAACAAGCTCTACCTTCTTCTTTATTGTGATTTCGACGTCCGTCCTTCTTTTAGTATGCGCTTCCTATTTTTCTCCTCAAATATATAAAGCCGACAACTCACGTTCCGGTAGACCTGTGCAGGTTTACCGGAGACCTGAAAAGTTCACACACGCTAAGGTGAAATTCTAGACTTTATTTAGTTTTATGATGATGGCATCGAAATATGACAACGCTTTGGCAGTTCTGGATCTCTTATTAGTTTTAAATAAACGTGTGAAATCCAAAAAGAAACGTGAAAATCGTGCAAATATTGGTTACTAAATCGAAAAAGTTACAGTCATATTGTTACGAAGTAGTACACTGGTGTAGTCCCTGAATCCGACTCAGTATAAGCCATGTATTAAAGTTAATATTTTGGCGAATGCGCCGAAGTTTCTTTGAACTGTTTACCATAATTTTTTGTGACTATTCTTTTCAGTCTTATCTAAACAATTCCAGGGAGGCGATTGTTTTTGTGTAATCCGTAATCTAGAATTATCTAGAAAAAAGGCATTTATAAATAAAGAATAACTACCAGCGGGAAAAGTCAGTTTATAAACTGATCTCGTGAGATAAAGAGTAAACAAGTAAATATATAAATTAAGTCCAAGTAAATAAACAGTAGTGAAGTGTTAATATAAATTAGTTTAAGCGCATATACTGTGTATATAAATATATATCAGTGAATAGTTTAGTGATAAATAAATAAATATGCTCTGCTGATTGGCACTGGAGCAACTAGAGCCATTATACGACCAGAGATAATAAACTCCAAGAAGAAGCTTTTACCAACGAGACTGCGACTGCGGTCCGCCGTAGGTGAGAGTGCCAACGTTCACGGTGAGACACAAATCTAATTGGGAATTGGCGCAGAAAGGTTCACGCATACGGTAATCGTAGCTGATATCGAAGAAGACATAATTCTGGGAATGGACGTAATGAATCTACATGGTTTCCAATTGGACTTTAGAAACAAAACCATTAAAATGGGTTCCGAGGAGGTATTCCTTCATCCATATGAAGGCAGCACGGTGTTGGCAGCTGCACAGAAAGACACCGTTCTACCTTCACGAAGCGAAACCATGATAGTAGCGCGGCTACAGGGATTCATGGAGGAAGGTACACCAGTTATGATGGAGCCAAGGAACCACGATGAAGAAATTGGGATAGGAGTACTAATTGGAAAAGGATTGTTTGCGTCGGCGCACGAGATCCCAGTACGTGTGATAAACGTGAACTATTACCCATTTACCATCAAGAAAGAAATCAGGATTGGATCCTGCGTACCAGTGACGTCTATAGTTCGTCAAACAACGACTACTGATAATTCTAATGCCAGATTCTAACAGATGTTATCAGTAGTTGGTCAATTCTTGAACCGAGCTGAAAAAAAAAGAGAATGAGAGAATTTCTCTTGCAGTATCGAGACCTATTCGTACCAAAAGGAGGAAAGACTGGTAGAACATCAGCAGTCAAATACAAAATCGATGGTAATGCCAAGCCAAATAGGCAATCACCTAGAAGACTGCCACAAGCGGAGAGAGAGGAAGCTGAAGGAATCATTCTAGAGATGCCAAAAGAAAAAGTAATAGAACCATATACTAGTCCATGGTTGTCTCCAGTAGTGCTCATCAAGAAAAATGATGGAGCTACGAGATTCTGCGTGGACTATTGTCAGCTAAACAACGCGACGAAGAAATACAGCTATCCTCTGCCTCGAATCGACGATACGCTAGACACTTTGGCCGGCAGCAAACTGTCTTCCATCTTGGACCTAAAGTCTGGTTATTGGCAAGTAGAAATGGACCCAGAAGACAAAGAGAAGACTGCTTTTACCACCGGATCTGGATTATGGCAATTCAACGTCATGCCATTCGGGCTATGTAATGCGCACGCGACATTTGAAAGACTCATGGAAAATGTCTTGAGAGGGTTATCTTGGAAGACATGCCTGGTCTATTTGGACGACATTGTAGTGCTGGGGAAGACATTTGACGAACACCTGAAGAATTTGGAAGACGTATTCAAACGACTCCAAGCTGCCCAGCTCATGTTAAACCCGAAGAAATGTCAGCTATTTCAAAACCGAGTCAACTATCTAGGTCATATAGTGAGCAATGAAGGAGTGGCAGTGGATCCAGAGAAAATTGCTTACATTCAGCAATAGCCGCAACCAACTGACAAACATCAAATTAGGAGTTCCCTTGGATCCACATCGATCAAGGAAGTAACTTCGGGAGCCAGGTATTCCAGGAAATTTGTGACAAGCTGGGAATGAAGAAGGCCAGAACAACAACGTTGCATCCACAATCAGATTGAATGGCCGAGAGAATAAACACGACCATTGGAAAATACCTGTCTAAAGTAGTTTCCAGCCACCAGAGAGATTGGGACCAGTATCGCATTAGCTTATCGATCGGCAATAAACGAGTCCACGAGTGAAACACCTGCAAAAATCCTGTTTTGATGCGAAATGAGGCTCCCTTGTGACCTGGAGTTTGGATGTCGGCCTGGCGAAGATTCAGCAGGAGAAGATTACTTGATCCAATTGAGACGAAGGATGGACGATGTGCACGAATTGGTTCGAACGAATCTTCAAGTTGCCAGCGACAGAATGAAAAACGCTATGATACGCAGGCCACAGAAGGTAGTTTCAAAGAAGGAGACAAAGTATGGTTACACACCCCGACAATAAGAAGAGGATTTTCTCCAAAATTAGAGAAATCATGGGAAGGTTCATACTTAGTCAAGAAGAGGATCAGCGGCATCATCTATCGTATAGGAAAACCAGCTACCAGCCAGGAAAATTATATCTGCTGATCTGTACAATTATCACTTAAGAAGACAGTTTAAAAGTGGAGAACTCCCTAGATTGATTTGTTCATTGACGTCTTCATATGGTTTTCTTAAGTGTCTTCTAATTTCCAATTCTTCAAGGAAATCCAGTTCTTGTTTCTTATCACAAATATGTAGTACTTCTAGTTCTGTGTTAGGTGTCAATTTTTATTGACACCTAACGCGTATGGGCGATGTCATATTGCTCGTCCAATATTTTTCATTTATCCTCTTGTGATCGTTTCGGGTTATCTGTTATCGTTTCTTAGTTCAAGTGTTGAGGTTATTATTTGGTTTCGATATTTTGGTGTATTTTTTAATTGCAATAGTGTAATATTTATTTGTTGTTTCGTTATTTTATTATTATTTTATGGTTATTAATTGAAAAGACAATGTCAAAGTGCACTGTGAAGGAGTGTAATAAGTACTCGGTAAGTCTTATTGAAAAAATTAGAACATTTTTCTTTCTTAATTAACGACCATTCTCTGTATTTTCATAAAATACAGAATTTTTGCTCATTTAATCGACAACTTTAGAGATCATGGTTGTTTTTTACATTAGCTAGACTGAAAATTGTTGCATTACTAAAGTAAATATTTCTTTATGCAGTTTTGTTCATCCAACCCAAGAATATATGAAATTAATATGGCTGGAACGCAGTGGTAAGAAATCATTAAATTTGTCGACGAGAAAACAATGCAGGATATGTCCCCTTTATTTTCAAAAACAGTGTTTCTTTAGATTTGGGTATGACGAAGGGCTGTTATTAAGACAATTTGATTTGCCTTCCCATATGAGAGGAAATTAACAAAAATTGATTTGGTATTTGGTATAGCGGTAACCAAAAATCCAAAATAACCAATAAAGACAAAAAATAAAAAAAAACCATAAATAAAAAAATAGTCCAGAAATCCAGAAAATATTCAAAAACCAAAAAAAATCAAGAATTCAAAAAAAAACCAAAAACTCCAAAAAAAAGAATTCAAAAAAACCATATTTTTTTATATTTTTTTGGCTTAGTACAAAAACATGTGTAAACTTATTATTTCAATAGTAAGCGCATTTTGTTTTCTTTTGTTGATAAAAATTTTCAAACATATTTGTGTGTTTACTTATTCATTGTTGTTATTTTATGTGTTTACTTGTTGAAGCTCAACCAGAAGCGAGAAGGGACTTCCACAAGGCGGTGGGATTTTTAAGAGCTCTTAACAAACATTTTAACAATCATAGACTACCAGGAACTGCAGAGTAACTTAAACTGCCTTATGCGATGGTTTCATAAGAACCGAATGATTTTAAATGTAAAAATATACAAATATGCTATATATTAGGTATAATACACTACCATTTTAATAACACTCTTTCAAAAAATAGAACAAAATATGTAGAAAACGATTCTAGTCTCCCCTATCCTCTCTCAAACCCAAAAGAAGCAAAGACATATACAGAAATGAAAGAAACTATGCAGTTGGAAACCGCCACTCAAGCTTCTAACAAACAAATCGGCAAAAGAACAGTCGAACAAATATCATCACCTCCTCTACCAGACGAAGCAGAACAACAAACTGCTTTTAAAACCAAAAAATATATCTAGCAGCCTCATGAAAAAATCCAAATCATGCACCATTTCTGTTGAAGAATCAATGAAACGAGTGAGAGCACTGTTTATGGAAAACCCCAATAAATACGTTTTAACATTTGAAGAGACTTCTGATTTTCTTGAATACGTTTACGGATCATCTGACCCATTAAACGTGGCAAAAACGTATACAGAAGACATGAATGGTCTATAAGACATGCTACATGACATCTATCCAGGTATCACCAACAGAAAATTAGAAAATCGATGTACTAAATCACGTCACATTGGTTATTATTAAAATTCAACTCGATCATACAGTGGATTCTAAATGGATATTTTACCCATTTAGAAATGCTAAAAATAATTTTACTGTTGACTTGTCACTTTGTGAATATCTCTTTCTTCATATCTAATATGGGAACATCTTTCTTTTCTATATAACAGCGACCACTTCCCTCTCTTCATTAAAAACATTTCAAATGCAAAATCCCCTTCATTCATACCAAAATGGCGATTAGCAGATGCCGACTGGAATTTATTTACATCACTAATATCTAACAAAATGAATAAACCATTAAAGCAAATATCTATTAATGGCAATATTTTTAAATATATACATCACTTTCTTAAGACGAGATATTTTTAAGGGCAAGTCGATGGCTACCTATCTCAAGAAAAGCTTCAACAGAACAGGATACATCAAGGCTCCAATTTAAGTGTAACCCGTTTTTTAATGGTTATCATTAATCTAATACAACCCTCTCAGCCTCCAACCAGAACCAGACTATATTCAGACGACTTAGTCGTTTTAGTTACAGCACAAAATAGAAAAACGATGCGTAACACTTACAACACACACTACATAAAATTGAGCAATGGTCTAATTCAACAGGATTACAATTCTCTCTTTCAAAAACTAAAGTTATACATTTCTCTAAGAAAAGATGTATTCAGCATCCAAAACTCTATTTGAACAACAAACCTCTCCAATATGTAAATAGTAAAAGATTTATAGGAATGATATTCGACTATAAGCTTTCATACAAACAGTATATACAATCTCTAAGAGTGGCTTGTCAGAGCGGACATTATGAAATCAGTTTCTCATCCAACTTGGGGAGCAGACTATTCGACGCATGTAACTATGTATAAAACATTAATCCTAGCTAAATTAGACTATGGGTGCATTGTATACAATTCTGCACAAAAAAGTTTACTTAATAAGCTAGACAAAATTCACAACTCTGTCTTACGAATAGCTTTAGGAGCCCAGTTGATAGTATGAATTGTAAATCAGGCGAACCTTCACTGACTGATCGTCGCAATTTTTATCTCTATCATACGCAGTCAAAATATCAGCTCATCCGAAGAACATTGTTCACCGTAACGTGTTTTCAATGAGATTCCAGGAGACTTTCAACCACCGTAAACGAATCGATCCCCCATTTCATATACGGCTGAATAGAATTTTACTTACGCTGGATATTACTTTACCAAAAACTAGAATATTTCCGATATAAAATCACTTCCTCCCTGGTCCGCTCGTCTCCCAAAACTCAACACAACCCTAAGCCAATTCTAAAAATCAGAAACTCCTTCTGATCTTATATTCAGACATTCCTTCAAATTATTGAATCCTATAAACATTACCAATGTAAGCCGTTGATGAAGTAGCATATACTACGAAGAATATCCAAGCCAAATTTAGACATATCGATTTAAGAGCCATATACAGTGTTGGGAACATTACGAGGGAACATACGTTTTACCGTCAATGTGTTAGAAAGAGACAAAATACATATAAATTCAGTGTATTACTCCTCTTCGCTAACAGGGTATCATAAAGTGAGAAACGAAATAACTGTGTAATGGGATGTGTGGCAGGCACCGCCTTCGAGAAGCGTACAGTAGCTCTTATGTCTGGCTTTCACTTACAGTTTTAAATAAACAAATTAGAAATGCATTCAGGCTATTACTAGTCACTTTACCACAGCAAAATGTTGTATAAACAACTCATTATGTTAAAGATCGCAATGAAAGAAGTTAATGTTAGAAATACAGATGTGTAATGTGAACAGTTTAGTTTATTAATTGAGAAATAATAAGATTGTACTATACTGATAGCTTAATGCAATGAACAATTAAAAAATCAACATTACTTTCGTTTATCCCTTCATGATTAATTTACAAAGAAATAATTCAGTAGTTATAAACTAATTCACTATATCAGTTCGGGTAGTACACGCTAATATGATTTGAACAATAAATTAAAACCTACCTAGTAGGTATTTGAAATAAGTACCACTAGAAAATCACTAGAAGATAGCTAAAAAAATTACATTCGTCGATATTGAGGGTACTAAACTGTCCACATTACACGTCTGTATTTGCACGTCTCTCGAAAGCGGTGCCTACCAGACATAACTTTACACGTGGTGGGAGTATACTCCCATCACGCCTTTACCCATACAGCTGTTGCACGTTTTCGACTTTATGATATCCTGTTAGCGAAACAAAATAAAATACACTGAATTTATATGTATTTGTCTCTTTCTAACACATTGATGATAAAACATATGTGCCCTCATAATTTTCCTAACACTGTATATCGCCGAATTTATAGTAATTTTAGAAGCTTTAAACTATATACAAAGTCAAGAATCATCCCACTGGCTTTTAATAACGGATTCTTTAATTGCCATAAAATCCTTAAAACAAATATATAATACCCACCCGACCCTTATACAAATAAAATCTGAACTCCCTTTCGATATTCAGTTCCTTTGGGTACCGTCTCATGTAGGTATAGAGGGCACCGAGATTGTACATAGTCTAGCTGAAGAAGCAGTTACCGAATTGGATATTTACCTAGAAGAAACTGTACACTAAAAGCATGGATATGTAGAATATTGTAATGTTTCTGTTATTTATTTAAACAATAAACGGGTGGGATAAATTTTAAACACTCGGTATTGCTACTTACTAATTTATTTAAACACTAAGTCACTAACACTAATTTATATGTACTTAACTAGTCACTTAAATTTAATTTATATGCACACTAACTTATTAATTTATAACACTTTTATATTCACTTAATTACTGTTTAACTCACTATGGCAAATTATATACTGAACTCATCCGCTGATCGGTCCTGTATTTATATCAAAAACTTTCTTTACTAGAACATTCGGGATGGGACATGCCTTTCGCGATATTTCTTTAAATGCCTTTCGAGAACATGTTTAGAAAGGACGGTCACAATAGATCCCAATAGACCTTCTCAGAATTCGGCGCGCTCGCCTTTTTCTCAACTCCGTTAACATAAGGTTACAGGGCCGTACTTAGTATCTGCTTCGGTGTGCGAGTTCGTAACAATATTAACATCTCATTGGCAGAGCCGCTGGAATACATCAAACTCAAAATTAGCAGAGGTAAAAAGTTCAGTGCTTCCTTTGAGAACATATTCCCCAGAAACGTAAAGCTCAAACAATATTATCTAGACTACGAATTGGACATACATGTCTAACACATAGTTATTTACTTACTAAAAAAACAACATTAGTGTTTTGCTTGTGATGTGAAACTTAGTGTTAAATATTTACGAATAGAGTGTCCATTATATTCAATCGAAAGACTGAATCACAATATAGCGATAAAACAGACTATAATAATGTGTTACAATATTTAAAATCTATTAACATGTTATGTAAAATCTAAAATCTATAACTGATTGTCTCAAATTACTATAAACTAATAACCCTGCGTGGTTGAAGCGTAAATAAATTTAAAAAAATTTCTAGCTAAAAATTAACTACAAAAAAAATGTTTGAAATTCGCTTTTATATTTTGAAACAGAAAAATGATAATTTTGCAAAATGTGTTATTGAGCGAAGGCAATAATTTACCTGCTATATCATAAATACTGTTAACATGTAACTTAAAAATCCCAAATAAATAACTTATTTTTTTGAAACATTTTCCTAGAAACTGTCTTCTTATTATAGTTTTATCAACACTTATATATTATTATCTATTACAAAAGTTTCTTTTAGAAACTGAACTAAGAATATGTTAATATCAAAAATATTCAGCATCCGGACTATTGAATGATTCTATTGCGCAGATCAAGGCACGGGGATGAAAAAAAAACGGGATAACAACACTTACCCACTGATTTCTATATAAAGAGCTAATTAAAACCTTCCACACTGTTTAGTTATTCGTTACATTTTGAACAGAGGCAATTTCAAGTTGATTGGGTAAGCTCAAATGTTTTTATCCAAACACTATTTCTATTTACTAGATTAGTCAGATGTATCTAATAATTTTTTTCAATTTCACTTCTCCTTGAAGGGTTTTTACAGAAGTTTGTATATCTTGAGTTAAGAGGCCAATTTTAAATTTCATCACTAAAAATCTTCTATAAGATTTAACAATTTGTAAAATTTCAGAACTATTTATCGATTACACAGTGTTTAGTAACTGCAGTTAAATCTTGGTGATTTGATAATTGCGTCCTCTTTACCACGAAGGATTTTTAGCAGGAGTTCGCTTCGCTAGTCTCACGTTTTTAGTCTAATTATATAACCTAATATCCCCTGGAAATCTATCATTCTGTTTTTAGCATAAAATTTAACAATATTTCAAATTCTAAAACTATTTTTCTATTGTATTGTGGCTATTAGCTTCAGATTCATCGTGTAATTTGATAACTTGTTCATTAAATCTTCAAATCGGTAGGTTTCAACAGTGTTTATACATTTAAAGTTTCAAAAAAGTTTAAAATTTCATAATTTAGATTGTCAAACTTTAAGGCTAGTTTCTTCCTGTAATGGCTTTTTAGCAGGAATATGTTATCCTAGGTTTTCGGTAAAATGTAAGTTCCTTTTAGAAAATTCAGCGCACATTATCAATTTCTTAGTATCTATCACGGTTTATAGTAGTGAATTAAACTTCTCACATTCCATAAGTTATTATAATAGTCAGTTTCGTAAGTGAATGAAGTGCTAAGAAGCAACAATTGAGTTGAAAATTTTACACCTGTCATTTTAAGACAATTACATACTGTAATTTCGACAGTTGCCCATAGCAACCTTCAAATTTTTAGGATTTTTTTTTCCTCCAGCCGAACTAGGCAAAGAAAATTGATAAGTGGAAATTTTTTGACAGCTATCATATGGTTCAAAAATCAATACCTATCCAGAATTTTGCTTTGTAATGTTTTTATTTATTTTAAAATAGTAAATAGCTACAAACAATTGTTTACCAAATATTTGTTTCGAGATTTCTTCTATTAACGCTAAATATTTTTAACTGGCTGGACCTCTTCTCTTTGCAACGGAAAGTAACGAGGAGCATAATTATTACCTTTATTTTTCATTTCCATCAGATGTATGTGTTTCATAAAATAGGCATATATGTAATATTTTGATGAAATTTTGTTCTGCTGAGCCCTGGTTTTACGTGAAAAAGATATCTTCCTCCAAAATATTTTTAATAGCTGCGAAAAGGTTTTCTTGATGCAAACTGATTCTGTTTTTTTCAGTAAATATGGCAAATACTTTAATTGTTTATGAGACATAAGAATGGCCCCTATTTTGGGCCAAGAATATACTATAAGGTTTTAAATTCGTTTTTTGGTTGCTCACTGCCATGATTTAATTGTAAACAATTAGAAGCTAGAGTACATGACTGTCAACGTGACACAAGCCTATGTCTACTTGATTGTAGTGATAATTTTTTAAGAATTATTGATATATTGCTATAGACATCGCATTTCTACAAAAACTTACTTTCCTTCTATTTTATTTTAGTAATTCTAACTGAATTGTTTTACAAAGATAAATATTTGAATTCAAAAACTGAATGCCTCCTTTATTACTAAACTGAAAGGAACCTGTTGTTTTTTAAATTGATTAAAAATCTTTGATAAACTGCCATAGACATCGCTTTTCTATAAAATCTTACTTTCCTTCTATTTTAGTAATACTAAGTGAATTGTGTTGCAAAGATAAATATTTGAATTTAAAAATTAAATGCCTTCTTTATTACTAAAGTGAAAGGAACCTGTTGTTTTTTTTATTTTATTAAGAATCTTTGATAAACTTCCATAGACATCGATTTTCTATAAAAACTTACATTCCTTCTATTTTAGTAATACTAAATGAGATGTGTTCAAAAGATAAATATTTGAATCCAAAAACTGAATGCCTTCTTTATTACTAAAGTGAAAGGAACCTGTTGTTTTTTTATTTTATTAAGAATCTTGGATAAACTGTCATAAGACATCGCTTTCCTATAAAACCTCACTTTCCTTCAATTTTAGCAATACTAAGTGAATTGTGTTGCATAGATAAATATTTTAATTCAAATAAATGCCTTCTTTACTACTAAAGTGAAAAGAACATGTTATTTTTTTATGTTTTATTAACAACCATTTTGCTTTACTAAAGACTGGAACATTTTTTTCATAGTTTAGGTATCCTCGTTCTTACGTATGAAAATGAAAGTCTTGGGGCATGACAATTCATGTATTAGTTTTACTCGTGAAAAATATTAACTTTCTTTCTTTCTCTTATCCTTATGCTTTCTCAGGCGTCGGATGGGAGTTCTTAATGTACCCATTTTCTTCATTCTTTTCTGTCCCTGGCCCATGCTTTCATCTCTCCGAATGTTTTTCCCTTGTTTCTTCAAATTTCTTCAATCGGATGTATCCATTTCATCCTGGGTCTTCCTCTTTGTCTTTTTCTTGATATTCCAATTTCCATAACTTTTCTCGAAATTCTATCTTGCTTCATTCTTACTAGGTGGCCATATCAGTTTAATTGTTTCTTTTTAATCTATGATATTATTGGTTCTTGATTAATTATTCTTCTGATTTCTTCGTTCCTTACTTCATCCCATTTTGTTTTACCTGCTATTTTCCTTAAATATTTCATTTCTATTGCATTTATTTTTGTTTCCTGTTTTTTCTGCATTACCCAGTTATCACTAGCATAAGTTATAGTTGAGACTGTAATTTTGTTGTAGATTTCCAGCTTTGTGTCCATATCAATGTGTTTATGACTTAATATTGTTCGACTTAAGGAATAATATAACCTTGTTGATTTATTTGCTCTGTTATTAAGTTCTGCATCTATTTTCCCTTCTTCTTCCTAGGTTTTTTGTTACTCTTTCTATGTTTTGTAATTACATTTCAATTCCTTGCAGTTACTTCCCTCTCGCTGTTTTTCATTTACTATCATTACTTTGGTTTTTTCTGTATTTATTGTCATTCTCATATTTTCTATTTCTCTTGCCAATAAGTTGATTAGTTTCTGCATTTTATTTTTTGATTTTGCTATAAGTACATACGTCTGCATACAGTAAATTACTTAATCTGACCGGCACCATGTTTCTGTACCCTATTATCATGTCCAGATTTCCTCCTTGCCTTTTTATTTCCTCCACTATTTTGTCCATTATAATGACAAACAACAGTGGGCATAATCTGTCACCTTGTTTTATACCTTTTTTTATTAGAAACTCTTCCGATTTTTGACCTTCTATCTGCACTCTTAATTTGACTGTCCCGTATGTGCATTTAATTATATTAACTAGAGCTTTCGGTACTTCTAAATCTTCCAATACCTCCCAAATTTTTTATCTTTCCACTCTGTCAAAAGCTGTCTTCAAGTCAATAAATGTTAAATACATTTCTTCTCCCGCTTCTATTGTATTATCAATTAGCCTTCTTAATATATATATATATATATATATATATATATAAATATATATATATATATATATATATATATATATATATAAATATATATATATATATATATTATCATTTGCTTGTGGTCCTGGTCTAAAAGCTGCTTGTTCCTCTACTAATTTTGCTTCTATATAACGTCTTAATCGGATCTCTATTATTCTCGTATAGATTTTGAAACTGGTTTGGGCTAAGCATATTGGTCTATAGTTATTGCACAGTGTCTGATCCCCTTTTTAATGTATTGGCAGTATAAGGTTATTTTCCCAGTCTTTGGCGATTTTTATATCCTATGCTTTCCTGCATATGAGATACAGCCAGTCTTTTCCTTTTTCTCCTAACCATTTTATCAGCTCTGGCGCTACTTCATCCTCCCCACTGGCTTTTCCTATTTTAAGTTTATTTATAGCCACTCCCATTTCTTCTCTTTGGATTGCATGGTATTCATGTTCATTCCATTCCTCCACCGCTATCTTCGTTGCTTTCTTCTTCGACCTATTACTAAATTTGTCTTCGTAGTGTTCTTTCTAAGTCTTTGGTATTTGATTTATTTCGGTCTCCAATTCGTTATTTTTATTTTTTATTGCTCTTATATCTTTTCCTTTACTTCCTCGTAGTATTTTTATTGCTGTCAAAAATTTTCTATTATCTGATGCATGTGTCTCTGACATCTCCCTTCCAAATTCTTCCCACAGTCCCTTTTCGCTTTCTTAACCGCTTCCTTGACGATGTTTCTTTTTCCGTTATATATTTCCTTATCTTCCTGTGTTTTTGTTTGGAGGTATTTTTTCCATGAGGTTTTCTTTTCTCTTACTAATGTTTGTTGAATTTATTTATTCCACATATATCCTCCGCTTTTTCAAGTAATATTTGTTTGAATACTGTCCACCGTTTTCGAGTGCCCATTCGTTGTTTTCATTAATCAATTTTTTGAATTCCCTGTCTGTTTCTTCCTGATATTTAGATTTTTTTCTGTGTTTCTTAATTTACTTATTGCAATTCTACTGAATCTTACTTCTTCTGTCTTCATTATTTTTTCTTCATATTCCGCTACTACTAATCTATGGTTTGTACTCAACTCAGCCTCTTTTCTTGTCTCTACTTTTTACACCCTATTTGATAGGTTTTGTGTATAAACTATTTAATCGATTAAACTTTTTGCATTTCATTCTTCCGGTACAAAGGTATATTTATCCTCTAGTTTTTGTTTCCACATCGTGCTTCCTATTATTAAATCGTTACTTTGACAAAAACCTATAATCTTAAAACCATTTCTGTTCCTTGTTTCCTCACCATAAACTCCCATACAACTCATTCCTCGATTGTAATCTTTACCAACTCTTGCGTTCCAATCCCCCATAATGATTATGTTTTCGTTTTGCTCTCTTATATCATCCACTACTTCCTGTAATTGTATGTAAAATTCTGAAATCTCTTCCTCTCCCGTTCCTTCAACCGGTGAATATATTTGTATTATATTCAATATTTCTTTTAGTCGTATACTTAGAACTAGTATTCTTGAATTTATATCCTTCATATTTATTACCTTTTTGTTTATTTCCTCTGTTAAAACTATTCCTACTCCCTCTTTTGCTCTTTGTTCTACTTTTACCCCTGAGTAATATAATTTGTGATTATCTGTTAAATTTATTTGTCCTGATCCTTGTTTCTTTGTTTCACTTATTCCTAGAATATGTACTTTGTTGTTTTCCATTTCCTCCGTTATTTCGATTTTCTTTCCTGTTAATGTATTAATATTCCATATACCTATACTTATATGTTGTTGGTCTGCACTATTTATATATTGTCTACGATTATTTTTCCCCATTGACTAGACTATTTTTGTGTTTAAATTTCCTATTAGTTTCTTCTTTATCCCTATTGCTAAAACTACTTCTATTCTTACTGCTACACTTAATACTATTATTTTTATTTAATTTATCTTCGTGTATGTCTTCTAGTTTTTTGGGTACCCTGTTTGTATTATTTTCCGTGTCTTCCATGCTGGGTGACCCCTGGCTAGCCGTTCTTCCTTTTTTCTTGTTTGCATTTGTTTTTGTTTCTTCTTCTCGATTGTATTCCAGCTGATCTAAGGTATATATTGTGTCCTCCACTCTTAATTTATCATATATTATACTTGCTCTACATCCTTTTTCTCTGGCCGATTTTAGATAGGGGATGAGTGCTTTCCGTTTATCTTGTATTGCTTTTGGTAGATCCTCTGATATCCATATTTTTGTACCTTTCAAGTTTTTGGCTTCTCTTATTATTTCTATGTTTTTATCTTCTCTTGATAGCTCTAGCCATAGTGGTCTATTTCTGTTATTATCTGTCTCTTTCTTACCGATTCTTCTTATTTGTATTATATCTGCTTCCATGTTTATTTTAACCTTTATCTTATCTAAAATTTGTTTAATTTTGTTGTTTCTTATTTCGCACGTTTCGTTCTCAGTTTCTTCTATTCCATATACTACAAGGTTCTTTCTCTTCTTTTCCTTTTCTAATTGTTGTATTCTCTTATCCTGAATTCCGATTTTTTGTTCCATTTGGGTGATTCCGTATTTTCGTTAGTTATTTTCTTTATTTTTTCTTGATAATTGTCTTTTTATCCATCTTGTTTAGTTTTTCGATTATTTCTTTCATCATATCCTCCATCGTATCTGACATTGTGTCTCCCTGCAGGTTAAATACCAGAACTCTACTATATTCAGATCCCAGCCCTACCTGAAGCTGACAATTATCAGTCTGGAGTAATTTATTCTTTTTATATTTATAATTTCTATTCGCAAATTTATAACGTTCAATCTAGTCAGTTCGTCTCTGTTCTTTTTAATAACAAATTTAAGTATTCATTTATTATGTGTAAGAAAACTGATCTTACCTCTATTTGCAGTGTTTATTTCCACTTATTTACAATTTGTGCACTTTTTAAATCACTTATATGTAAACTAACTGAATTATTTTAAAGTATTGCCTCTAAATTTATAATTATTTATGACACTAACTCTTAACGCACTTTTCAGTAACCCAGCCAGGACCGAACTCGAAAAATATTAACAAAATAATAATAATAAAGACGTTTAATAATTTCTTATAACTACCTATTTAACCAGATATTAGGCACTATTACATTAGGTACCTACTAACTAAAAATTCAAAAACCATTACCTAATAAATGAAATGTCCTACCTAATTACATCACTAGTATTTTGTTATTTTAACTAAAAATTATTTGTAGCATTAAAAACACAATTGTTATAAACAATACTGGCTTGGCTGTTAAATTTGTTGTTTGTGTGTTTATGCAATTCTGGTTCCAGTCCAACGATAGATGCCGATGCCCCACTGTGGTTACCTTTTTCCATTGACTTATTTTCGCCCCTCGTGACGTTAATAATATCCTTATTATGTTCTATGTCCATTTGCAGATAAGGTTGAATGGATTGGCTGTTACTGTGACCAGTTATTTTAATAAGTTGTTGCTCGCTTACTCCTTTTTTGACCAGGTTAAACATAGCTGTCAATGCCTACCTTAAAGGTTGCTTCGTTAAACCAGGTTGACATCGTGATTTTTCCACAGGACAGTTTTTAAACCAATTCGATTATTTCCATTTGGGGTTCGGTGTTAGACACAATTTTGGACTTGGAAATTTACTTCCAAAATCATGGTGCTCAAGGAGTAACTCTTGATAACAATGAAAATATCAATATACTACTGTACGCAGATGATATGGTCATACTTGCAGAATCCCAAATAGAGCTGCAAAGAAACCTTAAGATTTTAAAAGCCTATTGTGAAACATTTAAACTGGAAGTAAACACAAGTAAAACTAAAATAATGGTTTTCTGCAGAAGTGCTAATATGGGACAACAGCCACAATTTAATTATAAAGATGTCACTATTGAGCTCTCGAATACCTATGAATACACAATTATCACATTTAATGGAATATTTCTAAACAACCTAAAGCAATGAGAACAAAAAGCGAGACTCTCCCAAGGAGCAACAATGAGAAAAATAAATTCAGCTGGTATATCGTCTCTTAATTCAATAAAGACCCTGTATAGCAATGTTGTACTACCTACTTTTACATATGCAAGCAGTATTTGGGCGTTAAGATACTTAGAATTAACAGAAAAAAATCAGAGTAGTTTTTCCAAAAATCTTTTATTTCTGCAAACGCGAACAGCAGCCTATATCATCAGAAGTGAGGTAGGTATCTGTAAAATAAGCTACTTTATAATAAAACAGGCGTTAGAGCTACTGCTCAGGATAAAGGATAACAACCCTAGAAGACACACTCATAGAGCACTTCTCCGTTTGATCCACTTAAAAGATCACTCTAAACTATGTCAAAAATATAAATGGATCGACCAATTATACCGCGGCATAGCGACGTACTGTGATTATTATCTAGATTTAAATAGTTTTAACACAAGCCATATCAATAAACTTTTATCACAATACCTGCAGAAAAATGTTAATGAGGATTCAATTAAAATACTTCTCAGTACACACCATACATCGTATAAATACCTTTTACAAGATCGAAATGAACCAAGCAATTATATACAGGGGGATTCCTCATTACATATTAAAAGGCTCGTCGCACAACTCCGGACCGCTAATTCCGAAGTGTCTATATATTTAAATAATATGTCTCACAAAATAAATACAACCCTAATCTGTTCAATCTGTGATAAACTATTACCAGAAACGCTTGAGCATATAATTTTAGTGCGTCTAATGTATCAGAGCATAAGAGCTTACTTTATTAAACCTCGGGGCCATTCAGATGACTTAGACTCACTACTTACCTCAACAGACCGAAAGCAACTGAAGAAATTATATCGATTTATGAACGAGGCAATGAAAATCAGATCATTCATAATCAATGAATAATGAACCAAAAATGATTTGTATACGTATGTGTTGTACACATATATGAGTACGTGGGTATATTTATACAAAATTACATAGCAATCGTTCAGTACCTATATGCTCAAGCTCGGAATCGTTTATTGTAGAATATCTTATGTAGTACCAGCTGGCTCTCTTGTTCATGTATTATATGTATACAAAGGAACAATAAATATATTGTATTGTATTGTTAGAAACAATCTGTCAACTTTAATTGAATTACCACATTTTTCAATTAACTTATGAAACAGTCGAACAGGACAAACTCCAGGATCTTTTGTATTTTCAATTAGCCACTTGCTATCAGAATTTTTTTTTATCCATCCTGTGCGGTCTTTGTGAAGATGTGGTTATACTCTATCCTGCCTGTGAAGTTGTTTTTGTGGTCGAACTCTTTGGCAAATTCCTCAAATTTCGCAGCAACTTCTTCTCCACTCCTCCAGGCTAACTCGTGGGAAATGATGTAAAAGAATTTTTTTTGGAAACCCCTTGGTGTATCCTCATCACATATTTTTAAAATTTGTTTATAATCTTCGCATGTTAAAGCTGCCGCACTTCCCTTTCTTTTTTCTGGGTCATCTTGTAGCTGTCTTCTCTTCGCGTCGCGAGCTGCTCTAGCCCCTCTAACTTCCACATCATTAAAAGTATCAAATTTAATCTGATACTTAAGAAAAAAGATTCAAGTTATTTTGCTGTAGAGATCCCCATAAACTAAAACAATACAAGAAAATAATTTTATCGGTTCAATATTTGTTTATAATTTTGCCTTTTTTGTCAAATAATCTAAAAGTACGTAATTTACCTTAATAACAGATCATCAGAATTTTTCTTCTAAATATTAAACGCATAATCTTCTAAAATTGATGCAACGCAGTCATCGATGTTGTTGGATCTTCAACATTGTAGGATCTTTCCGCACCAAAAATTAGAAAGTGTCTCCATACGTTTAATCCTGCAAAACTGTCGATAATGGCTGCCGGCATGAAAACTATATTTTTGGGACTTTATTGTCACTAAACATAATTATTATTATTACTTTTATTATCAATAATTTCCGTTTTTCGAAATTATTACGACCATACATAAACTAAATCAAATTTAGAATTTATCTATTATCTTTTTAACTCAACTTTATTTCGTTCCAGCAACACAGTATCATTACAAAGAATTTAATTTCTCCAAGGACAATACTTTTAGCTGAATGATTTCAAGTATTGCATATTATAGAATCCAACCCCTCCTCCCATTTAAACAAGAGTAAACCCAAACACAATCAAAGCTTATAAAACGATTAGGTCGCTACAGGGGGGCACGGAGCAATGTCACTGTAGATAGCGAACTAAGTGGCTCCCCTTCCTTCGACGTCGGCAGCTTCGCATTCCAGAACCGGCGGGTATAGAGAGAGTTTCATTGTCGTGTGTCACTGGGTGGTCATACCCTGGACAGGGACGAACTCATTTCACGCATTATTTTTAACAAAACTCTATTTTATTTTCTAACAAATATTATTAAGAAATTACGTATATTTCTTTGTTCTTAAAAATGGTGTTATTTATTAAACGCCAAACCTTACTTCCAAAATGTTTAACAATATATATTTCAAATGCTTTTAATACCTATTTTAGTGAAATTGGAGAAAATTTAGCAAATGCAATTGAACCACCTCGTAATTTTTCTGAAGACATTGAACTTGCACAAAATACAATGTACTTATTTCCAACTAATGAAACGGAAGTATTTAATACGGTTCATACATTAAAAAATAAAAAATCACCTGGTGCTGATGGTCTTAGAGCTGAAACACAGGAAATAAAGGATCCGCTAACATATATTATAAATAAAATATTCGAAACAGGAATTTTCCCACAAGTGTTAAAAACAGAATTAATCAAACCACTGTATAAAACCGGAGAAAAAAGTGAAATCTAAAACTACAGACCTATAACATTAATTTCTAACTATCGAAAATTATCGAAAAAATTTTAAACTTCCGACTAATGAGTTTTTTTAAAGTGAATAGCACAATCAATGACAGACAGTACAGTACGGCTTTATAAAATGAAAGTCAACAGAAGACGCAATTATCAACTTAACTTCAGAAATATACGACGCACTTGATAAAAAACACCTGCTCTTTGCATATTTATAGACCTCTCAAAGGCATTTGATACTGTCTGCCACTATAGACTACTACAAAAACTATATTCTTATGAAATAAGAAGAAATGCCTATAATCTAATAAGAAGCTATTTAACGGATAGAACTCAAACCGTTTCAGTGGGCAGTATTGTCAGCAAACAAAAAAAAGTTGTATACGGCGTTCCTCACGGAACAGTCTTAGGTCCCACCCTGTTCACCTTATATATTAACAGTTTATTGAAAATAAAAATACGGGGAAGTATACTAAGTTTCGCTGATGACACGGCAATTTTTTATAAATAACCGTCATGGCAATCACTAAAAGAAAACGCAGAGAGAGATTTGACTCAAATGAAAAATTGGTTTGCATATAATCTCCTAACACTTAACATGAACAAAACCAAATACCTTTCTTTTTCATCTTATGCTACTGGACTGCCTACATTTGGTCCATTAATTATCGATAAAGATACCGAAATTCCAGAAGCAGAGTCCATCAAATATCTCGGAATAATTATTGATAGACACCTAAGATGGGACTTGCACATAAATAATCTAACTAATAAAATCAGAGGCCTTTTATCCAGTTCAAATTATTAAGGGATTTTTTATTTATTTTGTTAGTACAAAGGTTGCTTCAGTACGGTATATTGGGATGGGGCGGAGTGTCCGATATGCATATGAATAAATTACATATTATACAAAAGTGGATATTAAGGGTAATTTTTAAAAAAACAATTTTATATCCCAGCAACTACTTATATGATGTACGACAATTATTTGCGTATAAAATCCTAATTAATATTCATAAAGGAAAAATTGAAATGCGGTACACAGAGCATGAGTACGAAACAAGAAACAAAGAATATAAAACGCAACTTCCTAAACTATATCAGCTCCAAATTATATAAATATTTTCCAAATGAACTTAAACAAATCAAAAATTTTATTATGTATAGAAATAAAGTTAAAAATTGGATCCTAGAGACGGATCGGTATGTATTTCATAATATAATATATAAATACTTAACATTATCAATATACTATTGAAAATAAAGTAAATATCAGAAGAAAATAAAGTGAGTCTCGAATTTCACTAATAAGCCTTTAGCTAAATAATGGTTAACAAAAAAAAAATTACTCATTTTAAGACTTCCCCCACCCCGGATTAGATGTATAAACTCTGATTGCGACTTTACCTGGATTTGAGTTTAAATTTTTATCACATGTTCTAGTATGTAAGTTAGTGTAGTTATTTTATTGTTACGAAACAGCACACTGGTATAGACCCTAAATCCGACTCTGTCTAAGCCAGGTATGAAAATTAAAATTATGGCGGATACGCAGTGTTTTTATAACTGTTTGGGACTATCTTATCTAAACATTGTTTTTGTGACCAGAATTATCTAGAAAAGGCCAGAAAAATTATTTGTGTCTGTGGAAGCCGCAGCCCGGAAGTTTCTAGTAAGAAACGCATTAATATAAATAAGGACCGATCAGCGGAGGAATTAGTTGATAAAGTGATCTCGTGAAATAAATAAACAAAAATACACCGAACAGTAAAGTGCTAATTAATAATCAAGTTTGTGTGCATATAAATTAAATCTAAGTGATTAGTTAAGTATATATAAATTAAGTGTTAGTGAGTTAGTGTTTAAATAAATTAGTAAGTAGCCATACCGAGTGTTTGAAATTTATCCCACCCGTAATAAAAACTTTTAATAAATAAGAAAAACATTACATTGGTGTCAGGTGTGGGGTGATATAAATAAATTGCTACGTAAAAATGGCCAAGAGATTAAGGGATCTGAAAGTGGCGGAATTAAGAGCAGAATTGGAAGATCGTGAGTTGGAAACGTCCGGTAAGAAAAGTGAATTAGTAGAAAGACTTAAAGTGGCACTGGAAAATGACGGCTTTGATCCAGAAACAGTTTTATTTAATGACGAGGCGTCCACCTTAATCTCGTCAATTTCTGCTAATATTTCTGCTAACATGGACGAGAAGATTTCTGCCATGGAAGAGAACATGGACGAGAAGATTTCTACTATGAAGAATGATATTTCGGCTAACATGGACGAGAAGATTTCTGCAATGGAACAGAAGATTTCTGCTAATATTTCTGCTAACATGGACGAGAAGATCTCTGCCATGGAAGAGAACATGGACGAGAAATCTAAAATCTAAAATCTGAAATCGAGAATAAAATGTCAACGATGGACGAGAAAATCGAGAATAAGATTACAACGATAGACGAGAAAATCGAGAATAAGATTACAACGATAGACGAGAAAATCAAGGAGTTAGAGGAAAAGATTGCGGATTCATGAACGCGAGGCACGCCAGAGGAAGAAAAGAAGACCTAGCAAACGAAACCTTGCAAGCCAGAAACAGTATCTAAGTTTGAAGACATTGGCAGTTTTACCCGAGTCAAGGCCCTAACGTTCGATGGAAAAATGTCGTGGACCAATTATGTGAAACAATTTGAAGCAGCTGCTAGAGTGAATAATTGGTCCGATAGAGAGAAGGCAGTGAACTTAACGATCGCGCTTCGCGGAGATACCTTAGATGTACTCCAGACGATAGCTTCGGAATAAACGGACGATTTCGAGCAGCTGAAGAAGAGGTTGGACATGCGGTACGGTCATGAACATTTGGAACAGTTGTACAGATTCCAGCTGAAGAACCGAAGGCGGAAACGTGACGAAACCCTTCAAGGGTATGAAATTGATATTGCCCGATTAGTCCGATTAGCTTATCCATCAGCACCAGAGAACATGATGAAATGTTTAGGCATCCAGGCCTTTATTGACGGCTTGTGTGACCACGATATGGAGAAGACGCTTCGATTAGCCCATCCTAAAACATTGGTCGATGCATTGACTGCTGCTCTTGAATATTAAGCAGCCACGATGGCTTCGGGATACAACAAAGATATGACCATACAGGAAGAAGTTGACGATGACAAACTTGACCAGATCATCAACTTGTTGAAAGGTATGGCAGACAAGAGGCCGAAGAAGATCAAATGCCGGAAGTGTGGCGAGCTAGAGCACGTACACAGTCTGTCTAAGCGCCCCTAGACTCCTGTAACCCAAGAACTCCAGACACAGGGGAAATCAGACAGGGGTGAACATCCAGCTGATGTGAATCACCGAAAATCCAACTCCTTGCCTAAACGGCCATGCCCTGTAGACTATTCACAATGCAACATGTCGAAATCTAAGGAAGCTGCAGTTTCAAGAACTACTGATGTCAATGAAGAATGGTCACCCACCCGGATCAGAGAAGATCAGGAGAATGATCCTCATCTGAAGATGATCCGGCAATGGAAAAAAGAAAATCGGCGAACTACCTGGCAAGAAGTGTCAAAATTTTCACCGAAACACAAGGCGTATTGGGCTCAGTGGAACTCTCTTGTCCTGGAAGAAGGACTGGTGAAAAGAGTCCCTGAAAACGATGATGGTTCTGAGATGAGGAGATAGCTAGTTATCCCGAGAACAAGCGTAGCTGAGGTACTGAAGAAGTTACATGACAGTCCATCGGGAGGTCATCTGGGAGTGAAGAAAACCCTTCAGCGAGTCCGTGAAAGGTTTTATTGGATGAACAGCTCCGACGATGCGAAGGACTGGTTTAATAAATGTACGACTTGTGCTACGAGTAATGGACCACATCGCAAGAGAAAGGCGCCCATGAAACAGTACAATGTTGGAAGCCCTTTCGAAAGGATTGCTTTAGATATCGCTGAACCATTTCCGATGACAGAAAATGGTAGCAAGTACATACTGGTTGTAATGGATTATTTCACAAAGTGGGTGGAAATTTACGCTATCCCGAACCAAGAGGCCACAACTGTCGCGGATGTATAGGTGAAGGAATTTATCAGCCGATATGGAGTACCCTTGGAAGTCCACAGTGACCAGGGAAGAAATTTTGAAAGCCATCTATTCCAGGAGATTTGCGACAAGCTGGGAACGAAGAAGACCAGGACAACAGCTTTACATCCACAGTCAGATGGAATGGTCGAGAGAATGAACGGGATTATTGAAAAATACCTGTCCAAAGTAGTATCGTATCCAGCCATCAGAGAGATTGGGACCAGTATCTTTCCCTATTCGCATTGGCTTATCGATTTGCTGTCAATGAGTCCACGGGTGAAACACCGGCGAAAATCCTGTTTGGACGTGAAATGAGGCTTCCTTGTGACCTGGAATTTGGCTGTCGGCCTGGAGAAGATCTAGCAGGCGAAGACTACGCGATCCAATTGAGAAGAAGGCTGGACGATATTCATGAATTAGTTCGAACCAATCTTCAAGTTGCCAGCGACAGAATGAAAAGTCGGTACGACACGCAGGCCACAGAAGGCGGTTTTAAAGAAGGGGACAAAGTATGGTTTCACAACCCGACGAGGAGAAAAGGATTTTCTCCAAAATTACAAAAATCCTGGGAAGGTCCATACAAAAGGATCAATGATGTTATATATCGCATAAGCAAGATCCCCAACGGAAAACCAAAAGTAGTTCACCAAAACCGACTAGCCCCATTCGAAGGAGACCATAACCTAGAGGAGGGAGTAAACCTTATTCAAGATGTGTCTGACCCTACCTTCGATGAATTTATGGGCGCGTATGGAGGTACCGGGAAAGCTAGATATGGAGTCACTTCGGAACAACAACAAGATTTGTTCACTCTCCCGGAAGATTATTCACTGGCATACAACATCTCCGCCCGTATCAAGAACGCACGAGGGTTGGCAACCGTCTTTCCAAAGAAGTTCGGGCAATTAGAAAAACTTGAAGACCAAATTCCAGCCCCTGGCAAGACACTGAAACTGAAACATAATTCGCGGTACGTCTTCTACGTGGTAACTAAAGATGAAAATAAAGATGGATCTACCTATCGCGATGTGTGGGAAGCACTCCGTAACCTTCGAGACCATGTGCTAGAATCCAGCGTGAAGAAACTGGCTATGCCTAAGATAGCGAGTAACCAGTTGGATTGGCGAGTTATCAGGAACATGGTAGATGTTATCTTTAGAGATACCGGTGTCCAGATATTAATTTGCAGCTGCAACCCCCGTTACCAGTATCCGATGAAGACGGTGCCCTGCTATTTCCATAAGATCGGAAAGTGTAGAAATGGGGCCAGTTGCCGATTCAAACATTCAGTCTCGGCTACACAAAAGTTTCAGGAGGAACTTCCATTTAAGGAGGGGGTAATGTTACGAAACAGCACACTGGTATAGACCCTAAATCCGACTCTGTCTAAGCCAGGTATGAAAATTAAAATTATGGCGGATACGTAGTGTTTTCATAACTGTTTGGAACTATCTTATCTAAACATTGCTTTTGTGACCAGACTTATCTAGAGAAGGCCAGAAAAATTATTTGTGTGTGTAAGCCGCAGCCCGGAATTTTCTAGTAAGAAAGGCATTAATATAAATAAGGACCGATCAGCGGAGGAGTTTAGTTGATAAAGTGATCTCGAGAAACAAACAGTAAATAAGTGAATATAAATTAATAATTAAGTTTGTGTGCATATAAATTAGATTTAAGTGATTAGTTAAGTATATATAAATTAAGGGTTAGTGAGTTAGTGTTTAAATAAATTAGTAAGTAGCCATACCGTGTGTTTTCAATTTATCCCACCCGTTTATTGTTTAAATAAATAACAAAAACATTACACTATCAATACCTTCGCCGCTTCTTAAGCTGCGAAATCGTCATTATCACGGATTTGTTTTCCGCAAGATCAAACTAAGCAATAAATCATATAAAAGGTACAAGTATTCTATTAAAAATGATGACATTTTGTAACATACTGTCAGCAGGTGATAATACGAAAGACTTAAAGAAGTCTATGAGAAAAAAGTCTTTGACGACATATCAACTTCATTGCTGAAACTACAAATAATTGAGAGATTTGATGAAGCAATAGATAGAAGAAAATTGTTAATTTTCTTCGTAAAAATACTCAAGGGGAAAAAGGAGTGTTTCACTGTAACCTATCTTGCGTCATGAAGCAGCAGGAACAAAAATTGTGCATCACATATGCCAATTTATCTTCAATTATCCTGTGCAAGTATGGATATAGCCGTAAGAAATTCAAGTAACTGATTTCAAATATCTAAAAGACGAAATTGAAATACTAATTAATTTATGTACTGAAAAAGAAATTTAATTTTGTTCGATTTCGTTCATAGAACGCTTACAAAAGTCCACTATTTAAACTACCGAAAAATTTATGGAAAGACAATCTCCCATTAATTTGGTACGAGCTTTTTCAAGATTTAAAAAGACTTTTTACAAAAATCGTTTAAAATAAAACTAAGTTCCTTATATATGTATGAAATAATTCCAATAATTTAACAACTTTTAATTTTATAAAAGAAGCTAACTGGATTTAAATATTTACGAAAACACACGCAATAAAATAAAACTATCCTTCCGGGCCTGGCAAAAATGAGTAAGCAGTTTTTCACGGAATGATGTGCCAGTTTAATCAATAAAATTTAATAAAAGATATATTACAAAACTAATCATCTTGTTTGAAGCTTTAATGCATCATTTGCAGACCAAAGGATGTTTTTTTTTATTTCCACTTGTTAGTATGGTGAAGATGCAGTCCAGTATCTTTAAACTGGTCCTGTAACTAGGTGACTATACTTTTTAAAATCTTACGTTCCCACATTCTAGTAGATATACTAAGTTAGTCCTAGCTCATTCATAGACCATTCTTGGCTCACCGTTTCCAATTTTCGCCAGTAGATGGGGCGCTGGTGTCGTGTGGTGACGTCACTACGACGTTCGATATACAGGGTGTCGACATAAAGATGTCAAAAAGGCACTCTGCTATTATTGGTCGGATTTTCATCGAACAAAAACAATAGGTCACTACGACGTGCGATTAATATACAGGGCGTCAAAAATGCACTATGCTATTATTGGTCGGATAGATGGCGCTGATCGTTGGCTGGTGATTCAAATGGGGCGCTGATGTCGTGCGGACGATGTTCAATCAATATACAGGGTACGGCATTAATATGTCAAAAAAGCACTCTGCTATTATTGGTCGGATTTTTATAAAAAGAAACGGCATTATGATAGGTACGTCACTACGACGTTCGATCAATATACAGAGTGTCGACATAAAGATGTCAAAAAGGCACTCTGCTATTATTGGTCGGATTTTCATCGAACAAAAACAATAGGTCACTACGACGTGCGATTAATATACAGGGCGTCAAAAATGCACTCTGCTATTATTGGTCGGATAGATGGCGCTGATCGTTGGCTGGTGATTCAAATGAGGCGCTGATGTCGTGCGGACGATGTTCAATCAATATACAGGGTACGACATAAATATGTCAAAAAGGCACTCTGCTATTATTGGTCGGATTTTTATAAAAAAACGGCATTATGATAGGTACGTCACTACGACGATCGATCAATATACAGAGTGTAGACATAAAGATGTCAAAAAGCCACTACAATGTATCTCTGCTATTATTCGTCGGATTTTCATCGAACAAACGGCATTATGATAGGTACGTCACTACGACGTTCGATCAATATACAGGGTATAGACATAATGATGTCATATAGGTAAGAAAACCACATTACTTTACTTACGGTGAAGCAGTTTCGGCGACCCCCACCTCTTCTCACACGCCTTTCTGCGATAGCATAAATACAGGAAGTAACATTTTTAACGCTTAGTATTCGATTTTCAGTAGTAATACAACAAGTGTAATGATGATTATCGAAATACAAATTTCTTCGATTTTGAGGAACAAATTGTTGTTTGGAAACCGGACGAGCGCGTAAACGCGAGTGTGGTTTCCTAAAACAACAATTTGTTTCGAAAAAGAGAACAAATTTTCGATAATCATTAATTACACGAGTTGCATTTGTCAAGATTATTTCACGAAAACAATTATTTGCTACCATTTTCTGTTGTCGGAAATGGTCCAGCGATGTCTAAGGCAATCCTTTCGAAAGGGCTTCCAACATTGTACTGTTTCATGGGTGCCTTTCTCTTGCGATGTGGTCCATTACTCGTAGCACAAGTCGTACATTTCTTGCACCAGTCCTTCACATCGGCTGAGCTGTTCATCCAATAAAACCTTTCACGGACTCGCTGAAGAGTTTTCTTCACTCCCAGATGACCTCCCGATGGACTGTCGTGTAACTTCTTCAGTACCTCAGCTACTCTCGTTCTAGGGATAACTAGCTGTCTCTTCATCTCGGAACCATCATCGTTTTCAAGAACTCTTTGCAACAGCCCTTTTTCCAGGACAAGGGAGTCTCACTGAGCCCAATACGCCTTGAGTTTCGGTGAAAATCTTGACACTTCTTGCCAGGTAGGTCGCCGATTTTCTTCCTTCCACTGCCGAATCTTCTTTAGGCAAGGATCATTCTCCTGATCTTCTCTGATCCTGGTGGGTGACCATTCTTCATTGACTACTGTGATTCTTGAAACTGCAACTTCATTAGATTTCGACTTGCTGCATTGTGAATAATCTACAGGGCATGACCATCTAGGCAAAGAGTTGGCTTTTCGGTGATTCACATCAGCTGGGTGTTCACCCCTGTCTGATTTCCCCTGTGACTGGAGTTCTTGGGTTACAGGAGTCTTGGGGCGCTTAGACGGACTGCGTACGTGCTCTAGCTCGCCACAATTACAGCACCTGCTTTTCTTCGGCTTCTTGTCTACCATACCTTTCAACAAGTTGACGATCTGGTCAAGTCTGCCATCGTCACCTTCTTCCTGTAAGGTCCTACCTTTGTTGTATCCGGAAGCCATCGTGGCTGCTTCATATTCAAGAGCAGCTGTCAATGCGTCGACTAATGTTTTCGGATGGGCTAAACGAAGCGTCCTCTGCATATCGGGGTCACGTAAGCCATCAATGAAGGCCTGGATGCCCAGACATACCATCATGTTCTCTGGTGCTGACGGATAAGCAAATCGAACTAGTCGGGCAATGTCCACTTCATACTCTTGAAGGGATTCATCACATTTCTGCCTTCGGTTCTTCAGCTGGGATTGGTACGAATGTTCTAGATGTTCGTGACCGTATCGCATGCCCGACCTCTTCTTCAGCAGCTCGAAGTCATCCGTTTCTTCAAGCGGTATCGTCTGAAGTACATCTAAGGCATCTCCCCGAAGCGCTATAGGTAGGTCCACTGCTTTCTCCTTATCGGACCAATTATTCACTCTAGCGGCTGCTTCAAACTGTTTCACATAATTGGTTCAAGTCATTTTTCCATCGAACGTTGGGACCTTGACTCGGGTAAAACTGCCAATGTCTTCTAACTTAGGGTTTGCTTCTGTCTTGCAAGGTTTCGTTAGCTCGGTATTCTTTTATTCCGCTGGCGTGTCTTGAGTTCTTATATATGTCCTCTTTTTTCTGGATTCCTTGATTTTCTCGTCCATCGTTGTAATCTTATTCTCAATCTTCTCGTCCATGATTGTAATCTTATTCTCGATTTTCTCGTCCATCGTTGACATTTCATTCTCGATTTTCTCGTCAATCGTTGACATCTTATTCTCGATTTCAGATTTTAGAGACGAAATTTCATTTTCAACGTGAGCGGCAATGTCGTTTTTCATTAATAAGATATCGGCAGATATATCGTTCTTCAAAGTAGAAATCTTCTCGTCCATATTAACAGAAATATCGATCTTCATAGCACAAATATCGTTCTTTATAGCCGAAATCTTCTCGTCCATGTTCTCTTTCATGGCAGAAATCTTCTCGTCCATGTTAGCAGAAATATTATATTTATATTATATAATAATAAGTCTTTCTACTAATTCACTTTTCTTACCGGACGTTTCCAACTCACGATCTTCCAATTCTGCTCTTAATTTCGCCACTTTTAGATCACATAGTCTCTTGGCCATTTTTACGTAGCAATTTATTTGTATTACCCCACACCTGACACCAATGTAACGTTATTCTAATTTATGTAAACAGTAAACGGGTGGGATAAATTTTAAACACACGGTATGGCTACTTACTAATTTATTTAAACACTAAACTACTCACCAACACTTAATTTATATAGGTATACTAAACTAATCGATTAAATTTAATTTATATGCACACAAACTCAATTATTAATTTTTATCAACACTTTACTGTTCGCTATTTCGGTGTATTCTTGTTTATTTCGTGAGATCACTTTATCAACTAAAACTAACTCTTTCTGGTCTGTCTCTTATATATTAGTGCCTTTTCCACTAGATAATTCTAGATTGCGGCTTACTCAAAAACAATTGGCTTTATGGCATTTTCTAGATAAGACTAGTCACAAAAACAGTGTCTAGATAAGATAGTCACAATCGTAAACAATTCTAAGAATCCCTGCGCGTCCGCCATAATTTTAACTTTCATACCTGGCTTAGACAGAGTCGGATTTAGGGACTATACCAGTGTGCTGTTTCGTAACAGTATGAACATTAGTCTTACTTGTGCTTTTGTTGCAGTGCATATCATATTCTCAAAGAAGAATTTTTAGTTAACACATTCATTATGTGGGAAACAAAAGGCACAAAAGCATAGGTGAACACGATAAATGAAAGTAGATCTTTGCTCTTCGCACTTATCGTATTTGAAATGTTGCTTGCCCATAAAAATTCACAAGCTTTTTTTTTATTTTTTAGAAATTATGACAATATTTTCTCCAAGATTCCTTGTGGTATTTTGTCATCTATTGGCTAGTATTTTATTCTCAGAAACGGAATCCATTTTTCTTCCCAGAAAGGTAAGTTTTTTTTCTAATTTTAACATAACATCGGCACACACACATTTTCTCATACCTGAATGAGTTAAAACTACTTATTAGGTTTTATTCCACAATTTATTATTCACAGACATTGTAATTAAGAAAGACAGAGCGTTAATAACAGTTCACTTAAAATTATCTTTATTCATAGAAAGTGTTTCCTAATACAATTTAACTAAAAATATCACATATGGTGAGTAGGCCGATGCTCTGGCAATTTTGACAAAGCTACTGTGTTAGTGAAACGCGTCAACAAGTTTAAATTGAACATTAGTTCAAATATATGAAGATTTAAACAAAATATATTGTTTTAATCATAAAATGCTTTCGAGTTTGTATTTGAAGCCCTAGATATATTAAAATTGAGTCCATTGAACCTATTGGTTATTAATTGTGGGTTTTCCTCACATAAATCCAGCAATAATTGCCAATGTTCTGTACGAACACGCATATTTATAATTCTTAATAATTATTTACTACTTTACTAATAAAAATACTCAAAATAATGACAGAAAATCGACACTGTTGACAGGTTAAATTGCTTCCAAAATAGAATACGAGACGTCTATACACCTCGCTAGAAGTCGATCGCTTTCGTGATAAGACAGCTATTTTACGCGCGTACAGAGTGTCAATGGTATAGAAATTAGGCGATTTATAGAATTATGTAGGACATAGAGCCCTGGCGTGAGTTGTTATAAAAGAAAAAGCGAGCGAAAGCTAGTGTTTACCGAAGGAAATTTAGAGGAGATTAAGTGGAAAATCAGAGAAGGTTTTAGTAAAAGAAGTATAGCTAGACAAATGGGGATAAATGAAGAAAACGGTTAAAAGCTAGAACCGTCCCAAGCTCTTTAGGACGATTTAAAACAGATATTCCTGCAGATATGGAAGCTGATTTAACACAATAAGTATGTGACCTGGATCTACTTTTTTACGGTATAACCAAGAAAGATCTGAAAATCGCGGCTTACAAGTTTGCTGAAGCAAACAAAATTCATCACAGTTTTAACAACGTCAAAAAAATGGCAGGCGAGTCGCGGATAAAAGGGTTTTGTCAACGACACAAAATAACACTTCGACAGCCAGAGAAATGTTCAATGGGTGGAATAATGGGTTTGAATAAAGCTCAAGTAGATCGGTTTTTTAAAAAGCGCAAGACCCTTTGTGTAAAAAGAAGATACGGACCAAACTCCATTTACAATATAGACGAAACAGGTGTATCGACAACGCCTAATAAACTATCGAAAGTTTTATCTAGCAAAAGAAAAAACTGGTCGGAAAAGTAGCTAGCGCAGACCGGGGACAGCTCGTCACAGCTGTACGTTGCTTTGCGCCACAGGGAGATATATCCATCCAGCTATGATATTTCCCAGAAAAAGGATGAAGAATGAGCTCTTTTTAAATGCACCTCCTGGTACATGCAAAATGATATCGGAGTCTGCGTTTATTAACAAAGATTTATTTTGCTAATAGTCATAGCATTTCAATAACTACAGCAAGCCTAGTGCAGACAATCCAATACTTTGGATCCTTGACAACCATTCCTCATACCGTGATTTAGAAGCCATACAGTTCTGAAGGAAAAATAACATTTATTTACTCTCCTTACCACCTAATGCATGCCACAGAATGCAACCGCTGTATGTTGGTTTCTTTGGCCCATTAAAGTGTGCTTGCAGCAGGTAGTGTGATAAATGGATGGTAAATAACCCGGGAAAAGTAATATCACAGATGCAAGTTGCCGGACTGTTTAATTATGCTTACACCAGCGTTTCCAATATTGAAAAATTCGAGAACTCATTCAGAACTTCCGGATCTATCCCTACAATCCAGATCAGTTTAACGATAATGACTATGCGCCTTCCTGTGTGACAGACGCTCCCATTAATACAGAGAATGTCAATCGTGGGAAAAGTAAAAGAGCCCGAATCCTCTACCGAGGGAGAAATGGACGAGCCAAAATCTTCTAAGAGTATTCCATTACAGGCAACACGACCACCGCTAGATATTGCCAATCTTGATATAGTACGTGACGATGGGATACTTATATCAAATAAGTTTTGAAGAAGAGGTTTCAAATCGGTCTGTACCAGCCTCAGAAATTTTATCTTTGGCGCAAATAAAAGAAAAACCAAATCGTTGCAAATGCAGATCATAAAAGTGTGAAATACTGTCTAGTACTTCATTCAAAAATGAGCTTGAAGAGCTTGCTGAGATAAAGTAAGATAGAGAAGAGAAGAAAGTTGGAGCAGCAAAAAGAAAACTACTTGACAATGGCTCAAAACGTCAGAAATTAAAGAAGCTATGGTGGTTACTTAGTAAGTGCCCCTCGTATTAACTACGTCTACCATAAAAGTATTTTATCTTTGGGAAAGCACTTACCTAGTAACCGATCTTCGGGGGTTGAATAAACGACAACATTTATAAAACTCACTGGGATTTAGTATATTTAAAATTAACACAGATTACAATATCTTCTACATTTTAACTTATTCAAAATAATAATAATGAATGAATCATTGGTTAGTTTACACTTTGTTTTTATAGGAAACATGCAAGTCAGTCACCCGTAGGTACGACCTTCCGCGTATGTGAACGCGATGTTTACGTTTAACAGAAACGTGGTTTCTGGGTGTTCGCCTGACCTTAATCAGATCGATGCCCGCTATTAACATTGGAAAATATAATCTACACAATTTAATCTTTTTCTATGAAAATGTCTTTTTTCCAATACTGTCTTTTTCGGGATCATCACAAAGCTGCAATATATGAAAAGAAATGTGACGAAAAGGATGTGCGTTATCCTGGATGTGGAGGCATGTATTCAGAATCTTAGGAAGATGAAGACTAGATTATGTATTATTCCTGTAATTTTGTCATTCTACTAGCATTCACCTAAATATGGCTTTACTTCTAACCGTTTTTTATGCCAAAATAGGGTGCGTACTCTTAAACGCCAGGATGCGTACTCTTATAAACTTCTTTGTATAAGAGCACGCATTTACATAGTTGTGAAAAAATATAAATATCTCATTTTTCTGAAATAATTTAGGGCGTAACCTGTTCAAAACATGCTTGATGATAATTATTATAGATTATAAAATAGCAAATATTATATATTCACGTGGAATTGAGAAATTATTTTAGGTTGCGTACTCTTATACACCACTTACCCTACAACTCATTATTGGAAAGATAAAATATGTTTGCTGTTATTACTTGCTATTCGAGCTCTATAAACTGGAGAATTGTCCTGTAATCAAAAAGAATTATTATCATAATTAACGAGTGTTTTAAATGAAACTTACTGTTTCTAGTTAACTCAACAGTTTATTGAAAAATGTTAAAAATTCTAAAAAATTGACAATTGTTTCGATATCAACTAAATATCATCGTCAGAATGACAGAAGTTACATTTCATTTGATGCATACCTGATGTTTAATTATTATTGGCTAGTCCAAGAAGTGACCTATCTTGTGATCGACTTAATATATGTTAATAGAAAAAAGAAGATATGATATTACAAATATTAAAGCTTAGATATTATTAGCTCTATGGGGATATCCTGAATATCAGTTTTCCCAATTAAGATCAGTATAACTGTGGAATGACATAGAAAACCAGGAAAACTATATCTGCTGATCTTTACAATTATCACTTAAGAAGACATTTTAAAAAAAGTGGGGAACTACCTAGATTTATTTGTTCATTGACGACTTCATATTGTGGGTTTCTTAAGTGTCTTCTAATTTCCAATTCTTCAAAGAAATCCAGTTCTTGTTTATTATCACAAATATGTAGTACTTCTAGTTCTATGTTAGGTGTCAATGAATGATTGGTGTCAAGTAGATGTCTGGCGTAGTGGGATTTGTCTAGTTGTTTTAATCTGTATGCTCGTAAGTGTTCACTGTATCGGATTTCAAAATTTCTAAGGGTCTGACCCAAATAGACAGAATTACATTCTGGACATTTAAGTTTATATTTACCAGATTTCTTTAATGGTGATATTTTTGTTTTTACATTTAACACTTTTGTACTTATATTACTTTCTGTTTTAAAAAAAATCGTTGTATTTGTTGCTAAATATATTATCATTGAAGTATTCTTAGAAATATTTACTGCATATGTAATGGTTTTATAAGTTTTTATTTCTTTAGTTTGTTTAGGAAATATTAGTTGTAATGCCACTTTTTCCTCTTTTTTACTAATTAGTTTATTTATCATATGTAATGGGTAACTGTTGGCTGTTGCTATTTGTTTAATTGTGTTAATATCTCTATCAAAATTACATTTGTTCATAGGAACTGGAAATGCTCTATGTATCATTGAATTATATGCCGCTAGAGTTTGTGGGACATGGGATTATTGGAACTGTATGGTGTTGGTTTTCGGTGAATCGAATAATCAAGTACATTATTAACTCTTTGAAATTTTAAATCAAGAAATTTGATTGAACTATTTTCTTCAACTTCTAATGTAAATTTAATTTTTGCGTGTAAATGATTAATGTGGTTGAAAAATATATCTAATTGTCGTTCACTACCCATAAAACAAGCTAATATGTCATCTACATATCTATACCAAAATAAAACATTTTTTGAAATATTACTTTCAATGATTTTTCTTTCTAAACTGTCCATAAAAATGTTTGCCAAAATTGGCGATACAGGGCTTCCCATTGGTAAACCTTCATTTTGAATATATATCTTATTGCCAAAAGTGAAATAATTCTGATTAATACATACATCAAATAAATTAAGTATATCTGATATTATTCCTGGATTAATATTTTTATCTTCTAGTAACTTTCTTACAAGTATTAGATATTCTTCAGGAGGAATTTTAGTGAACATATTAGTAACATCAAATGAAATAAGCTTAGAGCTATCTTGCAAGTTGAATGCTTTTAATTTTTTAATCAGTTCCATTGAATTTCTAGATGTATATCCGTAACTATTAAGTAGATTGTTAAGTTTATTTGCCAATATATTATTAATTAGGAGTATTAACATAAGAAACTACAGGTCTAATTGGTTTAGTTATTTTATGTAATTTAACGGTTCCATATAATTGTGGAGAATGAGGATTCTTATTTATGATGGTCCTATTTTCGTAGTCACTAAAAAGATAATTTGAATTATTAACAATATCCCTAACATTATTAGAAAACTTTTTTGTTGGGTCTGCTCTAAGAACTTTAACATCGCTAGATTCTATAAAGTTATATATCTTTGAATTATAATCGTTAGTTGTCAGTATGAGAGTAGCGTTCCCCTTGTCAGATTTTGTAACTGTTAGGTTATTATCTTCTACTATCTTTTTAATTGAATTTAAAACTGTAATGTCATTTTTTGTTTGACGTTTAACTTTTGAAGGTTCAATATTTTTGATTAAATTGGCAATTTTTAGACCCAACAAAAAAGTTTACTAATATTTTTAGAGATATTGTTAATAATTCAAATTATCTTTTCAGTGATTACGAAAAGAGGTCCATCATAAATAAGAATCCTCATTCTCCAAAATTATATGGAACCGTTAAATTACATAAAATACCGAAACCAATTAAACCTGTAGCTTCTTATCACTGATTACGAAAAGAGGTCCATCATAAATAAGAATCCTCATTCTCCAAAATTATATGGAACCGTTAAATTACATAAAATAACGAAACCAATTAAACCTGTAGTTTCTTATGTTAATACTCCTAATAATATATTGGCAAAGAAACTTAACAATATACTTAATAGTTACGGATATAAATATTCAATTAGAAATTCAATGGAACTGATAAAAAAAATAAAAGCTTTCAACTTGTAAGATAGCTCTAAGCTTGTTTCATTTCATGTTACCAATATGTTCATTAAAATTCCTCCTAAAGAATGTCTAATACTTTTAAGAAAGTTACTAGAAGATAAAAATATTAATCCAGGAATTATATCAGATATACTTAATTTATTTGATGTATGTATTAATCAGAATTATTTCACTTTTGGCAATAAGATATATATTCAAAATGAAGGTTTACCAATGGGAAGCCCTGTATCGCCAATTTTGGCAAACATTTTTATGGACAGTTTAGAAAGAAAAATCATTGAAAGTAATATTTCAAAAAATGTTTTATTTTGGTATAGATATGTAGATGACATATTAGCTTGTTTTATGGGTAGTGAACGACAATTAGATATATTTTTCAACCACATTAATCATTTACACGCAAAAATTAAATTTACATTAGAAGTTGAAGAAAATAGTTCAATCAAATTTCTTGATTTAAAATTTCAAAGAGTTAATAATGTACTTGATTATTCGATTCACCGAAAACCAACACCATACAGTTCCAATAATCCCATGTCCCACAAACTCTAGCGGCATATAATTCAATGATACATAGAGCATTTTCAGTTCCTATGAACAAATGTAATTTTGATAGAGATATTAACACAATTAAACAAATAGCAACAGCCAACAGTTACCCATTACATATGATAAATAAACTAATTAGTAAAAAAGAGGAAAAAATGGCATTACAACTAATATTTCCTAAACAAACTAAAGAAATAAAAATTTATAAAACCATTACATATGCAGGAGATATTTCTAATAATATTTCAAAGATAATATCTTTAGCTACAAATACGTTTTCTTGTGAAACAGTAAGTAACATTAGTACAAAATTATTAAATGCAAAAACAAAAATATCACCATTAAAGAAATCTGCTATATATAAACTTAAATGTCCAGAATGTAATTCTGTCTATTTGGATCAGACCCTTAGATATTTTGAAATCCGATACAGTGAACACTTACGGGCATACAGATTAAAACAACCAGATAAATCCCACTACGCCTGACATGTACTTGACACCAATCATTCATTGACACCTAACACAGAACTAGAAGTACTACATATTTGTGATAAGAAACAAGAACTGGATTTCATTGAAGAATTGGAAATTAGAAGACACTTATAAAACCCACAACGTGAAGTCGTCAATGAACAGATAAATCTAGGGAGTTCTCCACTTTTTTTAAACTGTCTTCTTAAGTGATAATTGTAAAGATCAGCAGATATAGTTTTCCTGGTTTTCTATGTCATTGCACAGTTATACTGATCTTAATTGGGAAAACTGCTATCCAGGATATCCTTATAGGGTTAATAATATCTATGCTTTAATATTTGTAATATCATATATTTTTTCTCTATTATCATATATATTAAGTCAATTACAAGATAGGTCACTCCTTGGACTAGCCAAAAATAATGAAACATCAGGTAGGCATCAAATGAAATCTAACTTCTGTCATTCTGACTATGATATTTAAGTAATATCGAAACAATTGTCAATTTTTCAGAATTTCTAACATTTTTTAATAAACTGTGTAGTTAACCAGAAACAGTAAGTAGATTCCACAAAGTAAGGGTTGAAACAGTTAATATTAACGAGTACAAAATTGCAATTTACACGATAAAATTGTCACAAGAAAACTTCTCTCCCTCAATGCTTATAGTACTAACGTCTTATCTATCATTTTACTTGCACACTCCAGTGCCCTTAACCAATTGATGACAGCCGAAGTATATGTATAAGATGTCTTGTAGTAGTTGTAGGAGTGATGTATGAACCCAGAAGAGAGGGTGGCATATTCTTCTAGCTTTGAAGTTGTTTTCTTGTCGTAATATATGATTTTTAATTTACTTAATAAAACGACGTTAACGTCCAATAAAAAACAGTATACTGATTTATAGAAGTTAATAACAAACATTTAGTCGGTCGTAGCGGACTAAAATTCCTTTCCCTTCAGATATAAAGTCGCTAAACTGATGTAGCCCTTCTACAGCATCAATAAAACTAAATGTTCGGTATTGAATTACTGTCTCAAGTCGAAATAATGCGCAGAAAAGATTGCTTAGAAATGAGAGTACACAAAAAACTACTAAAATAAACGTTGTAGAATTACGTTTCAAAAAACATTCGTTTAGAAAGACGTAAATCAATTCAATTTTGAAAATAAATTTGAGGATACAGGGAAAAAACCAGGCAATTCAACAAACGTTAAAAACTGAGAAAACTAATTTCAATGTTTAAAACGTTATTTAAGATTCAGATTAAAATAAGGCATAGTAAAAATATTATGTAGCTTTGGAATTTTCAATGCTTTTATTTAAGTTTAATCGCTTAAATATCTAATATGTCAAAGTAGAACTAGAAAAAAACTCAAAAATTCGTTTTTTCAATAATAGAACCAGGAAAGTCATCAAAAATAGATATTATTTTACCATGCATATATTATTGGAAAAAACGAACATTTTAATAAATTGATTTATTTTTTAAACTGGATAAGTGTACCATCATGATATATTTACAACCTTGAGTTTAAATGTGGGTTCCCACCTCAGATTAACAAATAAAATAGATATGTTTGTTTTGATCTTTTCTTGTCCCAAACATTGAGTCACATTCTAAGCTCACTTGCGGACACTTCCACTGCTTTGCCATATTTACAGTCTCTTTAGTTGCAGGAAAAATGAAATTATAAGTTTAATTGAAAATGTGTTAAAAAGTTATGCAAATAAAAAAAAGTCATACCAATTTATGCATTTGAGTGGCTATTTTTAAAATTAATTAAAAATACTTGAATTTTATTTAATAATGGCATATTCTTATATAAATTTTTAACAAGTATTTGTTGTATCCTCAGATACGTTTATGGTTATAACTAAAAGTGGCAACATTGCTCAAAATTTCAGTACCTGTTTAATGTGTCAATAGTAATCTATTTAGTAGTTTTGTCCTTGTTTAATTACCATATAAAGAGAGATGAAAATATCGTCAGACTGTGATCGACGATCATTCCGAGGTTGTAGTATTGTAGTAAATAATGTCAAACGTGGTTTGTTTACACAAGCGCCATTACGACTAGGGAGTAAACCATAGATAAGAGAATATTATATACACGGATAGATAGGAATCTTACGTTAAAACTCGAGATCCCAGAGAACCGGTAGCGCCCCTTACGGCTGGAGGATCAATTAAATTTGGCGCGGCGGTTCTTTTGAATGTATAATTTTTCGATTTGAATTATTTAATAAGAGCCCCGATTCTTGAATCTAGATTAGGTGAAAATCGAATGAAACTATCGAGTGACCTCGAATATTGTCGAATCAAATTTACCCATATTTGAGTTCACTCGACAATTTCAATCAACTTCAATAAAACACAATTTGAACACAATAACAAGTATATTACATATTATAAAATTAAAAAAAATTGAAAATCCATTAAAAAATATTACAAATACAATTAAAAAAAACACAACTAACGCAAGAAAATACTGTAGAAACGGTGAAGCTTTTCCATAAGGTGACTTAGTTGACGATATTATTCAACACACACTATGTTGGTACTGTCTTCTTCAAATAACAGAAAAAGAGGAACAGCATTTATATTATGTTGCTCATCAACTTTGCTTAAATTGTGTTCTTGAACTAAAAAATAAATGTATAATTACTTTTCCTTCATTTCCACAAAATAATACACAAATTAGTTAATAATTCATCTTTGGTATTTCATTAAAAAAACTTACATATTTCAATGGAATTGCCCAATAGAGTGGGCACGGCACAGCATCAGCTTTTACTGTTGATCCAAATCTGCTACCAACATAAACAGCTTCTGGTCCAAAATGTATGCTACAAACTCTATAGGATGCACGAATTCTTTCAAGAGGTTTTTCCTTCATATCCAAACGTCCAATTGCAGACAACCAAATATTGTGCATCTAAAATTATAAAATAAATGCCGTTTGCTCAAGCTTATTCAATTACTTTTATTGAAATATTGTAATAAAATATCCTCAAAAACAGTACACAGTGTAAACCTTTTCTATAAAACCAACGTTTTTAGCTAGAGATATACAAATTTAGTTTGAAATATGTGTATTTTTTTATTCAAAATATAACAATTAACATTAGGGAAATTTTTAAGGTTAACTTACTTCCTGCTTATTCGGGAAACGATGCATCTCAAATTGATCATAGATAAGAGAACATTATGACAAATACAGAAACTTGTCACTTGCCAATTTGAGTCAGCGCCACTTACAGCTGGAGGATCAACTATCTTAGAAAGAACTGTCATTCTCATTTAAGTTTCCAGGGTATGGCAGTAAACATTTAGTTCTTTCGTTTTGATGTGTTTAGTGACAAAATAAACTTTTGAGATAATGAATTTAATGTTTTTGGATTATCATGGTTCGTCGGTGCCAAGTTTGTCAGAAAAACAGCCGAAATTACCAAGGCCATGTAGCTACAATACCATCCCCACTTTTTGTAATTCATTCATTATTTCACTACTGGCGTTTAGAATTGTTGGCCGCAAAAATAAACGTGTTTATGAATGAATAGCCCTCTCTATGTTTATTATTACTCTAAGGTTCCCACCATTCATGCGGCAATGTCTTGAAAAATTCGACCGCAACTGGTCCACAAATTTCATCAAGCTCATGATGTCCTTGTATTTGGCTTTAGAAAGAGGTAGAGGGCCAGTGACAAAAAATATGAAACATAGGGCTTTCCATTTATAAAATAACATCAATTTCAATTGCTTCAAGGCTTAAAATCTTTTTAAAATTAACTTTTATTTTAAACTAAAATTATGTCATTATTTTATTTTATTATTCAGGTTCTTATGTGTGATTTGGAGGGTAGTTGGAACCTCAGATTAACAAATAAAATAGATATGTTTGTTTTGACTATTTCCTGCCCCAAACATTGAGTCACATTCTAAGCTCTCTTGCGGACACTTCCACTGCTTTGCCATATTGGCAAATCCTCTTTAGTTGCGGGAAAAAAGAAATAAGAAGCTTAATTGAAAATGCGTTAAAAAGTTATGCAAATAAAAGGAAGTCATACTAATTTCTGCATTTGTGTCGCTGCTTTTAAAATTAAATTGACTGTCTCGATCCTTACTTCGTGGAATATGCTCATATTAGTGTTTTTAAATGAAACTCAAGGTCTCTAGTTAATTCCACAATATATTGTGGAATTAACTAGAGACTTTGAGTTTCATTTAAAAACGCTTTTAAAATTAATTAATAATACTTGAATTTTATTTAATAAAGGCATATTCTTATATAAATTTTAAACAAGGACTTGTTGTATCCTTAGGTACCTTTATGGTTATAATTAAAAGTGGCAACATTGCTCAAAATTTCAGTACCTGTTTAATGTGTCCATAGTAATCTATTTAGTAGTTTTGTCCTTGTTTAATTACCATATAAATAGAGATGCAAATATCGGCAGAGTGTGATCGACGATCATTTTAAATACGCCGTAGTATTGTAGTAAATAATGTCAAACGTGGTTTGTTTATACGAGCGTCATTACGACTAGAGAGTAAACATTTGGTTCTTTCGTTTTGATGTGTTTTTCAAGACTTCAAGTGACAAAATAAACTTTTAAGTTAATTGATTTAATGTTTTTGAATTATCATGGTTCGTTAATGCCAAGTTTGTCAGAAAACCAGCCGAAATTACCAAGGCCATGTATCTACAATACCATCCTCACTTTTTGTAATTCATTCATTATTTCACTACTGGCGTTTAGAATTGTTGGCCGCAACAATAAACGTGTTTATGAATGAATAGCCCTCTCTATGTTTATTATTACTCTAAGGTTGGAACTCTCTGTTCTCTCAATCGACAGGGGTTTTGATATGAATGAATAGCCCTCTCTATGTTTATTATTACTCTAAGGTTGGAACTCTCTGTTCTCTCAATCGACAGGGGTTTTGATGACTGTGGTCAAAAATGGTCCATTGTAAGTTATCCTCTAGCTTATTAGACGAGGATGAGACAGTGAATCTAATATTTCCTTAGTAGGCTGAATCTTGAAGAGGCATTTTACACTATACGCTGCATCCATAAGAGTCTTCCAATCAACCACAAGATTCTTGTCAATAGGTACAACTTTAAACGTAGAGAGTTTTCTCCGTGAGTTTTGAACCACGTTCATAAAATCTTGAGGGGTTTCCATTTTCACTTTCAAATTCCTACATTTTTATCACACCCTTGTATGAATGACCTCGTATGGGAAATATGATCTTCTTGTCTTTCAACCCGTGAATTTGTTTACTAGTCATAAAGTGAATGACACGTATGATGGTGAAGTTTTTGTTGTGTCCTCTGGGGGAGTTACATCATAATGCTTAGTTGCGAATAAAATGAAATAGGAAGGAGGCAACTTCATTAGACCTTTTCTTAGCAGTACATTTATCATATACATACATTTTTTGACCGCCCAGTTGAGAGGCCGTGAATGTTAACCCTGGAGTAGTCGCGCCTGATAATTTAACAACACTAGTCGCGCGGAGTCTGTCAGACTCCGTATCCCAAAAGGTCCTCTTTTAAATTATTATTCTATTTTTTTATAATTAATTAAAAAAAACACCAGGACACGAAAACAAAACTTTATTCAAGTATAATGAACAAAATAAAAACGAAACTTTTTGTATAGGTATTATATAAAAATACCTCATAGCGAATAAGTCTACGACCTAACAAAAACTAAAGCAACTAATTGAAATCAAACAAAACTCAAATTATTTTAAGAGGAAAAATCTGTTCCAAGACTCACGTTTCTGCACAAGAAAAGCGCAACATCTTTGCATGTGTTAGACAAATGAAGGTTTTACATTTCTGGCAATAAAACCTTGTTTTTGCATCCGACGCAGTATTTTCTGGTGCCTTCTGATATTTATTCTACATTAGATCCAGATGCAGTAGAGGTTCCCGCTTTATCTTGTCTTCTTTGACGGACAGTTTCTGATACATTCTTCTGATAAGAACGTCTCTGCAAATGTGGTTTAATCAACGACAATGCTATTTGTTTCAGGTACACTCTCCGTTTCAAATCGTCTCTTGGATCGGGGTGATTGGAGACATGAATAGCTTGACCGTTCACTACAGCGAGATTCAATAAAGAGAAGAAAATCACCATGGGCCAGCGCCTGCTAATTCGTGCTACATCATATAGTGAACAAAGCTGGTCTACAGAATCCACACCCCCTTTTGTGCCATTGTAAAACGTTATCATGTCGGGTTTATTTTTATCACCAGTGTCAGGGTCAATTAAGTCACTATTGTGTAAAATCATAAGAACATTATTTCCTTTTTTCGGAACGTAAGACACAATTGTCATATGCTCTCCAATTCCGAACATGCTTGAGTTTATTGGACGATGTTTCACTACAGTAAATTCCTTAGGTATTTGCTTCTCATTCTTCCGAATCGTTCCGACCAGTGTAAGTTTATAATCGCTTACCAATTTTTCGACCAAGGGCACCGAGGTAAACCAATTATCTGTGGTAAGATTTCTTGACGTTTTGGAAATAGGCAATACAAGACGTTCAACAATACTCATAGCGTCATTGTTTGTTTTAAGCGGACCTTCAGGCTGTTGTCCAACATATACTTCTAGATTCAACGTGTAAAACATCTTCAAATCGACCAACGAAAAAAGTTTCAGACCATATTTGTTTGGTTTTGAAGGTATGTACTGTCGAAATCCGCATCTGCCACGGAAACCTAGTAGCATTTCATCTATAGTTGCATTTTGTGAGATGGAATAATGCTTTTGACAGTTACAAACATATCGAAAATTTCTCGGACTGGCGCCAGTTTATCTATTTTCTTCCTCTCTTCCCTCATAGCTGGGTCGTTAAAACGAAAACACCTCAAAAGAAAAATAAACCGTTGTTTACTCATTGTGAGCCAGAATAGGTCCACTCCGGTTCCCTTTCTGTCCCATATTTCATCAACACTTAACTTGGAACTTTTTAGCAGCCCTGACAAATAAAGCAAACCAATCAGGGCTTTGATTTCAGTTTTATCTGTTTCTTTGCAGTCTCGATCTCTTTTGTAGTTCTGCATTTTCATTGCTATGTAGATATTTGTATGTTCTACAATAATATCGATAATGTCGTCATTCACAAAAAGATTCCAGCACTCGATCGGACTTTTTGCTTTTTTTGCTTCACCTTTTGTACGAGGAAGTTGGCTTATTATGTTCCAGGATCGAGTTCTCACTGCCTGATTCGGAATATGTTTTTCCCATTTTGTTTTATTGTCTTTGCCGAGATAAAAAGTAACTCTTGGCATTTTTGCTGGTGGTGTAGTGAGATCATAGTCATCGCAATAAGAGCTATCTTCTTGGACGGTATCGCTGTTATCAGATCTACATTCCACGACATCATCTTCTACATCTAACTCATCATCAATGGGCGCCTCGTCAGAGTCAACTTCCGTCCATATGCGCAACAATCTTTGCTGCTCTTTTTCATAGTCCATTTTTGTCTATAAATAACTGATTTCAAAGTCTGGTCGCAATAAATATCAAAATGATGAAATTATCACAGGAAAAAAATACAACACAACTGGTCGCGCGGAGTCTAGGAGACTCCAGATCACATTTGACAGAAAACGACTTGCACAACCGCCCACAAAAACCTAATTCATTCAACTACGCCGTAATTCAAGAAGCTATGTGGACGCACCAAGCTCTCGGCGGCAAAATGGGTAAATAGCCGAACAATTCCGGAACGCGGAGTCTGTCAGACCTAACGCGACTACTTCAGGGTTAAGAGTACATGGATACTCGGCGTTTGTTATACACATTATTCGTTAATATGCTTGGGATTGCAACATTTTTCGCAAAATCCATGCAAATTGCTTATATCTTCATTGAGTCTTTTCTAGCTTTTTTCTTCTTGATGTATAATGTTTCAGCTCTTTTCTTATGAAGAACATTCGTAGTTGTAAGTTTTTTATTTCTTCTGAATCATTTTCTGGAAATAAGGTCTTCAATTTTGTTATAAACTCATCACAGGTTGAGCAGGTGTCCGTTCTGGGATAACCGAACGATATATACAACAGTATTACTATATACTTGAAATGGCAACGATTAATTGAAATAGAAGGAAAATCGATTATTTTATAACAATTATACTTATGTATGTCACTTTCAGGTAGACAAATATAAGAATTAATATATTATTTGAATAATCGTTAATTATTCTTCTATTTCAATTAATTGTTGCCATCTCTACATGTATATTGTTTCGCCGCGCGTATTTCATGATCTTTTCATTTGAATATCTCAGGAACAAATAAGAATGTCACAAAACCGAGATGATCGTTTTGAAGTATGAAAATTCTACTTTCGAAATCGTTTTTGCAAATTGAAATCGGACCATACCTGTCGCATTCAGGCCTGTTGGAAAATTTCATAGTAAACAATTCAAATGACCACAGATCGAAAAGTATGCATTGAACACATAAAAGGCGAATTTCCTAGAGACTAACTAGCTTAACCAGGTTAACAAAACTATGACGTCAGTGGTTAACGTAGTTTGGATCTGTAGTATGTCATCATTTTGATAGGGGGATGTCAAATATCAACATCGTCATTCTATATTATTTTTATTATTCATATTACTAATATAATATAAAATGTTCATCAGTTATAGACAGAGAAAATAATATATATTCACAATTTGGAATTCTTTACCTTTTTGTAGAAGATTAATAATTTCTACTGTATCATTGATACTGTATAACTCTTCGTTTACAAATACTTTGTATACATTCATTATTCTGTTTTCAACGAAAGTTCCGTTGTTATTAACTTTTAACCTCAATAACAACGACAAACTGACAGATCATTACTTCAAACCACATGTTAACTACCTCGGCCATGTGGTTTGAGATGTTGGTTAAATGTGACGTCATTGTTTGGAATATGTATCTAGGAAATTAGAGTAGTTAACTTTTTTCTAACCAGGTTAGCGTGGTTAGTCTCGAGGAAATATCTCTAAAGTTTATAATAAAAACTAATACTGGCAGGAAGATTTACACTACAACTCAAAAAATAACCGAGTTATGAGTTTAAAAAAAATGTACGTTTTTTTACGATGTTCTTCGGTCCGGTCCGATCGAATTGTTCGTTATCTCATTTTCTTTGTATTTTTATTCTCTACAATTTCTCTACTGACGCCATCACAATTGCTCTAACAGATTCAATTTTATAAGCAAAAAACTAAAATTGGTAATAACAAAATTATGAATAATATAGTCTAGTGAAAAGCATCTCACTATATCATATGAAACTATTCTCGAAATAATTACACTAAAAAGTCTCTGTAGTTTGGCCTAACCACAAATGTAAAGGGGGAAGGTTATTGGATAAAATACAGACAAGAAACAGTGTGGCACACAAAGGAACCGTGCATAAATATCTACAAGAAGATTTAGTTAATTTGTAATATTATTTATTAATCACTTTTTTCTATTTATTTTAGGGAGATTATCCTTACCTTACTAGAGAAAGGGTATTTATTGAACCTAACAAAAGACCTTTTTGTAATGCATTTACAGGTTAGTATAAGTTTATACCCAGATTGAAGTATCCACTAATATTTACTGTTTAGTTTACAAATGTGATTTTAAAGTATTTGTAGTAATTGAGTTGGAATCATATGCGAACTTTTTTATCGTCAATTTTAGGAAAAGTTACACTAAATGATAATAAATTTCTAAATTGTTGTGGCGTCTATCGATCTAATGTATAATATTCAATGATTTTTCTCATCTTTAATCGGAAATTGTTATATTACAGGTTGCGGACGTAAACGTTCAAATTTACCAGCTCTGACCTCTCAAGGCGAAGAGATGGACGAATCAATCAACAGCCTTCTAGAATTGAGCGCGGAACCTGCAGTCGAAGACCTATCACGTCAAATTATGTCCGAAGCTAAGCTTTGGGAAGCCATTCAGGAAGCAAACGTCGAATTAAATAGACGTAAACAAAAACAGTCAACAGATGGCGTTATGAACGACGAGGCGGTTCCTGCCCGAAGTGCTACTGCTAGTTGCGCGTTACCACCATGTTACATCTAATTACTGATTAATGTTAGCGTTAGAGGTTAAATTTAAGTTTTAAAAACTGGGGGAACATCTATATAATCCCAAACTTGCCTAAATAATGTCTATTAAATTTGTGAAATACTACAGCAATCCTGGATTCAATTAAATGTATAGAAATGTCATAATCGGTAACATATAGAGAGCCAGTTATGTCAGTATTTAATAGGATTAAAATTAAATATACAGGAAGGATATTATTGTATTAAGAATGACATATAAAACAACCAAAGTTTTTAAGAGTCATAGTAAAGAAATTAAATTAGAAATGCTGTTCTGTTTAAAATACTTGTATTTGTGTTTAAGATAAATAAAATAATTAATATTTTTATAAAATATACCATGTCTATAATAATAGGTATAATACCTATAGTCAATCAGTCGCATTGAACTATATATATTTTGAAGTTTTGAAAAAATCCATGCCGAATTAAAAGCTCAGAATGGCGAATAACGCGGTAGAAAATTATGTCATCATTATAAATCGGTTCAAAATATCAGTGGAAAATTTTGATTAATCTATTTTTCTATTGTTAAATGAATTTAATAATAATAAAATAGTTTTTCCCAAATTCGGTAGAAGTACTAAAAATTATAGCTACCAATAATTTTTCAACGCACAGTTGCGAAAATGAGCAGCATTTTACTTTGAATCAAAGAATCTTCAGTTGCTCTTTGACCCATTTGAACCTCATATACCTACTCAAATTCGGAGATAATTATGAGATTTTAAGTTTGGTAATATTAAAAAATAAGTCGAAATGTAGAATGTAAATCCATATCTTTCAAATAATGAATAATTATTAATTTTAAAAATTTGTAACATTTTAATATCTAACCTATACCTAGCACATAATAAAAATAGAATTTAATTTAAATTATTGCCAATTTCATTATCCCAAAATACCTACATGTTACAATGAATGATTTTCAGCACAGACGAATATTGGGTTTATGTTTAAAACATATTTATTTAAAGCTTCTATTTACAATATGAGAAATGGAGGGTATGTTACACTAAGCGTCATGGCCAGCTCGTCGGAAACGGACACAGCACAATTGCACAAATAATAAGAATATTTACTAAAGCATAATAAAGTACCGAAATAACGTAGAGTGACTATTGTTTTAGTGAGATTCACAATCAAACTAAAGCGGAACAAAATAATTCTTAAGAATAAAATGAATTAATTATAAAAATAATACCTTTTTTTGAGGCCGCCTACATGTTATTGTGAACCAAATGATAAGTAAATAATAATTTATACAAAATTGGCCTTTATTTTTAACTACTGTAGCGTTTATTACCGGATAACAAAGTCTAGAACTGTATAAAATTCCAATCCTCAATACCAACTGATAAGACGTCCGTAAACGTAAATATCGATTCGGTGAAGAGGTAAAAATATAATTTTTACTTTTCCCCCCAACCTATCTAATATGCGAGAAAAGTATTGGTTTACCCCAAAAAAAATTGGAATTTTGAGTTATTTTTACGTTTTCCATCAACACGAAAAAACGGTTTTTAGACAAAATATCCTGTGTGTATGTCGTCGTCGTTGTCGTCGGCCACTTTTTCTTACATGTCTTGTTCGCACGATACAGCATCCGGAGTACAATAAGTCACCAATTTTATGATTGAATATTGTTAAGGGCATGTCACAGATGAACCCTATTGATTTTCAACTCTCCAGAGCCAGTACAACGGGTGCTATGGTACTTGAAGTAAGACATTTTGTCATTTTTTGAGAAATTTCAGTTTGTTACCACGATACAGCCTCCGGAGTTCAACAAGTCACCAATTTTATGATTGAATATTATACACGTATGAACCCTATTGATTTTCAGCTGACTAGAGCCAATACAACAGGTAGGTACTACAGTACTTTAAGTACGATATTTTTGACATTTTTGGAGAAATTTCAGTTTGTTAGCACGATACAGCCTCCGGAGTATATACAGGTGACCTATTGATATTCAGCTCATTAAAGCCAGTACAACGGGTGCTATGGTACTTGGAGTACCAAATTTTTGTCATTTTAGAAGAATTTTCAGTTTGTTAGCACGATACAGCCTCCAGAGAGTATACGATTGATCAATTTTATGATTGAATATTGTTCAAGGTGTCTCACAGATGTACCCTATTGATTTTCAGTTGACGAGAGTGAGTACAACGGGTCCTATAAATCCAGATATACTACATTTTTGGTTATTTTCGGAGAAATTTCGGTTTGTTAGCACGATATATCCCCCGAAGTGTATACAAGTAACAATTTTATGATAGAATATTATTCAGGACCACAGATGCGGAAAAGTTAGTTTTAATCTTTAAAACCGTTTATTATTTAAAAAATTTACAAAAAAATAATGAATCAAATTATGTGATTGTATTATATTTAGTTGTTGATACTGTAACGATCAGTATTGTTACTTTATGAATTTTTAATTTTTAATTTTGTGTGTTTTGGGTTTTGAATTTTTGGGTTTCGAATTTTGAGTTTTGAGTTTGGTATTAGCAACATAGCAACATCTGAAATTTTAGATCACAAAAGCGCTAACAGATAGTGGCATAACTACGGGGGGGGGGGTATGAGGGGGATAGAACCCCCCAGAACCCAAAAAATGAAAAAAAATCTAATACGTAATCACAGCAACTGTATACTATATTGAAATGTACTAAAAGCTAGGAACTGTAGGCTACAATTGTATAAAACATTCCTATGCTGGTAGCCGACGAGTAAACATCGCTTATCGGTAATTATACCTCATTAAATTCATATCAAAATACGAGTTCTTTTCTGTGTATTGTTAAAAGTAGTAAATAATTAACAATCATCATGTGATTTTTTCAATACTTGTGATCGATGTTATGAACAATTGAACATAATTATTTCCAAAAGTTTTAACAAGTGAAGACATTTTATTTTCATCAGTGGCGTAACATCAAGTCAAGTAACTGTTATTTCCTACAAAATATTTTCAGGGGTCCATTAGGGACCCTTGTCTTTCCTTTTCATTTGTATTGGCGTTGGTATCCAGGGCCACGTACAAAATGAATAATTATCAATCCCAATCAACTTCAAACTCTCCTCTCCATAATTTACCTAATGCTACAAAATCGTATGTTGCTGCTGCACAAACAAAACCTCCCCCACCAACCTTCCCTAAAAGAGAACAAGCAATCATCACGCACGCCATAACCAATACCACTCTAGAATCTCAAACAACCGCATATGTATCTATTTAAGCTCTACTTCTGTTGTCGATAGACTTCTTAATGAACACGATAGTATTTATATTAAATCTAACAATATACCTATTCAAATGCTTATCACACCTGCCAAACGAATTCTGATTTCCAACGTTTCTCCCACTATCCCTCACTATCTTATAGAAAAAGCTCTAAAAGATATCGGCCTACAGCTAACCTCTCCTGTTTCATTCGTGAAATGTGGCGTACCAGATGATAAATATTCTCATATCATGAGTTTTCGCAGAATAACATATATTATACCAGAAAACGACAACTTCACTCTCCAAACATCCCTTTTAATTATTTTCGAAAATACTCCTAACAGAATCTTTGTGTCCACGGATAAACTGGAATGTTACTTATGTAAACTCCCTGGACACACCGGCGATTCTTGCACCAATCCACCTAACACTGAAAATCAAAATACTCCACCCCCCTCTCTAATAGTGCAAACAACTACTACACACTCTGACAATCTTCCTGTATCTAACACTCAGAGTATACCTGTCGAAGATGATCAACCCAATCTGACATTTATCGAGCAAGTAAATTTACCTGTAACTCAAGGACAAAAGAGAGGTCTATCTACGGATAGCAACCTCGAAACTCCCTCTCAGCTCTCACCGATAGATACTCCGACCGACAACCAGATGTCCCCCCCTTTATACACAATACCCCAAAACTCAATCAAACAGCATAAGAAAAAACCTAAAACGACCGGAAAAGAGGATTTTAAACTCACACCCACTACTTACTCTACTATACAAGAGCTATGCAAAAACAATTCTACTCACATAAAACTGACTGAAACACAACTCACAGCCTTGCTAGAAAATTAATTTGGCTTGTCAGACCCATTGAACGAAACTCTTTCTTTCACAGCAAATATACAAGATCTACTAAATGACCTAACTCTTATGTACAATATAACCAAAGAACGGTCTCTTAAAAATCGGTTGACTAGATTACAGAAGAAAATAAAGCATCGACTAAACCCTGAAGATTCGTCTGACGATAAGAGCTACACATCAGAAACCCAAACTGACGAAGAGTCAAATAATCCCACCTCTTAATTAGCACAGAACTCGTTAGAACCATCAGTCCACATTAACAATATCATTAAATACAATAATAATCTTCAAGTTAATCCAATGGAATTGTGATGGATTTTTTCCCCGCCTGGAAAGAATCCAACAGCTCATATCCAATGAAGACACTCAAATCCTGTGTCTCCAAGAAACAAATGCCAGAATCTCGAAACATCCCCATCTAAAAAACTTTGAAGGCTACCATTACATACGCAATAATTTCAATAGAGCCAGTGGTGGTACTTCGATTTTTGTTTCTAATGACATAACTTCATCCCTTCTTCCCCTTAATACCGACCTTGAAGCTGTTGCTGTAACAATATGGCTTCCGAATAAATTAAATGTGTGCAGTATATATATATTCCCCCAAACCATTGTCTAAAAGAAGAAGAACTAGCAAACCTCATTTTTCAACTACCTTATCCCTACATTCTAGTAGAGATTTCAATGCGCATAATAACTTATGGGGATCCAACTCAACATATGGTAAGGGTAAAACAGTGGAAAATGTAATAAACTGTACAAATGCCTGCCTACTAAATACAGGATCCAATACACATCTTAACTTCTCCTCTGGTTCTTTCTCCGCCATAGATCTCAGTCTATGCGATCCTAAATTAGCTCCCGCATTAACTTGGCGTACTGTCGATGATTTACATGATAGTAATCATTTCCCTATCGTTATATCTTCCATTGCCTCTCAAAACCCAAAAATATCAACCAGGACTTTCTGGCGACTAAACAATGCTGACTGGAAAAGTTTTACATCACAAACAGAAGATGTCCTACATTCTCTTAAGTTTTCCGAAAGCGTTGATGATAATATTGCAACATTCTCAAATTCTATTTTGTCAGCTGCTGAATTACATGTAGGTAAAACTAATATATCCCATCTTAAGAAAAGCGTTCCTTGGTGGAATTCCTCTTGCAAAGACGCTGTACAACAACAAAACATAGCATTAAAACTGTTCCGACAAAACAATACACCTGAAAACCTTATTAATCTCAAAAAAAGCCAGAGCAAAATCTAAATTCATTATCAAACAAAACAAAAAATCCTCCTGGAAAAACTATGTTTCGTCAATAAGCGAAAACACAAATCCCAGTCAAGTATGGAAAAAGATCAGATGTATACAGGGAAACAAAACCAATAATGGAATTTCCCATCTTGTTTCAAATGATACGGTAATAAATAATGACCATGAAATAGCGAAGATCATTGCTGAAAATTTCGAAGCAAAATTCCGAAGTGGGCTACACCCAAACATTGCAAATACGTATACTAATACCTCTTTATCATGCCCAATTCCATCAAATCAAGATATAGACTCACTCAACCTACCTTTCTCTCACCAGGAACGTATTACTGCGTTAAAATCGTGCAAAAATTCCGCTGCTGGTCCTGATGACCTGCCATATATTTTCCTCAAAAAACTTGATTTCGTAGGTCAACTCAAACTCTTCGAACTGTTAATTTGGACCTCTAACATGTTTCCAAGCCTCTGGCGACTATCCATTCTAATTCCCTTGAAAAACCCTAATCAGCCGACAACCTCCCCCAAGTCCTATAGGCTCATTTCATTAACTTGTACAATGTGCAAAGTCATGGAAAAAATTATCAATAAAATATTGATATGGTATTTTATCAGAAGACCAATCTGAATTTCGGCGGCACAGGTCAACAAAGGACAATTTGATAACGTTGCAAACTCATATCTCCACCGCTCTAAACAAAAAACAACAAACTATACTTGCTACATTTTATATAGAAGGTGCATTCGATACAATACACAGAAATGTCATACTTGAGAAATTATCACATCACAATATAAATGAAAATATATTCTTTTTTATCAAAAACTTTTTATCGCTTAGATCCTTCAAAGTATCTGTTAATGGTATCCTTTCCTCAACATTCAATCTAACCGACGGATTACCCCAAGGCTCTGTTCTCAGTCCCACACTCTTCAGCCTCGTAACAAATGATCTATGTTCTAATTTCTCTGCTCGTTTTAGATGCACGATGTATGCCGATGGCTTAGTATTATGATGCCACGGTCAGTCAGTGTCCACTACCTCCTCTATAATTCAATCCGCGGTAAATTCCCTGTCCAACATGATAAAATTATTGGGACTCTCTCTATCCCCAATAAAATCCAAAGTCATCAATTTTAGTAAGTCTTCAATAAACTCTACCCCTAATATTATAATCAACAACGTCCCCCTTCAGGTTGTAAATCACTGCAAAATATTGGGTATGATATTAGACTCCCGTCTCAATTGGAAAAAACAATTTTTGATACAAAGAGCAAAGGATATAGACGACTAAACATCATAAAAACCCTTTCTCACTTCCATTGGGGCGCTGACGAAACTTCTCTCTTAAATATATACAGATCCCTTATTCGACCTAAATTAGACTATGGCTGCTTCGTATATATATATATATATATGTTATATACGAAAAAACGCTTATGTTTAAGTAATATTACGCAATGTCAAACATCAGATTACGATTTCCGTATTTTCATGAGAACGATGCTACGTTGCGTTTTTATAAAATAAACACATTAAGTAACACAAATATTATGTTACAGAAAAATAATGATTTCTGCACTTTCATGGGAGCGACGCTACATCGAATTCTCCATGAAAATAAACGCTGACGTTGATTTAACAAATTCTATAAATTCTTTGACTTTATGTAAAATAGTTAGTTACAATTATAATTTCAACCTATTACTTCTTTTTATATAACATAAAACTGTGTAACTCAATAAAAATTGTTTTTAAAAAGTTTAACGTGAATTTGTGAATATAACAGTGGCGCAGTCAGTAGGATTCCTAAACACATTTAGAACAAGGATTGCCTAACTAAGTGTGGTGGTTCCTAAACCTTTAAGGAATTTTCAAGTACCAGCTCCAGATCTTCAAGAAGCAGACGGTCTCTCCGGCACCAGGAACACGCAAACTGCTAACCAGGTGTAGCAAAGCTCACGGATAAGGATTTCAGCTGCCAAGGAAGGAATGAAAATATTTACGTAAGAATCATCTCGTTTTATTTTTATTTAATATTTTGCAATTTATTTTTTTATTTTTACCAAGTTCTATTGTCATAATTACTTTTATTTTGAATACAATCATTTCAATATAAAACAAAATGCCTGAAACACGTAGTGCAACAAACGCTAACGCCAATGCTAATACTCCAGCTGCTCAAACCGATCAAGCGTCGAATCTAGAACCTTACAGATTATCCGAAATATTTTCAATAATTCCGGAATATGACGGTAATCAAATTTTCTTAAATACTTTTATAAATGCTTGTAAAACAGCTTACAGAATGGCCGACAACGACCAAAAAGTACTTTTAACTCTTCATATTAAAAACAAACTTAAGGGAAGAGCCGCTGAATTAGTTAATTCACGCGACCCTTCAAATTGGGAAGAAATTAAAACATTATTAAATACTCACTTTGGAGATTCTCGCGACTTAAATTCGTTGATTCAAGACCTTCAAAGAATGAAACAACTACCAAACGAATCGCCTTTAATTTTTGTTTCGAGATTACAAACTCTGGAAGCAAAAATGTATTCAGCTATAAGTAAACAACAGCATTTAACAATAGATCAAAAAGTAGCACAAACACGTCTTATAGAATCATTAACTTTAAATACTTTATTAACCGGTCTAGATCCAAAAATCGGTCAAATTGTTAGAGCTAGTAATCCAATAAGTGTTTTATCAGCTATTTCACGAATCAGAAGAGAGCTTCAATTAACTTACTATGAAAACCACAAACCTCAGACTAATCGTAATACAAATAATATACCTACTCGTAGATTTAGCCAAAATTCACCAAAACAATGTAATTTTTGTCACAGAATAGGACATACTATAAATGAGTGTCTCACACGTCAAAGACAATCTCAAAATTTAGCTCAGGGTTCCTTTAGACCAAATCAAACTCCTAATTCACATAACCAAATAGGCCAAAATTTTCAACAAAGGCCACAATTTCAAAATAACCAACAAAATCAAAATCGCCCATCTGTAATTAGACCAAATCCAAGTTTTAGACCTCAAGCACCACCGGGAAATCGACCCAACACAAATTTTAATCAACAAAGAACTTTTCATTTCAATCGAAATCGCGATTTTAACAAACACTCTCATAACAGTTATGACTATTATACAGATGATAGCCAAAATTATTATGAAAATCAAGAACAATACTCCGATAATTCACTTGATTATCAAGAATATTACCAAGAAATTAACCCCAGTGCTCCTGACTATTATACTGTTAATAGTGAAATAGAGGAAAACTATTATACTGCTGATAGTGATCCTAACTCTGATAATGGTGTACCAGTTTGCAATACGAATGAAGACGAAACTTTCGATTATAGCCATATCGAACAAGACAATTTTAATTATAATAATGAAAATGTTTATAATTTTGATTCTGATAACCTCCTAAATCCAAATCATGATTATTATCAGGATTTTCGACAGGGCCCTTTACAAACGAAACCCCCAGATCCGCTAAGCGACCAAACTTCAAATTTGTCGATCCCAGACCTCAGTTCACAAATTCAAACCATGAGTTTGAACAGTCCAGAATCGGACTGCCTCGAACAGATGTTCATGTAAAAAATACCTTACCGGTAAATTCTAAAAACTTATATTATATTAAAGACAGAACAAACACTTATAAAATTCTAATTGATACAGGTGCTGGATTATCAATTTTCAAACCCAAAACTTGCGAAAATTATAGAAATCGATCCCCTGAAAATGTAATTATTCAAGGTATAACGAACCAAAAAATAAGAGTTAACGAATCAACCCTTATTCCATTTAAACCTAACGATCCACACAGAGTATTCATTTGTAATTTAGATATTGATTTTGATGGATTATTAGGCATGGATTTTTTAGAACATTATAATTGTATAGTTGATCTAAAAAATAAACAACTTATTACTGATTTCAAAATTGTACCATTATTTAAAGTAACAGATAATGAAACTACCAATATTTCAATCGAAAACCAATTTCCACAAATTTACAAAAATACAATTTCCATTGAACCTAGGACTGAACAAATATTTAAACTAAAATGCGATTTAGTTAATACTGATGCTATACTGGTAGGTCAAGAAGTAGAGAAAGTTAAACTACCAAACGCATTAGTTAAAATAAATGAAAAAGGAGATTTTTTTGTTTCCGTATTAAATGTTAATTGTATACCTAAAACTGTAACATTTTCAAAACTTAACTTAGAACCATATGAAATAAATACTGTAAATAATATTCAACTAACTACCCAAGAAATGTGCACCGATAGAACATCGGAATTAAAAAATCAACTAAGACTTGATCATCTTAATGAAGAAGAACGAGACTTAATTTCCCAACTTTGTCATGATTTTTCTGACATTTTTTATTTAGAAGGAGACATACTTACTTTCACCAACGAAATAAAACATTCCATAGATACGCAAAACTCTAAGCCCACTTATGTAAAATCATATCGCTATCCCCAAATTCATAAACAAGAGGTGAAAGATCAGATCAATAAAATGCTTTCACAAAACATTATACAACCCAGCAACTCTCCATGGTCATCGCCCGTGTGGGTTGTGCCCAAGAAGCTCGACGCATCAGGTAAACAAAAATGGCGTGTTGTCGTAGACTACAGAAAACTGAATGAGGTTACTGTAGACGACAAATACCCGTTACCAAACATTGGAGATTTATTGGACCAGCTTGGTAAGTGTCAATATTTCACGACACTAGATCTTGCATCAGGCTTTCATCAAATTGAAATAATGCCTGAAGATATACCAAAGACCGCCTTCACAGTTGAAAACGGACATTTCGAATTCCTCAGAATGCCGTACGGTCTAAAAAATGCACCTTCAACATTCCAGAGGGTCATGGACAATGTCCTTGCTGGAATTCAAAACGAGCGATGTCTTGTCTATATGGACGACATCATCGTCTATTCACCGACAATTCAAGAACATATTACCCGCTTAACAGAAGTATTCAAGAGACTTCAAAAAGCTAACTTAAAACTTCAGCCAGACAAGTGCGAATTCTTGAGAAAAGAAGTCGCCTACCTTGGACATTTAATCACGGAAGATGGCGTTAAGCCATTTCCGGCAAAAATTGAATGCGTCCAAAAATTCCCTCAACCTACGAACCAAAAGGAAATAAAATCCTTTTTGGGACTCGCTGGTTACTACAGAAGATTTATACCGAACTTCGCTAAAATTTCCAAACCAATGACAAAACTTTTACAAAAAGATGTCCCATTTAATTTTGACTCCGAATGTCAAAAGTCATTCCAAGAATTAAAAAATGCTCTTACCTCTACTCCGATATTGATATACCCAAACTTTGAAGAACGATTTCTTTTAACTACCGATGCTAGCGCATTTGCAATCGGTGCAGTTTTGTCACAAGGCCCAATAGGTAAGGATTTACCGATAGCCTATGCGTCTAGGACATTGTGCAAAGCAGAAACCAAATACTCTACGATAGAGAGAGAACTTTTGGCAATTGTGTGGGCAGTTAAACACTTTAGACCCTATTTATATGGCCGAAAATTTACCCTTATAACTGACCACCGTCCACTTACTTGGTTATTCTCTATAAAAGACCCCGGTAGTCGTTTAGCACGATGGCGCCTCAAATTAGAGGAATACGACTATCAAATTGAATTCAAATCTGGCAAATCCAATAAAAATTCCGATGCCCTTTCTCGAATAAAAATTAACCACATAAATGACTTTGATTCATTTCGCTCAAAATTAGGAAACTTTAAATATTTACCTTACCCAATTTATCCCGCTCTTGAAGATGCAGGGCCATCCCAACAAACTGAAAATAAACCTGAAATTGACTGGGATGCCGCTGCAGAAGAATTTTTGTCTTTTGAGGAACTTTATAAAACAAAATCACTGATTGACTATTCTAAAATAGAATATTCCAATAATCATCTACTAGACAAACAAAATAAAAACATTTTAACCTTCTTTCAACAAAACAATTTACAAGATTTTCATGAAAAAATAATTGACGATATATTTGAGGAAAACCCCGACTTTTCTTATGCAAAAATTAATGTACTTAGCAGTAAAACTGTCAAAAATAGAAAATACCTTATTATTGCTATACCATGGGATCCAGACAGTATTAGTGAATACTTATTTGCTGCAATTTACAGAAATCGAGATTTATTTAAACCTTCAGAAAAATATTTTATCGAAAATAATCCTGACCTACCAATACTAGAAACACTATCATTTCTACTTTCGGAAGTTGACGTAAAATTCACTATTTGTCAAAATATTACTAAAGAGCCAGAACAAAATCAAATACCTATTATCTTAGATCAATTCCATAATGGCAAAAGCCACCTTCACCGCGGAATTAATGAAACTATTAGGCGAATACGACAAAAATATAATTGGGCCGGGCTCAATCGAGATGTCGAAAATTATATTAAGTCATGCCGGGCATGCCAAGAGACAAAAATATGTCGCAAAAATTTGGACAGTCCCCTCGTTATAACTGAAACGCCTAAAACACCTTTTGAACGTATTAATATTGATATTTTAGAGGTACCTCAAAAGAATTACGCTCTTACAATAAGAGACGAACTAACAAAATTTTCTCAAGCATATCCGCTTGAAGATAAAAGTGCCAAATCCGTTGTCACTTCATTATTAGCTTATTTTCAGCATTTTGGTGCACCACTTCGCATTCATTGCGATGCCGGTCGCGAATTCAATAATGCGTTAATGAAAGACCTTTGTAATATGTTCGATATTAAGTTAACATATTCAAGTGTCGGTCATCCGCAAAGTAACGGATCTCTAGAAAGATTACATGCTACTCTGTTAGAAATGATTCGATTACATTTAGCAGACCACCCCAATGAACACCCCTTCAGTATTTTACCATTTGCTATTATCGCTTATAATAACTCTATAAACAAAACACACGGATTCACACCATACGAACTTGTATTTGGACACACGTCCAGTAGACCTCCCGAAAAATTATACAATGAACAAGAATTAATTACTAAATATATTAGAGATCTAAATAACCGCATATCCTATTATTATAAAATAGCGAGAGAAAAAACCATGAAGCAAAAAGAAAAAGCTAAAGATCGATTTGACAAACATGTCTCCGAAAACAAACCAAATTATGAAGTAGGTGACAAAGTTTACGTAAAAGAAACTCAAATAAAAAACAAGTTAGAAAATAAGTTTAATGGCCCTTTTGAAATACTAGAGATACACAGAAATTCCGCAACAGTATTAAATTTAGAAACAAATAACAAATCAAAAATAAATTTTGATCTTATGAAACCCTATGTTGAAAATTAACTTATTTTCAGGTTTCTGCTGCTGATCGGAACAGCAACATGTCAATATAAAATCGAACCCATAAACAATACAGTTGGAATCTACTACCACGACGAAACCAAAATAATGGTTTCGAACGACGAATGGACTTTATCAGTGCATAAAAATATATCAGCTTTTAAACAAACTTTTGAAAGAAATAATAGAATTCTTGACACAATTCAAAATACCTTTACTTCAAACTACTCCAGTATGAAGTCCTTCCGATCCGAAGTAAAATCACATTTGGCATTATTGCAACAAATTACAAAATCTATTGGCGATAAATTTAGTGAAATATCTTTCGATGTTAAAAGACAAAAACGAGGGTTAATTAATGGTATTGGCACCATATTTAAATCAATAACCGGAAATCTCGATGCGTCTGACGGTGAATATTATATGGACTGCATTAATAAATTAAAAACTGATCAAAACCAGATAGAAAACTTATTAAAAAAATCAAATGTCAATCACAAGCTCAGTCATAACAAATCTCAACAGTACTATAGGACAATTAAAATTAAATGAGAAAATATTTAACTCAGATATAGAAAAAATTGAAACCACCATTCGACAATCAACAAACGAAATTGCGCTTATCGAAGCCAAATTAAATTTCCTTGAAATTTGCGAACAACTAATGGAGAGTTATTCGTATCTTGAAAATACTATTAATGATATTCTAAACTCTATCACTTTTGCACAGCTTCAAATAATTCATACTTCTATTATTGAACCAGAAAATTTGATCACTGCTCTTAAGAAAATACAGTAAGAAAAGGTTTACCGCTACCAATAAAATATTCTGAAATTTCACAGTATTTGGAAATAATCGATCTCGAAGCATATCAAACAAATTCAGATCTTGTTTTCGTCCTTAAAATACCTTTGATTGAACCACAAGTATTTACTTTATTCCACCTATACCCAATACCAATTTATGATAATAGAACTGGATTTCACCACATTTTATCATTTTCACAAAAATATTTAGCGCGAGATGATGATTCTTTATCCTACATTCCAATCCACGATTTACAAAAGTGTAAACAGTTATCTACGCATCAAAAGTTGTGTCGCGATGTTTACGCGTACCCTATAGACGATAACGCGATATGTGAAGCCCGTTTGTTAAGACAATATAAAACATTTCCTGCGAATTGTAAAAGTGCGGTAGTCAACGGACAAGGTTATAATGTGCAAAAACTCGAAGAAAACGTGTGGCTAGTGTCGATTGCCGAACCGGTACACGTGACCATAAGTCTTCCAGACACAAAAACGAAGACATTAACCGTAAATGAAAATTCTATTTTACAGCTATACTCAGGATGTTCCGCTTTTGTTGGCATTACTAAAATACAAGCTAGTACCAGAAAAACTATAAACATTCCTCATGTACTTCATCCCGTAATGGTTGATTACAACTGTTGTCTAGACATTCCAAACAAAGTAGAAGTACCCAAAATAGAACCACTAGATCTTAATAACATTAACTTGAATGATCTGCAAGTGACAAAACACAAACTGGACCAATACTCAAAAAGTTTGGATGAACTCATAAACAAACCGTTTGTTGAGAAAAATATTTCGTGGTTCACATATACTACGATCTCACTCATCGTTGCTTTGATCGTCCTCTACACCTGTCATAAGTGTAGAAATATTAAATTCAACAAATCGCCAGGAAAGCCTGTCCCGGACCAACCAAATGATGTTTTTATCAAAATCCATAACATTCTGCCAAAAAGAAGACCCAAACTTGACACCGAAGCCTCTGAGGAAGTGGAAATCGAAAATTGACAATTTCATGGTTTAATGTATACCTTTATATTTTTATTTTTTGTATTTTGCGTATTTTCCTTTTAATCTTGAAATCTCTGTATATATTGTATTGTCTATTTTATATTTTATGTATTTTGGTTTTTATTCTCAAAAATTGTTGTTTATTAAACAACAATTTTAATTAAGGGGGGAGTTGTTATATACGAAAAAACGCTTATGTTTAAGTAATATTACGCAATGTCAAACATCAGATTACGATTTCCGTATTTTCATGAGAACGATGCTACGTTGCGTTTTTATAAAATAAACACATTAAGTAACACAAATATTATGTTACAGAAAAATAATGATTTCTGCACTTTCATGGGAGCGACGCTACATCGAATTCTCCATGAAAATAAACGCTGACGTTGATTTAACAAATTCTATAAATTCTTTGACTTTATGTAAAATAGTTAGTTACAATTATAATTTCAACCTATTACTTCTTTTTATATAACATAAAACTGTGTAACTCAATAAAAATTGTTTTTAAAAAGTTTAACGTGAATTTGTGAATATAACATATATATATCTGCATCTAAATCACATATTAATGTCTTGAACTCGGTACACAATACAGCTCTTCGCCTGTGTCTGGGGGCGTTTAGGTCTAGCCCGGTAGAAAGTCTCTACTGCGAAGCAAATGAACCTCCTCTATATGGATAAGTCATCAACATTTATTACTTAACTATATTATCTCGGTATCTTCCAATCCCCTTAACCCAGTATACAGCTTGTTTACCAATGATAGCTTACAGAATATCTCAACATCCTCATAATCAGACCCTTACCTTTACTACTAAAAACAATGCCAATCAAAATTGATATTTCTCAAACATTTCCTCTACCTCTTCCCTTAATGCCCTCATGGACGAAAAACATTCCTCATATCAACACATCTCTCACAACTCTGAATAAAAATGAAACACCAAACGATCTAATTAAAAAAACTTTTCTGGATATAATATACCGAAATGAATACGATTTAGTACTATATACTGATGCCTCGAAAAATGAAACAGGAGTCGGTTGTGCCGTAACAACATTAGATTCTCCAAATTATCTTCCACAATATCATCAACTTGTACTGTACATACCGGCGAATTCTATAGTATACTTCAGGCCGTCAAACATATTTCCGCTCCTAATAAAAATGTCTGCATATGTACAGACTCACTTGCCTCTATTCACTCCATTAAAGATATATACAGTGACCATCCTCTTGTACAGAATATCCTGATTCCTACCAATTCTCCTTTTCCCAAAATATAACAGTTACCATTCTATGGACACCATCTCACATTGGTATAATGGGAAACGAACTAGCTAAAAGGGCCACAACTTTAAACTATTATGCAGATAACATCCAAATTGCATCCGATCTCAAGCAAGTCATCAAGCATACGGTCAAATCTCTATGGCAAAATCATTGGAACTCCATCCCGACAAAATTGCAAAAAATTCAACCCTCATTAAGCCACCCTCACTTCAAATTTCTCAAGACAAGACCTAGCGGTGCTGAGAAGACTAAGAATCGGTCACACTAGATTCACTCATGGCTACCTTATGTCATCCAACAATCGGCCATTCTGTTCAACCTGTAACTGCATCTACACCGTTGAACACATTATTCTAGAATGCCAACAGTACACATCTAGAAGACAACAGGTCAACCTCAAAGGAAGTCTCCAAGAGATACTCGGAAATCCAGATAATGTCCCTTCCGTTCTCCAGTTCCTGAAAGATGTACAGCTATACCACAAAATATAATATATTTGTATACTTTTACTGTACCTGTGCGAGTGGCCTTTGTAGCCGAGCACGTTAATTGTAATAAATTTTTTTTTAAAAAAACAAAACTGAAATGCAGTTTTAGAGGTTCAAAATTTGAAAAAATTTCCGATACCCAGATATCCCGGTACTTCATCCCCCCCAGAAGTTCATCCTAGGTACGCCACTGCTAACAGAAGAGAAATCGCAACAAGTACTGAGGTCAATTACTAAAAATGCGTTTTAAAAAATAATGTTTTTATGTATAGTTTATTCGTGGCGTAAGAGTAATATTCCGGAAAGAGCCTATTTTGTAATCAATACAATAAATATGAATTAATAAGTCATACTTTGTGTTTCATTGATCGATTCCCGAATGTTTTAACACTAATATAAATAGAATTTATTATTAATCCTCTAGATATATTTATTTTATTAAACTAACTTTAAAATTAATTAAATATGTATAATGTAAGGCATCGTTTACATTTTAAATTAATATTCATAGACTTCTTTCTTGTACGGAAATATTTTAACAAATTAATGTTATTTTGTATACAAGAACCGTGAGAAACGGAATTTTTAAACTCACCCACTTCCCCCCGTTCCAGTTATTAGTCATACCTTGGAATCTTGGAATTCAGAGACCCTTCAATATCCAACAGAATGTGGCTAGTGGCTAGTGGCCGACTAGACTTTATTTTACGGGCATGTTAATTCGATCAAAGGTCTTCTATTAGATTTTAAAATTCCGCCTTAAATGTAAAAGTTAAATGGATAAGGAGATAAATATCCAATGTTTTTGATAATCTGAATGTTGTGTCTCTGACACTCATGTACTTTTTACTCCCTTTAAGCGGTATCTGTTAGTTAGTTATCTGTTAAGTGATTTACATATGTTCAGATGTTCTAAAATACCAATTTTCCTACCTTCTTTTGTAAGGCTTATAATGACTGCTTAAAATTAAAATATGGGAGTACACAGGTTATTGTATTTTATTTTTTTTTCGCCTAATCTTTTGGTTCTACAAAAAAACTTCAAAATTAAGAAATGTTTTAAAATAAATTAGGATTTCAAGTAATATAAAAGGAATGTTGAAAAAATACCGGTGGTTAGTCCTTTGCGAGTACACGAAAATAAAAACTCAGTTTTACTCACCACCTTATAGGTGTAAAGTTTTGGATGACCTTCAATGAATAACGATTTAATGTATACCCGTTTTTTAGAGTTCTGCAGGATCCCAGCAAACACAAATTATATGTTACATAAAAATATATAACAGGGAAGGAATGATTTTTATATAAAGCGTTTATATATTTTTTATGTAGTATTTATGTAACAAAATCTTTATAAACTTTGTTACATATTCTCAATATTTATATTATAAAATGTTTTATATATTGGATATATATAATTTTATATGTATTCAAGATGTAAATTCTACTACATAAATATGAAATTTTTTTATATATATTTATTACGTAAAATTTGTTACATAAAATATTTTAATGAAATTAACTGTCTCGACCCTTACTTCGTGGAATCTGCTCATATTAGTGCTTTAAATGAAACTCGCGGTTTCTAGTTAATTCCACAATATAATAAAAGTTATTGAAAATTCTAAAAAATTGACGATGATATTGATTTATCGAAACAATTGTCAATTTTTTAGAATTTACAATAACTTTTATTATATTGTGGAATTAACTAGAAACTGTGAGTTTCATTTAAAACACTAAATAAATATAATTATAAAATGCTTTCGAGTTTGTATTTGAAGCCCTAGATATATTAAAATTGAGTCCATTGAACCTATTGGTTATTAATTGTGGGTTTTCCTCACATAAATCCAGCAATAATTGCCAATTTTCACGCATATTTATAATTCTTAATAATTATTTACTACTTTACTAATAAAAATACTCAAAATAATGACAGAAAATCGACACTGTTGATAGGTTAATTTGCTTCCAAAATAGAATACGAGACGTCTATACACCTCGCTAGAAGTCGATCGCTTTCGTGATAAGATAGCTATTTTACGCGCGTACAGAGTGTCAATGGTATAAAAATTAGGCGATTTATAGAATTATATAGGACATAGAGTCCTGGCCGTGAGTTGGTATAAAAGAAAAAGCGAGCGAAAGCTAGTGTTTACCGAAGGAAATTTAGAGGAGATTAAGTGGAAAATCAGAGAAGGTTTTAGTAAAAGAAGTTTAGCTAGACAAATGGGGATAAATGAAGAAAACGGTTAAAAGCTAGAACCGTCCCAAGCTCTTTAGGACGATTTAAAACAGATATTCCTGCAGATATGGAAGCTGATTTAACACAATAAGTATGTGACCTGGATCTACGTTTTTACGGTATAACCAAGAAAGATCTGAAAATCGCGGCTTACAAGTTTGCTGAAGCAAACAAAATTCATCACAGTTTTAACAACGTCAAAAAAATGGCAGGCGAGTCGCGGATAAAAGGGTTTTGTCAACGACACAAAATAACACTTCGACAGCCAGAGAAATGTTCAATGGGTGGAATAATGGGTTTGAATAAAGTTCAAGTAGATCGGTTTTTCAAAAAGCGCAAGACCCTTTGTGGAAAAAGAATATACGGACCAAACTCCATTTACAATATAGACGAAACAGGTGTATCGACAACGCCTAATAAACTATCGAAAGTTTTATCTAGCAAAAGAAAAAACTGGTCGGAAAAGTAGCTAGCGCAGACCGGGAATTAACTAGAAACCGTGAGTTTCATTTAAATCACTAATAAAATATTTTATATATTCCATACATATTTCTTACGAATCTCGTCTAGTGTATTTCTGAAGAAAAAGAAAAAAGCTCTTCAATATTATAACCTTTAAATTGTCAAGAGTCGATCTACCCACATACATGCAAGTATAATAACATTTTAAAAGGTTTTTCTTTAGTTTTGTATGTGTGTTTGTTTTTAGTTTTCTTTGTAGAGGAATGGAGAGCACATCATGTAAGTGTTATTATTATTATTATTTTCTCAACAGGAAAGGGACATCGCCAATGAAGCCGTTCATTCAACTGTCGTTTCCAAGAGATTATTCAACAAACGTATTAAAAAGGTTGACTATATTAAAATATATAATGAAGTAAACAATTACAAATCACATTATACCTATCTCACTAAAGTACTTTTCAAGATAATATTTTCGTTTCAACTTACAACTTAGACATGATTTAACAATAATTCCCTATGTAGGGAGTCGTTATTCCGAAATAAATACCGCCGCCCAGGTATAAACTTAGGGTTGAAGTAGATTTTGTAATAATATCAAATAAAATACACATATTTAATCCTCTGACTACAGGTAATAAAACAAAATATCTTGAAATGGATTAATTAACACTTATCTGTTGAAAGTTATTTATATTCGAATACTTAGATCAATATGAATTATGAATTTTAGGCAAAATAGCTATTTAAAACGAAAAAAATTGTAAGACTTCTGTGATTTATCAATAAGACAGAAAAACGATACGTAGTACAATCTTACAATGGTGACGGTGAACCAGAAATACATAAATTAGAAACATCTCACTCATGGTTAGGACATAGAAAATAACTACAAAATAAGGAACTTAATATCAATTAAGTTATTTAAAGGTATTGTTACTATATGATTTGTTTATTTAATATAATTAATATATACCTACATTTTTAGAAACGTTGCTGAAACAGTTTAATATGACAGGCACTGATTTTGATCTAACCACTTTGGTGTGGATAAGGCTAAGTAAAGAGACTTCAGAGAGAAAAAATGGTGAAACTGTAACCCTTCAAAACAATGGATAATATCTTTTCTATGTTCATAAAATAAATGTACTTATATGCATCTATTTGCTGTTTTTTTACTAATTACCAGCTACTAAATTCCAAAGATAGATAAATACCATCTACAATATATATATATATATATATATATATATATATATATATATATATATATATATATAATATATATTAAATTGTATTAAGTTGCATTAAGTTTGAAATATTCATAAGGTAGGTATTGAATAATATAGTAACAATAGTTCCTTAATCTTTTGGCCATCAACACCTACTAAAAATATTGTATTTCATTTCATCTATGAAAAATAATGCTTTAACAGATTTTTCTGAATTTATTATAAATTAAGAATTTCGCTGAATTTTTCATATACCCAATGAAATAAAATATTTTAGGTAAGGGGTGAGGCAAAAGAAAAACTAGGTAACTTTTGTTACATCTATATTATGTAATATTTAATACATATATTCTCTAGATATTATCTCATTTTTCCATATATATTACATAGTAATTTGGAGATATTTGAGATATAATTTATAATATGTATTTCTTATATCATTATTGTTCTCTAGCTGTGCCGGCCTTTGTCTAGTTGTGACTTCAGTTTTATATAACTGTGACTTTTATATTTCAAAAAATATGTAACATATATGTATTCAATATGTTTTTGCGTTTGCTGGGATGGTGCATTATCGCTGTTAAAATAAGTTCATCGAAGCGAAGCTTGTTTGATAATCCATCAGATGGAAGTTAAAAGCTATTTACTAGCAGTAGCAGTATCTATAGTATAAATGTAGTACTTATTTATAGTGGAAAAAAGCAAAAATCGAGTAAAAACCATTGTCAGTCATTGTTATTCTAATTCAAAAACTTTAATTCGTTATATGATATATAATCATTAATGTCCATTTCAACAACGAATACAAATTTTAATTAGTAAATACATCTATTCTTCTCATGTAAAAAGAACAATATGGGTGTCTGTGAAAAATAAATTATCACTAATATTCTCATCCTGTGAAGATAATTTAAACTTGTCAGCCGCTCATATCGGTTGTGTAGACATATCCATTCCAATTACAGGTGAAATGCTGAAATTTCAACCTGCGCACAGGATGTATCTCAACTCGGCAAACACATTTTCATTCTGTCTTCTTTAAATGTACGTTATCTCTGTTCTTTGGAGGTGTGTTGTTATTTGATATTTCGCATCATATTGCGCTGTTGCCTCTCCTAAATTTTGGTCATGAAATAAGTAAAAATCGTAGAATAATTCATAAGAATAATAACACTGACCGCTGAAAATATGCATTATTAGAAGGCTCTGATGTTTTCTTTGAACCGAAGCAATGTCTGCAATAATATTAAAATATTCCTGGTATAAGTGGATTATTTACAAAAAACCATTGAAATGTTTGTGCAATCAAATTTTATAAACATTTAATGGACTTTTCGTGGCTAACCAACTAAATTTAAACATTTGGTATTTTATGTAGTTACTAGCTTATTCAGTCGGTATTTATAAATATTTTCATATTTTTATAATATAATATAAATTTGTTCCGTTTAATAGGTTTTCATTGGTAGTAGTTATATAAATATAAATAGTAGTAACTCTAGAAACTGTAGCTAATTTGTGAGTTCCTAAGTTAGTATTAAAATAATAACAATCTATTTTGTTGATTAAATTTCCAACTTTTCTACATCTGTAATTTCCTTTTATAATTTCACTTCATGTGCACAAGGAAACGTTGGCAACATCGCTATAGTTGCCAAGTAAGTAGTTAGTTAGTTTCTCCTGTCTTCGCAGAAGATGTCAGGTGCGATTTTGTTATGATTTTAATTATTTGAAATTGCATTTCAATAAATAGTGTTAAAATTTTATAAAATATGTGACTGTGATTACCGTGAATAATCTGTTGATATTCAGTTTATGTATATACCTAGATATCGTTCAGAAGTAGCCTATATCCTTGAAATAAAAATAATCAACACATTGCTACCTGTTTATTTTCAAAGGTAAGTGGTATCCGTGAAAATACCTATGGTTATATTCCTAATACAATCGGTAAATATTATTTTAACTTGATTTAACAATTTACAAGTGTACATTAATTACTGTGTCCAAGCAAAGGAATTCTTGTGATATAGATAATTGTCAATTTATAGAAATTTATGTCTGGTTAATGGTTTTGAAATGCTTTCACAAGGTTTTTATAATACGGAGGTGCAAAAAGTTTATAACCATGTTGTTAAGCAGAACAATATTACGAATATTACTTTTTGATTTACCAATACTTCTGAAGAGAAAAACCAAAATATGAAGGTAATGCTTAACGTTTTTTTTTATTTAAGATGGATTTCAAAATAGGCTTGTACTACTTAATACTAAATATTAAAATAAATCAAAGTTTCCTGTTGTGGTTAACATTTTCTGTAATAAAATATATTTATGACAAGCTATCCTATCAGTGATGAGAAATTATCTTGTGACTATTTTATTATAGGACCATTGAAATATATTTATTGTAGGTATTAATTCCTAAAAGACATTTACACAATCTAGCGCTATTATACCTATAATTTGACAAATATTCCTGCGCATGTACCTTCATAAATATTATGTTACTATTATCTTTTTGAGTTTATCTTCTTAGAGTCACTAAATTTTGTTCAACATCCTTGGTATTGACATGACTGGAAGACTATTTTAAATATTTTATTTTTTGACATTAACAACTAAAATCTTTAAGGCTTTATACCATATATGTTCATCCTTGTTTATCTTAAATGCCGATTGCCTGTTTTTATATAATTTCTCTTTGTCTTATGATTTTCTATCCTGTTTACTTTGCTTTCTATAAATTTTCTAAATATATTTTCAATTAAAAATACCAATCTAAGCACCAACATCTGGGTTATTAGACATTGGCAGATGGTTTAAGTAACTAAAAAATGTGTATCATTGCTGTGAATAGCATTTTTTCTCTAAATCAATGTGTACTGACAGAATAATAATATCCTTAGCTTTGATGATAATTGCTCGTCACAACAGAGATTTAATTAGTATTAAAAATAAATGAGATAAGGTAATATGAGGGATCTATTTCCAAAGTGTACAATCTCCAGTCTCAATTTTACAGGAAAGGATAAAAACTTCCCATCTTTTAGAAAAAGTATTTTTTCAAGATTTAAATGTTCGGTTGAGTTACCCACATCATCCAGAATTATTTTTTAAATTTATAAGTAAAAAAAGTTTTATTTTACAAAAAAAACGTGCAAAAACTATTTGGATATTACACCTTTACACTTTTTGAAAATCTATGATGGAGATTGTACAGTTTGAAACTAAATATGGTGGAGATTGTAAGGTTTGAAATTAAATACACACTTTAGTTGAATAAACACTAACTTTTATTTTCAACTCAAGTACAGCTCCTATAAATGGGTTAGATCCCTCAAAAAGTTTATTTGCTTTAATTATATTATAACAGTTTTTTCGAATAACACAAAACATTATTTAGGTAAACACTTGATTAAAGTATGGAAAATTATTAAACTGCTAGGCTGCACTCTTCTTCTTCATTTGCTTCGAATAATCTGTTTTCATTATCTTCTTCTTGATTTTCTCCATATAGCACAAATTTTTAGAATTCTAATCTAGGGTCGTTTTTCCACTCCTCTCTGCAATGCAAATTCACATCAACTTTTTTATTTCGTTTACACAATTGTTTTTGACTATTGTGATTGGGTTCATATTTAAGAAAGTTTCTGTATCAAGTTTTATATATTCCGATGAAGGTGTTATTTTTAGTCGCTTTGTATTAATAACAACACCTTCAATTTAAACTCTTAATTTTCAATCACCACCATCATGTCTAACCCTGTCCCAGCGTCATCTGCACTGCCGCTGTCAACCCCATCAGTGATCATGACAAATGACAGCAATCAGTGGCCACTGTTACAACTCTTCCCTTTTTTTTAATATAATTATTGAAAATAACAAATAGATTTTCAAAGCATAAAAATAAAACAAAAACAAGTATTCTCTAAACCTAAAGAATAATAAAACCAAAATTAACCATTCTCTAATCCTAAATAGTAATAAAAAAAAGGAAACAACTATTCTCTAAACCTAATAGGTTTGATAACTAACCTTCCTGACCTAGTTACAGTGTTTTCATTATTATTTGGTATAATTTCATTTTTTAGCATTGATTTAGGGCTAGGTATAATATTCAAGTTATTTTCATTATTCACGGTGCCTTCAATATCACCAAACGGTACATTTTCCATTTTGTAAAGTCTTGGAGAAGGCCTTAAATGTGATGAATTCCTACGAATTATTCTGCCCATATTGTCTTTTACCAGGTACGATCTCGGAGTGTTGGCCCTGCGTTCTTCCTTTTTAATCATTACAGTATCTCTTTCTTTGAAGCTTGATCGTTTCTGTGCTGTTTTGTCATAATATTTTCTATTCCTATTTCTTTGATTTTGTAACACGCCAGTGTTTAAGTTTGGAGTTTTATTTAAAATGTCTTCAGACACGGGTAATACATTTCTTAATAACCTTTTTTGTAGTAGTTCTGCTGGAGATATCTCTGTCCCAGTTAATGGGGTATTGCGATATTCTAACAGGGCCATATGTATATCATTATTGTCTTCTTTGCATTTCTTGAGCATACTTTTACAAATACCAACTGCACGTTCAGCAAGTCCATTCGACTTTGGGTAATATGGGCTGGAAGTGATGACATTAAAATCCCATTGTTTTGCAAACTGTAGAAATTCTGCACTATTAAATGGGTTGTTGTCTGAAATAAAGGTTATAGGAATACCAAATTTTGCAAATATATGTTTTAATCTTTTTATTACTGTATAAGCAGTCTTTGACTGTAATAATTCTAATTCAATCCAGTTTGAGAAATAATCAATTAGGACTAAGTAGTCATGGCCACCATAGGCTAGTATGTCTGCTCCTACCTTTAGAAAATGTGTATTTGGGCGTTCATGAGGGATCAAAGGTCCTTTGATTGGATTTCTAGCATATTTCATACAGGGTTCACAATTTGCTATAAAGTTTACAATATCTTTTGACAATCCGGGCCAAAAGAATATTTTCCGAGCTCTAGCTTTAGTCTTTTCAATTCCCAGATGGGCTGCATGTAATTTGGATAACATAAATTTTCTTAAGGCAATGGGTACAACTATTTTATCGTTAAAAAATACCAAATCATTTTTTGTGTAAAGTTGTGATCTGATTTTGAAATATGTTTGAAACTCAGTTTTTGCAAATTGCTTATAGTTGTTTGGCCAACCTTTTTCGCAAAATTCTTTAATTTGAGATATACTAGGGTCTTTTAAGCAGGCATTAATCAATTCCTTTTTCCTTGGTTCCGTCATTGGAATCTCAATATCAACGGAATGTACCATAACAACTGTTTGATCTGAAGCCTCCTTTGAATTTTCATTAATGAATGATCTTGACAATAGATCTGCAATAAACATGTATTTTCCTGGTAAGTATTCTATATCAAAATTATATTGCATCAATTTTAGTTTTAATCTTTGCAACTGACCACTAACTTTATAAAATTCTTTATTGCAAATTGATACAAGTGGGCGATGATCAGGTTTTATGTTTATTTTTCTACCATACACAAAGTTATGAAACTTGTTAAGGCAGAAACATATGATAAGTAATTCTTTATCAATTTGGGGATATCGAGACTCTGTCTCTGTCAGGCTTCTTGAACAGAAAGCTATAGGTTTGCCCTCCTGTAACAAGCAACCGCCAATTCCAAACTGACTAGCATCGGCTTGAATTTCAACTCTTTTGTTACTGTCAAAAATTTGTAAGTTTGGTATATTACAAATGAGTGTTTTTACTTTATTAAACGCAGACTCCTGATCTGATGTCCATTCCCAAGGCACATTATTTTTAATTAAACTTCGAAGTGGCCCCACAATCTCTGATAAATCAGGAATGTATTTATTTAAATAATTTAACATTCCAAATATTCTTAAAAGTTCTTTCTTTGATTTAGATGATTCTAATTTTAAAACTGCCTCAATATAGTTAGGGTCTGGTCGAACCCCTTGTGCAGAGAAAATTTGACCCAAATATTTTACTTCAGCCACCTTAAATTGAATTTTGTTTCTATTAAATTTAACATTGAATTTTCTGGCTCTATCAATCACTTTTTGCAATATTTCGTCATGTTCTTCCTCACTATCAGCTGCAATTATTATGTCATCAAAATATATACCAATGCCGATGTCAGCGAACATTTTCTCGTTAACCCTTTGAAATACTTCAGGACTAATATTTAATCCAAACGGAAGTCTGTTAAAACAAAATTTGCCAAAAGGCGTTGTGAAACATGTTAATTTTTGACTATTTTGCTCCAATGGGATATGATAAAACCCTTCTTTTAGATCTAATACTGTAAATATTGTTTTATTCTTCAATTTTAGGGACAATTCCTCCAGCGTAGGAATTGGGAATTGATCATTGCAGATATTTTTGTTTAAATGTACAGGATCTAGACATATTCTGAGAGATTTATCTGCTTTTTCTACTATAACAATGTTATTAACCCACTCTGTAGGCTCTTCTACCTTAGTTATTATATCTCGGTTGATTAAATCATCCGTCTCTTTTAATATCGGTTTTAATGTTTCAGGAACTCTTCTGCATGCACTAATATAAGGCGTTGAATTTTGTATTAATTTTATTTTGTATTCAAAGGGAACTTTACCTGTGCCGCTAAAAATGTCTTTATTAATTTCGACTAGATCTTCTTTATTAGTTAGTTTTGGCTTTATTGAGTCAACCCGTTTTATTAAATTTAATTTAATACACGCATTTAAACCAAGAATGGGCATATAAGCATCTTTGACCAATAAAAATTTAATATTATACCTAACCCCTTTCACAATACACTCTAAAATTATAGAACCTTGTGCTTTTATTTTATTGTTACCATATGTTACTAAAGTTACGTTGTCATAAGCATTAATTTTATCCTTATTTATACCCAATACACTTATTAATTTAGTCGGGAAACAATTACACGAGGCTCCTGTGTCAAGTTTAAAGTCAATTATTTTATCATTTATTTTTACTTCTGTTAACCAACGTTTATTAATAATTGTATCAGTGCTATTAATACTATCTATAAATGTCAAGTTTTCTTCATCATCTGATTCAACTTCAAAAACATTTCTATTTTTAACCCTATTGTCTCTTGCTTTTTGAACATTATTACAATTACCTCTGTTTTTATTATTAACAAAATTTGAATTTACATTACTAGCTTTACAACCAATCGCAAAATGATTTAATTTATTACAATTTGTGCATACCTTGCCGAACGCTGGACAGTTTCTTCTAGTATGCGTCCAGCCACATTTGAAACATTTGTATACCTCCTTGTCCTGCGATGGTCCTGCTTTTACCATATCTACTTCCTTATCACTTCTTAGATTCTTAGCTTGCCTCTTACTAGCCTCGGCTGCCAAACATATCTCTTCTGCTCTGACTAAGGTTAATTGTGGTTGTTGTAATAACCTTTCTTGAAGGGATAAGTCTGTAATACCACTCACAATCTTGTCTCTTATTAAAGATTCTTGTAGAGCACCAAAATTACACACATCAGCTAATGTTTTTATGTCAGTAATGAAGTGGTCAAAATCCTCACCATCTTGTTGTGTACGAGTGAAAAATTTATACCTGTCATAAGTTTCATTTTTTAATGGCTTGCAATAATTTCTAAAAGCCTCTACCACTACATTAAAATTTTGTCTCTGATCTTCTGTTAAATTAAAAGTTCTAAAACGTTTTTGTGCTACTTCACCTGCCAGGTTTAAAAGAATTGCTACTCTAGTTGGATCATCTTTCTCGATAAGCCCTGTCGCTGACATGTAAATCTCTAAACTTCTCCAGAAATTTTCGAAGTTTTCATGGGCATCCTTATTAAACAAAATACTTTTAGGTGGTTTAAATCCAACTGCATCCATGTTGTTTTAATTAAAAATAAACATCCAATCAACCTGACACCATGTATTAAGTTTTATATATTCCGATGAAGGTGTTATTTTTAGTCGCTTTGTATTAATAACAACACCTTCAATTTAAACTCTTTATTTTCAATCACCACCATCATGTCTAACCCTGTCCCACCGTCATCTGCACTGCCGCTGTCAATCCCCATCAGTGATCATGACAAATGACAGCAATCAGTGGCCACTGTTACAGTTTCACCTCTTTTTCTAATAGGTTTTTCCATCCCAATATCTGATCTGTATGCCATCCCACCCCCAACTGAAACTATACCTTTTGTATTTTTTTTAAGAATCATTATTTTCATTTTACTAAAAGCAAAATGCCACAGTCCTGGTAGTTTTATAAAGTTAGTAGTTTCATTCCTCCAATCTTGAATTTCAACATCCGTTCCAACTTTTAACATGGTTTCATAGTATGGAAAAAGATTTAAATATTCTTCTGACTCCAAAATAATTTCCTTTCAATGCATATCTAGTTCAATATGTGAGGGGGTATAAATGAATGTCCCCTCACTGGAAGAATTACCTCAATTTTTGTAATTAGGGTCTGTTTTGACAACCAGCAACTTAACATTTTTATTTTGCCCCCCATAACCATCACACATTAACCTAATGGTATGAATTTTATGATTTGTAAAATCAGATATATTCAGCATGTGATGAATACAAGTAATAACTGTATTCATTTATGGTACAACAAAAACCAGTCACTGTTGAAGGATTCAATTTAGATTTTGAAGTGCCTCTAACAACTGTAAAATTGTAGATGTAAAACTGTGGTAACACCTGATTCTTTTGGAAATCGAAGGAAAAAATCTCAACGCCAGTCTCTACTTCTAGCAGGAAGTTGAAGTATGCTGGAGCCTTCATTTTATGTATTCTCTTCTCAGTCATAAGAGTAAGCTTAGTAACTTTATCAATGCAATGCTTTATCTTTTCTCTGTTGTAAATACATAGAACACTCATCAGTACGAGGACTACCAAAACCCAAATTATAATGAGTGTTACGAATATGTCTAAACTAACTCTGCTTCACTGGTTGCTTTTTATTTACGCTTGTATATGTGGTCCACATTTTCTTCTTTATTAGCCTTGAATTTATTAAAAAAATTCATAACTGAGTCTCGTTTGGGCTGATTTTCTTTTGCTGGTACAGATGTTTTAAAATAATGTTTTATGACTGTATCCATACTTCTTGTAATTCCCAGGATAGCCATAAAATAATGTTTACAAACTGAAATTAACCTCTGTGTGTAGAATTTGTTGGTCATTTCCGCTTTACCCATATAGTTTTACAATAATTTAAAATAAAGTTATCTTGATAAACTTTTTGTTTTGCTTGATAAATCTTTGATTTCAGCCATAGTCAACAAGTTTTGTCACCACATCTTGGGTACACCGGAAGAAAATGTATCTGTACCTGTAGAAATAACCATATATTGAGATTAGTATTCACCCGGTATGAGATATTTTTCTTCCATTCGGAGGGATTGAGGGTTGGTTTTCGAGCTTTCTATCCTCTTACTGGTGTTACTTCAAGTTCCATTTAAAACACTGATTTTACTGAACATTATCGGTTCAAAAATAAATCCACAAAAAAGCACATTCACCATTCTTTATATATTGAAATAATTTTCAAATTATAACCTGCGGAGACTGTGGAACTAACTGCCATTTTCTGCATAGAAAATAAACTGGATGTCGATCATTTTGTTACCAAATAATTTTATATTTAAATTCAGCGCTAAAAATTGCACCCAAAGCGACATGTAACTAATTGTTCTTAAATAGTGGAGATTGTACACTTTGGAATTAGACAATTAGAATTAGATAATATATATGCTATAATATCAGAAATTATTTGGAAGGAAATTATTTTATATATGTTGAAAGAAACTTTGCTTGAACACTGCAGTGTGTACATTTGGTTTGAAGGCTATTAATGAGGCTCATGGAGTGAAAAGGAATGCACAAAATTATAAACCTAACTTTATTAGAATTATAATAGTACTTAATATGAAAGTTCAATCGTGTGTCTAATCAAAACGGTTAAAATTCCATTAATACTTGAAAGTATGTCATTCCAACACTTTTAATTTTCATATACTCTGAATACCCCTATATGTTGTTTTTTTATACTAGAAACTTGTTTATTGTTGTGAATGAATAAAAATATGCATATTCAATGTAATTTTTTTAAATAATATTGCACTGCTGATTTGCTTTTAAATTAGGTCTTTTAATTATTTGTTGTCCATGAAAAATTAAATATAAAACACAATTATTCTAGACTATAAGTAATATGCTAAAGAATCTAAAATATTAATACCTATAATAAACCGAGTGACATAATCATTATTCTAGTTGCAAATGTGCCTTATTCTACTGTTTGACAAAGTTTTTTTTAAATCACCTATATCCACACCATTTACAGTAAGTTCAGAGACAACAAGTAGAAAATGTAATTGCTTGATTGGTTTTTAGTACAAATACAAAATCAGTGTATATTGTGCAAATTATTATATATCAGTGAAAGTCAGTGTACCAAAGATCGTATTAATAATTTAAGAAATTCTCATGTTAATTGCTGAACAAAATGTGTTTACTTCATTTGAGGTTAGTAAAAATCAATTAGTTTTAATTTTATCACATCTACTAATTGACGGGAAGTTTATTAGGAACTATTATTTCAAGTCATTAAATTTATTAACTGTACCAGCAGTATACATCTATGACTGTCTTTGCACTAGATGGATAGATGTGCTTCTGTACCCGCTGCACAAAACAACATTGCTGGAAAAGGGCTGTCTGTATAAGTGCTTATCTATCGTTAATCTACTTACTAACGAAATTAAGGAAATTATTTCCACGTATTGGTTTAAAAAATGTGTAAAGAAGTGCCTTATAGCTGCAGAAACTTATACAATAAGTACTTAAGAGTACATTCTAAACACATATGTTTTCCCATTTTCTTTAACTTTTAAGTTTATTTTTTTGTACAGTAGTCATATACAAATAATTGTCTGATGTACTTACTGTAATTGTTTTATATTAGATTTTCAATCTATATGTATTTTAATATGGTTTCTGACTACAACATGAGACTTGGATATGTCCAATACCATATATAAATCATGCTTTATGACTATATGTTTGTCACTAGTACACAATCAATATATATCTATCTATTGCTAAGTATTATCCCGAATTGTTAGATGATGATGCAAATGTTGATTTTTGAGTTATGTAGGTACTTACAATATGTTGGAGCTGCACCTAATTTCAGGGTATTATAGTGATAATCAGTTCAAATAAGAACCAGATTTATATCAATAATTCAATTTTACCTGCACTGATGAACCTGTTAGGTATCAATTTTAATCGGATATAGCTTCAGTAAACACAGCTCGATGTCTTTTAGTGTAAATGTTCAGAGTATTGAATAACTTCCTTGTTAACCTGATTTCAGTGGTAAAGATAATTTTTATTTATTCAGAAAATTTAAAAATACTGTTCATAAACTGTCCCATTTAGACTCTATGTATTTCTAATTTTGTATATTATGGTTGTTTTCATATTTCTACTCCATTACATATATAAGTTGCTATTTATATTTTACAAGCAGATTTTAAGAATGTATGTTTCTAATTGAAAATTGATTTTTCAAAATATTCTCTACCAATGTCAATACAATATTGTATATTATATCAATAACGTTTTTAGAAAGGGCATACAGCATTGGGTGAAGTTTCGTCTTATTGTCTTATAAACAACTGAAATGTATTACTTTTTTAAATGAAACTGCTTCTAAATACTTCTACAATATATTGAAAAAATGGTAATAATTCAAAAAAATTGACAATTGTTTTGATATTACTATTGTCAGAATGACAGAAGTTACATTTCATGCGATGTCTACCTGATTTTTAATAATTATTTTTGGCTAGACCAAGAAGTGGCCTACCTTGTGATTGACTTAATATATATGAATAGAAAAAAAGAAGATATGATATTACAAATATTAAAGCCCAAGACTCCTGGAGACTTCTCCTTGGTGGCTTATATATTAGTTTACAATGTCTTCTCTTCAGTTCATTGTTTGCCTTGTGTATATTCCACCAAGAAGTAACAACAGTGAATTATTAGAAAATTTTGGAGTTTCACTTGATGTGATACTGGAAAAATATTCCGGTTGTATAACTTTCATAATTGGAGACTTTAATGGTCGAATCGCAGAACTTACTGAGATCCCTGAAGAGACTGTAACAAATACTCAGTTTTTTCCTGACATGCTTAGTCACGACAAGATGAGTAATGCTCAAGGTCGCTATTTTCTTGAATTTATGTCTATTAGAAACTTTTCATTAGTAAATGGTCATGTTAATACTGACAGACCTGCAAATTTTACTTTTTGTAATGCCTTGGGTCAAAGTGTTATTGATGTATGTTTCTGTTGTAATGATAAACAAGAATTTGTTGACAAATTTTGTGTACTAGATTATCAATATTTGTCAGACCGCTTCCCAGTACTTTTGACTTTCGGCCCTTTAATAAGGAATGAGCCTAACATTGCATTTTCATCCTCATTCACTAGCTTGAAATGGGACAATACTAAAACCATAGATTTCATTATGTCAATTCAGCACTTGCCGAATGTAGGTATGTGTGGAGATGTAGATATTTTATATAATAATCTTTGTTCAAGTATTTGGGACGTAGCAAAAAATGTAGGTCTGTTTTCAACGAAAAAAATTAGTAATACAAAAAAACAACCTCGAAACTCTTGGTTTGATGTTGAATGTAAAGAGCTAAAGACTCAAGTAAAAATTAAATTAAGAGTGCAAAAAGTATGGGTTTTCAGAACCAAATAAAACGAATTACATTACTATAAAAAAAGAATATAAGCAGCTAATTTTAAAAAAGAAACAAGTGTGTGAAAATAATGTTATGGTTGCTCTTTCCAATACTAGAAATCAGTCAGAGTTTTGGAAAACATTAAACTTATTTAGGCGCAGAAATAAATTCTGTCCGTTATCAATTGTGGAATGGGAGTCATTTTACGACCACTTAACTACAATCGAGGTTAAATTTGATATCAGTTTTTTTGGCGTTGGAAATGAGTTTCTGGATTCGCCTATAACACTCTCAGAACTTGATCAATCCCCGTTTGTGTGTAAATATGGTACGGCTCCTGGTAGGGATGGCATAACCTATGAGTTTCTGAAACACTTACCACAAAATTGGCGCTTGTACATGTGTCACTTATATAATAAAATATTAGAATCAGAAAAAATTCCACTTGACTGGTGTGACACAATTCCAATATAACAATGCTTCACAAAAAAGGACCCTTAGATGATCCAAACAACTATCGCGGTATATCGCTAATCAATTGCTGCGTTAAAGTATTCACACTTATTTTACTAAATCGTCTGTCCAGCTGGTGTGAAGATAATTCCATCCTTCCAGAAACACAATATGGCTTCCGAAAAGACAGAGGGTGTTTAGATAATATTTTCACAATAATAATATTAACCTCGATCTTGCAAATCAATCTTAGACTTCAACGCAGAAAAGTGTTTGCTGTCTTTGTAGACCTCAAAAGAGCATTTGACAGTATAGATCCTAAACTTCTTTGGTTGAAACTTCATAAATTTGGAATTAGTTCTAAACATTCGGATACTTAAACAGATATATAATAAAGCAACATTCTCAATCAAGCAACAAAACTTATACAGTAAAAAATACAACATCTCTGAAGGTGTCTTGCAGGGAGAATCACTTAGTCCCCTAATTTTTTCTATTTTCATATCTGACATTGAAGATTATTTTTGCTCAAAAAATCTGGACTTACTATTGACGGTAACAACGACGTATTAATGCTTCAATACGCAGATGATATAGTTATCCTTGGCGACTCTCCAATTGATATAGAGCGTAAACTAAAGGTACTCGAGTCTTATTGCTTTGATAACAAACTTGTAGTCAATACCGATAAAACAAAAGTGATGATATTTGCAAAAAGTGGCCATGTACATAATTACAATAAAAAATTTCATTATAGTGGATATTGTTTGGAAATAGTAAAGCAGTTTACTTACTTGGGTGTTGATTTCTCCTTCACAGCCTTGTTTTGCGCCATGGCTAAGAATTCTAAAACCAAAGCTAATCGTGTCATTGGAGCAGTAATGGATATAATGTGTCTGTCAAAAAATGAATACTTGGGAATCGCGGATCAATCTATATAATTCAATTATTTTATCTTCTCTTTCTTTTGGAATTGGTGTATGGGGTCTGCGTTACACTGATATTATAGAACGTGTACAGGTAAACTTTTTCAAAAAACTCCTAAGTCTGTCAAAGAATACCCCAGATTACATTGTACGCTTGGAAACAAGTTCTGATCATTTGTCAACGGTTGTTTTCAAACATGCCTTACTTTGGTTAAACAAACTCAAAGGAATGAACAAGACTTTCAAAAATTTGTTTCAATCGACTTGCTCAGTTAGCATCTGATAATAATTCAAAGTATAATTGGGTGACAGAACTTAAAGAATGGTTTATTTATGAGCAATGTGAGTGTCTATGGGAAGATTATTTAAGTACAAATGTACGCAGTTTAGATAGACTTATTCTAGACAAATTTCGAAAAACGACTGCTTGATAGTGACATAAACAGAAAGGTTGCTTCTAGTTACTCTTTACTATACTCGCACTTACTAGTTGGTGAAATTAGCAGTTATTTGCAAACGCCCGCACACATTTATATAACCAGAATAATAGCTCAACTTAGAACCTGTAGTAAAACATTTTTAAAATTGTCTTTTAAAGGAAGTTTTTATATAATTAACAGCACTGTCTGTAATATGGATTCCCCGGAGTCATTACATCATATGCTTTTTGAATGTCCCATTTACAGCCCTCTAAGAAAAAATAGTTTTTTTTCAGAATGTTCAGAATATTGATGATCTGGTACACTACCTTAATATTAATAATACACGAAATGGATTCTTTGAACTTGCTAAATTAGCTCATAGCATTATCAGTATATTAAAGCTGCGAGCATTTCCACATGATGAATGATTGGCTTTATCATGAAGTACACACATATTTTATATTTTTGATATTATCTTAACTTTTTTATTAATTTACAAATTAGTTCTATGTCATAATTTATTTTAAATTATCTTAATTCTTCTCTTTAAATTTTGTACCGAACCCTTGTGAAAAGATTTATATGCACAATAAACTATCTATCTATCTATATTAAAGCTTAGATATTATTAGCCCTATGGGGGTGCCCTGCATATATTTTTCCCATTTAAAATCAGTATAACTGTGCAATGATATAGAAACCCAGGAAAACTATACCTGCTGATATTTACAATTATTACTTGAGAAGGCAGTTTTAAAAGTGGAGAACTCCATAGATTTATCTGTTCATTGAGGACTTCATATTGTGGGTCTCTGATGTGTCTTCTAATTTATAACTCTTCAAGGAAATCCAGTTCTTGTTTCTTATCACAAATATATAGTACCTCTAGTTCTGCGTTAGGTGTTGTTAGGGTGTCAAGAAGATGTTTTGCTTACAGGGATTTCTCTGGTTGTTTTAATATATATGCTAGTAAGTGCTCACTGTATCTAATTTTTGAATTTCAAACTTTCTAAGGGTTTGAACCATTACATTCTGGACATTTAAGTTTATATATACCAGACTTCTTTAATGGGGATATTTTTGTTTTTACATTGAACAATTTTGTATTCACATTACTTTCTGTTTTAAAAGAAATTGTTGGATTTATTGCTAAAGATATTATCTTTGAAACATTATTAGAAATTTTTCCAGCATATGTGATGGTTTTGTAAGTTTTTATTGCTTTAGTTTGTTTAGGAAATATTAGATGTAATGCATAACCTAACCGTTGGATGTTGCTATTTATATAATTGTATTAATTTCTCTATCAAAATTATGTTTGTTTATAGGAGCTGAAAATGCTCTATTTATCATTGAATTATATGCTGCTAATTTATGTGACATGGGATGATTGGAATTATATGGAATGGTCACATCAGTGTGTGTTAGTTTTCTGTAAATTGAATAATCAAGTACATTATTAATATTAATTTTTAAATCAAAAAAATTGACTGAGTTATTTTCTACAATTTCTAATGTAAATTTAATTTTTGGGTGTAAATTATTAATTTTGAAACGGTACAAAGATTTTCTTTCTTAATTGTCCATAAAAATGTTTGCCAAAAAGGTGATATAGGGCTTCCCATTGGTAAACCTTAATTTTGAATATATACCTTATTGTCAAAAGTGAAATAATTCTGATTAATATATACATCAAATAAATTAAGTATAGTTTTCTCTTCCCAGTATCTAATTTCCATAATATTGAGATCACCTACTACCTCCTGCAACCAAGTTATCCTTGGCCCCCTTTTTGTCATAGTTAATGTCTTTACCCCATACATCATCAGCGGTCTAATTATTGTATTATATATTCTTATTTTAGTGCGCTTGATAATTATTTTATTTTTTAATAATTTTTGTTAGCCTGGAATGCTTTCTTTGTTGCTACGATTCTTTCCCTTATCTCAGTTTCTCTGTCTCCATCACTACTTATTGTTTATTCCCAGATATTTAACTCTATCCACTTCTTCAAATTCATATCTTCCAATTTGGTTTTATGTATATTTATCACCAGGCTTCTTTCATTCCCTTACATTTCTTCCATTACCATTCTGTTTTTAGTCACATTAATCTTATTAGTTTATTATTCACTCCCATTTCATTCAGCGCTTTCAGTAATTGATTCCTTTTTTATTGTGTCAAATGCTCTTTGGAAGTCACTTAATAGTATTTCAATATCTATGTTATGTTCGTTGGACTTTTCCAAAATTTGTTTCAGTATGTGTATTGCATATGTAGTTGACCTTCCCTTTGTAAATCCATACTGATATTCTCCCTCTCTGTAATCTGCGTCATACAGTCTTTTTATAATTGTTGTTGTTATCTTATATCCTGCATTCAGTAGCGTAATTCCTCTGAAGTTTTCACAAGCTTGTTGGTCTCCCTTCTTGTGTATTGTTACTATTTTTCTCTCATTCCATTCCTCTGGCATCTCTTCTTCTTCCCATATTTTATATATCAATTGGTATAATTTTTCTAACAGTTTAGTCCCTCCGTATTTGATAAGTTCCATGTTGATTCCGTCGCTTCCTGGCGCCTTTCCGTTTTTACTCCTGTTAATTATCTCTCTTATTTCTTCCTTAGTTGTGCTCTCAATTACCTCTTGTTTGTTCTTTTCTTCTATATCAACTTCTTCACTTACTTATGTTTCTGTTAGTAGTTCCCTAAAGTATTCCAACCATGTCTCTTTATATTCTGTATCTTCATTTACTATTCTTCCCACTTTGTTTTATTCCCGTTGTTTTGTTTTTATATGTTCGGGTCTGTGAATTTATTTTTTGATAAAAATCTTTTGTGTTACTCGCATAACTAGCCCTTTTTATTTCACTGGTTCTGTTTTCAATTGTTGTTCTCTTAGCTTATTTTATTATTTTTTTTGTTTATTTTCTTAATTTTTCATAAGCTTCTCTCTCTTCATTTCTGTTCGCCCTTATCCATTTTAACCGTGCATCTTTTTTCTTTTCTATAATCTTTTTGCATTTTTCATCGAGCCATTCCTTCTGTTCTCTGTTTACTCCTATTTTTTGTTTGCAGCTGTATTTATACATTTTTCTATCCTTTTCCATCCTGCTTAGATTTCAATAATTTCTTCTGCCTCATTAATGAATTGTTCTATACTTTCTCTGTACTCGTTTTGTGTTTCTGTCTGTTCTAGTTTTCTTATGTCCCATTTTTTTGCTGCATATTTTAGTATTATTTTTTACCTTTCTCTTTTGTAACATTTTGCCTGCAACCATGGAATGATCCGTATCAGCACACGCCCCTCTATATGTTCAGACATCTTTCATTGTCGACCGTTTTCTTTATCAATTTGTGTATATATTTTGCAATCAGGTGATCTCCACTTAACTTTATGTCATTTGGTGTGTTGGAACATCGTACTGCAGATAATCATGTTCATTTTTACTGCTAGATTACAAATTCTGTGTCCATTGTGGTTTGTTTTTTCATGTAATGTGAGTATGCCGCTTATCTGTCTGTAACATTCTTCTTTTCCAATTTGCGCGTTCAGGTCACCCAATAAAACTATTGTGCCTTGTTTTGGTATTTTTAATATTTCTTCTTCTACCTTTTCATAGAAGACTTCCTTTTCGTTATCTTCTGCCACCTCCGTGGGTGCCTAAACATTTATTATTGACAGATTGAAGGGTCTCGCCTCAATTCTTATATAAGCCATTCTCTCATCGAACTCAATTACATTTCCTTTTAGTTTTTCTCTCACTATAAATGCTACTCCATATTGTCCTTGCTGTTCTCTGCCTGTGTAAAATAATTGATATTTCTTTTTTTCAATACTTCCTCCCCCCCTCCATCTTATTTTCTGCAGCGCTGCTACATCAATATCATATTTTTCCAATTCCAATGCAATTTCCTTCATCTTTCCTGGTTCAAGCATTGTCCTCACGCTCCAAGTACTAATTTTAATTTCTTTAGTCCTACGTACCTTTTTTTCTTTCCCCCTTTTTGATTGATATTTACTTTTCTTATCGCCCATATATATATCTTATGGCAACATGGCGCCCGGTGTAGATGTGTTTGACGAAGCTCTCCGGAATAAATGTTGTAAAAAGTGTAAAAGAAATGTTGTAAATGGTGTAAGGTGTATAAATTGTGAAAATAGTTTCCATATAAGCTGTGCAAAAAATAGCAACTCTGTAAAGTTTACTAGTGATGACTTAATCAAATGTTGTGAGCAAGATTCAGCATGTGATCAGACTGATCAGTTATTTTTCGACTCAATTGAAAGTCTAAGTCCAGACAATAAGTTAATTGATATTAATATATTTAAATATATAATAAAGCAAAAAGACTCCATAATAAAGGAGATGCATGACAAAATTCATTTAATGAGTCAACAAATAACTTCGTTAAAAGAACGAAACGAATTAGACACAACAAAAATCAACGCAAAAACAGTGGGAATCCACTGCCATTCAAAATAAAACCAGACCACTAATTCAAACTGGAAATGATAAAAATAATGCTGTTGCCAACTCGTCTATTCAATCAGTTATTTCAAAGACTGACGTGTCAGCTGCTTTAATGAAAATAAATACTGAACAAAAAATTGACGAAGTTATAAATTTAAATTTGAATGAGAATAGCCCCAGAGAAAACTACAATAAATGGAGAGAAGTTCAAGGAAAAAGAAATAGAAAACAACTTGTTGTTGGAAATAATAATGAAATAATTGTAAACGGCAAGGGTATTAAGGGGGTTCCCAAATTTGTGGATCTTCATATTTACAGAGTGGACCCCATCATGACGGCAGATGATCTACGTGAAATAGTAAAACCACATTTCCCGGAAGTAGTGGTAATATCATTAAATTCGAAATATCCGGAGATTTACAGCTCTTTCAAAGTAAGTGTATATGGGTATAACTTTGATACTGCCATGAATCCAGCAATATGGCCACATGGAGCCCATATCCAGCAGTTTTTTCAGTTGCGTCCAAAGAGACTTCCCCAAGTCTAGAACATGTAACTCCAGTGTATTCTCAAAGTTATACTCGTATATGTGGTAATGTATGTAAGTGTACTTATACAGAAAAATCAACTAAAACCTTTGACAAGCTTGTCATCTGTTTTAATTCAGTTTTTTAATTTTGAGTGTATTTACATCTTGTGAATATAATTTTACACCCTTATAATAGGGTATTTAAAGTTTTTATTCGAATGACTCAATCATAACGATGGTTGGATAGATCTTGAGTATTGAGTATTGTTTTTGATCAGCTTGATGTCTTTGACAATTACTTTTTAAATGACGTAAGTTCAACTTTTTTAAATTGTTTTTTTTTCAAAATTTCACAAGCTTTGTATTTTTTCATAGGACGGCTTTGATAATGGCTTAACAGCCGAAAGCGCTTAGCCTAAAAGTAATAAATTAATACACACTGAGTATTCGTCGTTTTCATTCACTCAATTATGATTGTACTATTCTTTGTGGAGACATGAACATTGATTATTTGAATATATCACGTGAAAGAACATTATTAATTGACTTGATGGAGAGTTTTAACTTAAACTTAAAAAATTGTGAGCCAACACGGATTTTCACAAATAAAAACATGAAAACGACAAAAACTAAAGTTGACTACTTTTTAACTAATATGACGTTTGAATACAATGAAAGCGTGATTGATATGCAGCTTGGTGATCATTTGGGACTAAACATTCATGTAAAATATCGTACGGGTATATTATGTACATTTTGCGAGAATAAGCTGAATAACAGAAATACAAGTTTTAGGAATGTATCAGCATCCAATTTACTGAGTTTACAAACTCATCTACACAATGAAAGTTTTCTGTCGGTCTATGAATATCTAAATGATACAAATATCTCAAGTGTTGATCTTGTATATAATGAATTTTTAGATACTATATGTTTCCATATTGATTTTATTTGCCCTATTTTAACAAAAAACGTATCTAATGTAACCAGAAAATCATGGGTTGATCTCGGTCTTGTGCGGATGGGTAGTGATCTTAGGAATTTGTTTTGGTTAACAAAATTTTCCGCAAATCCCGATGTTCATTCAAATTATAAGAGGTTAAAACATGATTACGTCACTGAAATTAACAAATCAAGAAAATTGTTCTACCAAAAAAGTCTTGAAAATAAAAATGTAAAAGAAAAACAAAAATATATATGGCGAACAGTACAACAAAAAATTGGAAAAAAAAGACAATCTACTGTTGATGCCATTGATGTGAATGGTAAAATAACTCAAAATAAATACGAAATTGCTAATTTGTTTGCCACTTTTTTTGGAACGAATACTAAAAAAGCATTAAATACCCACTTTGCTAACTGTGGTTTTGAAAGTTATACGACAGTGTATGTCGCTAATACTTTTTATTTCAAACCTGTTATCCCTGAAGATGTATTGGATTTAATTAACTGCCTAAAAAATGTTAATGCCGAGGGTGTTGACTGTCTTTCGACAAAGATCATTAAAAGTATAGGTCCACAAATCGCTTGTACTCTAGCAGACATTATCAACTACTCAGTGGAAACAGAAACTTTTCCATCAAGTCTAAAGATAGGAGTTGTTTCACCAATACATAGAAAAGATAGCCTTCTCAGCCTTGACAATTATCGGCCAGTGACTGTCCAGACTGTGATATGTAAAGTGATAGAAAAGTGTATTTATAAACAAATGCTTTCTTTTCTCAAAAAGTATAATGTTATATTGGACCATCAGCATGGTTTCTTACCTGGAAGATCGACGGAGAGTGCATCCGTAGCTCTGCTTAATTTTATCCACACCTCATTGGATAAAAAGAGGTATGTGGGGGCGCTCTTCTTTGATCTTTCAAAAGCTTTTGACTCGGTTCGTGCTGATATAGCAATAAATAAACTACGAGATTTACGATTTCGGGGAAAATTTCTATCGTGGCTGAAATCATACTTAGAAGCCCGTAAACTTATTGTCAGAATTGAAGATCAGAAGTCCCTCCCCCAACTTGTGGAAATTGACGTACCTCAGGGGTCAATCTTAGGGCCTCTGATATTTTTATTATACATAAATGATCTTTCTAAATATGTTAGCACTAATCATTTAATACTATATGCAGATGACACCACATTGGCAATTGATTCTGAATCTCCGGATGAGCTGCTATTAAAGATGAATATTTTATCAAGAGAATTTATCAGTTGGTGTGAAAGAAATTCTTTGATAGTAAATTCGACAAAAACCATCCTCATGCATTTTTCTACAAGAACATATATTCCTGAAAATAGCTGTATCTCAGTTGGGGGGACTGATGTTTATTTTTCGAGTTCTACGAAATTTCTGGGAACCTACCTCGAAAAGGATATGAGTTGGAATACCCATATCAACCACATTTGTAAAAAATTAAATAGTAGTTACTTTGCAATATTACAGCTAAAAAATATATTTACAACTAGTCAACTGATCAATGTTTATTATGCAATAGTATACTCCCATATTTCCTATAATCTCATTCTGTGGGGGGGTGCGGTAAATGCCTCGAGGATTTTTATTTCTCAAAAAAGGATTGTCCGTCTAATTTTTAATTTAGATTATAGAGAAACATGCAGAAACCATTTTAAAGATTCCGGTGTACTAACTTTTTATTCTATTTACATCTACAAGTGCATACTATATGCAAAAAGTAATTTCAGTGAATTTAGTCTTAATTCTGATTTCCATGATTACCCAACCAGATCTGGAAAACTTATACGGCCACCGAAACATGAAACCTCATTGTTTGAAAAAAGTCCTGTCTATAAAGGAATTCAATTCCTTAATCATTTGCCCAGCTGTATAAGATGTGAGAGCGATTTCAATGTGTTCAAACAAAAACTTAAAAAAAATTTAATTGTCGAATGTTTCTATGATGTGTCAGAGTTTTTAAGCAAACGATTTTAATTTAAGTGTTTAATAAGTAAGTTGTATTCAATGTAATATCCTCTTCTCTGTTTGACCTGTCCTATATCATGTACTATGATCAAAAAGGATGAATAAAGTATTATTATTATTATTATATATATTAAGTCAATAACAAGGTAGGTTACTTCTTGGTCTAGCGAAAAATAACTACTAAACATCAGGTGGGCATCACATGAAATGTAACTTCTGTCGTTCTGACGATGATAGTAATTCGAACCAATTGTCAATTTGTTAGAATTTTTACTATTTTGTCAATATATTGTGCAATTATTTAGAGAGAGTTAGTTTCAGTTAAAAAAGTGTTATAAGTAGATTCAACAGATTAAGAGTCAAAAGAGTAAATTTAACTGAAATGTGGATAAAGCTAGTATTAATACATCATTAATTCTTGAAATCTGACCACATTGTTTTTAATTGAACTTCAAGCAGTGTCGTAACTACGGGGAGGGGTGAGGGGGATAGACCCCCCCCCTGAACCATTAAGATTTAAAAAATCTAAAACATAATTACAGCAAGCCTACTTGATTGAAATGTAGTAAAAGCTAGGAACGGTAGTCTACAATTTTATAAGAGAAACCAAGTTAAAATGCAATTTTTGGGAGCTTAAAATTTGAAAAAAATTCCTGTTCCCAGGCCTCCCGGTAGTTCATAACTAAACCCCCCTTCCCATGCCAGTTACGGCACTGACTTCAAACAAATGTAAAATGTAATGGACCAAGACGTTATGACAAGATGGAACTGAAAACAAGTGTACTGATTTGAAGTCGAGCGAACATCTAAAATATTATTATTTTCTATCTTCACAGAGAGTTATTTATAATTTATTTAAAAGTTTGTTTTTTAGAACTGCTTTTTTTTTAATTTGAATGAAATATCGTTGAGTAATTGTAAGCACATAAATATTAATTCAAAAATCCATAGTCTAGATAATTATCATTTTGCAACAATTAGACATTGAAAAAAATTGTTTACGCTATATTAGGAATTACTCATTAACGAATCATCACACCTACATAAAATATATTTCATTTCAGAGAGTATGATGTCACCCACAACAAAAGAATCGACAGTACTGGTGAATGGTACTTCTACCCGAACACCTAGTTTTGTTTTAACGCCAGAGCACGCTTCACAAAATTCGGAACAAAACAAAAGTCAGTGTTCGTCGTTGTCCGATGTAGAAAATTTGGAGTGGTCAACGGATACCTTAGAAGTTGATCCCGAAAGCAGTACCAACGGAAATAATGTGTATGTGTTTATCTATTTAAATTTGGGCGTTTGTTTGCAAAGTTTTACAAGGTGATAGTTGTAACGTAAATTTTTGAAAATTATTTTATAAAACTATCATATTTTCAACAAATAATGTTACGTAAAAAATCGTATCCACTCTGTCATCGAAGTGGGCTACTAATCAAATTGCATAATAAAACTTAACCTCAATATTCAGTTCATGTATGTAAATCCAAAAATTCAAGCTTCAGTACTGATGCACATACAATCACAAACAGGGTTTGTGGTTTGTGTATACAATTGAATATCCGAATAATCGAATTCTAACACAGCTTAGGGATGCGCACGATGTATCGATTTGTGAAAAACATCGATTTTTGTATTTCGATGTTTATATCGAGGTTTTTTTATTTGATATTTTTAGAGAACATTATATTTTTTGCGATGTTTTTTTGTTTTCTTCTATTTTGATTAAAGAGACCAGAACGTTAATTAAACATTTAATAGATCATCTCTGATTTATTTATTCTTTAATATGAATGCTTTAAAATATGCGTCGTAGTTTGTTGCCAAACTTAACTGAAAAACATTGACTGTCTTTGTTTTACTTACTTGCAATGGAAAAAGATGTCCTTATACAAAATTGCAAGGAGGCCTTGTTGCGCTTTAGCTGAGCTGTCATTGTATTCCGTAGCAAGTGCTCTTTTTTTAGTGTCCAGTGGCGGGGTTTGTGGTATAGTCCAGGCGATAGATAAATCGAAATGGATGTTGTTTGATAACGCAAAAATTTTTATGCAGAAAGTTGCCGAATATTGTGTACAACAATAATCTATGTTTGCCTACTCCAAAAAGTGCTTGCTAAATGCTGTAGAACAACAAAAATTACCCATTTTTCGATACATTTGTGTCTAAAACTTTGAAACAAAGCCTTAAATAAAAAAAATTACTCGTTATTTTTTGTTTATTTGACGATTTCCTATAAGGTTATGAGAATCGCGAATCGAAAAACTTTAATTTTCCATGAATAATATGCGAAAATTAGTAAAAAATAATACGTAAACTTAGAGAAATTTTTTCGGTAAGTAAAAATTGATAAATATTTATCAAATTTTCAGAAAAGATAGTTAAACATATGGCAATTAAGCACAAAAATGTTTGTAACGATCGACCGCGTAGTTTTTCACTGCCACAATTATTAATTAACAAATTATAAAAAAGTTGACCTTGTTTAAACAACGGTGAAAAAGGAGCACGCAATTTTTAACAGTTACTTAGTGTCATAACAAACAATAAGCAATTATAAAAATATCCATTTTACGCTTTAATAATTTTTTACAATTTTTTAAAATTTCGTCAAATTTTTTCCATTATAAATAATTTCTCGTTTACAGCATCGGTTCGATGTAATTTAAAAATTGTTTCCCATCTGAATACTGCTTTGCAAGCACTTTCATTTTAGCCCAAAACGACGAAATTTGACCGTGTAGATCCGGAGATAGAGGCCCACAAAGTTAATAATAATTTATGGCTTACTTAACCGTTAAATCAAAATTAAACAAATACTCTCTTAGCTGGTTGCAAATACTTTCTACATCCGTCTTGTGCATTTTCGACAGATGAAAGCCTAATGAAAGAAAAATCGATAAAAATACCGTAATCACAGGAGTTCGTCGGCCGAGCGGCGTGGGAGCAGGAGTGGGGATGGCGGAGAGCAGCTGTGCAGTCGCGCGGCCTGGGTGTTTCAAAATGCGAACGCGCGGTAAAACATAAGTTATCTCGGCAACGGTAGCACTTATCGAGACGATTTTTTTTAATTCGATGTCGCGAAATGAGAGGAATCAGAATATGCGATCAAAAAACAATATTACAAAGAAATTTTGCACGAATTTCAAGATCAAAAAAGTATGCTATTTTCATTTACATATGATAAACAAAGACCATTTAAGAAAGAAAATATACTTTTTATCAATATTTATTATTGAAACGTTTAATTAGTTGCATGATTTGATGAACATTAAGCAACAAAATAATTTTTCAATCATACAACTATTTTTTTATGCAAATGAAAATAGCATACATACAACAGTGATTGGCCACTTACGCATCTACCTAAACTTTGACAGATTAAAACATAAAGGGTTTTAAATATACATATATGATAAATAGCATATTATACGCTAAGAATTGGGGAAAATCAGATGGTGCTACTGCATTTACTCAAGATAAATGTTTTCATAACAATTCCAACACATTTATTCAAAATTGCACAATGTGATAGTTGATAGTTATTGGACGTCAGGAGACATTTATTGGCATACGTCTTGTGCAGTGATTGGCCCTTCAATATTTAATCTGTTTTTTTTTGAAGTTTTTTACTACTTTTACGTACTTAGTATGTGAGTAGGTAATTTATATTTGTGTAACCCTACCTATACTGAGTAGCTAGTATAACGAAACACAAAATATTTATAAAAATATTAACTAATTTACTTAGTTTTTCACAATAAAGTACCTAGATATCTAAGTGTTAACTAAAGTCTATTTTAGCTTCAAACAGGCAAACACTTAAAATAATCATTTGAAGTTATCGTCTCTTTTTTGATTTTGAGAATGCAGGGTATATGGTAGGGGATAGGCAAATTCCCTCCCAAGAAAAAAGGGGTCAAAAATAAGTTAAATGCGGTCCGTAATTTTGTTTTTACCTGAAACTGTATAGGTAAATTCGATCCCCGGTAAAATATTTTAAGGTTGGACCAGTGCAATAAAACTGTAATATTGACTAATTTTAGTTTTATTAAATTAAATAAAAATATTTACATTGTTGACAAAGTTTACATAAACGGAATTGATATGTCTATATATTGTTTATACCTATAAAAATATAACATATTACATACAATTATATATTTACTAAAATTAAGAAACCAAATTCTCGAAAATTACGAAACAGGCTACAAGACACAGGTACATAATATTGTATACCTAATAATTAAACGTCACAGTGAAATGAGACACATTTAATAAAATGCAAACGACTTATTTCGTTTTTCGTATATGATTCAATCATTTTTGTTATAAATTTTTGACGGTTTTTAACTTTACTATCGGTAGTTTTAGTATTCAAATGTACACTTTGTAATTTTACATAAGTTTCGATTTGAAACTCTTTAAGTTTATTAATAAAAACAAAAATGTTTGGATGAGACTTGTAAAACGAATCGTTAAATTGTCTATGGAAAGATTCGCATGTATTCGTAGTCCGTGTAAGTTCTGCTGAGTTTGTAGCCCAAAGTGAAGGAGGGAATAGTGACTCCTCAGATATGTAATTATCTATCAAATAATCGGAATACATTTGAATCTTTTCATCGTCTGGTGCTATTGATAGAAGATCGAATACAAAACAATCGCTGATTTCTACAGGATTTAAGAAAGTTAGGGCAAAAGTCATTTTTAGCCATCGCCCCGCATCGGAACATTCATCTTTGTAGGCAGATATTAAACCAATTTCCTGAATTTTTCTATACCATGCCTGCAAAAGATGAAATCGACATCCGATTATTTGAGCTAATGGCCAAACTTGTTCTACAGCCTTATGGATACCTTTTTCAAAATCGATTACAATTTCAGAAATATCTAATCTAATACTATTTTTGATGCAGATCTCTGTTACAATATTAAATAATTTTTGGTACGTTTCACTCCGTTTGTTGGGTAATAGAGAAAAAATCAGAGGAATATAGTGGCCGTTATAATACCCGGGTATCGTAAAAAAACTGACAAAAAAAATGTGGGCAGTAATTAAATGTTCCATCTAAATATATTCGTCTGACTTTTCCGATTAATTGAATATTTGATTTACAAGAAAAGACGGCGATTTGATCAGCTGCATCATTAAAAAGTAAAAAATGTTCACCTCTGGATGTTTCAATGTTGATCTTCGCCAGAGTGTCGAAAGTTTGTTGAATACTTGTTGGCAATTGTGGAAGCAGTTTTCGACGAGCATTGTACAAATTCTTCCTTATTGTCTGACGTATTGATCGTTGAAGGCAGATTTTCTTGAAGCTCCCGGCGGATGATTTTTGCAGGCTTCTCCGGTAAATCATCAATAGCCTTTCTTTTACAAGAAGTGCTTACAATTTGGCGGTTCAACTGTTTTACATTTGCATTATGGCAATGATCCTTTACATGCTTTGTAACAGTTACATTGTCCACTTCACCCATACTAAGCAAATAAGATCTAAACTTTTTATTTATACACGTCCACCGTTTTTCGCCACTTTTTAAAAAATTTTGAAAACTATACTTATAGTTATTTATAACTACTATACGCTTTCCTTTTTCACTCAAAATAATATTAAGATCCATGGTGCCAGACTACAAAGAATACTTGAATCGACTAATATGTAAACTGGGGAAACATACGCAACTAAATGGTACATATTTCAATCCATTTCATGTATTTATATTATTCATTTACCTACTAATTGCTACTGTTTTCGGAAAAGCCCATACTTACCATAATTACTTCATTCTACGAAAGAGATTAAGCTCCTCAGTATCGTAAAACTCTGGTTGGGAGGGAATTAACTAACCTACCGATAAAAGGGTATAACATTTTTAATTTAATCTGCTACCTGCTGGGACCGAATTTACCATGCCCCATGTGGTACGTTCTTCGACAGGTCGCGCATTTTACCCCATTCTGGCTGATGCTTATATTTTTTACACAAGTAAAGCATATCCTACTCGTTATTGTGGTATTCTTGAAAGGATTATGGATGTTTTGACGTTCTTGCATTGCATGATCCATGTAACCTTTTTCACTTGTCAGTGAAATATCTGAAATAATTTTAATTTTTTTGCCTGGGGAACCATTGTCTACATTCTGAAAAATCTTTCTTACAACGGAACTATTAGAAATATGACTTTCCTTTAACTTTGGAGGAGTTTCTTGGCAGTCAGGAATTTTATTCATCATATGACGTTCTGTGTTATTTTCACTTGCGGCGTCTGCATTTTTTGAAGAGGTGTACTTGTCTGATTTGTTTTCCTTTTCAACAAGTAATATATCAATACTTTGTTGTGTAGCACAATTTGCTGCCTCATCGTTGCTGTTTTCATTAATTTGAACTTGGATTTGTTTAGAGCTGATCGTTCACGGTACTAGCTGACGATAAAAAGACAATTAGAACGTGGACTATATTTTATTTGTACCGCGAAGAACTTTGATTTAGTTATTGAATAATTGTCATTGATAAGCTTCTAACGATTTTCACACCATTTACTTGATGAAGAAAAGGGTACTCACCGAATGTATTCCTGGAGTTTCACTTTCGGGTACCCAAGTTGGCTGAAGGCGTTTAATGTTTCTGTATACACAATTGTTTTCTTTGGCAAACTTCACACACTCAAATTTGTTTTGTATACGCCGAAAAGGTTCAGTTCGTCAGCCATCTCACCAGCGCACGTTGCTTGTCGCATCTGCGCGTAGTTCGTAACCCCTTCTTCAAGCTATGGTGTGTGTTTTGAATTAATATAACCGCGAAAAATAGCTTGTGAACAAACAAGAGCTAGCTTTACACTTTTTCAGATTAACTATTTTTCCTGGATTTTTTTTACCTTTCTTTTCGAATTTATCATTTAATTTGTTTTGTTACTTTTCTTGCTTTTTCTGTTGTTTTTGAATTCTCTCGGTTTTACGTTTTTGCTTTAGAGATTCTTCTCGTTTCTTTTTTCTTCTTTTTCTGCTTATGCCTTTTTCCTTGTAGATGAAGTAAGCACGAATGGTAATCTCGCAATTTGTTTTTTTCCTTTTCTTTCTGGAGTTTTTGGCCAAGTAAGAATCGAATCGATGGTATCACATATAAAGATTTTGAAGGCTCACATTTTTATGAGGTGCTAGCCAAACAATTGGAGAGTGGCATTTCATCGGTAGTAAAATAATCGATTATAACGGCCATATTTTCTATGTCAAAGTAAGAATTGTTTTTCAAATCATCAGCTTCAATAGTATTTTGATTAGCCGAATTCTGTATATGTTCATTCCGATAAATTTCATAGTTGTTTAAGTCTTCACCTTGAATAATATTTTGATCAGTCAAATTCTGGGTATCCTGCTTGTCTAAATATGTTTCTTGAGTATGATGTACTTTATCGTATTCTTTGTTATTCAAATCTTCTGTTTCTATGTTCTGATTTGCCGAATGTTGTGCATTGTGAGTGCCATGCATTTCATCATACAAATGTTTTAATAAGACTAAATCTTCATTGTTGGTATGGTCAGCATTCATAGAGGCAAGTAGTTGATATTTTTGTTTACCAATGATGCCTCGAAAATCTTCTAAAGTAATGAATCCTTTTATATTTTCCCTACTATTACTTGTATTACTTGTTTTTTTCCACACGCATTTTCTGAAATCAATTACTGAAGAATTCCATGGACACAATCCGGTAGCTCTAAAACCATTCTTTATTGTTTCAATTTCAAAAGTTTTGTCGATTACATCTTTTAAAATAAGCGCAAAATTTTCTTTTGTGAGAATTTGTTCGGGGTTTTTTCGTCGAAATTCGAGGACCCCTGCCTTCCAACCCTTCTTCAAAAGATTTAAAAGCAGCAACATCTGCTGGTTGCAAAATTCGGGTTGCGATGGGGTACATAGCAATTAATATTATTTTGAGTTCAGTACACAGTTGACTAACTTGGTAGGTTAGATGAGTAGAATGACCATCGACGAATAGTATAATTGGAAATTCTGTACCACTTCGTCTTAAAAAAGGGTGCAGGACATTTCCGATATATTCATAAAATGACTCATGTTTTATCCAACCATTATCACCAAGCCCGACACCCCATTCATCAGGCACTGAATTAGTTATGGCCGATGTTAGTCGTGATTGGGCATATATGATCATAGGAGGTGTAAGTAGACCAGAAGCTCCAAACGTAAACATGACTGTCAAATTCTTTTTGGGATGTTGTTCGACCTCATAGACATTTTTAGTACCTTTAGGGGCTAGAACCTTCTTGTTTTTTGGGCACAACAGGAAGCACGTCTCATCACCATTAAACACACGGTTCGGGTCTTCCGAAATATCAAACAATTTATTTTCTTACAAATACGTTTCAATTTCTATAAACCATTTCCTTATGTCTGCTTCAGAAATATTGGTACTAGTAGCCGTGATTGCCTCGGATGTTCTCAGCGAAACTTTAGGATGTCGTCGCAAAAACGCCCTCATCCAGCCACGACTTGGAATATTTTCTGTGTAAGGGTTTGGCCAGGGATGGTTGTCCGAAAACTTTTTTTACTGAAGTCTGAACGTCTTCGTTTCGAACTGAGAAGCCCTTTGCATAGCAGGAAAATATCCAATCTTCTAAGGTTTGTTCTTCCTCATCTGTTAGTACCGGTCTAGGACCAGGTGTAACCTTATTCCCAAAGTTAACACCTCGCCTAAATTGAAGAGTTGCTCTCGGAACGTTATATCTTAATGAAGCGTGTCTTCGCGACATTCCGTCTTAATGTCTTGCAATTCTTTGTATATATCACCTCCATCATATTACTTTTCCGCCCAACCTATCTATATGCGAGAAAAGTATTGGTTTACCCACAAAAAGTTGGAATTTTGAAAAAAAATGTTTGAGTTATTTTTACATTTTTCGTCAAGAACAACACGAAAAAATGGTTTTTAGAAAAAAAATCCTGTGTGTATGTTGTCGTCGTCGTTGTCGTCGGCCACTTTTCGATACATGTCTTGTTAGCACGATACAGCCTCCGGAGTGCAACAAATCACCAATTTTATGATTGAATATTGTTCAGGTCGTCTCACAGATCAACCCTATTGATTTTCAGCTCACAATAGCCAGTACAACGGATGCTATGGTACTTGAAGTACGACATTTTTGTCATTTTTGAGAAATTTCAGTTTGTTAGCACGATACAGCCTCCGGAGTTCCACAAGTCACCAATTTTATGATTGAATATTATTCAGAACATCTCACTGATGAGCCCTATTGATTTTCAGTTCACCAGAGCCAATATAACAGGTACTACAGTACTTCAAGTACGACATTTTTGTCATTTTTGGAGAAATTTCAGATTGTTAGCACGATACAGCCTCCGGAGTATATACAAGTGACCAATTTTATGATTGGATATTATTCAGGGCGTCTCAAAGATGAACCCTATTGAGATTTAGTTCACTAAAGCTAGTACAACGAGTGCTATGGTACTTGAGGTACCAAATTTTTGTCATTTTTGGAGAATTTTCAGTTGGTTAGCACGATACAGCCTCCAGCGTCTAAACAAGTGACCCATTTTATGATTGAATATTGTTCTGGGCGTCTTATAGATGGACCTTATTGATTTTTAGCTCACCAGAGCTAGTACAACGGCTGCTATGGTACCTGAAGTGCCACATTTTTGTCACTTTTGGAGACATTTCGGGTTTAGTACGATACAGCCTCCGGAGTGTATACAAGTGGCCAATTTTATAATTGGATATTTTTCAAGGTGTCTCACAGATGTACCCTATTGCTGACTATAACGAGTACAGCGGGTCCTATAAATCCAGATATACTACATTTTTGGTTACTTTTGGAGAAATTTCGCTTTGTTAACACGATACATCCCCCAAAGTGTATACAAATACAAGTGACAATTTTATGATAGAATTTTAATTAGGGCATCTCATAGATGCGGAAAAGTTAGTTTTGATATTTAAAACCGTTTATTTTTTATTGTACTTTGTCTCCGTCTTTACTTTAGGCATTTTTGCGAAAATAGTAGGGACGAAAAGCAGTTTTAAAAATCACCACTTTAGTCCAGGAAAATCAGACCCAAAATGATCATTTTGCGTCATTTTCGAGGTAACGGCTGATACTTGGTAAAAAGTTAGTAAAAATGGTGTACAACAAAACTTAACTTATGCGACCTCTCAAATCGGACCGGAACATTGTTTATGATTCGATTTACACTCATTTTTCATGCCTTTTGTAGATTTTTCAGGTGTATCTTTTTTCTCGTGCATAGTACAGACAAAAGTTTTTTCTTCTTTTAAAGACCTACAATTCTAGACTTTACACGTAAAAAAAATGATTGGGTCAAAAGTTATTGGCAAATAAACAACTGATAACGTTATTGTTAATAAATAAAAATATAATGAGCATTTTTTACACTAACACTTCCACATCACGCTTATCTATGCTCACTCATTAAAAAATGATACTCACGAAAGATGGAGTCTGTAAGTTCAATAGTCTATGAATTATGGCTTTATAAACAAATTAACTAAAAATTGACTTGCAGAGTTCTGTAAGCTATGCGACCTCGCGCCAATTTTTTCACTGTTAGATTTCATAAGACATCGATACCCATCCATGATGTGAATCACTTAGTAATTAACTCAGGTCTCTCTGACCATGAAGCAGTTTTCGCCGAATTTGTATTGCCTCGTAAATCTTTAAAGAAAAACACTCAGTTCGTGAGGATTTTCTCTCAACAAAATTTCACCAAATTTCATAATTTATGTTTAGCAATTGATTGGATTGATCTTTCTGAAGATATTGACTCTAAATTTTTGGACTTTATTAATAAAATTATCTCGTAAAACTAAACATCACAAATCATGGTCTACGAAAGGAACACGTACTTCATCTAAGAATATGAGATCACTCATGTACATTAAAAAATTCACAGACAATCTTCACGTACTCAATTATATCAATAACTATAAAATATTGTACCGGAAAACTATAAAAGCTATTAAACAAAACTATTATAACAATCGCATCTCAAGAGCTAAAAATTCCACGAGAGAAACTTGGTCTGTTATCAATGATTTGAGGAACAAAACTCGTTCCTCAAATTTTATTGAACTCGACCCAGACGAACTTAACAATTATTTCATAAACGTCAGTAAAAATATTAGCTCTAAAATATCTCCAAGTCGTGATGCTCTTTCTTTTCTCGTTCCTTCTAAAAGAATCACTGATAGTTTCTTCCTTAGACCAATAGATAAATTGGAGCTAGTGCAAACCATACTCAGTATTCAAAACAAGACTTCCTGTGGCATTGATGGGTTATCAGCTAAGATGTTTTTGAATATTCCAGATGCGGTGATTAACGTTTTATGTTCTCTAATAAATGAATCCTTTGAAAAAGGTCTCTTTCCTAACTGTCCAAAAACAGCTATAATTGTTCCCCTCCACAAGGGTGGCGAAAAACAGAATACTAGTAACTATCGTCCTATTGCCTTATTACCAATCTTATCGAAGATAATCGAAAGACTAATGAAAAACCGTCTACTGCCTTTTCTTTTCAAATATAAAATCTTGAAATCCTTACAATTCGGTTTCCTACCTAATAAATGTACTAATGACGCAATGTTTTCTGTTCTTAATGAAATATATACCTCTCTTAATAATAAACTTTTCACGGCTTCGGTTTTTTGTGACTTCGCAAAGGCCTTCGATTGTGTTGATCATGACATTTTGATAGACAAACTGGAATATTATGATATCCGTGGTATTCCTTTAAAATGGTTTGAATCTTACCTGGAATGTAGAAACCAACTGGTACGAGCAAATGGAAAAGTTTCGAATGATTTACCAGTTAGCAGTGGTGTACCCCAGGGCTCAGTTTTGGGCCCAATTCTCTTCTTGGTATTCATTAACGATGTCACAGACTTACGAATTAATGGTAAATTCACTTTATTTGCCGATGACACTAGTGTAACCTGGAGCAGTTCAGATATACAACTTTACATTCTACCATAGGCAAAGATCTCATTACTATTAAATCCTGGTCTGACTCGAACGAGCTTTGTTTTAACACTGAGAAAACTTTAGTTTTATCTTACAAAGGAGTTTTGCAACCTCTCAAACTTAACAATGACGTAATAAGATCTTCAAATTCGATTAAGTTTCTTGGTCTCCATATTGACAGTGTCCTTAAATGGTCTGTACATGTAGACATTTTAGCGAAAAAATTATCCTCTGCTTGTTTTGCCATTAAATCTGTATCTAAACAGCTTGATTCTTGTACTGCTTTAACAACTTACTACTCTTTGTTCGAATCGCACCTTCGCTATGGTTTGCCTTTCTGGGGGTCTTGTAGTTTATACCTCTTCACATCTATTTTCAAACTACAAAAAAGAGCTATTCGTTATATTTATGGTTTGAGTCGTAGGACGCATTGCGAATTCTATTTTAAAAAATACAAAATTTTAACTCTTCCTGCTCTATTCATTTTGGAATCCGTGTGTTTGATTCGCAAACACTTTCACAATTTAACTGAGAGGCCAATTCATAGTTACCCTACTAGAAAAAAAAAGTTCGATGTCTACTTAACAATACCCACCTCTGATCTGGTAAAAAATTCCATCATCTTCAATGCCAAAAAACTATTCAATCAGCTACCTTTAGAATTAAAAGTGGCAAATACATTTAATAGGTTCCGGAGATTGACAAGGGCGTTTCTGCTTGAGAGACCTCACTATTCAGTGGCAGAATTCTGCATTCTGCCCTAGACTTTTGAGTTACATCGGCGTAGATCAATATTTGGTATGATGTACGATGGTAACATTGTATTATAATTATTAATTTAAATTTGTATTTTTATATATTATGTTCTGTATCGTTAGTATTGTCAGTATTTTTTATATCTTTATATTATTTTTTATATTTAGCTATTTTTAAATTATTTCGCTTTGTCCATAAAATTGTAAAAATTTTCATGACAATAAAGCTTATATCTCTCTCTCTCTCTCATTATTGTTTTTTAAAAAAATACATTTTTGCAACAACGCGATTTTTTTTTCATATTTGGCTTAGTTGCATAATTAATTTGACACTATATCCGCCGATTTTTGTCGAGAATTAAGTACGCACATAGGGGGGCATGGAAAGAGCTTTAATTGAAAAAAAATACGTTAAGATTTATTGACAAACGACTGAGTTACGGAAAATCGAAGTCGGAGGCCTGTCAGTCAACAATTTATGCGAGTATCGAAAAACAAAAAATATCCCTAAAATTTTTAGTCAATGTACTTTTATTGTACGAAATAGCGAGATGTCGCGTAAATTGCAACCCAATCAAAAAAAATTTCGAAAGTCAGCAGCGGGCGGATATTTCGGCTGGCTACTGCGTGGCAGTGGAGTGGGGGGAACGCCTAGCTTTTCATTCTATCATCGTTCGTATTTTGTGTTGGCAGTCGTACGGTGAACCTCAGAGTGTAGTCGAGCTAAAGTTTTGTTTTTCGATACTCACATAAATTGTTGACTGACAGACCTCCGACTTCGATTGTCCGTAACTCAGTCGTTTGTCAATAAATCTTAACGTATTTTTTTCAATTAAAGCTCTTTCCATGCCCCTCCTATGTGCGTACTTAATTCTCGACAAAAATCGGCGGATATAGTGTCAAATTAATTATGCAACTAAGCCAAATATGAAAAAAAATTCGCGTTGTTGCAAAAATGTATTTTTTTAAAAAACAATTATAGGTATCGATGTCTTATTATGAAATCTAACAGTGAAAAAATTGGCGCGAGGTCGCATAGCTTACAGAACTCTGCAAGTCAATTTTTAGTTAATTTGTTTATAAGGCCATCATTCATAAACTATTGAACTTACAGACTCCATCTTTCGCGAGTATCATTTTTTAATGAGTGATAGTAGATAAGCGTGATGTGGAAGTGTTATTGTAAAAAATGCTCATTATATTTTTATTTATTAACAATAACGTTATCAGTTGTTTATTTGCCAATAACTTTGACCCAATCAATTTTTTTTACGTGTAAGGTCTAGAATTGTAGGTCTTTAAAAGAAGAAAAAAAAGTATTTAACCTTTTGTCTGTACCATGCACGAGAAAAAAGATATACCTGAAAAATCTACAAAAGGCATGAAAAATGAGTGTAAATCGAATCATAAACAATGTTCCGGTCCGATTTGAGAGGTCGCATAAGTTAAGTTTGGTTGTACACCATTTTTACTAACTTTTTACCAAGTATCAGCCGTTACCTCGAAAATGACGCTTACATACCCAGATTTCCTGGACTACTTATCCGTATCGCAATGCGCATGTGCAGAAGCGATAAGTGGGCTTCGTTACGTTACGTGAAACGTATCAATCTGTCACACGTACCTAACGTACCGTATTGCATTCTTATGTTCTATGTTCGCGTTTTTCAATGGCCAAACCACAAAAGTGATGTTGTATGCTCAAAAATCATAACCACAGATTATTTACATCATTAATTTGAGGTAAAAACACGAAACGCAAAGGTCGCTTTAAAAAATATTTTTTAGGTTAAAAGTTAAAACCCAAGAAATGGTTACGTTACGAACGCATTTGCTTTATACCTTTTTTGATTAGTCACGTATATCCGTTACGTTACGTATACGAATAAGGATAAGTGATGTATTTTAAAAATTGCTTTATGTCTCTATTCTGTAAAAGAAATTTTACTTTGTCATGACCCTGTTTTGGTATGGTACCTAGGTAAAAATACAATTTGATAATTTGATATGAAAGATAAGATACACACTTATAGAGTGATTGGCCGCCTCAGCAATCATTATTGGCCACCCGGCCAACAACTGTAACTGCATGTTGAAATATAATATTTTTTACGTAAATATGCTAAGCCGAATGAAGTTAGACTAAAACAAGCCTTAACCTAAAAAATTAGAAATTCCTACAGTATCAGTTATTGGCCACCCCGGCCAATGACTAGTACGAGTACAATTATGTGTACCAGTTGTTGGCCATCCAAAATAACCGACAAAAACCTAACCAAACTTCCTGACGTTAACAGATAATCATAAAGAATTATTATAACTATCATAATATCTCATCGATTACTCACCAAAACAGCAATTTCATACAAAACTGACGAACAGGAAAGCTTACCAGTTTCCTTAGTTTTCAGTTCTCAATGAAAACACTCTTAACACACCGTTGATGATTTGGCGTCAATTTACCAGGATTGCCTACCCGACAATAAAAATTTTACCGGTAGATGAACAAATGTCCCTAGCATCGAAAGAGGTTATGGAAAGGAATATGGACCATATGATTTTTTAATTTTAAAGAAGTGGCCAATGAATGTACCCCGACCAACAACTGCACCCGTTACCCGATTACGAATTGTTAGATTAGAGTACAAGCAAAAACACTAAGGGACTTGCTTGTATTAATTCCTAGCAAAATGATGTTAGTGCATTTCGTCTGTAGTAATTCTATTTTTAGTACACCGACGATTTAGCAGTACATAAATGATCAAAAGTTAATGTTGAAATTGATGAAAAGACGTTTTCCCAAATTATTGACTTTTTGCTCGTAACTCCACGTAAATATGGGGAGTAGAAAATGCTAATATCTCCGTTCGGAGCAGATTTACGGCAAAAATGTTTATAGATAAAGTTAATCAGCAAGTCAAAATACACAACTTTTGTTTCAAACTTTTTTGTCTAAAATGTCCCTTTTTTAATTTACATTTGGCTCCAAAACTGTATTGGTTGGTACTGGTTTTGTTTTCCGTTCATGTTGCTAGGTACTACAGCCTACAGCTCACGCGGTTCTAACCTAAAACTACCCCTATTCAGTGTTTTTCGTTTCAAACTGTTGTGCACAGGTGTACTAAATTGCGGGTGACCACAGCAATTTTTTTCATTTAATCTTTATAGTAGTGTTCAAATTTAATATTGGGTAGGTATATAATACATCATTACATATTCAGTTCACTGTTCTAAAATATTCAAGCAATTCATCCAGATGGCCAATTCTAACATTTGTGACAACCATTGAAATTTTACTATGGATTATTAGTAGGTGTAAGAATGGCAATAATATTTAATATTCTTTCTGATCAGCAGAATGTATTTATTTATGACGTGGACATCCCATCCAATATATAGAAACCGTATAAGTCTAGTTTGAACTCAGTGTCAGCGGAAACAGTGTATGAATTATATGTACATATATTTTTTTAATTCATTCGCATTCGTTGTCAATTAAATGTTGAATAATAGTTACCTAATAATCCTCGCGAATGATCAACTTTCGTAACCGAATTTTAGTGAAACTTTTACAGTGCGGTTTGTTTTTATACACATATAAGTGAATAATACCAGAATTTATAGAGTATGCTCATTCGGAATATTTATACAGTAAGATACTTGACAGTATGAAAAAACTTGATAGCTTTTATTTTATTATGTATGGTTGAATGAGTTCTAAAGACGTCAACGTTAAGTTAAAGTTAATAGACTTATTATTTAACCCTCAGCAAGTGAAAAGCGGTTCACACAATTAGTATCGTCAATTTAATATGAGGAAACATTTATTTTTCACCTTGAATGCATTATTTACATAAAAATAAGAAATATTACACTGTGTGATCTAAAAATAACTTTTAATTTAAATCTTAAAATTCGTAGCACCATTTATTGAACGTTGGCAGTGTTGAAATAATTATTTGTTGTATCAGTATTTTATACAGAATGTTATTCCCGGAAGAAGAATATTTGAACGCAAGGGGCTAGAGCATTTTATCCACAATAATACTCCATTAGAATCAGACATTTCATCTGATGACATCAAAAAATTATTGACTTTTTTAAATGAAACTAACTGTTTCTAAATAATTCCACAATATATTGAAAAAATTCTAAAAAATTGACAATTGTTTCCATATTACTATAATTGTCAGAATGGCAGAAATTACGTTTCATGTGATGCCTACCTGGTGTTTGATAATTATTTTTGGATTGACCAAGAAGTGACCTATCTTATGATTGACTTAATATATATGAATAAAAAAAGAAGATATATTACAAATATTATTAACCCTATGGGGATGTCTTGGATATCTTTTTCCAATTATTTAAGATCTGTACAACTGTGCAATGATATAGAAAACCAGGAAAACTATATCTGCTGATCTTTACAATTATCACTTAAGACGACAGTTTAAAAGTGGAGAACTACTTAGATTTATCTATTCATTGACGACTTCATATTGTGGGTTTCTTAAGTGTCTTCTAATTTCCAATTCTTCAAGGAAATCCAGGTCTTGTTTCTTATCACAAATATGTAGTACTTCTAGTTCTGTGTTAGGTGTCAATGAACGATTGGTGTCAAGTAGATGTCTGGCGTAGTGGGATTTATCTGGTTGTTTTAATCTGTATGCTGTAAGTGTTCGCTGTATCGGATTTCAAAATTTCTAAGGGTCTGACCCAAATAGACAGCATTACATTCTGGACATTTGAGTTTATATAAACCTGATTTCTTTAATGGTGGTATTTTTGTTTTTACATTTAACAATTTTGTACTTACGTTACTTTCTGTTTTAAAAGAAATTGTTGTATTTGTTGCTAAAGATATTATCTTTCAAATATTATTAGAAATATTGACTGCATATGTGATTATTTTATAAGTTTTTATTTATTCAGTTTGTTTAAGAAATATTAGTTGTAATGCCACTTTTTCCTCTTTTTTATTAATTAGCTTATTTATCATATGTAATGGATAACCGTTGGATGTTGCTATTTGTCTAATTGTATTAATCTCTCTATCAAAATTACATTTGTTCATAGGAACTGAAAATGCTCTATGTATCATTGAATTATATGCTGGTAATTTATGTGTCATGGGATGATTGGAATTATATGGAATAGCCACATCAGTGTGTGTTGGTTTTCTGTAAATTGAATAATCATGTACATTATTAACTCTTTGAATTTTCAAATCAAGAAAATTGATTGAATTATTTTCTTCAACTTCTAATGTGAATTTAATTCTTGGGTGTAAATTATTAATGTGGTTGAAAAATATATCTAATTGTCGTTCACTGCCTATAAAATAAGCTAATATGTCATCTACATATCTATACCAAAATAAAACATTTTTTGAAATATTACTTTCAAAGATTTTTCTTTCTAAACTGTCCATAAAAATGTTTGCCAAAATAGGTGATATAGGGTTTCCCATTGGTAAACCTTTATTTTGAATATATATATTATTGTCATAAGTGAAATAATTCTGATTAATACATACATCCAATAAATTAAGTATATCTGATAGTATTCCTAGATTAGTATTTTAATCTTCTTGTAATTGTCTTACAAGTATTAGACATTCTTTAGGAGGAATTTTAGTGAACATATTAGTAACGTCAAATGAAATAAGCTTAGACTTATCTTGTAATTTGAATGCTTTTAATTTTTTGATTAGTTCTATTGAATTTCTAATTGAGTATTTAGATGCATATCCATAACTATTAAGTGTATTGTTAAGCTTATTTGCCAATATATTATTAGGAGTATTAACATAAGAAACTACAGGTCTAATAGGTTTCGTTATTTTATGTAATTTAACGGTTCCATATAATTGTGGACAATGAGGATTCTTATTTATGATGGACCTCTTTTCGTAATCACTTAAAAGATAATTTGAATTATTAACAATATCCCTTACATTATTAGAAAACTTTTTTGGTGGGTCTGCTTTAAGAACTTTTACATCGCTAGATTCTATAAAGTTATATATTTTTGAATTATAATTTTCAGTTGTCAATATGACAGTTGTGTTCCCCTTACCAGATTTTGTAACTGTTAGGTTATTATCTTCTACTTTCGTTTTTATTGTATTTAAAACTATAATGTCATTTTTTGTTTAACGTTTAACTTTTGAAGGTTCAGTATTTTTGATTAAATTGGCAATTTATTTCTCATAAAGAAAATTGTTTGAATTAGATTTTGAAGCTATTTCTGACTCTGTAGCTATAATTTGTTTAATATTATTCGTAAATTTTGGTGGTATGCTGTATTTTAAACCTTTATTTAACAATTCTATTTCACTATCTGTAAAATTAGTGTTTGAAAGGTTTTCAAATCGTGGTGCAAAGTGTGTTGGTATGTAGGTACTTACAGTTTCATGATGTTTAGAGTATTGAATTCTATGCTGTGTGTGTTCAAGTTTATGTAGCTTTTGTTCTTGTTTCTTAAAATTCTTGAACTTCATCGTGCTGACACTCTCTCTTATTTTGTCATCTAAACAGTCAAATTCTACTGGATGTAGTTTGAACGTGAGTTCTGAATGTACAACTTTTATGTAGTTGTCTAAGGAGTCTCTTATTTTGATCCATTTTTTACATTCTTCTTTTAGCCATACTCGTTGAGCACATTTTATTGCTTTTTGTGCTTGCGGTGTTTTAGTATGACATTTTATATTCATATAATTTGGTATTACCTTTTTTCTTAGGCTTTCTTGGTTGAACCAAATGTTTTGTGATGTTTTGTAATGTTTTCTTAGTAACTTCTGGTACAGTCGGGTGAAATCTTCTCTCGAAGATTTTTTAATGAAATTAAATGTATCGACCCATACTTCGTGGAATCTACTCACATTTGTGTTTTAAATCAAACTCAATGTTTCTAGCTAATTCCACAATATAATGTAAAATGTTGAAAATTCTAAAAAATTGACAATTGTTTCGATAACTGAATATCATCGTCAGAATGACAGAAGTTACATTTCATTTTATGCCTACCTGATGTTTAGTAGTTATTTTTGGCTAGACCAAGAAGTAACCTAACTTGTGATTGGCTTAATATATGTTTATAGAAAAAAGAAGATGTGATATTACAAATATTGAAGCTTAGATATTATTAGCCCTATGGTGATATCCTGGATATCATTTTTCCAATTAAGATCAGTATAACTGTGCAATGATATAGAAAACCAGGAAAACTATATCTGCTGATCTTTACAATTATCACTTAAGAAGACAGTTTAATAGTGGATAACTCCCTAGATTTATTTGTTCATTGACGACTTCATATTGTGGGTTTCTTAAGTGTCTTCTACTTTCCAACTCCAGTTCTTGTTTCTTATCACAAATATGTAGTACTTCTAGTTCTGTGTTAGGTGTCAATGAATGATTGGTGTCAAGTAGATGTTTTGCCTAATGGGATTTATCTTGTTGTTTTAATCTGTATACTCGTAAGTGTTCACTGTATCGGATTTCAAAATTTCTAACGGTCTTTTCCAAATAGACAGCATTACATTCTGGACATTTGAGTTTATATAAACCTGATTTCTTTAATGGTGGTATTTTTGTTTTTACATTTAACAATTTTGTACTTACGTTACTTTCTGTTTTAAAAGAAATTGTTGTATTTGTTGCTAAAGATATTATCTTTGAAATATTATTAGAAATATTTTATAAGTTTTTATTTCTTCAGTTTGTTTAGGAAATATTAGTTGTAATGAAAAATATTTGAAAGTAATATTTCAAAATATGTTTTATTTTGGTGTAGATATGTAGATGACATATTAGCTTGTTTTATAGGTAGTGAACGACAATTAGATATATTTTTCAACCACATTAATAATCTACACCCAAAAATTAAATTAATATTAGAAGTTGAAGAAAATCACTCAATCAATTTTCTTGATTTGAAAATTCAAAGAGTTAATAATGTACTTGATTATTAAATTTACCGAAAACCAACACACACTGATGTGACAATTCCATATAGTTCCAATCACCCCATGTCACATAAACTAGCGGCATATAATTCAATGATACATAGAGCATTTTCAGTTCCTATGAACAAATGTAATTTTGATAGAGAGACAAATAGCAACAACCAACGGTTATCCTTTTCGTATGATAAATAAGGTAATTATTAAAAAAGAGGAAAAAGTGGCATTACAACTAATATTTCCTAAACAAACTGAAGAAATAAAAACTTATAAAACAATCACACTTTGCAGGAAATATTTCTAATAATATTTCAAAGATAGTATATTTAGCAACGAATACAACAATTTCTTTTAAAGCAGAAAGTAACTGTTAAATGTAAAAACAAAAATACCACCATTAAATAAATCAGGTATATATAAATTCAAATGTCCAGAATGTAATGCTGTCTATTTGGGTCAGACCCTTAGAAATTTTGAAATCCGATACAGTGAACCCTTACGAGCATACAGATTAAAACAACCAGATAAATCCCATTACGCAAAACATCTACTTGACACCAATCATTCATTGACACCTAACACAGAACTAGAAGTACTACATATTTGTGATAAGAAACTAATACTGGATTTCCTTGAAGAGTTGGAATTTAGAAGACACTTAAGAAACCCACAATATGAAGTCGTCAATGAACAGATAAATCTAGGGAGTTATCCACTATTAAATTGTCTTCTTAAGTGATAATTGTAAAGATCAGCAGATATAGTTTTCCTGGTTTTCTATATCATTGCACAGTTATACTGATCTTAATTGGAAAAATGATATCCAGGATATCACCATAGGGCTAATAATATCTAAGCATCAATATTTGTAATATCACATCTTCTTCTTTTTTTCTATTAACATATATTAAGTCAATCACAAGGTTTGGTCACTTCTTGGTCTAGCCAAAAATAACTACTAAACATCAGGTAGGCATCAAATAAAATGTAGCTTCTGTCATTCTGACGATGATATTCAGTTATCGAAACAATTGTCAATTTTTTAGAATTTTCAACATTTTTCATTATATTGTGGAATTAGCTAGAAACATTGAGTTTCATTTAAAACACAAATATGAGTAAATTCCACGAAGTAAGGGTCGATACAGTTAATTTCACTAATTTGTTATTGATATTTAAATAATTCCGTTAATTTTCCATGATTTAAATCGTTATTGAATTGAAATTAATTGTAGCTCCAAAACGATTCATTTTACAGTTCAAGTATTATACATTTTTGAAATCCAGTATCAGAGGCGCATCCAAATTTGACTAAATACAAAACTGAGGGACTGACCGTGGGGTCGAGGGGGTGAATGTTACAAAGAGTATAGGTACGTAACCAGACGCCTCCCTTCAAATAATTTTTGACCTATTTTTACATTTTTCCATAAAAGACACTTGTTTGAGATCATTCAAGATAGATAGTTTTCATTTAAATGAATGCACTGTATAAAGAGGATTTTCAGCAAACTTCGATATATAAAAGTTCACAACAGCATCGATAAATCATGAAAACCAAAACTGTTTAATTTCTACGTCGTTCCATACGTCTACACTTCGATATATGAAGGTTTTCATTCAAAACTTAGATATATACAGGTGATTTGACAGGCGTTAAAACCACCCAAATTTGTTATATTGATGTTTTACCACAATAAATTCGATATGTAGAGGTCAAATTAGCATTGTAGAGATACGAGATTTAAAAAACTTCGATACGTTAAGGAATTCGATATATTGAGGTTCGTTATATCGACGTTCAAATGTATATCGCGGCCCGGTATCTCTAGTAAAAGTAGAAGTGATATGTGTGAAAGTGATTTATTCTAAATGTTCTCGTGTATAACGTGAACACTGGATAGAAAATATAAATAATGCAGATGGTTAATAACACGCATACCATAATTGCTTGATACGTATATACATTAATGCCACAATCGTTTTGCTTACTAATAGTTATTCTAAAAACAAATAATTAATTAATTGCTCCATGTATTTTACTTTAGATGCCAGCTAGTTGAGTGTATCAGAATTTTCTTTTCAGTTGTTTATTTTACCGGTGCTGTTATAAAAGTAGTTTGCAGATTAATTATTTTTCCTAGCCTCTTTTACACTCAGGTACGAAACATTCGATCCACGCCTATTTTATAGAGAAGAAACATTTTTGGAGATATCACTTTTAGTTCGGGCTTAAATTTAAGGAGGAACATTAAATGTAAATAAGAAACACAGTTTATGCGAAAAAATTATGTATCTATAAAAACATATATTCGAAAATTTAAAAAATAAAAAGTACTCTGTTAAAAGGGGCCTCACGTTTTAGGAACCTGAAAACAGTTGGCACCCGTGATTTGCAACAAAATTTAGGTCATTTTGTACACAACAAATCTAAAAAACGCAGGGAAATTAAGTGTTGAAATTTTAACACAATATAACTTGGACCTTTGTCTTGGGGTATTTTGGTGAAGTTTTATATTGTTATAAAAAAGATATAATCCATTAAGTGATGGTGTGATTTTGACAGTTTTGACAATTTGTGGTCACCAATCTGGACACCAAAACCTGATCCCCAAAAGGAAGCCTAGAGAATTCGATTCTGAAAATATGAAATCTCAAATCATTGTATTTTTTGAGATTTGTTGTGCGCAAATTTTTGCAAACGAACATCTTTTTACTTTAGTTCAACCGCTCCACCGTCTTGATGCATGGCGCTGTATAGAACTCAATGACAGAAGACGACGGTCAATTCATAGACAAATATTATTATAACTTTCTTTATGGGTCAAATGCTGTTGTCATATGTTTTGTGTTCATAAAAATATCCCAAATTTATAGTTTAGTGTGTATTGTATTTGTAAGTGATTATAATTAAGTAATTTTCATGCTAAATAAGTAAATTTGTGCTTCGTAAATGTTATTTATATTTACTCCACAAGATTGTGTTTAGTGCTTCATGCTTCCTTGCAACAAAAATGCACTTTTTGCACCTATTACACAAATAACTACTTTTTAATGTTATTCTTATTTATTGTTGGTAAATACATCAAAGTGATTAAATATATTATGTGAGAATGATTTTAAGTTTTTGTTCTTTGGAATAAATATATCATGTTTATACCTGATAATAGTAATTGTGATTCCGCTTGTTGAATTTTATTGTTGTGTTTTTCTAGACAAATTTTGTTCTTCATGAGGTCAATTATTTCGCTTATTGTATTTGTTTGTAAATTCAGTTTTGATGCAGAGTGGAGGCATTTTGTTTCAAGTAGTGAATCATCACCTACAAGCCCTAAAATATTTTATCAATAAATGTATGTCATTTAAAATGCAAAAAGAATTTATAACACATGGTGATTATTTGTTATGTTAAATATATTTACCATCAGGAGTAGCACCTAGTAACCCGTGTTGAACATCTACCCACAATCCTGAATCAACCACCACAACATTTTGTACTTGTTCAAAAATGCTCTTAGCCACTTTTTCCTTAAGAGTTCCATACTCCATTACCTCCGTCATACAATAAGTCTTTTTAAGAACAGTTTTAACAAGAGAATGACAAGGTGTATTTGTTTTTCTCTTAACAACCTGTCCAAAGATTTTATAAGAAATTAGGATGGTTATCCACTTTTTAGCTCGCCTTAGCCTATGCACCATAGGTAATAGTAATTGTTGAATAAAATTAATGAATGAAGTAGGTAACATTATATTTTAAAAATCTTGGAACCATAAATATTTTAAAACTTTGTCTAGCCAATAGTCGAAATTTCCTTGCAAATTCTTTGATTATATAAGCATTTCAAAAAATCAAAGAAAATATGAAACCAAATTATTATTAAAGGATGACTTAGTAATAGTCTTAGTTGTTGATATTAAAAAAAATTGTAAAACAAAGGACGACTAAAAAGTTAATTTTGTCTACTTGTTGCACTGCGGGGGCTGTATCGAGTTATACAGATAGGTTTTCTTTTCTAAAAACCATTTTTTTGTGTTGTTCTTGCTGAAAAACGTAAAAACAACTCAAAAAAATCCAAAATTCCAACTTTTTTTGGGTAAACCTATACTTTTCTCGCATATTAGATGGGTTGGATGGAAAAGTAATAAAACCAATAATGTATTATACAAAAACAAAAAAAATATTTACCATTCAGGTGATCACACATATATGTGTATTTGACATGGAAAAAAGAGAATGAACCAACTATTTTTTAAACGATGAAATAAAACAATATAGTTTGTTTAAATCTTCATATATTTGAACTAATGTTCAATTTAAACTTGTTGACGCGTTTCACTAACACAGTAGCTTTGTCAAAACGAATGAAGGTAAAATATAAAAATGTCTTAATATATACAGTGCTAAATCTATTTACTAAGGTTAACAATGGTATTGAAAGAAATTACCTGGAAATTCATTCACTACAAACATTCCTAAGCTATCTTCTAGGTAAAGAGGTTCAATAAAGGAGACTGATTGATATCTATTTGGTCGTTAAGGAGATTACCTGAATATTTATTTTTGTTAATCTCTAGGGCTTCTAATAAATTTGAACTAAAGGATTTACCGACTACATGGAGAATTTCAAAATTTGGGTCGAAAACTATTTTTTTGTATAATTAAGGAAAATGTTTCAGTTCCAATCTCCCAAACACATATGATCAATCTTTGCAAACAAGGTAGAAGCAAACTTGTACATGTTGATTGTATGTTTGATTTTGTACTGTATATATCGATCTCCCCACAATATATACATTATTATTTGTCATTACCGATCTTTCGCTTTAAATGTTTTATTAGTTGTTATAGTTGCTTTGTAAGTTTTTTAAACGTTCGCTATTTTAAATTGAAATTCCTCACTGTACCTTACTTTCCTCTTTCTATTAAATATAAAGCATTGTATTACAAGTAAATATTTCTTTGTGTAGTAAATTTGGAAACTCTTTGTTTATATTATTTGTTTCTAGATAAAATTGAATATATTTACACATGTAGTTGAAAAAAGAGCCTACATGTCAAATAAAATTTGAAAGCAACCAACAGAAACTCTGAAACTGATACAAATATGATTAGATTGAGGCAAAGTTGTGACACGACGTTCTGTGTTTTCAGACTAAATGGCCTATTTTAAATCATGTACATTTGCAACTTTTCCGCAGTTTAATTTTCTTAGCATGAAACAAAATTTATAATCATGAAAACATTTTATTATGTTAATATAAATGGTACAAATTTTGAAAGGTAGAATGTTTTTAAAGTATGCATATTTTTCTTCCATTCTTAATTTCTAGCAATTCCCACAATTTTGTCACTTGGTATCCATATTATTAAATAGCACATGTCCTTTCATGCAATATGTAATGCACCTTGTATCAGGTGATAATAGTTATATTTTTCAATTATCACTATTATATATTCATCAAAATGAATTATGCAATTCTTGTCTTTTGAGAGCGGTTTTAATTTTTCTTCATTCAGATACTTCAAAGGTCACTTCACTTCAATTAAGCATTTTTCGCTTTTCGCTAACAAACCCATATTATCATTAAAATAGGGTTTCAAGAGAATGTTGAAAGATGGTTTGATGATACTAGAACAAACCATCAGTATTATTTATCTCATTTTTTCACATTAATCAAATACTCCAGTAAACATAACCTCAAACATAGCTTTTGAAATTAAAAAATACGGATTGCAGGATAATTTACAGTATCATCACTATAATTTTTGATATTGGGTCGATACGATTACGTACTTTTTAACAATTTATTCCTTTCAAAAACATTATGAAACTCTTAAATAATCAAAAATCTACACTCAAATGGAAATTATGTCAACAAATTTTGTTTGGATCCGTGTATATAATATTCTCTTATCTATGCAAAGGTGTACTGTGGTTTGGATGCAACATAAAAAACAGAGATAAGGTTTCTGTGCTCACAATATGTTGAAATATTTGAAATCAAAACATTCGAACAAAGATGCGTTTCTTTGAACCGTCAAGAGTGAAAAGGCGGAGAGAAAATATGTTGAATAAGTAAAAGCCGATTCAGTACTGCTATCGACATCTATCGTAAATATTTTGAACCAAATAATTACTAAATTAGTAACTAGTATTGTGTGGGTTTTTAGGTTAATAAACCTGTGAGGAGGCCCCTCTTAATGAATAGATCATCGCGTGCGGATGTTGCTCTTCTACCACAAACCCTTAGACATTTCTCGCAGGTTACATGACGAGTCAAATTTTTAGTACCGAGACTAATCTTCAGGGCGGCTCTGTAGGTCTCTTCTCTTCTTGAAGCAGATATTATAGGTTAAGGTTATGGTTCTGTCAAATTTGTTTTTGATCGTTCAAGTTCTGTGCATATTAATTTTTTGGAGAGAAGTTATTGAGATAATTTTCGTATTATTATTGTGTGAATAAACATTTTTTCGACAGTGGGTGTCCAACATGGTTAATCAAAATAAATGTTGCATTCCGCTTTGTGAAAATCCATCTGTAATAAGGCATACATTTCCTAATCCCAACTATGATATAAACCGATATAAAAAATGAATAAATGCATGTAAAAACTCCGTACGCTTTGAAATGGAGCCATGAAAGGTTTTAAAAGTCTAAAAGACTGCGCCATCAACATTTTGAGCCAAAATATCTCTCTGGTTGGTCTCACAAGTCGTTCCCACACTTAACGTACCCGGTAAGTATAAGCACTTCTTGAAAAGAATTGAAATAACTTCACTTTTTTTAGATACTTGTTCACCTGTTATTAACGAACTAGTGTGCAATATACCATCAGTATCCACAACAGTACATGAGATTTCAGAATGTACATCTAAAATTGTTGAAGGTAAGAAATATGTACCTACACTCGTTTTGTTCTGTTCTTCAAATTGAATTCCTACAATAAATTAATTATTTCACTACAATAATTATAGTAAAATAAACATGTATTTAATCATCAATTAAATTTTAAGACACTCATTTTCGTAGATAATATTCATCTATTATTGCCATAAACCAGAGCGGGGTTCCTAAACACAGTCTAACTCCAAAAAAAAGGATGCAGCCCTAAAAAAATTAAACAAAAGATACAACATGGAGAAGAGTAGGAAAAAATCATTCAAGCGTAGACTGTTTGAAGCTAAGAGTCACGATCTTGTAGGTAGTGTATATTGTCGCCCCGAAAAGGGGTATGCATCTTTTGTATCGTAACCTAGAACTAGGAATATTAAAAAATGCTTATGATTAAATGTTACTGATTAAATAACCTTTTTTCCCTTTCCAACCCCATATTTGCAGGACAACTGCTTCAAAAAACTGTTATAAAGAAACTATAGGCTAACTAATTTCAAATTTCAATTGCTTTATAAGTGCGCATCGTATTAAATGATGTAGACAATACAATATTTCAAAAAGAATCAAATTGTACTGTCAATATTTAAATTAATGTTATAAATGTAACTGTTTCTAAAAAATTTCACAATATAATGAAAGAATTATATAAATTCAACAATAAATTGACAATTGTTTCAATATTACTAAATATCTAAACAATTGTCAATTTTTATAATTTTTCATTATATTGTGGAAATTTTTAGAAACAGTTTCATTTATAACGTTAACATGACTAGATTCCACCCAGTAAATCTAGCATTTAAATTTCCCGGCACATATTAGTTCCTAGACTAATATTTAGATAGCGCTCGATTTTGTCTCCATTGGATAACATTGGCGAGAACCGTCTAAGGGTTCGTGGTCTGTGTCTTCTACGGCCTGATGCTGGCCTTCTATATAGTGTAGTTGCCGGTTTGACTGATCAAACTCGTCAGATTTTTATCATTTTTGTTCTGACTAAACTATTCGCATGTACTTTTGGATATTATGTGGTAAATAATTGGTATGGTATTCGGCAATCGAGAGCGCGAGCCAAATAGTTACACTCGCCATTTTGTTACGTCAAATTGGCTTATACACTTGAAATAGACGCCTCAACAACATACTAAAAAATGAAGCCGAACTAAATAATAAAAAGTTCATTGCTCCCACGCGGCCAATGTTATACCGGTGATTATGGGCTATTAGAGGACAACTGTAAAGAATTTTATCCTTAAGTAAATAATATAAATATGCAATGTTTTTTTACACATTGGGGGCGTTCTGCCACCCCTTTGCCCGGGGGAAGACACTCAACAACATTCACTCAAAAAATAAGCCTTAACTAAATCCTCACCAAAAAATGTCACTGGATCTTATACTAAAATTATAGTTTACATATCAGGTCATCAGGATGAGAGAAAATTAGACAATACTGATATTAAATATGACAAGCGACTCAAACAATATAATGTTATCTTTTATTAAGAGGAAGTTTTATGTTGATTTATTCATATCACATTCGTTTGGTGAGGCTTAAATAACATACTGAATAAAATGACAAATTATATAAACAAACATTTTATACACATAATCACGTAAATTAATGTTTTATATTCCGTATAATATTTGGATATATTTCTTTGTTTTGATAATTAAATACAACGTAGAAGCGTTTTGCTTCGTAAAATATTAATCATATAATATAAAATTCACAAAAAAAATAAACGGTTTTAAAAATTATAACTAACTTTTCCGCATCTGTGGCCCTGAACAATTCTATCATAAAATTGTTACTTGTATACACTTCGGGGGATGTATCGTGCTATCAAACCTAAATTTCTCCAAAAATAACCAAAAATTTAGTATATCTGGATTTATAGGACCCGCTGTACTCGCTCTAGTCAACAGAAAATTAATAGGGTACATCTGTGAGACACCTTGAACAAAATTGATCAATCGTATACTCTCTGGAGGCTGTATCGTGCTAACAAACTGAAAATTCTCCTAAAATGACAAAAATTTGGTACTTTAAGTACCATAGCACCCATTGTACTGGCTTTAGTGAGCTGAATATCAATAGGGTTCATCTTTGAGACGCTCTGAATAATATACAATCATAAAATTGGTCACTTGTATATACTCCGGAGGCTGTATCGTGCTAACAAACTGAAACTTCTCCAAAAATGACAAAAATATCTTACTTAAAGTACTGTAGCACCTGTTGTATTGGCTCTGGTGAGCTGAAAATCAATAGGGTTCATCAGTGAGATGTCATGAGTAATATTCAATCATAAAATTGGTGACTTGTTGAACTCCGGATGCTGTATCATGCTAACAAACTGAAATTTCTCAGAAAATTACAAAATGTCGTACTTCAAGTACCATAGCACCCGTTGTACTGGCTCTGGTGAGCTGAAAATCAATAGGGTTCATCTGGGACATGTCCTTAACAATATTCAATCATTATTATTATTACACTCCGGATGTTGTATCGTGCTAACAAGACATGTAAGGAAAAGTGGCCGACGACGACATACACACAGGATTTTTTTCTAAAAACCGTTTTTTCGTGTTGTTGTTGATGTAAAACGTAAAAATAACTCAAATTCTTTTTAAAAAATTCCAACTTTTTTTGAGGTAAACCAATACTTTTCTCGCATATAGATAGGTTGGGCAGAAAAGTAATACTAGTAATTAGGCCAGTAGCATTATCGAATCATGACGTTGTATACTGAAAACGTACATTCCACATAACAAGTGAGCATTAGTTTGCTTGCTTAACCCTAGATAACGGGACATTCGTAAAATTGACGATGGTCAATATTTGTCGTGATATTTCGTTTGTTTCCGGATACCGCAACGGGGCGAGACTCTCATCAGTACCTTCCTATTTAGTTGGTAGCTCGACTCCAGTGTATGAAACATCGCATTATTGTCAATTGAATCGCAGATTTTTGCCCTCGATTCGTCAACGTAGTCCCGTAATTACGTAGTTTAGATTCCGCGCGAGCTTTCTTTAGTCTCACATTGTGAACAGCAGTTTTGCTAACATTTTGGACACATGTTTGTCGTTTCAGCGGAATGGCTTCAAAACGGCCATTATCTCAGGCAGAATTAGAAGAAGAAATGCGAAAAATTATGGAGGGAGAAAACAGTGATGCAGATCCATTTGAGGATAGTGGAAGTGACTACTTCGGTAGACAATATGGACGACATCGGTCATGAAAACGCCGATGATCAGGTACAGCAGCCACAACTGGAAACATCTAAAAAACATCAATTTCTGGTTCAACCCAACACTGTAGGGTAAACTGTCCCACAGTGAACCAATTTTCATATATAGGGTCACTACTTTTTCTTTTTGATGAAAATACCTCAGAAAACATATCGAATGAACACTCCCTGTTTTGATACGTTATCTGTGTAATCATATGGGTACTCATTTGATTTTTCGATATAGTTTTGAATTTTTTTAAAAACTATGACATATGGTTCACTGTGTACGATTATGTGTATACAGTGAACCACCAGCCAGTACACAGTGAATCATAGTTCATAATTCAAATAAAACGAAGACGTTATTTCAAAAACTTTATTGATATCTCATGACTTAACATAAAAAATAAAATACAACATTCTTGATATACGTACTAGACGCAAGTATAAAAATTGGTTGATTTCTAATTTAAAAAAATCTTCAAAAATGTGGAAACAGAACTAAATATTTTGTTTTTAACCAAAACTAATAACAAACTCCTTAAAATATTATTTGGGAAACAATGAGACTAGTAAACCTATAGTCATTTCCATGTCTGAAAAATACAAAAAAGAGATGACATAAACACAGGAGACTAATAAAATTGGGGAACATTTCAATAGCTAGCGAATATCGAGACCGCAAAAGTCCATGTTGAAAGAGTAGAAGGAATTTTTGCACCTAGAGGTGGAGCCATGGTCTAATGGTTTTTGTAAAATAATTTTGACATCCGATTTTGAAACTGTAGATAAATCGGGTATGTCAGGAATGGAGAACACATATTGTGTTGGAGATTTTTTTCCGCAAGAAACTCACATCATATTCACCTTTTTGGACAGCTAAAATTTTAGCTAGGTAGTAAATTTTCTTTTTTTCCTTGGAACTCAACCAGAACAAATTCCCCTTCGACAGGATCTCTGGTAAGATTTCCTAACTGGTTTTTTGCAACAGGGATCGTATCTCCATCTGAATTTTCATCAAATTCATCTGTCACAGCTTCATCACTTGCCAAAATCATGGAAGTATCAGATTCAGATGTAGAACTATCCTGTAACACTTTCCTCACACCTTTTCCTTTCTTATTGGGACATAGGATTTTTGTGTACATTTGTCGCTTCTTTGCTTGTTTTTCTTTTTCAGTTTGCCCCTTTTTTGGCGTGTCCGTTGCTATCATACTCCTACCTTTTTTCCTATTCTTCCTTATATTTTTTCTTGGTTTTGCTTTGAAAGGTGGACGGAATTCTGTCGGATCTATGAATTTTTTGTGACCTGTTTGTTACGATTCATTTACTGATGAATCTTCTTGGGGGGCGATGTTTTCGTTTTCTGAACAATCAGGTCCCAGATCTATTGATATATTGTTGTCCGCTGCCACAGCAGTAGGATCAATTTCTTCAAGTTGTGGGCAATCAGGGACTGTGCTTGGTAAAAAGTCGATATCTGTAAAAATCGTTCTATCAAAAGGAACGATTCCGGTTGCTTTAAAGCTATTTACTATCGAGGTAGGTGTCATCGTTTTTAGATATACTTCACCAATGAAACCACTCATATCATAAATTGTTACTGGTTGGCCGGGATTTCTCATAATCCAGGAATCCATGCTAGCATTATAAAAGGTTCTGAAGGGCTTGAATAATCCAACATCGAGAGGTTGTGTTTTATGAGATGAATGGGGTGGCAAAGTGAGTATCGTAACCCCGTGTGATTTGGCCAGTTTCAAAGACTCTACTGACAGGTGCGATTCATGATTGTCGAATATTAAAAGCGATGGATTATCTATTGAAGAGGAACTACATTTTATGTTTCAAAACTTCAGGAAATAATTCCGAATTCATCCATCCGCTCGGTGCGGCCAAACCCAAAGTACCAGGGGGGTCGCCTTTGATCATGAAGTTCTTGAAGTTTTTTCGAGGAAAAAATATGACGGGTGGAAGTGAATATCCACCAGCACAAACAATAGCACATGTTGTGCATAACGTTCCTTTTTCGCCACTTGTAACTTTCGAGAGACATCTTATTCCTTTCGGTGCCAGCACTTTTGGAGGCTTTTGAACAGTGGTTGTCGCCGTTTCGTCTAAATTATAGACGCGTGTCCCATTAGCAAAATTGGGATGGCGTTTTAAAACATCTTCTAGATTTTGGAAATATTTGTCAATATTATGACCATTGAAACCTGTAGTTCGAGCCAAGCTACAACTTTCCGGTGCTCGGAGAGTCACATCTGGATGACGAACACGAAAAGATCGGAGCCATTCCAAGCCTGCCATTTTATTTTATTTTCCAGGATTCTGGAATGCGTATTTTATTGATGATTGCTGTCTCGTACGCTAACATGCGGTAATCTCTATTTGTTAAACCATAGAAGAGATATGCACAATTTTTGAGATATTTTTTCAATGCCTCTTCCTGCTCCGAATTGAAAATCTGATTAACGTTATAGTTAAGAACTAATCTGACATTCAGACCTTCTCTTACATTTTTTGTTTTTAAATAATATCTTCTCTAGGTTGCGTAAGGAAGTTCTTTACGTTTATCTGCTTTTCTTATTTTTTCCCCGCTGGTAATAAGTTTAACAGCTGCCCTCATGTTCTCTTCTGTGTGAGCCCCTATTTTACGAGGCAGTTTTCTGCGAGCCATGCTGTAAAAAAATTAAAACATTATTTACAATTTCTGGAGTAAAGTAGTACACAGTGAACCAATGATTCACTGTGTAAGCCTCGACTTGGTTCACTGTTGGACGTGAGGTACAAAATCGTTTGAAGGTAAGAAATGAGAACTAATCATTTGTTTAATCAGGCATTTGCTATCGATTAATATCCTACATTGATCATTCATCACAATGAAATCTTAATTTCACGATTACAAAGTGTAGTTATCTTACTGGAACAAAAATATGGAGGGAATTTTTTATTTTACGTACCTGGCTAAATCACTAAATTTGCTATACAACCTACTCAGTTGAATGTTCGAGCGGCACTGATCAGATGATGGGTAGTGCAGTGAGAGACGCTTCAAACACACCGATCGTTTTGTTTCTAATGTAGGCAACCGCGCATTGTACTTGACAGGTCCACTGTGGGATATGGCTCACTGTTGGACAGTCCACCCTACGTTTGAAAGGAAAGAATGGTCACAAATGGACAACTAAGCAGCCCAACAGAACTAGGAGGACTGCTTCAAGAAACCTCATCAATTTTGTGTCTGTTCCGAAAGGAGAAGCAAAGCAACATGTGGCACTGGCAAATAATTTTTTACATTTATTTTCTGACCCAATTCTTGATATGATATTACTTCACACAAATGAAGAAATATTAATGAAAAGGCAAAATTTCATTGGTAATAATAATGTGTCACCTATCACTAAAGAATAATTACAAGCCTTTTTGCAATTTTGATCCCCTCGGTTGCATTCCCTTTACAGAGCCTGCATGAATTTTGATAGATTTGTGTCTTTGCTGAACTGTTTGAGGTTTGAAGCAAGAGAAACAAGACAGGAAAGGAAAATGAATGATCCTTTTGTACATATTCGTGAGATATGGGAAATTTTCATTGAAACTTGCAGATCATCATATACACCCTCATCTTATCTGACCATTGACGAACAGCTCTTGGGATTTCGTGGACGATGCCCATTCCGCATGTACATACCGAATAAGCCAGCAAAGTATGTTATAAACATTATTTTGTTATGCGACTCCTCGACATGTTATATGGTAGATGCAAGTCCGTATATACGAAAAAACCCAATACAAATGGTTTGCCACTTTGACTATTTTGTAAAGGGGCTTACAAAATCCATCCATGGAAGTAATAGGAATGTTACCATAGACAATTGGTTTACATCAGTTAGTTTGGCTGATAAACTACTCCAAGATCCATATAAACTAATAATAATTGAAAAAATAAAAGGGAAATACCTCCAGAACTGCTGGCCACAAGGCAGCGAAATCCAAATACATCAATGTTCTGTTATAATCAAGAGAAGGTATTACTTTCGTACGTGCCTAGGAAGCAGAAAGTTGTACTGCTATTGTCTACAATGCATTAGTGATGAGGCTAAACAGCGATATTTGCATAACGTCGTTATCGGCGATCGCGATTTCTAAATAACGGCGATTTAAAAGCGTTATCGTAATCGCGACTTTTCGCACTAGGCCAAACGTTTTCATCATTTCGCGACTATGCTCTCGCGTGATTAATTTTGCTGATACATATTAATTTCACTTGCCTGCCTCCTATTGTACTAATCATAAACTGTAAAACTGGAGCTGCTGCCTAGTAAACTTATTTTTTTTTTATGAAAAAATAGAGTATAATACTTCTTTAAATACACTTTCTCTTTGTTAACTATATGGATTGGCACGAAGAAATAATAACATGTATTTCAATTAACGAATGTTTTTTTTTCAATCATAATATAAAATGAAATAAAAACAAAATATTAATAATACATTTTAAAAAAACAAAACAAAAATATAATATATTAATAGAAACAAAGAAATTTTTGGCATTTAAAAAACAGTGGGCACCTATAAAAGACATTTATTTGCTATACAGTAGAACCTCGATTATCCGGGCCTGCCGGCAAAGGTCCGGACCTTTGCCGGATAATCCAAAAACTTCTTTTTAAAAAATCAGTATTTTTGTTTTGTTTTTGGGCTTCGTAAATTCTATCCCTTATAATTTCCTTCATTTTTCTAAGTTGAAGTAGATGAATGTCATCAGTTTCAGGTTGTTCTTCAATGTAATGGATAAGTACATTTACTGCATCTCCTGCTTCTCTATGACTTGTTTTGATGATGACATTATTTCATCGTCATCACTACTTTTGTCAGAACTTTCTGCAGAGGTCTGGTTATTTAGATAATGTTCGTCAATAATATTCTGATACCCTTTTTCGTCGTGATCACATTCTATCCATTCCTGTATTTTTGCGTTATCTATTTCTTTCAAGCCTTTGATTTGTGAGGCTATAGATGCGATGTCTTCGATTGATAACTCATTTTCATCTTCAGTACAATCTTCTTAATCTGCTGTTAAGGTCATAATTTTATCAAATGCTCTTTTAATGTTAGTCTCTTTCGCTTCACTCCAAGCGCGAACTACAGCATAAATTGCTTCTTTCAAATTCAGACGTTTCCAAAATCCCATGAAGTCACATTCTCCCAACAATTGGAGCATAAGGCCTTTTCTATTAAGCCTCTTCATAGTCTCTATAACACCTTGGTCCATGGGCTGGGCAATAGATGTCACATTAGGACGAAAATATGCCACGAATATGTTCCCATCTGCTGATTTTAGTTACTCTACATCAGGATGCGATGGAGCATTATCCAGTAACAGTACAGCCTTGGGTGGAAGATTATTTTCTTGCAAATAAGTTTTAACTTATGGTATAAATTTTTCAAAAAACCACTTTTTAAAAATCACTCGTTTCATCCATGCAGCCTTTTGATTATAATAATCAACTGGCAGTGTTTTTACATTTTTAAAAGCCTAAGCTTATGGCTTCCTGATGCATTAGCACAGCATAACACTGTTAAACGGTCTTTGCTTACCTTGAAACCTAAATAAAAAAATAACTTTAAAAAAAAACAATCAGTACAGTACAAAAATAAAGCTAACCTGGTGCACTAGATTCTGAGCCTGCAGCAAGTGTTCTCTTCGGCATTGCTTTCCAATAAAGTCCAGTTTCGTCGCCATTATACACTTGCTCGGGTTTTAGGTCATGCTCCGTTATAAGATTTTCCAAATCATAGCAAAATTCAACCATAGCTACATCATCGGCACTTAATTTCTCCCCTTGAATAGCTAATTGTCGTATTCCATGACGTTTTTTAAATATGTATAGCCAACCGGAAGAAGCAGAGAAGTTTCCTTTCATTTTCAATTGCTCGTGAAACTTGTGTGCTTGCCTAGCACACATCGATCCTGATATTGGAACCCCTTCCGATCTTTTTTGTAAGAACCACTTGGTCATAGCATCATCAAGCTTAGGAAAAGTACATCCTTTTAGAGACTGCACTATCAGCTTTAGCTACAAAGCTCTGTAACTTGGCTTTATTCTTCACAATGTCGCGAACCGTTTGTTTTCCAATGTTAAATGTTTTAGCCAATAGAGCAACATCTTTCTTTTTTTCAAATTGTTTTAAAATTTCCATTTTTTGTTCTGAAGATAATACATTGCGTTTACGCTTTTCGTTAGCACCGGTACGCTGCATTTTGTGCGTGTTTAACGAGTCGGGTTGATACTGTTAATAGTTGACGAAAATAATAAGTAAACACATATGTAAATTCGGGATTACCCGAAACGAACGTCTGTACGAGACGAGCGTCTGCACGGTGCATTCAATGTTCACGCGCCAACCTCTGGCCAACAGACACGGATAATCCGCTCACGGATGACCAATTTAACATGCCCCACGGATAATCGGGGTTCTACTGTATTTATAATTTGCTTTTATTAATAATTACATTTGAGTTTTCCTGTTACTTAAGCGTGTTCTACGTTCATTCAGGACCTGACTAGATTTAGAAAACAACCTTTCACAAGGAGCTGAAGAAACTAGAGCACATAGTTTTTCTTGTGCAACTGCAGATAGATTTGAAAAATGAAATTTATTTCCTGCCACCACTTTAGAGGATCAGAATTTCGTGGGTGGGTGGCTTCATTGGCTGAGGGGCGTGAAGATAGAGTCGAGAATGCTTGGAATAAAATGCGTTGCATTTCGCTCTATTTCACTGAACGCGATGGAATGCTAGTAGCTGTGTTGCATGTTAGTTGACGCGATTTCGCACATTCTTAAAAAATCGCCTGTCAATCGCCGTTATTTGTGATTATAGTCAACTGTTACTATCAGCGATTTTTCAATAACGGCGATTAAATCACCGGTAGCGATATATCGCTCATCACTACAATGCATCAGGGAGCTGAAATTTCAGAAGAAACAGGAAAACCTGCGATTGTTCAGAATTACAATGAAACTAAAGATGGTGTCGACACATTCGACCAATTGTGCACCAACTTGGGCTACAGCAAAAAAACTGGAAGATGGCTCCTGTGTGTGCTATATAGTATGATAAATTCGACTAATAATTTGATACCAGTACATGATGGATATGAGTCGTCGCCTTGCCGAGCCATGGTTGATGAGAAGATTATCGACCCCAACTTTAAGGCAAAATATCCGCCAAGATATTGCTCTAATTTCAGGTACTCAAAATGATTCAAGAAATGCAATCCCTCAGAAAAAGAAGCGCAAAACGTGTTTCTACTGCCTCAGTCGAAAAAGACGGATGACAACAACTTATTGTGGACAATGTGGACCTCCGATTTGCGGGGAGCACCGCGGAAACATTTGCAAAAAATGCAGCGACGATTAATAGCAATTTGAATTTTTCATTTATATTTTGTTTTCTCATTTTCTAAGAAAGAGTGTGACGCGTTTTCTTCTCTAAGGCGAAGACGGTGCGCTACGCTGCGCGTGATTTATCGGTAGCGGCCTCTTGCCCTACCTCTTAACGCCTCGGAACGTCACTTCTGACACCTTGGAATCCTTACACTTTCTCGGGCGCCAGATTTTTAACGTGGTTGTCTCCACGGCCCCTCGATTCCACTCGTCGAGAGTTCCAGGTAGTCTCAGATGGAGGTACGGTAAATTCCAGGGGTCTATTGCTGTCAAAATCCGGTGGTTATTGCTAAATAAAACAAACGTTCTCGCTAGTCTTAAAGTAAAAGTTGTGCTCCTGGTCCACTCTACGGGAAGCTAAAATTCGTGCAGCCAAATAACTACTCTACTATGGGTAGGTGCTAATCTATAGTCGGTCAATAAAACACCAAGGTTCGGTTTATACTTTAATTCTATATTCTTTTTTCTTATATAGTCAACTATACTCGATAGTCGAAATTGTGTAAAGTGACGTCATCGGTTATCTACCGATTTAAAGTGAACTCCATGAGCGTATCATAGTTTAAGGGTGCGAATACTGAAATATCTGGAATTTCAATTTTTAACATTTGAAATAATAACTTATCACAAGTTGTTCATAAGTAAGTTAAAACAAAATAAAAAAATGTTTAAAAGTCAATTCCAACTTACTACTACTAAAACTAAAAAAAAGTTGTTTGTCAAGACCAAAATAAATTACCAATAAGTATAGGTATGTTGCGAGGTCACTTGTAAAATGTCTGACTAACTGGAAGCGGTATCACTCCCTGACGACTCCTCAGAATCATCGCTTTCTCCTCCTATATCGATAATGAGTGGTTCCGTCATTACTTCTACACGTATGTCTAAATCCCAAAACTTTATTTCTTCTTTTAATACGTGTTGAATACATTTACGCCAACTCTCAGCAGTAACGGTATGCTGCGCCTCGTCAAACAGTTTCTCAACGTCAGCCATTTTGAATGTACTGTTTTTTCTCGCAACATAATTTTTCACTTGGGCCCAAACCAGCTCGATGGGGTTTAACTCACAGTGGTAGGGAAGAAGTCTAACAACTGAGACGTTGAAATCTTTCGCCATTTCATCGACAACGTACTTAATATAACTGCTTTTATGTTTCCGTACGAGAGATAATAATTCAACTTTTAGCATTGCCTCGTTGTGCGGAATGCTTTTACTCTCTAACCAATCAATTATAACCCTCTTGCGGCTAGCTGAAGTAGGTATTTGCTCCAGTCGACGAGAGTGGTATGAAGCATTATCCATAACTATCACTGAACCAGGAGTTACCTTTGTTAAAATTGATCTAAACCATGTTTCAAACCGGTTACCATCCATCTCTTCATGGTAATCGACAGTTTTTTGGACTGAAAACTTAGTAATCCACCTTCTACAAATCCTTCCTCGCTGCCAATGTGAGTGATAATCAGTCGACGTCCTTTCCCAGAGGGAGCTTTTAAACCGGAAGAGAAACCCTCCATAAAGGCTTGTCGATTGCTTCGTATATTCATGTCTTGCCACACTTTTGACACAGTGTGGCCTTCATTTAACAATGTTTCGTCAAGATAATATATGTGCCGTCCTTCGTTACGAAACTGTCGTATCTGTTTTAAATAATTTCTCCTCCATTCCACAATGTCATTTCGTTCAATTAAGGCACTGTTTCTACTTCTTGTTTGGTAACGAAAATTCATTAATTTTAAAGTTCGTCTCAAAACTTTATCACTGATGTTTGGTAAAGTATCATCAGCTTCTATTACCTTGCTCAATTTAGCTACCGAGGGGATTTCATTCCTAAAATAAAAAGAATGTATTTCCCTACGTATAGCATTCCGTGTTTGGTCGTCCAAAACAATTTTCTTTCTTCCCCTACTTTCCGGTTTACAGTTTTCACCTCGTTCTCTTGTCAAAGATCCGTCCCGCGATTTCTTTAGAATATTGTATATAGTACTCTCAGAAACTTTAGTTAAATAACTGCACTTAATCACAGCGTCACTAACACCCAACTGTTTGTCCATGGCACGCAGTCCTTCGTACACATTTAATATGAGGACTTTTTCTTCCCGAATTAAATTGTTACGACGCCGTTTTTTATCGCCAACACCGCTACACTCCGCCATTATTGTCACTAAATATACCGATATAAATATTACAATAAATACCAATAATAACCGATTTATCACACAAAACCACAACACAAATACTGATGTTACGTTCATGAAGAGAATAAACACCTCACATAACTGTTTACTATCACTGTCTCATTCGCGTAGCTCGATCTATCTATCTCGTTCTCAAAGCCGGAACATTGAAGCGACTCTCCAACATTGTCAAATCGGCGAGTTTTTCACAACAAACTGCGTTCAAGAAATATACATAAACACTTTATTTCACATTTCAAGTAAACTAATTATTATTAGTCTGCTTGAAATTTGAAATAAATATATTAAATTGGTATTGACTTAATTACATTGCATCTTTTGTACCTGAAATATTGACACAATGGATTTGAAGTGTATTTATAAAATACAGCATTTCTCTCTAGAATACATATGGCAACTGCGCTTTAACCAAAGTGTTGATTAGATAGCTCTGACTCACTTTACACAATTTCGACTATCGAGTATAAGCCGTTATATACAGTAAATGTTACTAAGAAAAAGAAATTAATGCAGGTAATGGGAGGTAATATCCTAGTCTCCATAAAACAGATATATATACAATTTATAGGCGGTTAGTAGCGACGAAGCAGGCAGGACATAAGCGAGAGTGTGTCGTAAATACAAAATAGTGTATGCAAGAAAGAAACGGTAAAATCAAAGATAAAATCATCCGAATTCGGTGGTCTTTTCGTGCAATAGGTTTCACCAAAGCTTTTATAAATTAAACGGGTTGCATGTCAATTTAAGATACGTAACCAAACGGTTAGTTATTCTTGGTATACTCGGTAGGTGTAGTAAGCCTTTTTGAATAATGGGGGGTGAGTTACAAAATGGTTAGGGTTGTTGATTTAAAATATTAGGAAGCCCTAGCGGATATGTATGCCTGGCGCTACCTGATATTTCAATCGAAACCTCTCCACGGAAAAATTAAAGAGAATAACTAGAAACGACCGGGGTTGTGACTTATTAAATTATTGGGGTTGTTGATTTAAAATATTAGGAAGCCCTAGCGGATATGTATGCCTGGCGCTACCTGATATTTCAATCGAAACCTCTCCACGGAAAAATGAAAGAGAATAACTAGAAAAGACCGGGGGTGTGATGTATTAAATTATTGGGGTTGTTGATTTCAAATATTAGGAAGCCCTAGCGGATATGTATGCCTGGCGCTACCTGATATTTCAATCGAAACCTCTCCACGGAAAAATGAAAGAGAATAACTAGAAAAGACCGGACTCCGGTAATGCCAAGATGTTCCAACTTATTGTTAAAACACGAAAAATAAACACAATGAATACACTAGATTTGTGATTGAAAATACCACTTAATTTCGAACCGTTATAATTAAAAACCTCTTACCTTCAACAATAACCAAATTCTCGTGGTATTTATACACCAAAAGAGAACTCCAAAGAAATTATTAAATTTTTAAAAGAAACAAGAAAAGAAAAACCAAAAATACGGTTCGGCGGAACGGTATTTACGGTGACTGTCGTCTAATAGTCTACACAACTGACTACCCATAGAGAAATAAACATATTAAGAGAGTGTTCGTTCCCATATAAACAGCTGGCATCCCGTCGAACTCAGCGCACCCCTTGCGGGGAACAGAACTAATTCTTACAGGCGGGATATTTAAATTTGGTAGTTTGGATTATGGGTAGGTAAATTTTACAGTTTGTCTTAAAATTGTTTATTATATAATTATTTCATTCCAAAAAATTATATTTCATTTTTGTAATGAAATAATAGTAATAAACAATTTAGAGACAAATAATTTAGGTAATAAATAATAAAACAGCACACATTTAAAAATTTTATTAACCTGCACATAATATAAAAACAAATTAATAAAATATTTGTTTACTATACATAGGTCTGCTATTTATACATATTATAACATTGATAACTTTAAAATTCTTATTCTAATAGTTAACGATAATATTAAAGTACAAAAACATCTGATTAAATTATCAGTTACAATAATCAAAAAATTTAAATGTTCAATAATATCTCCTATTATTAAAACAATTATTCTAATATCACTTAACAGTTTCCACACAATTTTATTTTCAAAGTTATTTTTCCTACCACACACACTATAAAGGCATTTATACGTCTGTACATTCTTCAAAAAAATTCTGTTGCAGCCTCCGCCATCCCCATAGCTGCCCAGCTCTCACCTTTTTTTAACTTCACATTCATTTTCTTTAAATTAATTAAAAAGACAAAACATGTAAATCAGAGGAAACCTACAGTTGTATAAATACACAACATAAACATATACTTAGCGAAAACTAAAAATGTCACACTAGCTTGAATATTAAATAATGTTTTAAATTGGTAACACAAAACATGAAAAAACTATTATCTATATCATTAATTTACCATACAGTTACATATTATTATTAATCACAAAATTACATATTTCTACTCAAATTACAGCATTATACTTAAGAAAGTTTATCCAATATTACATCAAATATTTTAATAAAAAGCATTTAAAAAGTAGATTCTCCTTTACATGAAGACAGGAACAGGTCTGAAACAAAAAAAAATTAAACGCAGTACATTGTTACCAAAAAATAATAATTATTTTTGTTTGTTAGTCCTCTTACCATCATTATATTTTTTAATTAATAAGGGGACACAAACTTTTATGAGTTGAGAAAATACGTATGATTTATGTTCTCGACAAGTGAACCAATCAAAATTTATATGATTTTTTGCAAAGAGTTCGTTTGTCATTAGCCACATCCAAAATCAAGTGTTCTTTTAAAGCTATTTCATTAAATAAGAGAACACAATTTTTATCTATCTGCTTCATTTTGACAACCCTTTCTTTAAGCCTATCAAAAATTGCTTTATTAATTCCAGTTTCAAATGGCACTGATCTTAGAAGTGACTGTAAAGTAGATTTACTGGGCAAATCTATAAAAAGTTTTAAAAAATTATATGCTCGTGGTCCCTTCTTATAAATGGCTATGACCACGAAGGTTTATGTTTCTTAGAGTTAGCAGTACTACTTTTTAAAAACTCCATGCCTGCTGGATCTAATTTTGAATTAAAATTTTGAAATAACTTTGATTCTGACAATTTAACTGCTTTTTTAATTTTGTTATTACTACTGATAAGTGCCTTTTTTAATTTATAAATTCTATTTCTCTGATATTTATTAATGTAATACATTTTATTCTTCTTGGGAGATAAATTACTGACCCTAGTTTCGTTTATTTCACTTAAAATACTAGATTCCAAACATTGTTTTTTAGGCAAAGGTTCAAATTCAGTTTCTTTAAGACTATAATTATTGTTACGAAAAATAAACTTTCTTTTTACGGGCAATACTGTATTTTCAAAAGCTTGAGTTTTATTATTATTATCTTCAATTACTTTTGGTGGTGTATGATGGAAGGGTTGCAAAGGTAAAGCAAATTTATTAAGTCTTTTGCGTAATGAATTTGTAAGTGCCTCATCATCAAAATGATCTTCACACAACCTTCCATCTTTGGTTGTATAAGGAATTTCTAAAATGTTGTACCACTGTTCCCTTTGACTAATGTCAGATGGAAATTTGAAAAATGTTTTGTTCTTAAACTCCAAAGTGCGAAGCGGCCAAAAATATGTATTATCACAATTTTTTGCTATACAACTACGACGAATTTTACCTGGTGGTGACATTTTAAAGGTTCACTTAATTTTATTTACTTTATTAAAACTAAATCCTAAATAAATTAAAAAATACTCACTCTTGTATTGTCTTCTTTTTCGGAATTGTTATTTTTAACACTGTCACTTGCATTTGACAAACTGAAACCATATTCACACCAACCAATGTAAGATTGGTTTTGTATATTTTCATTTTTAATGTCGTAAAAGTTAATATACTAGGATATTTTATAATATTTATCCACATTAAAGGCGATGTTCTGAAATGTATTGAAATTTATGATATTTTGTTCTATTTTGTTTATGTAAAACAGTTCGCGACAGTAGAGACTCCATGCGCGGGGAACTTACGCAGAAACGTTGTGCCGCATACCGCCTATGCATCAAACTGTCTCTTATATTATTATTTGTCTATGTGACTACCTACACCCAACTCGACTCTTTCGCATATGCCTTATGGTGTGTCCACACTATGTAGATCAACTCTGTCGACCCGGTCGATCGATAAAATCGCTCGATACCTTCGACTGTGTCAACTCGTCTAAATTGCCTCAGTACATGTGGACGAGTCGACCGACAACCATCATAAATTTTTATATAGTGAGTGATTTTCATATATAATATGAGTGATGATGAAGATGCTGGAGCAGCGGCTTCTGCTGCAATTCTTATTGCCATCTTGGGAAGCCAAAAAGATCGTAATCGTCGCCCGCGGAGATTTTGGGTACGGCCTAGCCTCGTTCGAGGCAGAAAAAGGTATAGTACGGAGGAATTTATGCGAGATTTATTGATGGATGAGGTTGACGAATTAAATCTAGAATATAGATGTGACGCGGGCTTTAAAAACTTCTTTAGAATGAAAAGTTCCAATTTTGAAAATCTTTTGAAAATGATTGCGCCTAACATAATTAAAAAAGACACACCATTCAGAAAAGCAATTCCAGTGAACCATCGCCTTGCAGTAACGCTGCGCTTTTTGGCAACTGGCGATTCATACACTTCATTGAGCTACCTGTTGAAGATATCAAAACAAGCAATCTCCATCATTGTCCCAGAAGTTTGTGATGCCCTGGTAGAAGCACTTAAGGATTATGTCAAGGTAAGAAAGTTAACTACACATTCTAGTAAATGCAATACTTTATTTTCATATTTTGTTTATTCAATTTAAATTACAGCTTACAAAATTTGCTCATAGTATAAAATTGGAAAAAGTATGTAACATTTGAAAATATAAATGTGTAAATTGTTAAGTGCATGTAAAATTAAATACGTTTAATACAATTCTCGGATCTCGTTTTCGTAAAGTTCAGGTTGTCCTCCCAAGTTATTCGAAATATTGTCAGACCGAACAGATGATGGGGACTGAGAGGCAGAAAAGGATGAAGATGAATATTGTGAATTTAACGTAGGAGATTGTGTTAATGGGTAGGGCGATAACTGAGGTTCATATGTTTGTTGGGGATAATTTTGATTTGTAGATGGGAAGATATTGGGATATGTTTGTTGATGTGTGTTGGCATTGTACGAGTAACCTGCCATGCCCATCTCTGCCTCGAATAATGTTTTATTAATTATTTGTTGGGCTTGAAACCTTGCTTGAGGTGAAGTAATTTTCCTCAGTTTAATGGCTACCTGTTCTCCAAATGAATCATACTCATCTTTTTCTTTCTTCTTTGACTGAATAGATCTCAATAAGTTAACCGCTTCATTCATGACCGGTGCACTGCCAGCAGAAGTTGATCTTACTTTGCGCTTTTTAATTGGTGTTTTTGGGGAGGTAAATGCGTCTTCAGGCAGTGGTGTACTTGCACTTTCATTGTTGTCTTTCGAATTTGATGTCTGTGACTGTTCGACGCTTTCTTCATTATTTTCTTCATTATCATTTTCTTTCTGTTGTTCCTCAAATTCTGGCTCTTGTGATCCCTAGAAAACACAATTATACAAACACAATTCAATATTTTTTGACAATATTAATTTGAGTTGATGAAAAAAAAAACGAGTTATTATTGAATCTACTCAGACAGTTTTTGTTTCTTTACAGATGCCGCAAAATGCAGAGGAATGGGAAGGTGTTGCAAAATGTTTTAATGAGAAGTGGAACTTCCCAAACTGTGTGGGAGCCATTGATGGGAAACACATAAGCATTCAAGCGCCAGTCCATTCTGGCACAGAATTTTTCAATTACAAAGGGTTTTTTAGCATTATATTGCTTGCTGTAGTTGATGCAAATTATAATTTCATATACGCAAACGTTGGTTGCCAGGGAAGAATTTCAGATAGTGGCGTTTTCAATGCTACGTTTTTTAAAAAATGTTTAGAGGACAACGTGATGCACCTTCCCCTTCCACGCCCTTTACCCCAATCAAGCTTTACGATGCCATACGTCTTTGTAGGAGATGAAGCTTTTAAACTTACATGTAATGTTATGAAGCCATTCTCGGGATTGCATGATAAAAGAACAAAACAAAGAATATTCAACTACCGACTAAGTAGGTCTCGAAGAGTTTCCGAAAATGCATTTGGCATAATGTCTTCCAGTTTTCGAGTATTCAGAAAACCATTAATATTGAAACCAGAGAAAGCAACAAAAGTGACATTGGCTGCAGTTTATTTGCATAACTACTTGAGGAAAAGCGAATCGAGAAACGTTTACAGCTCAGTTGGGATGTTGGATAGGGAATCATCTGAGAGTGGAGAAGTATTTCCAGGCCTGTGGAGGCGTGATCCAGCCACTTGCCAGATAAGCAGGCTGCCTGCCATCCCAAGGAGAAGTTCTATTGAAGCTCAGAAAATTAGGGATAAGTTTGCAGACTACTTTGTTTCTCCGCAAGGGGAACTACACTTCCAGTATGATAAGTAGTTCGACATATTTTTGTAATTTTGATTAATAAATTAGTGATAAATGAAAATATAGATCTCAAATTAGCCTACCTCTGTATCCTGAGTGTTCCTGGGTTTGTTCCTATCTGCCAAGAACATCAAAGCTTTGTAGGCAAACCACTTGCTTGTATAGGCGTCATCAGCGCCAGTCCCGGTCTTCCTCGACTCGCTCTCTTTCTTTTTCTCCCTTGCAAATTGGCTTTGCAAATTTCTAATTTTCTTTTCCACCTCCACTTTTTCAATGCCAAATGACACCGCAATTTCCACCAAACCATCATGCCGTTTGTTTCTGTTTTTATAGTTAACATCACTTGAATCCCATAAGTAAGAACGATCACGGTATCACTCCAATTCATTTTCAATAAAAATGTAAGCACTTGAACAACAGTATAGCACTATTCTATTTTTTAAAACGGCAGTGACAAGATCGACACGTCCACACTGGTGCCTTCGACTCGACTGTCTTTGATCCGGACCGACCTGATTCGGGTTGCGTTCGACTCGACTCGACACCGCTCAACAATGTCTAGCGACACGTCCAGACTTGTTCGACATTGTCGATCGACTTTGTCGATCGGTGTCGATCGACATAGTGTGGACACACCTTTACACTTTCCACCTCCTCGATTAGTTCGACCTGCGCGCTACTCACTGTATCGTATGGCGGTGGCGAAACCAATATCTGAAACGTCGGCGGCCTCAGCCGGAATAAACATTTTACATGCAATAAATAATTTCCCCACGGGAACTAGACAGTAAAAATAAAAATATTATCGGAACTTAAAATAACTATATCTCTTATGTACAAAACTATTTCTACCCAGAAACTAGAGAGTAAATAATAATGTCCTTTTACACTTAAAATAGTTATAAATCTTATAGCTGAAATGTTTTGAACATATACTCGGCGACATAAACTATAAAGTAACTTTCATACAGAGGCCAAAATAGATAACGGACGATATATAATATAAAATAAATATATACTCGGTGACATAAAAACAAACTGAAAATCCACTCGGTAACACAAGGTAACTTTCAGTAACAAGAACCTCGTTACAAGAGTTTCTACCACTTTTCGTGAGTTTTTCTGGAAAGATTTTTCGTAAAATGCGGGTGTAAAATTTACGATACTCTCGTAATGACGTGTTTTGAAATAAGTCCCGTTATCTAGAGTTACGTAATGTACACTATGTTTTCTAGGACCACATAAACTTTTCGTTCTTACATATAGTGAAGTGACGAATTCGGATTATTCAAGGATAACTGATGTTCGTAATAGAGTTTATATGCTAATGATTTTTTTAAGAATTTCAAAAATAAAAAATTAAGAAGGTTATCTATTCTCATTATATTCTCAGAAAACGGAAAATCTGACAGTGTAAATACAACCATAAGATCGGCCATATAACAAAATCCATAACATTCCAAAATTATGCAAGTCGTCTCAATAATAATTGAGACGCTCCACCATTTTGTTGTTTACAATAATAAAACTAACATTTTTTTTCTGTTTTAGAGGAAATGAAACGAGATCTATAAATGGAATAAATAGAAACACATGGTTGCGTACAAGTTTAAGGAGATCTTCTCCAAGGTGAGAGTTTTATTTACGATAGTTACGATATTTCATTATACAGAGTTTTTGATTCTGATTCAATTATCATGCTGTTGTTATAAATAGTTTCCAAACCAATTGTGATGATTTCCACCTGTTCAATCACTTAATTATTAATTTATATTAACTGTATATTCACTGAAACTAATTTATATAAACACTTTATATTCACTTATTTACTTGTTTATCTCACGATGTCAAATTATCAACTAACTAACTCTTCCTGATCAGTCCCTTATATATTAAAGCCGTTTTTACTAGTAAATTCTGGGCTGCGGCTTACACAGTGACAAATAATTTTTCTGGCCTTTTCTAGATAACTCTGGCCACAAAAACAATGTTTACATAAGATAGTCGTGAACTCGTAAACAGTTTTTTATAACTGCGTATCCGCCATAATTTTAACTTTTATACCTGGCTTAGACAGAGTCGGTTTTAGGGACTATACCAGTGTGCTGTTTCGTAACATTATAAATAGTTTCCAAACCAATTGTGATGATTTCTACCAGTTCAATCAGTTTCAATTTTGTTGTGCGAATTCAGTTACAGATACTTTAAAATTAAATTCTTCATTCAATTTAATATTACTAATATTAGAAAATCCAGTGTCGTTTATTTTTGGAAATCCATTATAATAGCATACAACTATAAACAATAAGCGGATGGGTAATAAAAGAGTTATAACATTATTTTGTTGTGTACTAAATGCATGAATTCTTATCAATTCCTTCCTGTTTGTATTTGTTTTTTTTTTATGACCACCGACCGGGTATTATCCTGGTAAATGTAATCGAGTCGGAATTATCCTTATCCGACACCAGTGTAATGGGATCGGTAATCCTTCGGGTGGCCTTTTTCTCTGTTGGTAGTGACCGGAAGGCCCCCTACTGTATACTCCTATCCAAAGAACAAAAATCGTTGCAGCGTGCTGTCACCAGTGCCTCGCGGCACAAAATGTAGAACCAGGAATCTCCCTGCGGAATTACCTCGAGGGAGGGGTTGTTCCTGGCTCGAGCGATCAAGATCGTCGTGGGGCCCCTTGGGCTTATACAGTGTGCCAAGCCCGAGTTCGTAATGCAGGTCGAGTCGGCCCGTCCTATTTGGCTGGTACGGGGGTGGTGAGGGTTGAGGTTAAGGAAATAAACTGAAAGGTTAAATATGTACAAGCATATATTACAAAAAAAATATTAAGACCATATACGAACGTTTTGGCAATCGAATAAATATAATATGCGCGACTTTCTCCGGATTTTTGGATAGCCTACGTGATATAAACTAAATAAATAAAAAAATAACAAGCGGAATGTCTTTTTGGTACTTAACCTGTATAAGTATGGTACCCTATACACCTTTAGCGATAATTATGTTGGACATCCACCACAAAAATTGAGGCAATAAATAGAAATCAAACGAAACTTTATGAATCGGATCAAATACGATATCCTGTAAACCCTTTATCTATATTGCCAAAATTTCTGGGATTGGAAAGAAATAATTACGAATCTCGTGAAATTTAATCAACTGGTACAATATATAAAAAAAGGAAATCTATATCCCCTATTTTTTAATTCTAATTACGTTTCTCGAAGAGAGAGGAAAAAAAATACAGAATGCAATCTATATCAATAAAATTCAGAAGATTAATTATGATGTCTCCGGTATCTGGATGTCCGGTAATATGACTGAAAAGTTATCAGTTGAAACTTTAAGATAGGACTATGATCCTTTGTACAATATAATTGTCTGTGCGCTATTTCAAGTAATCAGATATATAGGGAGATGGTCCCTGACCATAAGATAAATACCTATAACTGTTTAGATTCTACCAGTAGATGAGGGGCGCCGATATATATGAAACACTAGATATGACCGAAAAAGAACTGTGGAGTCCCTTACCTTTTTTGGGATACCCGGTTAAGTCAAAGAAAATATAGTACAACAGATCAATACAAAATATAATAAAATAATTGTACGTTAAAAACTTACGTTTTAGAATGTCACAAACTGCACACTATTACTGTTGGGGGTGAAGGGACCGTCAGTACTTAGACTGGCCTCTTCGGGGGAGTGATACTTTCTCTGTCTTTGATTCCAATTTTTCCGTTATTTATTCTAAATTTTACCTTGTGTGAAGGTTAGTTTCCTATATCATTGTTTTTTAATTCGTAACGTACATAGTAAACAAAGCATGACATAATCGTCATCTGAAATGTTTTGTTAACCTTGCAATAACACATTTTTGTTTGTAATAATTTCTTTCGTTGAGGTCAACAGTTATTAGTTATTTTGAATTAAGAAAAAATTTGTCTATATAGGGCGTTCTTAAAATTTTCTATGTCATATCTCGTGTTTATTACATCACCGTGTATTATTATGTTTTCATTTGTGACAGATCTGATGTCTATGTTAGTTTCATTCACTACAGAGGTGCTTTCGATGGGGCGATTCTGAGCTTGCATCAAAGAATCGTTCGACAATTGAGGGACGGTTTTTCGCGTACCGAAATTACTTGGCAAAGGTGGTTGCGATTCCTCCATGTAGTCGCTAACTCGAAACTGCATCAGGGTAGAGTTGGAGTTTCCGCTAATTATTGTCTGTCGTCGACAGTCAACACGCTGGAGTTAGTGGTTTGTGATTCAGACGGTAGAGCTGGGTTTATTGGCTCAATTAATTAATATTGAGAGTATGCGAGTAATGTTTATTACCTTTCCTAATTAATTATACTATTATTTTGTTACTGTGGAGCATGTGCCCTGTGGTGTTACTTCGAACGCACTACCCCTGATACACATCTTTGTAACGCAATTCTCAGTGAAGTGTCTATGCATACGTTGATCTGTGGTGTATAATTGTTGAGTGTCGCAAAGCTATTGGTTAATGAACGTTTTGACATCTCGAGAGCATTCTGATTGGCTGGCTGGATCGAACTCGAAAAAAAATTGCTTTGCTTGTCGAATTCATTGTTCGTTGGGTATAGAGTGGTGTAAGCCGTTGAATTTTCCGTCACATTTTCGAATGAAATAATTGAGTATTTCGCCTTATATTAAGGGAGGACCGACTTGTGACATATATTTCCCGAGTATCGTTGGAGATTATAGACCCGTGGAAATACAAAATTTTTTTGAGATTATATAGTTCAGCGCCATAGGTGAATTTTTGTATGGTGTAATTCCAGTTCGGATATTGATTCTGCATACAAAAACCTCAAGGACCTTAACCTTAAAGAGGAATTATCATTTGAATAGGCCTTGATCACATCTAGTGTAATAACAGCCCTATATTAGAACTCAATCTGGCCAATTGGGTTCTTTTCTTCTCTTCTTCCTTTTCCTGTTTTTGGTAGAATAACTTATATGGGGGAATATTTGGATTTTTACCGTGGACTTGAAGAGTACAATATGGGTTTGTACAGCTAGCAACCATTGAAGACTGTGGATTTCACGCAAGTTTGAAACTTTGACTTGTTTAAGTAGAATCGAATTTTGCCTAAAATATTTGTTTATAATATCAGTCAGCGTGTTGTAGATAACTGATTTTTGTTGTTAGCGAAAGCCACATGTGGTAATCAGTTTATGATACTTATGTAGATCAAGTATTACAAATACTGTGATCGGCATATATTATTCGATTAAATATGTCTTACCATTTATACTTTGCATTGTGGATTGGTGATAACTACACCCATTGTAAGATTTTGTAAACGTTACTGTGGCTATTTAATTTTAATATTTTGAGTTACTCGAGTTGGTGGTAAGCGTATGCGCTCATATGATGTTATTGCGCCATGTTATCTTTTAATAATTACTTTCAAATTTCATAAACTACGTAAACGTTATTCTGTGCCATAGATACGTATGGTATACTGTATTGATGTAACCCTATAGTATAATCGGGACTCAAGTATATACGAGTAGTTTTCTCATTTTTATCGGGTAATTGAGTACTAGTTTTGAGAAGTTTTATTTGTATGTAGTACTAGCTTGTACATATTTATACTCAACAAATAATCCATGCAGTAACGTAGGATTTCAATTGGGGGAATTATAGAATTTTACTTAGAGGGTTATATAGGATTTTACTAGGGGCGTTTTATAGGATTTTACTTGGAAGGATATATAGGATTTTAATCGAGAGATTTATTGGATTTTAAAGTACCATTGGGTACTTGTGAGTACAGCCTGTCAATTACTCATTAGTAAAAATTGTGGTACTTAAGGATTGAGTTACTACTGGAGAGGGTTACATTGGCTATCAAGGTACGGGATACATTTGGCTTGGGGTATTTATATATATTTTTTTTGTATATCATTCAATCAGGTAGGGATTTCACATATCTATGACAAATTGTGGTTAGGGTTTATGGGTCTTTTAGGACATTTGGGGATTTATTGTGATTTATGATACACTTGTACGTACTAGTTGTACTAGCGGAATTTCTGTAAGATTGTCTCGACAAAACTAAGGCCTTTTATTAAACTTGGGTAAGTGACATCTGACTTTTATTTCTCCACCTATTTGGTAGTCTTAGGATGGAAAAACTTGTGTAGGTAGTTGTGGGGAGGCAAGATTGCCTGGCGCCCTTTACACTTTATTTAGTCTACGAACAACGGACCACCCGTCTCCGCAAGAGTTAGAGGCAACGCTTAAATGCGTACAATATGCACCGAGTTTTAAGTGGACGAATCTTAGATTGAATAACGGTAGGTGGCAGTATTACAAAATGTAAATATAGTGAAAAATTCAATATTGCAATGAAAGAAGGCATATTGGAATAATATAAATATATCACAGATGCATATATTTCATAATGAGTTTCTCTTTAGAAGATATCAATAGATCTGCGAAAAAACTTTTTTACGCAACATTAATAGACTCTTTTTATTCCGCTTTAAAAGAAAAGAAAGAATTGGTCTGCATACTTAGCATTAGAGAGATATTGCTTGGTAAAAAATGTGTTGCGGTAAATTACGCTTGCGGTATTTTGACGTTTATTAAATGCGTCTGTAACGCTAATAACGTTAGCGCTTCGTGTAATTTACGGTTACGTATCGTTGAGCGTTATTGTAAATACGGCACATAATCATCCAGCGCAGTTGACAGATTAAACAAATGTTGAATATTCTTTAACCTTCTCGGATATGCAACTCTTTTTAAAAGTATGCAAAGTCCAGTAACACCTAAAAGTACCAATAACATATGTAAAGGAGATAAAGCAACAGCTAACAGAATTACGAGTGGAAGTATAATTTGTTTAAATGATTCCAAGAGCCTCTGCCAGTTTATAACTACCTTCCCTTTCAATCCTAAAATTGTTTGGCACATCATATTCTTGCATATTATTCAAATAAAATTCAATAATAGGGCCTTGGGGATCTTCTATTTGGTTTTGCTCCAAGTATATTATGAAAAATCATATATACAACGTCATTTTCATTAGTTCCAGCTAATATAACCGCTTTAAGAAATTAATCCATACGTAATTACATTTAATGTTTTACTACTTCGTACATAATGCAGCGCTACGTTATTAAATAACTGTGATGGCAATAGCTCTTATTTCCAAATCTTCCAAATCAATTTTAGGTAGAGTGTTTTAAAATAGCGCAGCATAAATATCGCACCGTATGCGGTATTGCAATTGGCAATACATCTCTATTATCTGTAGGTCTAATTCTCCACGGTCTACCAAACTCGAGTACCGGAGTATTATTTCACTGAAACTATGTATTAAGTAAGTTTCATTGACTGGAAAGCATCGAGCTAACTTTCTTACCGTATGCTCCAGGGATTGTAGCCCAGTTGCATTACTCAAGCTAGCTTTGATTAGCAGTTAAAGGTTTTTAGTGCCATCTGTCTATTAGGTAGAAAAATAAAATAGGTTGTCAGGAAGCCTCAAAGTTGGCTCTCGTCTGAACATACATTTTTTGCAAGTACTAGTTTCACTTTTGTTATACTCCGTTTTTAAAAGGCATGGAGTAATAAATCACTCATTTTGGCCGGAACCATAGGCGTACCACATTTAGTCATTTAAAAAAAGTTAAGGCTTCTAAAATTATCTCATTTCCGAAAATAACCGTTTTGTAATATTATTTAAAATGAAATTTCAAATTATCAATAATATAATAAACTGTGGATTATATCACTGACATCAATTTTCCAGAAAATTTATTATTATGTATAAAAGGGCGTAGACGAGTCACTCCACTAAGCTCCAGGTTATAATCCTACATACAATAAATAATAAAATAAATGTTAATATTTTATTATTTATTGTATGTAGGACCAACCCCATTTGCCGATTATTTCACCAAATTAGCAGGTAATTGAAGAAACTTGACAAACAGGTAGCTCAAAAATGGTTTTATTATTGTGAAATATAGTCTTTTCAGTTCTAAGAAAATGCCCCCATAATACAATGTACTTACTAGAACTTTTCAACTATAAAAGTAGCGGAAAGGTTGAATATTTTCAATTTACAGTTCATCTGTTCTGGAGAAACTGCTGTGTTGATTGATTTCCCCATTATTACTGTTATTTGTTATTATTTTTTACCATTATTGTTAACTGGTGTTTATTTTTGTTCATCTATACAAGTTCTCTTCTCATCACACAAGACAAACACCTAACTACACCTTCCAACTATATAGTGTTCCAACCAAATTCGACCAGATATGGAGGATTTATCACCATCTAAGCGACCTAAAGTTGGCCCATTGTCGCTGAACGAAAAAAATCTGATATTAAATTGCTATTCCTCGTTGAAGAACGAAGAAATTAGAAGAAAAATCATGAATTTGACAGGAAGTGTTGATGAAACACTGCAACAATGATGGGTGTTTCAAAAACAACAATTTATAATTTAATGAAGGAGAAAAAAAATGGAAACATCACAGCCCCAGCAAAGTCCCCAGGCCGACCCAAACTTGAAATGGAGACGACTTGAAGAATGGAATAAGGCGTAAGGTGCATGCTTTTTTCTTTAGAAAAGAGATCCCAACTCTCTCCAAAATTATGGCTTCGGTTCAAGAAGATTCAGATTTTCCGAAAATGTCTCGAAGTACATTATGGAAAATTTTGAAGGAACTTGGATTTGAATATAAAAAAAATTATCGGAACGCAATGTTGATTGATAGAGACGGCATTGCCATTTGGAGGAGGAGTTATTTGCGCAATATTCGGAAAGCAAGACTAGATCAAAAACGAATTTATTATTTGGATGAGACTTGGTTGAATGAAGGTCATACTGTTTCAATGTTTTGGCAAGACACGAATGTCAAAAGTCGGAGGCAGGCAGCTCTTGAAGGGTGGTCAACAGGCCTCAATCCACGAGCAGGAAAAGGACGTCGACTCATCATTACTCATATCGGAAGTGCCGAAGGTTTTGTTAAAGGTGGATTGTTGTGCTTTGAGTCGAAGCAAACCGGAGATTATCATGAAGATATGGATGTAGACGTTTTCGAAGAATATTTCTCACAAATGTTAGATCTAATTCCAACGGGCTCAGTCATTGTTATGGATAACGCAAGTTATCACTCCAGGTTAATGGAGAAATTACCTTCAACTGCATGGGGTGAACAAGATATCCACGATTGGCTAACCTCGAAAAATATTGAATGCCCAAATAACCCGCTGAAAAATGAGCTCTTGCAACTAGCCAATTCACATAAACACAAATATAGTAGATACGTTGTAGATCAAATGGCATCAGCGCGTTGTATAACGGTGCTGAGGCTTTCTCCTTATCACTGTCAACTCAATCCCATAGAATTAATATGGGCCCAAGTGAAAGGGGAAGTTTCAAGAAAGAATACGACATTCAAAATGAATGACGTAAAAGTTTTATTCGAAGACGCGTTATGTAACGTATTCAAAGAAAACTGGAAGAAATGTGTTGAACACGTGATACAAGAAGAACTAAATATGTGGGAAATTGATCATATAAGTGAACACATGATTGAACCATTTATAATCAATGTTAATAATGGAAGCTTAACAGAATCGTCTGATTCTGATATATAGACTAGTTTTTGTGTTAGTTATTACTATTATTTGTTAGACTTTTTTTTATAAATATTACATTAATTCGTACTTTATTCCTGCATTTTTCTTTTTTCCTCTCCTATTGTAAACGGTATATTAGTAGTAAAGTTGATACCTACTGCAAAAAAATTTGCTATTTTTTATATAATATTTTATATTTATTGTTTATTCATAGGAACACAAAAAAATGTGTTTTTATTGAATCGACATTGTGAACTCTTTTGAATAGTTTTCGTAATTATAATTTCATAGTGCCTTCATATTCATATACCAAGTTTGTTTTGTCCTGATTACACGCCTCTGAGGATTAAATTGTTTATTTGTTCATTCAAATACAATAGAGCGACCCTTTCAATACAATAGGCGACCCAACCGAATACAGAGTTACGGGGTGTCTACCTGAAATTCGTAACAAATGAGAAATTTTAGTACAAAATTAGATTTACTTCGGAGATATTTTATTATACACCCTGTATCGGTTTTGCATGCCTAATGAGCTTTTATTACTCCATGCCTTTTAAAAACGGACTATAGATGGATTTTGAATACCTATATTTAGATCAATATTCTTCTGGCTGTGGTCCATCTGTATACCATCTTTATTGGTATTAACTCATGTTGGTGGATAGACCATATCAAATGGTTTGTCAATGTCTAATTGCTTTGGCATTGAATTTGCTAGCTTGTTCAAAGTCTCCAGTGGAGTGGATCTGACTAAATACAGCTTTAATGCATGTGCCTAAATTAAAAGGAACAATTAAATAGTACCTATATACAAACAGTTGACTCTTCTGGGCTAAAAAGACGTTCCCGTCATATCTTTCAATATTTTACCTAGAATGGGGAAGATAGATCAAACACTTTATGCTGTTCTGGGCTCAAGAGGTACAACTTCAAAAACATTTCGATATATCTAATGGATGTTCCGAATAACTTACATTATTTTTGTTTTTGAAAGTATTCTACATTCCCTTATTAAATCCAAAATTTGGAATAAGCATCTAAAAGTATATCGTAATGCAGTTTCTTTGAAAGATACAGCATTTTGGGATTGACAAACGTCTTCAATGTATTTCCAAAGGAAGGAAGGTCAATTACAATATAGAGTAATAAGTGATTTTGAAAGAGCTCCTTCATGTTGTGTCTAGTGGAAGATTTTACTAACTGATTCTAATATATTGTTATATCCTCTACATTCTACAAGATTGAAGTGAAGTAATGACCTTGTAAAAAGTCCTAGGAGATCTTTTTAAATTCAACTACATACAAAGAGATAAATAATACTTTGTACAATATTTTTTTGCTTCGGAGGAATTTTAAAAATACAGTTTTGCTTATAATTATAAATGATTTTTTCTAAATTTTATGATAATTCTATGTATTTTTTTAGTCACCAGGAAAATCTTGCCAATAGGAGATGTGGTTCATTTCGGCAGTAAGTATAGAATTTTTATATATAGTTTCAACTTTAATTTATGGAAAATTATCATATCAACTATAAACCAATGTAGGGTGTATCCCATTTTGGGCACTTTTGCGGAGCGTCTCCCTTATCTCTAAAGATAAAGGATTGTGATTTTCGCGATATTTTGCTACAATTTTATGAAATTAAAAATGGCGCATGCAGAATTTTGATAGCCTTTTGGGTTTTTGAGATATAGGGTGGAATTGAAAAGTATCACTTTTCAGGCACCCCTCGTATCTCAGTTATCTTTAAACTTATGGAAGAAGTTGAAACTTGTTCTGATAGAATTTTTTTCGTAGAATCCAGTGACGTTTTGTTTTTTAATTTTGAAGCAAACATAAGTTTTTTTTAAATGGAACACACTTTATATTATTTTCTATACCGTCAAACGGGGTTATTTCGACCATGTGGGGAAAAGTCGATCAAGCACGCCACTGTGATGAAAATAGCGCGTAAAATGAAGCGCTTGCGTTTTCAACCCGCCAACAGCTGTCCACTGGTTCAGTGAGAGAGTAGACGTGATCGAGTGTAGAGTGAGTAGTGATACATAAGGTAAGTATGTGTAGGTTAATGTGTTTATAAAGGGTTGAAAATTGGCTAAAATTCAAACATGCGAAAACGATTGATTCCACAGCTAAAAGTAAGCACGGAGGAAAATAATTCGTGAATATACGGGAAAACATAGTTATTCGTGAATGCGAATAAGCAAAAATAACACTGTAATTTAATTTTTTCAACGCTCCACTGGAGATTTTAGAAAAAAAATTCATTGTTGTGGGTAATTTCGATCACTTTCATTTTTAAAAATATGTTTTTACCTTTTAATTATTTACTAAGTCATATTTCGAGTTATGTTTATTTGTGTGGGGAAATCACGTATGAAGAACAACCTGTACAGTGTTGCCAAGCATATAGCGTTTTCCTGTTCGGTCAGAGAATCATTTTATATGTCCATATTAATTCTGTTTTTCCGTTTCAGATGCCTCGTCACTACCAGAAGAAGTTGGGGCCTCGGGGAAAAGGAATTATGTTGACAGTTTTCTTCAAAGGCGAGTGGCGGCGGTAAAACAAAAAAAATGACTATTAGGGCTGCCGCTGAGCAATTTGTCGTTCCTTACGCGACTTTGAATGATCATTATCACGGAAGACATCAGCTCTAGATGCGCAGGAAGAAAAAATGTTGGCTGAAGGCCTCCAAATTTGCACTAATTGGGGATTTCCCTTAAAGCCTATCGATATCAAACATATCGTTAAGCATTATTTGACGAAGAGAGGAGTGACAGAACCAAGGTTCAGAGATAACTTACCTGGAACAGACTGGTTTAATGGTTTTATGGGGCGAAATCCCAATCTTACCATAAAACTGACAGAAAATACAAAACGGGTTCGAGCAGCGTTGAGCTACGAGTTAGTGGAAGATTATTTCAAAAATTTAAGAGATGTCATCAAGAATATTCCACCTTCTAATATTGTGAATTATGATGAAACAAATTTTGTAGATGACCCAGGCGCTGTGAAAGTCGTCCTAAAAAAAGCACCAAACATGCACATAGAGCCATAGATAGCACTAAAACTAGCACCACTGTCATGTTTGCGATAGCAGCAGACGGCACAATGCTTCCACCATATATTGTTTACAAGGCAAAACATTCATATGTGGGATGGTCAGAAGGGGCCAGACACAATCGCACTCTCAGCGGTTGGTTTGATTCCACCATATTTGAAAACTAATTCTATTCTATTGTTTTGCCTCATTTCAAAAAGATAGATGGAGTTAAAGTTCTAGTTGGAGATAATTTGAGTAGCCACGTCACTGTGAGTGTAATACAGGAAAGCGAAAATAATAATATCAGGTTTATCCTCCTCCCACTGAACTCAACACATCTGCTACAACCTTTGGATGTAGCTTACTTTCGACCTCTTAAGGCGGCATGGAAAAGGGTTCTAGAAACATGGAAGTTAAGAAATATAGGAGTGTTACCCAAAACTGTTTTTCCAAAGATTCTAAATGAGGCTGTGGAGTCTGTTGGTCTCATATCTCAAGCTAACTCTATTGCAAGGTTCAAAGCATGTGGCATCGTTCCATTCAATCCGGACGCTGCTCTGAAGAAAATTACTCGTAAAACAATTGAGAATACCCATGAAACATCATGGACAGGTGCTATAGTAGATCATCTTGAACAACTTCGGACAGCCCCAGCGAAGACTGTGAAACGAGGAAAAAACTCAATGTATCTGCAGGAAAGAGCATAGGAACATCGGATCTGTTGATGACTGAATCCAAACGCACATCACAAAATATCAAAACCAGAAGAAAGAGACGGGATGCAAGTGAAAGCGAATCAGAAGAAGAACATGGACAAACTGAAAATATGAATATAAGTGAGACTGAGTCAGAAAAAGAGTCGGATTTAGAGGTTGTAGAATCAGAGAAGTCATTCACAGAAGAATATGAAATAGGAGAACCCTCTACCTTAAACGAAACATTAGCATAAATGCAAAATTCTGAAGTTTTTATCGTGAGCGACTTCGTATTGGTGAAATTTAAAACCAACAGACGGGACAGACATCTTATTGCCAGGATTGAAGCTATTTCAGACGAAGAACTAACTGTTAATGCAATGCGCAAAAAAAGATGTTTTTTTTGTGTATCCGCAAATTCCAGACCTCTCAATAATAACGTTAGAGCCGATTGAGGGAAAAGTCAACCTGAAAGGGGAAAACGCGGAAGGCACACCTTTCATTTACAAGGAGAAGTTTCTGTCCAGTTATTTTCAAGTTTTTTTGTACAGCTGAGATTTTTATATTTTTTGTTGTTTGAATCTATTCAAGTTTAGACTGAACTCGTAATATTATGTTCCTATATGTTTTCTTTTTATTTATATAGTTTTTGTGAAGTTTTTTTACGTTTATCAACCCAGAGCTGTGAAATAAGGCTGAATAAATAAGAATTTTCCTATTTTTTGTTGAATGTATCGACCTCAAATAAAACAAGAAATGAATTCGATGTTTTTTTATCAATATTTGTTGATCGACTTTACCTTTTGAGAAGGTAAAGTCAATTTTTCGATGCTTTTGAATAGGTGATCGACTTTACCCAAAATGCGGGGAAATGTCTATCACTCTTTAGGACAAAATAAAAATTAAATGGTAAAACTCAAAAAAATTGTAATGGTTTCATCAAATGGCTCAATGTTCAAGGTATCTTCATTTTCAATTTTATTTGAATAAATTGAATCGTTCAGGTGCTATGCTAAAAATACCTTGATTTTTGATCGAAATTACCCCGTTTGACGGTACTCATTAGGCATGAAGTAGGCTTTCCAAAAATATGTAATTGCATTCAATTAATTTTTAAAAACAAGCTTAGAATTTAACATTTACTAAAAATATCTTTTGGGTCGCAGTTAATAGGTAGGCTAATATGGAAATATCTAATTCACAATATAAAATATTTAATTTATTTTACAATAGCGGTATACAAAAATAATGAAAAGTATGATATGGTTTGTTTTATACGATCTAATGAAAATCCGCAAGAAGCGTCGGAATTATATTTATAGAGGTAACATATTTTGAGCGCTATGTTTACGATAATATCTTAGGGGTTCTTTATTTGTTCATATTAGATATCCATAAAGAAGGCAACCCTTCCCAGGCATATTTGCCCGCCTCAAATCAAATTTAGTAGAATATGGACCATTTATCCAGCCCCGTCCTAATGCATATGCCAAACATGATAGAGAGAGAAAAGTAATAAACGTATTGGGTTATGTAGAAGCGACACCCTCATCTTCTTGCACGCAAATAGAGGAAGCAACTGCTCAGTGAATTTTGCGGAAATATAAGTATCATCCCTATAAATTCTAAATAGTTGAACATTTACACCTTGGCGATGCCGAGCGCCGAATGCTATTTTGCCAATGGTATTTACAACAGATCTGTACTGATGAATCTTTTGAAGACTTGTTATCTGGTCTGATGAATGTTATTTTTCAAGTGCGGGAATTTTTAATCACCATAATACGGCACATTGGTCTGCCGAAAATCGATATTTAATTTTTGAGAGGGCACAACTGGTGTCGTGACTATTATCCCCGAATGCTGGATACAGCCCAAAAGAAACTAATATGGACTCAGTACATGTCGAGGTTAAAGTTACAAACGTTTGTTGTAATAAATAAAATACCAATATATGTTAACAAGAAATATTTTGAATATTAATTATAAACATAATTGTAACCTTGAGGAAGTATTTACTATAAAAGAGAAATATTGTAAACAACCGATATCAATATCAATGTTATATCCTGTTTATCTACAACTAGTGCACGTTATGAGTAGACGTCGAACTTGAACATTTTCTTAAATTATAGGTCACGTCTATTTACATAAGTGTTATTTAGCGTTTAAATAGAATCCCAGTGCTTCCAGTTTTCAAAATTAAATTTTATTTAAATCCTCTAGTTTGTATAGTTTATGAAGTAATATGGACTTTTAAATGAGATCGGTGTGTTAGACCGAAGTCACCACTAGTGTACTACGACAACACGTCACTGGCGAAAAGTTAAGTAGACACTGATGTTGGATGCAAAAAAACCATGCTGAAGCAAAGCAGTAGCTTGATAAGTCTTATTCGGACTAATTTCATCGACGATAAAGGTAGATTTACATTCAATTGCGCGCCTGCTTAAGTTTGAAATTTCCCTCTTTGAATGATGACGTCTCCATTGAAAACTTCACTTTTGCTTAAGCTTTAGCGGGCTTGTTCTTCCGCTTGACAAATGCAAGCAGAGTCAATTTCATTTAAAATTTTAAGATTATGTTATGAGTGTTTTGAAATATACGACATATATGTATTGAGATAATGATATAAAATGGAATTAACAATAATCTTCTACACCTTTCAGCGACTATTCTTTTGATAATTGTTTAAAATAAATAGGGTACAAAATATTCCTAAATATGTTACATATATCGTAGAAGGATGTATGCGAAAAGCACATCTACGATTGGGATATAAATCACCAGTTGCTAAAAATCTAAGTGTAACTGCTGGCTTTATGGCTTCTATTGAGGAGGTTTTCTGCATTTGTGATGCACATAGGGATAATCATAATAATAAACAGGTAGTAAAGTTGAATAATAAGGAAGGGTGACTTATTTTAATCTCTGCTAGTAAATTATTAAATAATCCTTGAGATTCCCTCTTAAATAAATGTCTCGTATTCAAAACCTTTTTTAGCGAATTTTCTTCTTCAGACAATTTTTGGACTGTTTTTTACCAAATATTGCTATATATATTGCTAGAGAACATAATATCAAACTTTTAATCATAATCTCATCCATTATTTTTTTATTTCTATAGGTAAATAATTCACGGCAAATCAAATAACATATTCAAAAATTTAGAACCAATGTAAATGGTCATTATGTCAAATGATAATTAAGCAAAATATTAAGCACGCTCGTAATTGAATGTAAATGTACCCTAACGGTTAACGGGTGGTATAATAACACATATGACGCTCAAGTCGCCGGAATTCGGCAGTTGTTTCAGAAAGCATAAAAAAAGTCGTGTGGCACTCGGAGACTGCCGCGGTAAAGCTATTGCATAGAGTTTTACACTTTGACATTCACAATTTCCTTTTTTTTTAGCATTAGAAGTTTCACTTTCACAGTCCTCGTATCAGCATAAAATAATCAAAACTTATTGGACAGTCCTTGTATAAGTATAAAAAATCAAAATTTATTGGACAGTCCTCGTATCAGCATAATATAATCAAAACTTATTGGACAGTCCTCGTATAATCATAAAAGTATCAAAATTTATTGTGCAGTCCTCGTATAAGTATAAAACAATCAAAACGTATTCGACAATCCTCGTATAAGCATAAAATAATCAAAACTTATTGGACAGTCCTCGTATAGTCATAAAAGTATCAAAATTTATTGGGCAGTCCTCGTCTAAGTATAAAAGAATTAAAATTTATTGACAGTCATCGTATAAGCATAAAATAATCAAAACTTATTGGACAGTCCTCGTATAGTCATAAAAGTATCAAAATTTATTGAGCAGTCCTCGTATAAGTATAAAAGAATTAAAATTTATTGGCAGTCCTCGTATCATCATAAAATAATCAAAAATTATTGGACAGTCCTCGTACAAATATATAGGTATTAAAACTTATTGGACAGTCCTCGTATCAGCATAAAATAATCATAAAAGTATTGAAATTTATTGGGCATTCCTCGTATAAGTATAAAAGAATCAAAATTTATTGACAGTCCTCGTATAAGCATAAAATAATCAAAACTTATTGGACAGTCCTCGTATAGTCATAAAAGTATCAAAATTTATTGAGCAGTCCTCGTATAAGTATAAAAGAATTAAAATTTATTGGCAGTCCTCGTATCATCATAAAATAATCAAAAATTATTGGACAGTCCTCGTATCATCATAAAATAATCAAGACTTATTGGACATTCTTCGTATAGTCATAAAAGTATTAAAATTTATTGGGCAGTCCTCGTATAAGTATAATAGAATCAAAATTTATTGGACAGTCCTCGTATCATCATAAAATAATCAAGACTTATTGGACATTCTTCGTATAGTCATAAAAGTATCAACATTTATTCGGCAGTCCTCGTATAAGTATAAAAGAATTAAAATTTATTGGACAGTCCTCGTGTAACTATAAAACAATCAAAATGTGTTGGACAGTCCTCGTATCATCATAAAATAATCAAAATTTATTGGACAGTCCTTGTATAGTCATAAAAGTATCAACATTTATTGGGCAGTCCTCGTATAAGTATAAAAAAATTAAAATATATTGGACAGTCCTCGTATCATCATAAAAAATCAAAATTTATTGGACAGTCCTCGTATCGTGTCAGGTTATTTTCGTTACGGAATTTCTGGATTCGGTCTCCACGCTCAAGGCCCGCGATAGAAGCTAATGCAATAGCTTAAAAGTCCGAGATATTTTTTGACTATTCTTAAATTTAAATTGCATGAGATATCAGAGTAGTTGAAAATAGCAAATGGCGCTGAATTCACTATATTGCACGAACATTTGTCAATGAAAAAGTTGAATTTTTAGAGAGTACTACAGTAGATGAAATAATTAATCTTTTAACTGTAATCATAATTATTAATTTCATTGTTTTATTTTAGCAATGGGCGACGTCAACAACTAAGCTCAAATGCATTAGCCAGGTAATGAAATTTTAAAATTCCTTAACATAACACACTCCAGCATTCAGTTTCCTTTTCAGGATTATCTAATGCTATAATTAACACTGATTATATATTTTTGATAAAATTAGCTAATAGAAATTACGAATTGATCATAACTAATGCCTATAGATAAGCGATTATAACGTGGTTTAATCACGTCGGTTTTTCGGTGAGTCCAACAATGTGTGTTGCGATAGTAACCAACTTTTGAAGTTTCTCAAAAGAAGTCAGAAAATCGCTACGAAATGGCTTCAAGTTTAGAAATAAGCGAAGAAATTGGATATTTAGCGCCTCTGAACACGTTGAAAACGAAGAAATGCGTTTGGAAGCAGCTTTCGACATTCGGTGAAAAGAGAAAATATAAATTTTTTGAAGAGACTTAGCAAGTATTCTTAAATACTGGGCTTTCAATATGAAGCGAGCTAATGGAACCGATTATAAGGAGGAAGTTGTGAAAACGATTTGGAACATTTCCGTGAAGCTTCTGCTGAAAAAAGTATTTTCGATATTTCAATCGGAAAATAGACTCATTTAAAGACGTAGTTTTTGAGGATGCCAGAAACGCACGCACGGCCAAAAGAAGAGAGCTACAAACGTTTCCAGAGAAATGGAATCCAGTTTTGCAGCTCTAACAACTGAAGTGATCAGCAGGATTGTGGAAAACTATGATGAAAACTCACCGGATGGCTTACAAATAAAGTTTTATCAAATGTCTGTCGTCGATCTCGCGTGGCGTGGCAACGAAGTAACCTAATGTCTAGTAGAATTTTTCAAGAACGAAGTCGACATTTATGTTGAATTTAATACAACACCATATTCTCCAAAACTGCACAGGGCGGAGAAAAACCTACAAAGAATGTCAAGACAAGTGTCAAGTGCGTCTACTACAGAAGAACAAAAGAACACCGAATCGATTGTTCTTAACTCCAAATCCGGATTGGAAGACAGGAATTTGGTACAAAAATTGTCCAATAGGTATTAAGCAACTCAGTAAATGGGCACGTCTAAACGTGTTGAGTATTTGTGATTGATATCAAGCAGGTAAAAATTACCAATAATACCAATTGCCCCTCTGTTGTATCAGATTATTAAGTTGTCACACCTTAGTGTGGCAATCTTTGCATTGAATTTTGCTTGCACTAAGCGTGCATACTCTTTTCATCATATGTTCACCTGAAAACGCAGCTTCTTTGTTGTATCTCACTTCCATGCCTTTTTCAACATTAGCTCTTTTCTCTGCTTCCATTTTCAATTTGTTTTTGACATATTCCAACTTTAATTTATCTTCTAAGTTTTCTAAAACGGTTACTACAGTGTCATATGATTTTGGAAGTGCGAGCAACAATGTACAGACAGAATCAAAAAAAGCGAAGTTCTGAAGAATTGTAGCAGGTTGAAGGGAACAACCCGCTCAGTTAACAAGAATTAACCGATCTGAAGTGAGACACCACAATTATAAGACTGTTTTGGTTCCATGTTGTTTTGGTTGTTTTTATATATATATTGGTCAGTAATTGTTCATATTTATTACACGCACTTCGGATGAAACAAGTACAAGTAAGCTAGTGCCTGAGAATATCCAAAAGAAGGGAAATACAAGTACGCAGACATCCAAACCGGAATCATCTGGAAGAAATAGATTACGCTCCGGTTACAACAAATAAAATCTGAACATTTTAGTTTACTGGAAGTTTTTGCTGTTGCTTTTATAGTTTATAAGTATTTTGTTTTTCAGCCTTGATCTTAATTGAAAAATTGATAACACACTCTTTGTCTTTAGTTTGTGGTTTATTTATTCATTTGTTAATCTATTTGTTTGTGATTTACTTTTAGTCTTTAGTCGTGGTGTAGGATATGAATCAATACATTAGGGAATTTCGGGAAATAATTGTTGATACAAAATTAATACCGTCAGCCGATCTTCTAAATGCCTCTCTTGAACAAAATATAACAAACAATTCATTTTCAATCTACCATATGAACATAAGAAGTATCTATAAGAATTTTAACCAGCTAGAAGTATACCTTTCACAAATTACACAATCCTTTAGTTGTCTGATTCTAACAGAAACATGGGAAATAAAAAATAAAAACTTATTTGTTTTGGATGTTTATGATGTCATACAGGCAGAAGATAGGAATAATCAAAATGATGGCATTCTAATATATGTTGAATGATCTGACATTTTCTCATAAATCAATTAAAATAGGGTCAACAACCGTATGTAGTATTAGAGATAGAAAAAAAAACAATAAAATTCTTGCAATATATAGATCTCCATCAATGAGTAAAATTGAGTTTTTAGAAAACTTTCAGAGTCTATTAGACTCTAAATACTTTACTAGATATGATCAGGCGTTTATTTTAGGAGATGTTAATCTCGATATATTAGAGAATAGGGTCGATACCGATCGCTACCTCAACCTAATGTCTGAAAACGGTTTCATTTCGTTAATTAATAAGCCAACACGAGTGACTAGCACTTCATCAACCTGTATCAACCATATTTTTTTTAAGAATAAATCTGGGTTGGTTGACGATGATTCCTCTTATTCAGCAGTCTTACAAACAAATATAACTGATCATTTCCCTATAATTGCAATCTCAAAGGACATTAGACATAAAAATAAAATTAGTACTACGACTTGCTATGAAAAGTTTAATAACACAAAATTTATTGAGATATTGAATGAATTATCGTGGGATCACTTAGATACTTCGGTTGGTCCAGATAAATTCTATACAAAATTTAAAAATGCGATTAGTGAATCCACTGTTAAAGTATCTTTCAAAAGTGTTAAAAAATAAACGGTTTTAAAGATTAAAACTAACTTTTCCGCATCTGTGGCCCTAAACAATATTCTATCATAAAATTGTTACTTGTATACACTTCGGGGGATGTATCGTGCTAACAAACCGAAATTTCTCCAAAAATAACCAAAAATTTAGTATATCTAGTTTTATAGTACTCACTCTAGTCAACTGAAAATCAATAGGGTACATCTGTGAGACACCTTGAACAATACTTATTCATAAAGTTGACCAATCGTATACTCTCTGGAGGCTATATCGTGCTAACAAACTGAAAATTCTCCAAAAATGACAAAAATTTGGTACTTCAAGTACCACAGCACCCGTTGTACTGGCTTTAGTGAGCTCAATATCAATAGGGTTCATCTTTAAGACGCTCTGAATAATATCCAATCATAAAATTCATCACTTGTATATACTCCGGAGGCTGTATCGTGCTAACAAACTAAAACTTCTCCAAAAATGACAAAAATATCGTACTTAAAGTACTGTAGCACCGGTTGTATTGGCTCTGGTGATCTGAAAATCAATAGGGTTCATCAGTGAGATGCCCTGAATAATATTCAATCATAAAATTGGTGACTTCTTGAACTCCGGAGGCTGTATCGTGCTAACAAACTGAAATTTCTCGAAAAACGACAAAATGTCGTACTTCAAGTACCATAGCACCCGTTGTACTGGCTCTGGTGAGCTGAAAATCAATAGAGTTCATCTGTGAAATGTCCTTAACAATATTCCATCATAAAATTGGTGACTTATTGCACTCCGGAAGCTGTATCGTGCTAACAAGACTTGCAAGGAAAAGTGGCCGACGACGACGACATACACACAGGATTTTTTTTCTAAAAACCGTTTTTTCGTGTTGTTGTTGATGGATAACGTAAAAATTCAAATTTCCAACTTTTTTTGTGTGTAAACCAATACTTTTCTCGCATATTGATAGGTTGGCGGAAAAGTAAAACCTTGGATAACATTGGGACTAGTGCAGTCAATAAAGAAACGATTGTATAAAGGATATATGAAAGAACCATTAAATATAAAGAAAAAAATAGAGTACACTACGTACAGAAATTGCTTAAATAAATTATTGGAAACAACAAAATCCAACTATTTTAGACTTGAAATGATAAAATCAGGTAACTCATCAAAGAAAATGTGGAATGTGATTAATAGATTTAGTAACAACTTTAAGGAGCAAAATCATTCAATAAAGAAATTAATCCTGGAAAACAATACTGAAATCACTGATAAATATGAAATATCAAACACAATAAATTCTTATTTTGCCAATATTGGAAGAAACCTGAGTAAAAATTATATGCAAATTGGGGAACGTCAGCAAATGTACACTGTCGATCAATCTTTATTTTTAACACCAGTAACACCTGCAGAAGTATATGCATTGTGTTTATCTTTGATTTGAAAGACAATAAAGCTCCAGGTCCTGACAATATAAAAAATGAGTATGTTAAATGCGCTGATTAAACCGGTATATAAAAGTGGAAAAAAGACTGAAATGGCGAATTATAGACCTATATCGCTAACCTCAGTTTTTGAAAAACTTCTTGAGAAGTTAATTAAGGGACGGTTGGTCTCATATTTAGATAAATTTAATGTAATATCTGAGTCACAATTTGGATTTCGAGAAAACAGGAGCGCTCAAGATGCTATTGCGAAGTTGGTATCACGTATCTATAACGCAGTTGATAGTAAAAAAACTGTTTGGGTGTATTTATTGATCTAGCAAAGGCCTTTGACACACTAAGTCATGATATTTTGCTGCAAAAACTTGAACACTTGGGAATTAGAGGTGTGGCTCTGGATTTGTTCAAAAATTTTCTTTACAACAGAAAACAACGTGTTAGGCTGGATGGTGTCATAAGCTCAGAAGAGACGGCCACGTGTGGAGTTCCACAGGGTACCGTTCTTGGTCCAATTTTGTTTGTAATCTATATCAACCCATTACTACAAATGACTACCACGGGGGAATGCATTTCGTTTGCCGATGACACTATCTTGTTGTATATGGCCGATTCTTGGAGTCAAGTCAAAGAAATAGCAGAAGGGGACCTAAAAAATATTACAAGTTGGTTTAGGACAAATTTACTTACTGTTAATGTAACTAAAACTAAAGTCCTATCTTTTATCTCGTACAAGCAGGCAGTACCAAACCGTTCTATAGAAATTGAAAATAAAAGTGTACAGTTGGTATCTTCAGTAAAGTACTTGGGTATATTTTTGGATTCTCATTTAAAATGGGATGTTCATGTGGATAATTTGAAAAATAAAATTAGAACCTTGTGTCGCCAAATACTATCGTTGAACAAATTAAAATCAGTGTACTACGCATTGGTTGAACCTCTATTAATGTATGGTATAATAGGTTGGGGAGGTATTAGGAAAATTAAAATGCAATCTGTAGAGGTAGCTCCAAAAACAATCCTTAAAATTATGTACTTTAAAAAAAGAACTTACTCTACTGAACGTTTATACAATGACCTTCAAATTATGGATATTAGACAGCTGTATGCAAAAACAATTACAATTTATTTGTTTAAAAACAAGCATTATTTTCAAAACATATTACATCCTTACCAAACAAGGGCAATTTATTCGGATAATTTGACGATTCCTAGACCTCAGAAAGAAATTGGAAAAAGAAGCTTCGCTTACCTTGCACCTCACATATATAATAAAATTCCTGAAAATATTCGATGCATAAGAAATAGAATCAGATTAAAAAAAGAAATAAATAGATGGATACTTGCATGTGGTAGAGGCTTCTTTCATAAAATAATTGAACCTGATCTTGTGATCTAATCTTGTTCCTGAAGTATGTGTTCCATGTCATATGCTAAAGTTTAGTGCTATTTGTGTTATTTTTATAATTGTCTCTTTTTTTGTTAATGAAATTGTACTTGCCTCCTAATTACGTATTTGTTCCACTTGTATACATACGTGTGTAAGAATGAAAATGTAACAATAGACAAGTTTCACTCTGAACCTATTTGGTAATCATTTTTATTTTGCATAATACTTCATAGATATTTTGTATAAACATATTTGGCAAAATAAAGTTATTATTATTATTAATCTTTCATTTCTACACCCGAGGACTTTAATTGACACTATCAAATTTTATAAAAAAAATCTTCTATTTTTTCATCCTCTGACATCTTTAGAGACATAAGTTTTCTTTTTATCCCTTCTTGTTTCTTCTTCAGAATTACCAGTCTGTGCCAGCCTTGTCTCAATACAGTCTTCTACCCCTTTTTCCGTTAATAGAACCAGAACAAGTTTCAAAATTCCTCCCAGTTAAGGCTTCAACTATGTTCGCGTAGCTCTTACTCGGTGTAGAGGACATTTTCCATCAATTATTGTTCACCACGTGTTTAACCTCACACTTTATTTTTGATTGTACTTAACCTGTTGTATCAGATTATTAAGTAAAGTGGTGGTTTGTAAATAAAGCTTTCTTGATGTCTAACTTATATTTATTCTTGTAATTCTACACGAGAAAAGGAAAGGTAAAGCGACAGTATAGTCTTTTATTGACATCATACTTCACACACACAAAAATACAGTTCATTCCTTACATATAAGTTTGCATTGCTGCCAACCACTTCATACAAAATGTTATCAAAACATAACATCCTACGCTGTAAGCAATTTAACAAAATCTGGAGCCAACTTATAAGAAGTTATTCAAATTACCGGTAATTCTTCAACTGAGTCTCTTATGCTATACCTGAAGCTAAGCAATGAACGTCATCTTAACATCGTTAAAAAAATGATAGAAAAAACGTTTCTGTGCACTACCAATATCAAGCTCATCAATGAATAACAGTGTTTCACATATTACTTATAATAATTGTACTTTCAATATTAATACAAAATAAATGATTTATTATTATCAGTCCATTCGTTATATAATTGTAACGAATACCACTCGAGCAATTGAAAATATTCGATTGTTATTTTTATAAGTATTCGACATGATCCTTAAAAAGATTATGTATCGTTACTCGTAAAATAATCGATTATTTTCGAAACGCTTGTGATAATTGGTGCGTTCTTTTTGACTGAGATCTCAGATCACTTCAGTTAAGGTGATCTGAGATAAAGTGATGTGTGTTTTATACTTTATATAGGTTTAATAATTAAATTAAACAATCCTGACTAACAATTAACTTTATTAATTCTAAGTCTCAAGTGACAATCAGTTGTCGGCATTACAACCACTATTGCCAACCGTTATTACCAAATATCACTATACAACATCTTCCTCCTTAAGTAAGTTAATTGACACATAGTTAATACAATACAAAATCCTCAAACTTAGATGGTTTTTTGCAGACCCGCTTTTCGAGCGACTCTTGTTCAGGGCTCTGAACAACAGGCTCGTCACACTTATTTTTTAATTCTAAGTTATCATCAGCTAAAGTAGAATACAGTTTTTCTGTTTCATTACTATCACTATTACTACAATGACCTGTGCTATTAGGACTATTTTGAATTTGTTTATTAGTTATCGAAGGTTTTAAATGTAAGGTATTTCTTCTTAAAATATTATTATTTTCATTAGACACATAATAAGATCTGGGTGTTTCAGCTTCTGCAATTATTTTGCCTGGTACCCATACCTTGTCTTTGATAACAACATTTTGACCTGGACAAAAATCAACATTTCTATTAACTGCTGACTTATCAAACTGAGCTTTATACTTTAGCTGTGATTGTAAAAGTTTGTCCTTTACATTTGTTTGAATTTTAGGCTTCAATTTGCACAAAGAGGATGGAAGCTTTGTACGTAATAACCTACTCATTAATAGTTCACTTGGACTAGCGTTTAAACTAGGAATTGGTGTGCTACGATATTCTAATAATGATATGCTTAAATCTTTTCCCTCCTCCTTGTGTTTTTTAATCATTTGTTTAGCAATGTGAACAGCTTTTTCTGCAAGTCATTGCTTCGAGCATAATGGGGACTAGAAGTTATTATTTGGAAATTCCACTTCAATGCAAAATCTTTGAATTCCACTGACCCAAAAGGCATATTATCAGAATATATAATTTTAGGAATCCCATGATATGAAAATATATTTTTTAATTTAGATATTATTTCTTTAGCAGTTTTATACTTTAATTCAATTACTTCAATCCACTTAGAAAAACTGTCAATAACAACAAGATAATCTATACTCTGATATGTTAAAATATCTGTAGCAATGATTTCAAAAGGTAATTCAGGTACCTTGTGTAATAACAGTTTTTCTTTTTTGTTTGATGCACTAAATTTTTCACAGATTTTACAACATGCAACCATATTATCAATATCTTTGTACATGCCAGGCCAATAAAGTATGTTTTTAGCTCGTAGTTTTGTTTTAGTCATCCCCATGTGTCCTTCATGTAACAGTTTCAGCATAGTTGATCTTAAAGATTGAGGTATAACTATTCTATTATTATAATAAATTATACCTTCATCTACAATAATTTCATTTTTAATTGTGTAAAACTTTTTCAAGTAACCTGTGAGTTTTTTCTGTTTTGGCCAACCTTTGATATGATATTCAGCGACTTTACTTAATAATGTGTCTGTTTCACTAGCTTTCCTTAGATCATAGAGTTCATTTAAATTATTATTATAACGATTAATACAATGTACTTGACCATTTATTAAACTTTCACTCTCACTATTTTCTTTAATAAAGTTCCTGGACAATAAATCTGCTATATATTGTGATTTTCCTGGTAAATACCGCAATTCAATGTCATATATTAATAATTTTAGTCTCATTTTTTGAAGACGTTGGGAAGGTATAAGTGAAATATCTTTATTCATTATAGAAATAAGTGGTTTATGATCATTAAAAGCAACAACTTTTCTACCATATATTAAGTAATGAAACTTACGACACGCAAATATTAAACTCAACATTTCTTTTTCAATTTGCGAATATGCTGTTTCTGTGTTTGACATACTCCTTGAAGCAAACGAAACAGGTCTTTTGTTTTGAATTAGGCAGCAGCCTAATCCGTCTTTTGATGCATCCGAGTAAATTTCTATATGTTTATTAACATCAAATTGATTTAATACCGGTGGCTTTGCAACTATTTCTTTAAGTTTGTTTAATGACTCCCTGTGTTTACTGGACCAAAACCATGCTGAATCTTTTTTAAGTAATTCTCTTAATGGACTACAAATTGTGGACATATTAGGTATATATTGTCTCAAATAGTTAAACATTCCTAACAATGACTGAAGCTCTTTTTTATTTTTAGGTTCTTTTAGGTTTAAAATTGATTTTGTGTGTTCTTCTGAGGGTATTACACCATTTTTATTGAATTTATGACCCAAAACTCTATATTGGCCTGTTTGTACTGTAATTTTCTAAGATTAAATTTTATATTTATCTTTTTAGCTAAACTTACAACTTTTTTTAATAACATATCATGTAATTCCTCATTTTCAGTAGCGATGAGTAAGTCATCAAAACATATTACAATATTGTTAACATCAATTTTACCAAAGTATTTTTGAACCATATTAATGAATGCTTCGGGAGCACAAGACAATCCAAAAGGTAGCCTATTGAATTTATAAAACCCAAATGGTGTACTGAAGGTACAGAGATCTGATGATTCTTTATCAAGCTTAATTTGCCAAAACCCTTGTTTCAGGTCTAACAAGGTATAAAATTTGTTATTCAACAATTTTGGGCGAATGTCTTCAAACCGTGGTATCAAACAATAATCTCTTACAATTACTTTATTCAACTCATTGGGGTCCAGACAAATCCTTAATGATCCGTCTGGTTTCTCCACTAATACAACATTACTAGACCATTTCTTAGGCTCTGAAACTTTTGAAACTATACCGTTTTCAATCATTTTGTTTAACTCTTTTTCAAATTTATTCAAAAGTACTTGGGGTAGCCTTCTAGGCGGCCTTATTACTCCCTCTGCATTCACCTTGGTTTTTATTGTATAATATTCAGGAAATGCGCCTAACCCTTCAAATATCTCATTATTATTTTTTATAAATTCATTTTTGCTATTTATTTTTAATGTGTCTATTTTACTATTTGTTATTTTCACAAGAAGATTAAATTTTTTACATACCTGTAGTCCTAAAATAGGCATTACATTTTTATTTACTACAGCAAACTCTACATCACCTATACTATTATTTATTTTACAACTTAGTTTTATGTTACCTAGGGGCTTGATTTTTTCTCCTCCAAAGGCTTCTAACAGCCCTCTGGACTCTCTTAACAGCTGATCATTACCAACAATTTTCTTAAAAGTTTTGAACGGAAGGACATTGACTTGTGCACCAGTATCCAGCTTAAAATTAATTTTATGATTATTTATCTCTACATCCTGGGTCCAAATATCTTCTCTGCTGTGAGTGCAAACAGTATTTACTGTGTCGTTTAATGAATGAACTTGGAAGAGTTCAGTAATATCTTCAATGCTATCTTCTTCTTCAACATTAATTTCTTGTACATTTTTATTATTGTACATTTGATTTTTGGTACTTCTACAGCCCACTGCAAAATGATTAGCTTTTTTGCAGTTCTTACAATATTTACCATAAGCAGGGCATTCTCTGGGCCCATGTTTATAATTGCACTTTTTGCAATGATATTTTAGTTTCTCATTTCTGTCATCTTTTAATTCATCTATATGATTTTCAACATGAAGACTTTTTACTTGTTTTTTACTTATTTCTGCGGCTTGACAGGTTTTAATTGCATCATTTAATTGTAAGTCTGCCATTCTCAATAATCTCTCTTGCAGCTCTCTGGAGTTTACGCCTAAAACTATTTTGTCTCGAAGCATTTCATCTTCTTGTTCTTTGAATTCACATGTTTTTACTAAGGTTTTTATGTCTCTTAAGAACACTGCGAAGTCTTCATTTTCTTTCTGAATTCGTTGATGAAATATGAATCTCTCAAATATTACATTTCTTCTCGGATTTACATAATCATCAAAAGCTTTTATTATTATTTCTGGCTTTTTCTCATCCTCTTCATTTAAATTGAATGTATTAAAAAGATCTAGTCCTTCTTCGCCAAGGAAGTTTAATAGGATTGCAGCTTTTACTTCAGGGGTTTTGGAATTGTTGCCAGATGCCGTCATGTATATTTCATAGCTTTGTTTAAACTTTTTCCAATTGTTGGCAATATTTTCATCAACGATAAGATTTTTGGGGGGCTTAAACAGTTCCATGTCGTGTCTTCTTAATTGCACACGTGTTTTTTACTAGCCTAACCTCACTTATTTCTTAATATATTATTAATTTTCTTACTGGGGTTTGAGAATTTTCAATATTACTCTACACACTTCTAACTTGATTAAGCAGCGCCATGTTTTATACTTTATATAGGTTTAATAATTAAATTAAACAATCCTGACTAACAATTAACTTTATTAATTCTAAGTGTCAAGTGACAATCAGTTGTCGGCATTACAACCACTATTGCCAACCGTTATTACCAAATATCACTATACAACAATGTGAGTAAGCACCAAAAAGAACGACATCTCAATTGAAGCGCGCGATCTGTCGATAGATTTAAACTATACGACAGATTCGTATCAGCATCTAATAATGTTAATTAATGTATCCATAATTTGTAACAGAAGAAAAATAGATTATGTGTATTTATTATTTATATGTCAATGGTTAAAACCTTAGATAACCTTGGTTAAAACTACATATAAACCAAGCAAATTAAATATTTCTTCATCCCCTCCATTTTATTTCCGACTCAATTCCAACTGATACCCCCTTACAACACATTCAGCATCGGTGAAGGGGGAGGAAAAATCTCAGCTCACTTAAAGTGAGTAAAACAAAAAGAACGCTCACATTACTGATCTGAGCTGAGATTAACTGAGATCTCAGTCAAAAAGAACGCACCTAATATAACTGATTATATTTTTTATAAACGAGAAAATTATAAGGGGCGGATCACAAAACGAGAGTATACGGAATAAAAAAATAATTGAGCAAGAATATTTTTATAAAAAATTATTTGTCATTACGTCTATTGCTCTTTGTGAACTCAACTATTGTAAAAATATTTTTAACGAAAACTTCTTCATACATTAGGACTAGGTCCTGTGTTTTCTTCAAGGGTTCCCTAGGAACAGTTGGAATGATGAAGACCAGCTTATATCTTATAGGTGGTCGTCCATGCAGTCGAGATATGTTTGGTCGTTTCTCATTCGCAATTTTCACTAACTGGTCATTTGTCATTCTGTTTACGTGGTCCCTCCACTCTCTTCTCCTGTTTCTTGCCCATCTTACTACCCCTGTATTCAACATATTTCTTCATTTCTCTTCCGGTCAAATAAGGTATATCCTGCAATCAGTGGCGGTTCGTCCATAAGGACTGCAGCCCTCCCTCCCAAATGAAAACATTTTTAAATGGCAATTATTACATTACTATACAGTTATTTTAGAGAAATATATCTTTCTCGTTAATAGCATATTTATTTTTGCAATGAAGCTACCTTGATATGCATTCCCTTTGTGTGTACTGTATAAGTGGGTGGCACCGATCAATACCAAATTCGCATTCGCACCAACTCGATACAAATAACTGAAGGAAACACTGGAAAAGGACTGCAGTCAATGCAGAATGCTGGCCAAGCCGTAGCGTACTGTAAGTATATAATAATCTTTGGAGTGTATTGAGTTGGTGGTGGGAAAGGCATGATATTTATGTTGTCGCGGCCTGCAAATATTGCAGTCCGTACTCCGTAATACGCATTTTATTTACAAAATTGCCACTTATTTTATTTATAAAATTGGGTCTTATTGTGTCTTATACGTCTAACAAATTTTAAAAGGTAAGATCATTATTTTATTAGTTGAAGATTATATTTAATTACATCTTTACAGAAATGAACTAAACAAAAAATTCAGTGACGTATTAGCAAAATATCAATTTTGCTATTGAAGTTTCAAGAAAAAAAAATATTGGTATTTAACAAAAATACCGTTTTTTCAACTCGTATTTATTTCTTATTATAATTTTTTCAGCCCTCTCACAAACTTCTTCCACGAGCCGCCACTGACCTGCAATTGATCTAAGTGTTCGCATTTCTGTTGTTCACAGGAGCCGTTTTGTTATTGTGTTCTCCGCTCTATTATCTATCGTTTACATCATAACCAGTCTTACGCAAGCCTTATAAGTTCTTACTTTGCTTCTGACGTTCATATATTTATTTCTCCAAATTATATCCCTCGAATATCCTGATATTAATAATACCTTGTTTGGGATTTTACTTCCACTTATAGATTCCTAATGCTTGTTATATTTGCCCCTAGATATTTAAATGACATCACTTGATCCACAGTCTGATCATAGAACGCTAGTGTGCATCTTTTTTAGATTCTGTACTGGTACTCTGCCTATGAAGCAGCTCAGTGATCTCACAGCCGGTCCCAAGTCCGGATAAAAGAGGAGATTTTCAAGAGAGGCCAGTGACCTGCATGGATATAAAAAAGATGCTCTTAGAACCAAAGATATAGCATATTCTAACACTAATTCCTGATATTAATGGCTGCCTTGTAGAATACCTATAGTAAAATCGCAATCGGTGCGGAGTAATAAATCAAAATTTTATGGGACTTGCTCACCACAAGTGGACCAAACAAAATATGTAACCCTACCTGCTGTAACGAATGTTGTGAAAACAAGAAATTTATTTGTGCTGACGGGTATTTTAGAAAGATAACAATGACCGAGTCTTATCTTAATACTTTCTAGGGGTATAATAGGCATATGTTTAGGAACCGTATTAGGGGTTCGTAAGTATATATTGTTAATATTTGTTGTATTGCTTAAGTTTTAAATTATGAAAATACGTAGTGTAGTTTATAATGTTGACCGTTAAATTATGGCTCGAATTCTAAATAATACAATGTTACTAGCTGACCCGGCAAACGTTGTTTTGCCATATAAATAATTTTTAAGTAATTTCTAGTGTAGACAAAAAATAGCTTACTTATTGTAAGTGTGTAAGAATGTGGTATATGCGTGAAATAGGCATGGAGCGCTGTGAACGATGAGGGAATATAAAAATAACAAAAGGCAAACATTATTTTTAAGTTATTATAATTTATTCCTTAAAATTATATATCATTAATTAATCAATTACGACAGTAACACTAACAAACAATATCAATCTCTTATGCTATAGCGTGAACAATATTTTTTGTTAGTCCATCTTTAGCTAACACAAACAAACTGGATGGTTTACCCACTCGAGAGCATGCCACGTATAATTTTCCGTGTAAAAACATGGTGTTCTCAAATCTAAGCCACAAATAGACATCGTTTGACCTTGGGATTTGTTGATTGTCATTGCAAATGCCAATCTAATCGGAAACTGAATACGTTTGAATTGAATTGGCACATCTGTAGGTATAATAGGAATCCGTGGTATTAATATATTTTCACCTCGGAACTTGCCATTTAAAATGCTGGCTTCCATCGCGTTTTTCATTAATTTTTGAATTACTAATCGCGTACCGTTGCACAGCCGGGGCAGGTTCAAATTACGAAGCAAGATAATCGCAGATCCAACCTTTAATTGTAAATTATGCGGTGGCGCGTATTTCCATACTATACCCGATCAGTACGCAGCCATAGGAAACTACTCAAGTATACATTGTTTTGCTATTTTTAATTTTGTGACTACAATATACAGGGTGTCCCGGGACTAATGGGAAAAAAGTCAGGAGCGTATAATCTGAGCCAAAATAATGTTATTACTTCATATAAACTTTTTCTATGCAGGCCCTCGTTTTCGAGTTATAGGCCCCCAAAGTTTTAATTTTGAATTGGGTTTTAATTTTTATTTTTTGTACTAGTGATTTGATCTTTATAAAATTTACGGCAAAACTATAATGTACGTGTACGTTTATTTTGGAAAGGTAAACAGATTTACAGTTGTGTCTTGAAGCCAGGGACGGACTACCCGCAATGGCTATTGATCCAAAACTTTTGCAGGGATGGCACACCCTGTATGTATATATCGAAATTGACTTCCTCACACATTACGCTAACGAAAAGGTACTCTTGTTGGAATTCGATAAAATAAGCCGTTTGGCTAATATTTACAGTTTTATTAATGCACTAACTACCAATTTACCTAACTAACTTATTAATACGATGTCCAAGATTTGCCTACAGTACTACAAAAAAATAATTTGATGATAGCATATGATAGAAACATTAAGAACTCATTTAATGGGAATCAAATAGGAACGGAAACAACGTAATTAGTTGCGTTTAATCAAAATTACGAACACAACATTATTAAGCCATTAAGAAAACCTCTAAAAAGACAAGTTCAAAAACATTTGACAAAAACTAACTCCTAAACAACAACAAAAACTAACGTTATTATAATAAGTGTTCAATATCAGCTCCTCCCACTTCCACGCACATTCTAAGTCTACGAAGGTTGTTTCTTTGCACTTGAAAGAGCAATCCCATATTATTTCTAATAACATTGCAGTGTAACATCATTCTGTCTATTAAATCTTGCCTTGTTTGCTCAGGTGTTGCGTATACCTTACTTTTGAGATAACCCCAGAGAAAGAAATGTATAGGATTAACGTCTCCTGATCGCGGTGGTCATTGAAAAGGGCCTCCACGACCAATCCATCTATTAGGAAACCTTGTGTGTAAATGCTGGCGTAAATGTAAACTGAAATGAGGAGTGGCCCCATCATGCATGAACCATAAATTCCTACGAGTTTGTAGAGGCACATCATCAAACAGGTTCCATAACTCATTTTGCAAAAACTCCAAATATCTCTGACCGGTCAAAGTACCGTCAATAAAGTACGGTCCTATCAAATGATTGCCCAAACATTAACCATGAATCTATGCTGGTTCCTAGTTTGGATAATGCCATGTGGATTCACATCATTCCATAAATGCATATTGTGAGAATTAATGAATCCATCTCTGGTGAAACCAGATTCGTCCGTAAAAAGAACGTTACTAATAAATGTATTGTCTGCTTGTTGTTGTCGCAGAAACCACTGGCTATACTCAATTCGTGCAGGATAATCAGCGACTGTGTACTTTTTTCATGTGAAAAGGATATAAAAGCTGTTCTTTTAAGACGCGATGAACAACTGATTTCGAGACGTTATGTTCTCTCGATAATTTTCGTAAACTCGATGATGGTTCATTATCAACTGCATTTAACAAGTCCTGTTCAACTGCCACAGTACGTACGCTTCGTACTGGACCTTCTCCACCGTTTTTGGCACTAAATTTTGTTTTGTATACATGGAAAATTACATTTACTTATTCATACCTGTTTCTCGTAACCTGAGATCAATACGCTCAAACATTCGTCTGTCTGGCAATGCTCTGTTTGCAAAATGCTCTGCATAAAGCCTTCTGGCTTCTAAACAGTTTCGAGAAGCCAGTCCATACATTAAATGCAATTCTGCGCACTCAATAAAAGTGAATTCTGCCAAAGTAACTGTTAAATTAAGGACTTATGAATTATTGACTACGAACTATTCTACACAACGTTTGACCAAATTATCCTATGGTTAGTTCATAAACGGTAAAAACACATTTAAAAAGTTTCTACCAACTTTCGAATTAATAAGTCGTTAATGTTTTTCATCTTCTGCTATCGTTAAATTATTTTGTTGTAGTACTGTAGGTGTAAATCTTGGACATCGTATTAATAAGTTAGTTAGGTAAATTGGTACGTAGTGCATTAATAAAACTGTAAATACTAGCCAAACGGCTCATTTTATCGAGTTCCAACAAGAGTACCTTTTCGTTAGCTTAATGTGTGGGGAAGTCAATTTCGATAATTTCATACAGGGTGTGCCATCCCTGCAAAATTTTTGGATCACTAACCATTGCGGGTAGTCCGTCCCTGGCTTCAAGGCACAACTGTAAACCTATTTACCTTTCCAAAATATGCATACACGTACACTATAGCTTTGCCGTAAATTTTATGAAGATCAAACAACTAGTACAAATAATAAAAATTAAAACCAAATTCTAAATTCAAACTTTGGAGGCCTATAACTCGAAAACGAGGGCCTGCATAGAAAAAGTTTATATGAAATACTAACATTATTTTGGCTCATATTATACGCTCGTGACTTTTTTCCCATTAGTCCCGGGACACCCTGTATACAACAGTAATACACAAAAACTCGTGTATACGTTGTAGTGACTTAGGTAAATAGCTTGTTCCATAATATACCGCACCAGTACCTACTTATGATGCGGGCTAATCGTTTATAGAACGGAATATGCGCCGTCTCGATGCCAATTCCAGTCTATACACGCACAGTTGCAGATCGCCATTTCGTCTCGATTTGTTTTATTTTTCTACTCTCTATTCTAAACATTGCATCATCTTCGTGCTCATCGGTTTTTGTGGCATATTTAATAGATAATTACAAATAAGTGAAATAGGTACATTATAGAAACTAATATTAATGTAAAAAATGATTACCAAAGACAGTTTAATACAGTTTTTACAAAGTGAATGTGGTGAAATCAAACAGCAACTTTTTGAATTTCATTCTTCTGAAAAATTTGAATTAATTGTTAAGTGTAAGTTGGGAGAACATAATGAAGACTATTCTGGATTTTGTAAGACATTCATTGATCATTTTTCTACTTTCTCAAACACGAATTGGATTGTACGTTCAACATTTCCAAAGTTACGTTAATTTTCGTTGTTCTCACTATTTTATTTTATAAAAATATATTTGATAACCTATTCTTATTTATTAAATTAAATCCTACACTAATTAGTTTACACCAATCCTAAAATTTACACTAATTCCACAATTAGGTTTACCTTTAAAATTAATTTTTATCAGGTGTAAGCGACTCAGTATAGTTTGGAACCAGAGGACTTGGCGCGTGCATGTAACAAAGTATACTCGAATAGTACGCAAAATTCGTGTATATATTGTAATCACAGAATTAAAAAAAGCAGAACAATGTATACTGGAGCAGTTTTCTATGGCTGCGTACTAGTCGAGTATAGAATGGAAATACGCTGCGGTGGCATGCCTGGCAAATCCAGTGAGTTCAAAAACGCTGTGGGAAAATTTACTGCTTCGCTGTCGTCGCAAACTGTATCAATAGATTTATATGATACCAAGTTCCCTGGCAACAACATTTGTATCTTCAGATTTAAATTGTCAACGTCTACATTTTTTGCCGCTAAAATTGCTCTTTCTGCAAGCCACTCATGATTTATGTACTGTGTGTGTACATCGGAAAAGATTTGTTCAATGAGAGTATCTTGCGAATCAGCGATAGTGCAGAAATCGGTCGGTAATTTTACGTATCCAGTTCCATCTATAGCAACTTTTCCATCACCGATATCTAAGATATGTAAAAATAAAATAGGAATGATTAATAGTTAACATGAGAGTTACACTGAGATAGCAAAATAATAATTGTCAACATTACTACTACACTTGACGCATAAACAATAATGATGGCCGACAACTGTGTAGGCAGTGTTGCCACAGACCTACGTTCGATAGAGCGAGTCATTATCTCAAAAACGGGCGAGATTTTTGTTGGGGGAGCGAGATTTTATTACTGTCACTTTCTTTCAAATATATCATTGACGTGTGTTAATCTGAAATCAAACATCTAGTAGCGCTGGCAGAAATGAACTTATTGCTCGTTTTTTTGTTTGCTGTACAATTTGACTGGCCTGCTGGCTTAGTCCAGAGCCATCTACTCAGTTAAAGAAGACGTTTTATGTGCAAGATACGCAGACGCACACAATAGAGAGAGATGGGGATAGGAAGTGGGAAGGGTTTCTACATATACTTAATGGTTTCAAGAAACTTCCGAAAATTAATTTGAAACTTAGGTATTTATTTCCAAATTTTTGAAGGACATATAAAATAAACAAAATAAAATAAGCATCATTTTATTACATTATATAGTATCTTATTTATTGGCTTGCAAAATGAAATCAAACAAAATTAGAACTAAAATTTAAAAGTAAAAGTAATTTTTTATCCAAGAATAATGCATACATACATAATTAAAATTAAAAGTACATATTTGCTTATTTAACCCTTTGTTTCCCGGTGACCTTCCCCATATACCATTTTAAGTCTGTCGACGGGCCACCGGAAAACAAAGGGTTAACAGCCTCCTATAGCACAGATAGTAACTTTAGAAATTTACCTACTCAATATCATTCTTATTCTCTAAATTTTCTTTGCATTAAATTTTCACTAGGTTTCCATGAATAACATGTGTCGCTCCTTATCATTTCTTTTATATGCAAAATATTAGAACAAGTTTCTATGTTTAACCGATTGCGAACTTTGGTCTTTAACAAAAACAGTTGCGAGAAAATTCTTTCCGCGGCCGCAGAAGAATGTGGCAAACAAAGAATACCTTTAACAAAATATGACAAATGTGGAAACATAGGTTCATCAATACCATTTTTAAGGGTAAAAACTATATTCCAAAATTTTTCAAGGTCAAAGTCAACATAGTTTCTTAAATGTGTCACATCTGGAAGCATTCGCCATTCAGAGTTTAATACCTCAAGGTTAGTGATCAAATTTGGGAAAAGCTTTGAACTTGCAGCAGCAATGCTGGATATATTTCCTGACATTGCTACTGTGGGATTAAATATTGAGACAAAATTTAAAACAGGATCATCAAAATCGAACCGAGATTTCAGCTGGGTTGTTAATTCTATGTAAAACTCCAAGCATTTTAATCTAAAATCATGTATTTCTCTTTTATTATCGACATTTTCGTTAGATAATAGTTCAACTTTAGTCCCAAAGTAAACTTTCTCAATATTTAGAAAGTTTTCTGGATTTTTAGTATCTATATTTTTTAATCAACTTTCATATTTTCTGATATAATCTGGCTTCAAGCAATTCCTTAAAATAATTTTATAAAGATCTGAGACTCTTACCAATAAAACATGAAGCTTATTCTTCTCTGATTGAAATTCTAAATTTAGTTTATTAGTAATATCCAAAATGTATGCTAAGAAATAGAAATAAAGTTTGTAAATAGGATTTTTTAGCGCAGCTAGTATATTATCACATGAATGGAGATTTTGATTAAAGCTTTCATTAGTAAAAAAAAGAATTAATGCATCCCAGTTTTCAATAACCCTTTCGACTGCTGCTTGCAGTGATAGCCACCTTGTTTGAGCAGGGTGAAGAAGTTTATTGGGTTTGACTTGACAAAATACTTGGCATTCGTTCAGCTGATCTATACGCTTAGAACTGTTTGAGAAATAATTGTAGATATCTCTAACAAAGTCTTCTACACTTCTTGGCAATTTATTTGCAGCAGCTGAAGCGCACAGATGAACTGAATGACATACACAACCAACGGTGTAAATATTAGGTAGAATTTCTCTAAAGCGAGCTTGTACGCCTGACCTGTTGCCTTGCATCACAGATGCATTGTCGGCTGCTAATCCAACCAAGTTTGCAATGGGAATATTAAATTTTGTTAAATAATTTTGTATTGTCACAAAAATTGATTCAGCCGTAGATGTCTCTAATTTTATAAGGCCAAAAAAACGAATCCTTAACTTTTTTAAGACTCTCATCATAATACCGAACTACTACTGCTAAAGACTTCTGTGTACTAATGTCAGTTGTTTCATCTATTATGAAAGAGAATTTAGATTTTCTTAAAATTTTTGAAATTTCCTCAAGTTGTTCTAAATTCATACATTCGTTAGTAATGTACGTAGCTTTCGTTCTAGAACAACTTATTTGTTTTGCAATGTCTGAGTCAGGGCAAATACTAGCAACAAATTTTGAAAGATGATCTGCCAATAAAAATGGTAGATTATGTTCATGTAAGAATGCACATATTTTAAGCTCCCCTTGCTTTACAAGTTGATGTTTTCTTAATACCTTAGCATCATAAATAGCAGCATCTATTTTGGGTGTATTTTTTAATTTCTTTATATTCTTTCTATGACTTTCAGCTGCTTCATGCCTTTTAATATTAAATGTACCACAACGGAACCATAAGTTACAAGGTGTGCAATATAATTTATTATTTTTGATGGAATCTTTGAGCCACGGATACTTGATTTTCCATCCTTCTTGGAACTTTTGAGAATACCTCTTTCTTTTTCGTTTTGGCGGATCACCTGGTTCAGCTTCATCTTGTTCTTCACTACCTGAGTCTGAATACTCTGAATTATTGAGAATGAGATCATCTGGAATTTGACAAACAATTGTTGCCTCTGTTTTTTCTGTCAGCTTTGGTAAAGCTGGAATCGAAATGACACCAACAGTCTGTTCCTCTTGTGCTTCAGTCTGTTTTGGTAATTTTGTAACAAGTCTAATAACATATTTCAACTTTACCAATAAAAATATACCATAGCTAATTAATAAATAACTCACCTGTCCATTATTTTTTTGATTAAATTGAAAGAGAAATTTGGCAATTTTAGTACATAATATTGTACATTCAATTAGGAAAACAGCTGATTGACAACTGGCATGATAATCGTCAATAGTGTCAATGTCAATAACTCTATTTCACAAATTTCTTCTTTTTCTCTATCGAATATTCAAGCCACAGACCAATGTGAACTGCGACCATGTCGCCATATATTCGGTTGCACTCCCAATCTCGACGCGGTCGTATCATCAAAACGAGCGCGCTACGAGCGAGATTTGTTAAAGGGGAGCGAGCGAGCGGAAGGAAAACTTAAAGAGCGAGATATCGCTCGATCGAGCGAGCTGTGGCAACGCTGTGTGTAGGGAGTGAGAGAAGTCTTATTGTGTGAGAGAAACAGGAGACCGGCTTCGTTCTCATCCCTACTCCGTGTTGTTTACTGGGTCAGAAGTGACACCAGTAGACAACTGGCGGGGATAACTAAATGACGATTGATCAGTTATCGACCGGGGATGAAAAATGATTTTACTAAAATGGCTATTAAAAAATAGGGGTTGGTGATCAGAGGGTTGTATGTATTTTTTGCGACATAATAAGAAAAAAATTTTTAAAAATTAAAGAAAAATGTTAAGGGTGGACAACCCTTATCACTAAGGGGTATGAAAAATAGATGTTGGCCGATTCTCAGACCTACTCAATATGCTCACAAAATTTCATGAGAATCGGTCAAGCCGTTTCGGAGGAGTACGGGAACGAACATTGTGACACGAGAATTTTATATATAAGATAAAGAAAAATGTTAAGGGTGGGCAACCCTTGCCACTAAGGGGTATGAAATAGATGTTGGCCGATTCTCAGACCTACTCAATATGCTCACAAAATTTCATGAGAGTCGGTCAAGCCGTTTCGGAGGAGTACGGGAACGAACATTGTGACACGAGAATATTATATATAAGATGATATGTACCAATTTTAATTTGCTTACCAAATTAATATGAACATGCCACTTGTAAATTGTTTTAAATAGTTCTTCCTTCATCTTAGTCTAGACTAGTGAGTGCAAATGTCTCTACATTACTGTCAGAATCACAATAGTCACTTGAGGAGTCATTATTTACTGAAATTATTAATGGTATCTGCATCTAAGATTTGGTCCAGATTCCACATATTTTCTTCCTCTTTTAGTACATGAGAAATTGCTTTTTGCCAATTTTCTTTAGTAACATGTAATAGGGACCTGTCTAATGATGCTTGCATATCTTTTAGTTTAAACGTAATATTATGTCGACCTATGGCAGTGATATGGGGGAAGGCGGACTACGTCAATACCACGTTTTTTTGCTAGTTCGTCCACTGCATATCGAGCAGGAGGCTTATTCAATGTTACAATTTGTAGAAGTTCTGGTTTGACTGATTTTTGAGGAAAATTAATATTTTTGTCTGTTAGCCATTCAATGATCTCTTGTTTTCTCCATGATGTGTTTGGCACCTTCTCAATGTGACGAGAATGGTAACTACCGTTATCTAATACTACGACTGAACCTTGTGGTATTAGATCAATCATCTGCTCAAAATATTCCTCAAAAACGTCGGCATTCATATCTTCATGGTAGTCTCTAGTTTTTTTAGATGGGAATATTAAAGAGCCAACATTCAAAAACCCATTATCACTGTCAATATGAGTTATGATTAGACGTCGTCCCTTACCAGATGGACTCTTCAACCCTGTAGATAAGCCTGTCGTGAAGATTGAATGTGGGATCCTGCCACATTTTACTGACATTTAAAAATTGTTCTTAGATATCTCCGTCTCCAACAAATAATTTCGTCAGTATCAATTAGAATCGCTTTTCTATCATGTTTTACCCATTTAAATTTGAATTCCTGCAGCGTTTCCCGTAGTTTCGTTCGGCCCATTTTAGAGAAATATGGATCTTTATTCATTCCATCCGAAATTTTAGCTAGTGTTGTGATTTCTTTCTTAAAATAAAATTCGTGCACTTTTCTTCTTATTGCGTTTTTAATTTCTTCTGTGAATTCAACTTTCTTTCTACCGCCTGCATTTTTCTTTGTGGATTTAATAAGTCCACTTTTCGCTTCACTTCTAATTTTCTATATTGTTGATTTGCTTACGCCTGTCATATTACTTGTCTTTGCAACAATGTCATCAGTTGAACATGAAGGATTTTCGGTTCTTAAGTAATTATAAACATTGTTTATTATTACTTTCTCGTTCACCGGCAACGCCGACCTTTTCGTACGCTTTACAGATGTTAGCCCGGATCCATACTGCAAATTTTCTGCCATTTTCACCATTGACCGAAACTAATAATCACAATAATTACTTTAAAAAAAGTTATCAAGCGAGCAAGTTCTTTCTAAATTTACTAAATGAATAATTGTTGACAGTCAGACTGCAACTACCTTTGAAACTAAAATACGCAAATTCCATAGTCAGGTAGGGGAATTATCTCTGAAATTATAATCCCACCCCGTCTTATAAATAATAATAGGTATCCACCCGTGAAATGACCTGTTCCGACAGTTTTGTTACTACGCACCGATTGCGATTTTACTATAATAAAATATCAATTGAGCTGAGAATATAGCCGTTTTCACTGCAAATAATAATATGTTTATTTCCAAATTTTACAATATTTTTTTTCATAATAATAACAATAGAATATTGATTAGGATTGTAAACATTGGGAAGACCCATTAGAACCCGTAGGCCTATTACTTCTTGTCTAATAAAACAATATACAGTTACACCATCATCATGAAACAATATTACAAGCATACTGTGCAAAGACAATTGAAATTGAAAACATTTTTTTTACTTTGTGAAACAACTGAAGCTGAATAATTTTCAAATCAAGCTCAACTCAGTTCACATTTCTACTTTCCCAAAAAAACATCAATGATATGCGCGAAGCAGTACTGCTAGATAGTTATGTAACTCACCGTAAGATTGTGGCACCATCAGAAATGACAAACATCAATCTGTTCTCGAATGAATACTCATTACGGGATTCTAATGTAGCCCAAGCTTTCGTTTGTCATAAAAGATTTTCCATTGAGCACATTATAGTATTGTATTAAAAAAACTTGATTATTAGCAATTAATATAGAAAAAGTTAAATATAAACCTACAAAAAAAATGGATTCATGCAAGGAAACTTAACAATCGATGCAATTAACCCAAGCCAAATCATAGAAATATACTATGGAACTACATATTTATGTTGATTTTAACAGGCGTTTGACAGTTTGGACCGAATAGCTATAATGACAGAAATACCAGTATTAGGCAAACGGCAAAAATGAGAAGGCTAATCAAAATGACACTAAATTAATCGTAAACAAAAGTAATTCACAAGAAGGATTGACAGACAAAGGGAGTAAGGCAGGGAAAATGAGCTTTCGGTAGACTTATTCAATATAACACTAGAGAGCCGCATGATAAAATGTGAGGTAACTGGATCCATAGTAGGTACAAAAATAGCATATTATACCGACGATATAACAGTAGTAGCAAGAGCTAAGAAAGAACAAAAAAGATAGTTAATGAAGCTCGAAAACTATGATTAGAAATAAATCCAAAATGCATTAAAGTTAACACACAATCTGAAGAAGACAAAAAATAAAAGTAGAAAATACTGTTGGTTTTTTTAACTTGATGAATTTTTTTCTTATTGTGATGTTGTTTATTTTCGCTGTTATGTTTCTTGGTTACATAAGTATCTATGTACAGTTGTTTTCAAAATAAAAGTAAACAAGCCGTTCGTTAATTTTTTATATCCGTTAAAACTACAAAATTACAAGCTGGCTAATGTTGGACAGATCAGTGCTTTTATCCAGGCGTAGCAAATACTAGTATATTATATTACGAGTGCGGAAAGTGACACTTTTCACACGAGTGGGAAATATTGTAGCACGAGGCGTAAGCCGAGTGCGACAATCCCACGAGAGTGAAAAGTCACTTTCGTACAATGTACAATATTTTTCCTACGACCGCCCATTTTATTAAACAATATGTAAATATCGGAATGTTTTCTTAGAGATATATGCAGGTACTTGTTACCTGGTTCCGTTTGAGAGTTTTTACGTTGTGTTTTGGGTGTAGGTGATGCAATTATCCCTCTATAGCCAAATTTATTGTAAGGTGAAATAAAAAAATAATACTCAACATACTGATTCAAATGAGTTTTATTAGGAAATAAAAATATATAAAATAGCAAAGCAATTACTCTTACGCATACTTAGGGGCATGTTACCTTAGAGTAACAGTGGACTTCAATTGGTATGAAATTGTAAAAAGCAATTGGAAGTAGGAGTGAAGCACAAATAATGATTGCATTTCGTGCACATCACTTTGGGCACCCCCTGACAGCCAGGATTTTTGCACCTTCCGCGTTTATCACTGAAAGTGGGCCAATGTGCCATTTTGTCTCTTCGGACGTCTTCTGGTGGCATTTCAGCGATTTTAAATTGTAACAGACTTAGCTGATTTTTCTTTGGAACATTGAGTGACTTACAGTCTCTTTTATACAGCAGCCATGCGTTTACAACACACACGTCCATAAGATGAAAGTAAATTTTATGGTACCATTTTTTACTTCTTATTGTAGTTCTATACCTAAACCTAAACCCAAACAAAATTAATATGGCTATGTAGCAAATGTCAATGATTTTCAAACGAGATATCACTTGCCATAAGGTCCTATTTAAAATTATTGGCCAGAGTGGCACTGTGACGTCATCTATTACTATTACGTCACCTGTTACCATTCGTAGAGAAGTTTACAACACTTTATTTTCACCCTCCAAATTTTATTAATGTAAGTGTAGCCGTTCAAAAGATACGAGGGTGGAGGGGACTTTTGAATAGCACTGTATAGAGCTATAAGTGAGTCAACTAAATCGACTCCACCCATGAATTGATTGTACAGTTCTACTGCTTTGGGACATGGCACATCAATTTTTGAAATTGCTTTTTTATCCCAGCGTTTTACATCTCTAACTGGATTAGCGCCAACAAAAATACTGAGTAAATGAACTGGTTTATTATCATACCATTTTACTGAGGTAAGTTCAATCCCATCTATTTTTGTTTTTCGTTCTTCTAAGCTTCCTTTTTTCGCCATTTCTTTATCTGTAGAAAAAGTACATCCCCCTAGACGATCTGACCTTACCGTGCCCAGACTAAGAATACCCAACTTGAATAATTCGACTTGTAATTTTGGGCTATTTAACCAATTATCGAAGTAAATTTTAAAGTAGTAGTTTCTAGGAACAATATTTGAAAGTCTCCTAACAACATTTCCGCTAACACCTTCATCTGTAAGGGTGGGATCTATATCTACTGAACCAGAATATAATTCCCAGTTATAAATTACACCGTCTGATCCACACAACACAAAGGCTTTGTAGCCCCATTTTTTTGGCTTCTTTTTCATATACTGTTTCAAGCTATGTTTTCCCTTGAAAGGAATCATTTGCTCATCTACACAAAGTTTTTCAGTCATAGGAATTTCATTAAATTTTGCGTCTAATTTCTCAATTACGGGCCGTATTTTGAAGAAATTATTAGTGTTTTTAAATGAAACTCAAGGTCTCTAGTTAATTCCACAATATAATACAAGTTATTGAAAATTCTAAAAAATTGTCAATTTTTTAGAATTTTCAATAACTTGTATTATATTGTGGAATTAACTAGAGACCTTGAGTTTCATTTAAAAACACTAATATGAGCATATTCCACGAAGTAAGGGTCGAGACAGTCAATTTCATGAAGAAATTATCGTTACTATTGACAGTTTGGATTTTATTTGCTCCCATCTATTTCGTGACATAGTGTTTACAATTTTAGGAACCTGCGTCTCAGCTTGCCAGAACATTCTTGTTCTAGGTAAACCATATATCGACATTATAAAAGTTATTCCTATAAATTGTTCCAATGAATCGTTGAATCGTTAGTCAAAAAGAGAGGTTTATTGGCATGCAAACAAATTGCTTTGCTCGACAATATTATCTAATAAGTCTGAATCAACAAATTTTCTAAAGTACTGTAATGGACTTTCTGGCTCCTCAGCAACAACCGGCAAACTTCCCTTCCAAATTTCAATTGGACGTATTATTTTTGTTTCCAATCTAACGATAGTTTAGTATTTTTTTTGTTTTTGATTTCAATGTTTCAATTTGGTTTTTCGAAATAATATTATTTTTAGATTTCTTTGAAACAGTTTCCATATTTTTCTTCTCAAAAATCTCTTCTTCGCTGCTACTACTGTTACTACTCATTTCATACTCACTTATCTCTTCTGATATATTCTTAGAACAACTTTGTTTTTAGTCATCAAAAAGTTGGTCTTTATATTTCAAAATTTCGTCATCTTCTTCACCACTATCACTCAATAGGGAATCATCGGATTTATTCCCAAAATCCACAACTCTAGTTGAAATTTCTGAATATTTTTTCTTTGATTTTAGTCCGTAAAATTTTATTGGATTCATACTCAAATTTGAAATCAAATAATTAATAAAAACTTTCATAGCCCAGTGTATCTTCAAAGTTACATTCCTAAATTCAACCGTTTTATTATCCAAATACAAAATTTTTGAGAATATTCTTGAACACTTACCTCCTCACACTTGTAAATTGTCGTATTATATTTTTTTCCAACCTATTTGATATAAAATATCATAAAAATGAATATTCAAAGCCCGCAGTTCAACACTGTAAACAATAGACTCGCGCCATTAAAATTCTTCCCGCGTAATTTTACAAATAACATATAGATGGCGCCATACTGCAATTAGTACGATAGAACTGTTATTTCGAAGAGACTCTGGGATGTTAAAGTGAAAACAGAAATTTTAAGTACGTTATATTTAGGATAATATGGTATGTTACCTTAAAGTAACATGGGGCCATAGAGGGTTATACACTTCTTCACTGGTCACTCATTTTATTATAAAATGTATTACTTTGTTCACCACACGCCAATTACGAACTTAATTTTAATGTAGGGTTTGTTGAGATTTATTTTATAAAGAGATTTACGGAATTTTGTCTATTGGCGTTGCCGGGCTTGGTGTTAGAGAGCATGTACTCGCACGATGATTTTTGATGAATCGGGATGAGTTTGATGTTTAAGACGTATTTATGACTGAATGATATAGAAGGTGAAAGGGGGGTTGCTTGCCGAAAGTTCTAAAACGAATTTTATATTGATGATAAATTGTAAGATGTTATAGGGTTGCCAAGAGGAGGATATGTGATTAGGAGGTTGCATAATTAGTAGGTGTGGTATTACTGTATGTGTAATTAATTAAATTACTCAGGTAGGATTTTAAATGCGAACATATGCCATATTGAAATCACAGATTTAATCAAATATCCCCATAATTTTCGAAAATATCCTTTCGAGGTACTGCTAAGGTTAAATTGATTGGCTGAAATTTTACGAAACGCTGTAATTGGTTCGTTATTCATTAAAGTATATTTAATGATGAAAAATATCTAGACCATTGATAGCTTAGAAAATTAGGAAGAGGAGCACGGAAATCGTTTAAACAAAAATTGAATTTTCAACAAGACAGTGCTCTGTTTAAAAATGGATTTTATTATTGTATGGAAGTCAATGGTGGTCGATTGGAACATTTAATTGAATGATTTTATATCTTTTGTTGGAGTTGTCGCTATTTATTAATTTAAATTTGTTATACTGCATTATTTGTCGCCAAATAAATGATTGCTACTGTGATGAATCTCTCTAATACTTACCTTCAACTTTATTGACAATCAAGTTAAAACAATAAGATTCATTCATAAAATAAACAGTCAGATATACAAAAACATTTCAATTGAGTTATTATTGACAGTCTGGCAATTAGAAAAAAATTAGAATATGCACTAAGAGAAAGGGATTGGCTTGAATGCAGATGTTGAAGAGTGTACCCGTTTCTTTTAATATGTGATATAAATTTATATTTAATAATTACTTAATTAAATGTTTACAACTTATCAGAATTTCACTATGACCTTATAGGGTTGAACGTTTCTGTTATGTATGTGAATTTGTGAATGTATCCGTAAGATCTGATTTTTAACTGTTTTCAGTCAATTGTATCGTAGTTCCAGTTTCAATTCATCAGGAAGAAATAGTAATTGTGATACTACAGATGATATGTACTCGGATGCTTCTTTAGAGGAAGATGTGTTGGATCTTCATCAAAAAGTAAGTAGATATTTAATATATTTAGAAGTGTTGACAGCTCTCGATACATAAATAGTAACTATTGTATCACGCAACTTTTATTTTATACTATATTCCTATGCTTTCTAATAGAAATAATACATTTTTCTTAACTAAAAATAAAAATTACTGCTATTAGGTGTCATATCAGTTATTAATACTTACCATAAACGTTGTAGATTTTGTTGGTACATAAATTTCTTTACTTTAACTATAAACTACAAGTATACCTATTAAAAATATAGTAATTGTTAATATTGATGCTTTATTAGCAGTCCAAACTTCAAATAAGGATCTAATAGATTGAAGGAAAAATTATGAATGTAACCAAAAGTTCTAATGTAGATATACACTGTAATAATGAGACCAATAATAACTTACGGGACAGTGGTACGAAGAAGCACAGCTATTCTGTCAAATATTGGCTTGTAATGGAAATTTAAAAGTTGAACGTGAAGTATCGTGGTTCGATTCCGCGCTGGGGCGATTTTTTTTCTTTTTGTTTGTAGCTCTTTTTTCATCATTTTTGACTAATAAAAAAATTTAAATTAGAAAACGCTATTTGTTTAAAAAAATTATTTATTTCAATAAATGTGTAAATTTTAATAACGGAAAATCTAGTAGGTAGCCTTCCAATTAATGTCATTTTCATTCTTGACAATTCGTAATTTTGAAGTTAATAGATTGTAATTTTTGTGTAGTTGTGAGTAATTTCTTGTTTTTTTTGTTTCGTTTCTTAATGTTCTTGTTAGTTCTTTTGTTGTTTTAAGTTTAGATTTATTTTATAATAATTTTTAATTTATTAGGTATAATTTAATTTAATACTGTTCGTGTTTTCCTGTTCGTTAATTTATTTTATTAATTGTTTATATTTTTGGTAGCTTTTAATCCTTATCAGTTAGTTATTTTTGTTTTACTTCTCATTGTAAAATGCTTAGTCGGGATATTAAACAATTTCTATTTAATATGTTCAATGGTCAGACTGATATACCGCATCACAGGATACATCAAATTATTAATCGATTTGAAACAACGTTGTAGCTAAAACAGGAACACCGACGAAGAAATAGTACAACATCAATTGACCAGCTGGCTTTTGTCGAAATCCCTAGGACCACCATTAGACGGGTAGCACGAGATTTAAATGTTAGTATTTTCAAAGTATATAGTATTCTAAAAAAAACGGATTTAAAGCTTACAAATTTCATTTTGAGCAAGACTATTTTAATAGACAATTTTTCTGCGAAATTATGATAGACAAAGCCAACCGAAATAGGAATTTTTTAATGTACATCTGTTTTACCGACGAGTCTAGTTTTGTTTTAAACAAAAAAGCAAACAAATAATATCAAATGTATTGGGATACAGTAAATCAACATAAAATAAATGTGTCTCGTACCAAATACAAGAAAAAAGTAAACGTATGGTCCGCCATATTTTGTAATAAAATAATTGGTCCTTTTTCCTAAGTAACAACTTCAATGTCCAAGAACATTTCTAAGCAAATGATGTTTTAATTTCACATGACTCTCATCAATCTCCCTTGGTAACTACCATGAAACTAAATGTTGATAAAAAGTCAGATTTTGGTGAATAATTTTATTACAACTTCAATAATGCATATTATACAGCCATTTATCACTGCTTGGGATAGCCTTCTTCGTGGTAGAGATCTTTCCGACATGATTGGCATATTTTATGTGATTTAATCAGTTATCGAACAGTTTGTACCAGTATCACGCATTATAGATGCGAAATTTCCCTGTTGATACTCCTCATACCTCAAACAATTTGTACATGACAAAATTAGAGCTCACAAAAGTTATTAAAATGTTAAGATTCTTTCGAGTTACCCGGAATTTTGTCGACTGAGAACAGAGTGTCTTTTTGGAAATTTGTAGCTAGCAAACAGCAAACGTGAAAATAACTCTATACCCGACTTAATGAATTTTAATACCTTGGTACGTACATATGGAACTGACATTTCTAACAAATTTTTTGATCATATGATATTCATTTCTCATACAGCTTAATTTTTGTTTCTCTGCTCTTTCAATAATTCTATTTTCCTCTATTGTGGTTCCTTCATTCTCAATTAACTACATTTGATCGGAAACGACTCAGATCTTACCAATTTTTTATAAAACAAAACTTTGATACTTAAAACTTCATGTGCCACCAAATTTGACAACTGATATTAACGTTCTTACAAAACTAGTCACCGACCTTGAAATTCATTATAGATTTAATTTTACAATTCCCTGTATTTTTTTTCGTTTTCAATAATATGCATATGCTCTTTTACCATGTGCCTATTAGGTTAATTATTATTTAGTGCGTGTTTCATTATTTCCAGACTGTATAATTGTATGACTAGTATTTTATGTCTTCGCTCCCAATCTAGTAACTTTTTTAGGGACTTCTAGTGGTGTGATTCAGGTTTCTTAAAATGGTCGTCCTAGTTTATAAACAGGGTATATTATTAATGAATGTCAAAAAATTAGTAGAACTGTTATTAATAATGTACGGCGGTACTTTCATGATCGTTTAGAACACTGTTTAGCAGCAAACGGAAAACAATTAGAGCATTTAATTAAATAAATAACCCAAATAAATTTGTCTTCTTTTAATTATTTCTACTTGAAATTTCTTTGTTGAACAAAAATTGTGAAAAAAACTAAAAACAAAAAAAATTCGCCCAGCGCGGAATCGAGCACGATACTTCACGTTTAACTTTTAGATTTCCAGTGCGTGACCCTTTCATCATTTTTGAAAGTGTTATAAAAATGGCACACGACATTTTTAAACATAATTTTGCGTGTTATTATTAAACCAGAACGAATTTAAGAAACTTAAAAGTGCATTTGGACTTATTTTTACCTTTCCTCCCAACCTATCTAATATGCGAGAAAAGTTTTGCTCCAAAAAAAGTTGGAAATTTACGTTTTCCATCAACAACAACTCAAAAAAACGGCTTTTAGAAAAAAAATCTTGTGTGTATGTCGTCGTCGTTGTCGTCGGCCACTTTTCGTGCACGATACAGCCTCCGGAGTTCAACAAGACACCAATTTTATAATTGGATATTATTCAGGACATCTCACATATGAACCCTATTAATTTTCAGCTCACCAGAGCCAGTACAAGTTCTATAGTACTTTAAGTACGATATTTTTGTCATTTTTGGAGAAATGTCAGTTTGTTAGCACGATAAAGCCTCCGTAGTATATACAAGTGACTAATTTTATGATTGGATATTATTCAGAGGGTCTCAAAGATGAACCTTATTGATATTCAGCTCACTAAAGCCAGTACAACGGGTTCTATGGTACTTGAAGTACCAAATTTTGTCACTTTTGGAGAATGTTCAGTTTTTTGCAAGATACAGCCTCCAGAGTGTATACAAGTGACCAATTTTATGATTGAATATTGTTCAAGGTGTCTCACAGATGTACCCTATTAATTTTCAGTTGACTATAACGAGTACAGCGGGTCCTAAAAATCCAGAGATACTACATTTTTTGTTATTTTTGGAGAAATTTCGGTTTGTTAGCACGATACATCCCCCGAAGTGTATACAAGTGACAATTTTATGATAGAATATTGTTCAGGGCCACAGATGCGGAAAAGTTAGTTTTAATCTTTAAAACCGTTTATTTAACAATATTTTCAAATATGTTATTATTTTTTATGAACGCTATTTGGTAAAGTTCGCTCGGTTTTGACAGTTTTGTACAGGAATCCCTATGTCGCATTTTATAAAGTCCTACGTTTATGTAAAGAGCAATTGTTATGGGAGAATTTAACTCGAAACTTTGAAAAGGAAAAGAAGGAGACTACTGTGAGAATTTAGATTGGGAGAAATAAACGATAGGGGTGAAAGACTACTACAATTTTGACAAGAAAAAGATATGATTATCACAAATACCTTTTTTAAACTTTCTAAAAGGCGTCTCTACACATGGACTTCGCCAGCAAACTCCGTGCAAAATACAATAAGAAGAAACCTAATTGACTACATTCTGATAAACAAAAGGTATCGCAACGTAATAAAATCGGTTAAGACATAGGGTAAGTGTGTATTAGTAGAAAACCTAAAATAATTTGTCATTTCCACGCGAATATATAATCTTTGTTATTTCATAATCGAAAGTGACTATCACCAAACATGTTGTGAACAGGTTACGTCCTAAATTATTTCAGAAAAATGAGATATTTATATTTTTTCACAACTTTGCAAACGCGTGCTCTTATACACGGACGTTTATAAGAGTACGCATCCTGCCGTTTAAGAGTACGCACCCCTATCTTGACATAAATAAGGGTTAGAATTAAAACCATATATAGGTGATTGATAGTAAAATGACAAAATTTCATTTAAAAAGGTTTATCAATAAAAACTCAAAACCTTAAAAAGTCAACTTGCAAAAAATACTAAATATAGTAACTCTGAATAGTTAAAACAAACAAAGTCTCATATTATATATGTGGTGCAATATTCATGCCACCAACTGTTACAGGAAGAACACATTATCCAGTCTTCATCTTCCAAAGATTCTGAGTACAAGTCTCCACATCCTGGACAACGTACATCCTTTTCGACACATTTCTTTTTCATATTTTACAACTTCTTTACTTTCTGGAGTTTTGAGCTACTGGCAACTAGTTTTCTTTTTGCTGCTCCAACTTTCTTCTTTTCTATCTTTCTTTATCGCAGCAAGTTCTTCAAGCTCATCCTTGAATGGAATACTAGACAGTATTTCAGACTTTTGTGATCCGCATTTGCAACAATTTGGTTTTTCTTTTATTTGCGATATAGGTAAAATTTCTGAACCTGGCACTGACCGATTTGAAGCTTTTTCTTCATCATTTTGCAAATTATTTGATATAAGTATCTCATATTAGTGTTTATAAATGAAACTCAAGGTCTCTAGTTAATTCCACAATATAATACAAGTTATTGAAAATTCTAAAAAATTGACAATTGTTTCGATAAATCAATATCATCGTCAGAATGAGAATGAGCATATTCCACGAAGTAAGGGTCGAGTCAGTCAATTTCATTGAGTATGTCATCTTCACATACTAGATCAAGATGGGCAATATCTAGCGGTGGTGGTGTTGCTTGTAATGAAATACTCTTAGAGGATTCTGTCTCGTCCATTTCTCCCATGGCAGAGGATTCGGGCGCTTCCACTTGTTCACTGGTAGAGGATTCAGGCTCTTCCACTTCTCCACTGGTAGAGGATTCGGGCTCTTCTACTTCTCCCTCGATTTCTTCATTGGGTTGGACATTCTCTGTATTAAGGGGTGCGTCTGTCATACAGGAAGGCGCAAAGTCATCATCGTTAAACTGATCTGGATTGTAGAGGTTAATTTCGGAAGCTCTGAATGAGCTCTAGGATTTTTCAATAGTAGAAACGCTGGTGTAAGCATAGTTAAACGGCAACTTGCATCTATGTTATTACGTTTCCCGGGTTAGTTACCATTTATTTATCACACTCCCTGCTGTAAGCATACTTTAATGGGCCAAAGAAATCGAAATCCAGCGGTTTCATTCTGTGGCTTGCATGAGCTGGTTAAGAGAGTAAATATATGTGATGTTTCCTGCAGAAATGTATGGCTTCTAAATGACGGTGTGAAGAATGGTTCTCAAGGATCAAAAGTATTGGATTGTCTGCACTAGGCCTGCTGTAGTTCTTGAAATGCAGCAACCATTGGCAAAATCAATCTTTGTTTATAAACGCAGACTCCGATATCATTTTGCATGTACCACTAAGTGCATTCAAAAAGAGTTCATCTTTCATCATTATTCTGGGAAATATCATAGCTGGAGGGATATATTTCACTGTGGCGCTAAAGCAACATACAGCTGTGACGAGCTGACCCCGGTCTGCGCTAGCTACTTTTCCGACCAGTTTTTTTCCTTTGCTAGATAAAACCTTCGGTAGTTTATTAGGCATTGCCGATACACCTGTTTTGTCCATATTGTAAATGGAGTTTGGTGGGTATTTTCTTTTTTCATAAAGGGTTTTGAGGTTTTTCAAAAACCGATCTACTTGAACTTTATTGAAACCCATTATTCGGTCCATTGAATATTTCTCTGACTGTTGAAGTGTTATTTTGTGTCTTTGACAAAACCCTTTTATCCACGACTCACCTGTCTTTTTTGACGTTAAACCTGTGCTGAATTTTGTTTGCTTTAGCAAACTTTTCAGTCGCGATTTTCAGATCTTTCTTGGTTTGTAATCGTTGCTCGAGCGTCGATTTGCAAATCTCCTGCTCGGGCGTCCATTCGTAGTTGCCGCGGGTAGTCAGGGGTAGAACATAAAAGAGGGCTTGATGGTTAGATGTGTTTATTTAATAGGGTAACACTTATACTACCTGTTAAACTAAAAATGAAATATTTACAACTTAAAATTAATTCTATATACAGTTATAATGTACGCAATTGTTGGTCCTTGATTCTGGGGGTTTCTCTAGGGTGGTCGTCTGGTCGGGTTGCCTACGGATCTAGATCGGCCGTACTTCGTCTTCTGACTTTATGGCAAGGATTTATCGATTAATCAATATTATTATATAACCTTACTCAATTCTGTCGAACTGTGACATTCGTTTCACCCCCTCGTTCAAGTTACCTAAAATAAACGGGGTGTATTCGGAACCAGATCTCGCGTTCAACACAGCGTGACCTCGGTGGGGTAGGAATTCGCTTCTGTTTCGGGCTCAACACGCTCCGGGATTTCAGCTAGACGGGAAGGCTTCTGTCCTGCGCTCAACACGCTCCAGGACTTGGCTTATGACGGTTGACTTCTGTTCTAGGCTCAACGCGCTCTAGAGCTTCGGCCGATAGACGGGGTTTGCTAGTGTCTAGCCTTGGATTTAACACACACCAAGGGGTTGACGACAGGCCGGGTGTTATTCACATTCCTAGACTCAGCACGCTCCAGTATATAGTGTATTAACTCGGTTATTCACCGCTGAAGCTTTCTATCGTTGTTAGACGTAAGGATTGAGCTTGCAGGTATATTGAAATATATCTGTGTTGGTAATATCGGTCGAGCTGTTAGCGGAACGACGAAAGTGCTGCCCTCTAGGTATTGGGTGCCCAACTTTGTCAACTGTGATAATTTAGTTTGGGTAGTGTTCTGTATCCCAATTCCACAATGTTTTGTTTTTAATTATTTATAGAGAGTGTTACCTTATATTTTAGACGACAGTGTCGTTACAGGTTATACCATAAAAACGTAGATCCAGGTCACGTACTTGTGATAAATCAGCTTCCATATTTGCAGGAATATCTGTTTTAAATCGTCCTAAAGAGCTTGGGACGGTTCCAGCTTTTAACCGTTTTCGTAGTGTTGCTTTACTTATCCCCATTTCTCTAGCTCTACTTCTTTTACTAAAGCCTTCTGTGATTTCCCACTTGATCTCCTCTAAATTTCCATCGGTAAACACTAGCTTTAGCCCGCTTTTTCTTATATTCGGAATTTAGTAACCTACAAAACAACTTTGATTTCTATACTATATTCACTACAGCAATCTTTCACATAAGAGTACGCACTACGAAGTATAAGAGCACGCCCTGCGTACTCTTACGCATGTGTGTAAAATTTTTGATTTTAGTTAATATCTTCTCTCTTGTGTCATATTCTAAAGATATTTTTTTAAATAATCCATAAACGCGTATATAATTAGCTTGAAGAGGACATCCGTGAAAGCCAGGTTGGATTCAGAAATGCAATGTGGACACGGGAAGCAGTATTCGCCCTAAATGTTCTAATATAGAGGTGTCTAGATTTGAACCAAGATCTGATCGTCTGTTTTTTGGATTACAATGAAGCAAATCGATCTTGTGAGGCATGACAGACTCATTGAGATTCTGATGAGCGAGAAACATATAGACTTCAACGACATGAGAGTAATTAGCACCCTATATAATAATCAAAGAAGGCGAAGAAATGTCAAACGAGGTAAGAATTGAAAGGGGAGTAAGACAGGGATGCTTGCTCTCTCCTATGCTTTTTAACCTTTACTCGTAGAGAATTATGCAAGAAGCTATATCTAAAGATACAGCTGGAATAAAAGTAAATGTGAACTTAGAAACAATATCCGTTTTCCCCAGAGTAACGAGGACCTACAAGGAATGATGGACATAATCGTCAAAAGCAGCGAAGAATCTGCTCTTACCGAGATTCTTACGCTCAATATCAAAAAGTTAAAATTCATGATAATCAGCAAAACATATGTCCAGAGAAGATTGTATGTTCGTAATGAGAAAGTCGAGAGAGTGAGGGAGTACAAATACCTGGGTACCCTGTTGAATGAGACTGGAGGACACTCGCGAGAAATAAGATCCATAATAGGTCAAGCTAGGGTTGCATTTACAAGCATGTGGAAAATATTCTGCTCTAGAGACCTCAACATCAAACTTAAGACCAGATTGGCTAGATTTTATTTTTAGATCCTTCTCTATGGAGTGGAGTCGTGGATAACGAACAAGGATGCCCTAAAAAGGGCTCGAGGCTTTCGAAATGTGGGTATATAAAGTTTCTTGGACGGAAAGAGTTAAAAATGCAGAGATATTAAGGCGAATGGGTACAGAAACAGATATAGTAGACACTATACAAACAAAGAAACTTACTTACCTTACCTGGGTCACATTTTGCGCGGAGAAAGGTACCGCATGCTACAACTAATAACGCAATGGAAAATACAAGGCAAAAGAAACGCGGGACTAAAGAACTTAAGAGAATGGGATCACTGTACATCAATAGAAATTGCGAGCAGCTGCATCCAAAGGAAGGATCGCCATGATGATAGCCAGCCTCCTAAGAAGGGACGGCACCTAAAGAAGAGAAGAATTTAAGAGTACTCTGCTACATACATTTATGCACGTAGACGTAGACTCTTGGGCTCTTTCGCCCCTATATACTGGGTCTGTTATACCTTTCAAATAGGTATGTTGGTATTGTAATGTTTTTCTAATTTATTTAAAACAGTAAACGGGAGGGATAAACTTTAAACACACGGTACGGCTACTTACTAATTTATTTAAACACTAAACTACTCACTAACACTAAATTTATATATACTTAACTAATCACTTATTATATACACACTATATTCACTTAAACTAATTTATATAAACAGTTCACTAATTTATATTCACTTATTTACTTGTTTATCTCATGATGTCAAATTATCAACTAACTAACTCTTCCTGATCGGTCCCTTTTCACTAGAACATTCTAAGGTTACAAAAACAATTAGCTTTCTGGCATTTTCTAGATAAGACTGGTCACAAAAAACAATGTAGATAAGATAGTCACTATTCGTAAACAATTCTAGGAAACCTTGCGCGTCCGCCATAATTTTAACTTTCATACCTGGCTTAGACAGAGTCGGATTTAGGGACTCTATAGTAGTGTGCTGTTTTGTAACAGTATTATAAATACTGTTCTAAAATCGTTGTTCAAACAACATACATAAATGGAAGACGAAAGATTTTATTATATAACACTAGTTCAAATAACAAATGATGAGTCTCATCGTCCCTGAAAAACATCCCGTCCTTCAGTCTAGGTATAAAAATGTCTTCAGATAACGAAACCCAAACATTTGGTGTGAAACGTGGTGTTTTTCTTGTACGACCGTACAGGGTGATTACATTATAATTTAACGTGAATGAACATATTTATTGCACACCTCCTTTACCTTCTACAGAGGAGAGTCAAGGTTTTTAACCTTTAATCATTCTTACATACTGTAGCGATAATACACACACATTTCTGATCTTTATACTTTAATGTATGTGTGGCAGATCCTGAGTTGAGGGCTCTATGCTTTTTTAAAAATAGCCACTAATTGTATGACATTATATCGCTTCGGTACATATTCAACGGTTTTTCATCAATTTATCACAATCAACATTTCGGAAATAAAAAGCATAAATTAAAACATGAACATCTGATAGTATTTTATCTAATTCCAACCTTCCCATGACGTCGCTTATGATATACAAACAGTGTAGCTTGACGCGAGGCGAATTTCAAGTAGAGTGTTAATGTTAATTGAATGGTGTATGTGAAAGTGGTAAGATCGAAGAAAAACTATTTGTAGTTATGCGACAAATTTCAAATCGAGTCCCATGTGTGTGTGTGTGTGTGTTTGTGTTTATTGCATTCTAAATCCGTAAATAAGAATGAAGTAGTTACCAATAAAGTGTATTTATAGTCATTACAGATAAAAGTAAAAATATATGTTGTGTAGTGAATTCGGTGAAACTGAAGCATCTCACCGTTCGGTAAATAATTTGATGTTATAAATTTACGAATATATATATTCGAATAATAAATGAAACAAGGACGTATTCGAATTTCAACAGAATCTATTTATATATCACCTGTTGTCTCACGTATTTTTTGTTGAATTATTAATATACAGTATACAGTCCAATTAAATAAATTCGTTATATCAATTTGCATAATGTATATAAAAATAACGTGAAAACTTCGAAACTTCCTACATTGAAACAAGAGTTTCCCTACAGTGTTTTTTTAAATAGCAAGTAGAGGATGAATGAAAAAGTATTCAAATTGCACAGGTGGTGTAGTAGCGCAATTATGTCTAAACTGCAGTTTTCCCTTTAGTTGTAAACAAGAGGAGACAGGACTATTATAATGTTTTCCTTCGAAATATAATACAATGTCTGGTGTCTGGTGGTGCAAATACCCAATATTATCTAAAAGTAACAGAACTTTTTAGTTATAGCATAAAGCAAGCGTGGTATTTCTAAACTCGGTTATGGGGACGTTCTTCAGCATCTGTTTCTATGGCTGGAGCGTCATCGTAAAAAGCTCCTTCCGATGCATTTTTCAGTTTTGGAAAGAGGAAATGATCACACGGTGATAGATCAGGCGAATACACAGGGTGGTTGATGACACAAATCTGTTTTTTCATAAAAAAAAACATTGTCATTTTAGGTTTTTTGAGGGGTTGCATTATCATACAATAAAACAACCGCTTTCTTTTGGTATATTCGGGTCTAACACAAACAACTCTCGACTGCAAAAGACGTAACCGTGCCCTCTGGAACAAATTGCTATTGAACAGCAGCACACTTGGAATTTTGGATGGTTATCAACATTGTCTGGATTGTTGAGTTCTGAAAACGCAATTTTCTATATTTTGGCCCGTCTTTCAACTTCTATTCTATAGATTGTCGCTTAGTATCAGGATCAAATTTTATAGATTTATAGCACCAAGCTTCATCACCAGTTATGATCGAATAAAAAACATTTTTTACATAGCTTAAAACAAAATTAAATATGTGTTGCTTAAATAATATTTTTTTATTGGTGCCTCGTTTTACCTATTTAAAGCACACCTCAGCGTGTTTAAATCGAACTTTCAAACATGCGCGCTTTTTAAAGTTACCATGGTAACAACAACAACTCGAGAAACGTAAGTATCAATGACAACTTTTTGATTATTGATCTGACAGCAGTACCTCGTAACGTCAAATAATAGTATATTATACACCAAGGTGGTGAAGACTGTTATTATTGACCGAGCACCATAATTATTTCGCGAGGGGCTTTGCCCCTAGCGGAATAAGGTGCGAGGCCTATAAATGTCTTCACCACCGTGGTGTATATATAATGTTGATTATTTTGATCTCTGAGGTTGGAATAATGTACGAACTGTTTCTCTGTAAATAACAAAGATTTTTATTATTATATACAATATTTACAATTAGATACATGATCTAGAATATTAATCCTACCTGTAAATAACAAAGAAACAACATTCAAAGTTATTATTCACTAGGATTGTTCTCACATTACGTACAATATTTAATCTCATTGACATGTGCCAATTTAATGACATGACATATATTAAGACATCGACTTAATTACGCGCGCAATTGAATTGGACTGAAGATATTCCTTACATATATACAATTTTATCCACTACTAGCCAAATTTAAGACAAAAATGTAAAAAAATTCTGGTAAAAATCGAATAGCACAGGAATGTAAATTCGCCTTTCCACTAATAAAACAACAGGGATCGAGACCGAACTGTAGAGGCAGCACTTCTGTCGACAGTAGAGCGCACATTGTGATGTGAACAGTCTAATAAATAACGTACATAATGCTAAAAATGAATTCTTTTTATTTTCTTTGCCAAGGAAAATTGTTGGTATGTAAGATGGGTGTAGGGGATTATCTGATTTTTGATTATTGACAAAATGAGCACTGCATGAGTATTTTTATTTGGTTCCCAATATTTCCGATGTTTTCTGAAATGTAATTAAAAAGCGATTCGTTTTGTACAAATATTTACTTTCTTTCTCTTAATAGTATTTAATTATTCAAACTTATTATATAATATTAAAGTCAGCAAACACATAACAAGCTTTTTATTTTATATAATCAATGAAATCGTACAGAAAACAACATTTTATTCCCTCAATAATAAACTTTTATTTACGGAAAAAAAATTTGGAACTTTTCTAATAGCTGCCAATTGTAATATAATACTGACTATACAGTTTTGAAACCCTGTTTTTCAGGGATATACTTGTCGAAATAGCTGGGGAGTCATATTTGTGAATTCGGGACAAAGTAAGTTACATAATGAAAATAATTGGATTATGCGTTTAGCAAGGTGCCATGTACTTAAATACATAATCACATGATTGCACCAGGACCGCGAGAACATCGGCTTTTTGTATGTATTTATATGTATATGTCTTGGATGTAATTATAAATAATCAATGTGAAACTATTGTGAATAAAGACATTTTAAAACAAACAAACAAACTGATTATACACAAAATAATAGTTAATAAAAATTTTACTTGCATATAGTTTTTACTGCATTTATCAATTTTTGACGTTTCAAGGTTATCCACGCAGTGTCCAATGAATTTTCGGAGAAACTATAAAATTTCAACTGTGTAGTATTTTTATACGGCATATTTGAATTGCCTTGAATACAGAAAGACACTTTTGATGAAGACATCACAAGCATTTAATATCAGTAAGGCTTGGAAAATATGCACTAAAAAATACCAAAATATGCATGCAAATATGCTCTAAAAATAGGTCAAAATATGCAGTTAAATATGTTTTTTGTAATACCTTAACACTTATTAAATGACCCTTTCCTTGACCGTTTTCATTTAAAGCGCCAACGATTAGATTAGCTACATACCTCCCCTTAACATCTGTGGTTTCATCAACTGAAAACCACAAAGATTTGTTTTTCAGTTCATCTCTAATATTTGTTAAAGCAGCGTCGTAGTTTATATCAACATATTTCTTTCGTAGATTTGAGGATGAAGGCAAATTAACATTTTCTTTACAATGTGCTTTAAAAAAATTTCGAAACAATGGCTGATCCAATTTTGGCATCTTTGATAAAACTTTAAACTCCACAATTCACAAAATTATTCTCTTGTTGACAGAAGGACTACCAAATCAATTTTAACTAATGTTTTCTAAAGACAAGCAAAGGAAAAGAAATCCCTTCCCCAAAAGCATATTTAATAGTTTGAAAACTGGTAGCGGGAATGAATGAAGAATATCATTTACGAGCTAGCAAGGTTATTTTATTACGACCCATGGTTTTAACAACCACCGAAATATTTAAGCCGGACGTGAAGAATTAGTATTTGAAAGAAATGTAAAAATAATCCCATTTTATGAGACCATCTGTCGTTTAACACAAGAACGGCAGTAAAATAGTAATTAGTGGGTCCTAATCCCGATACAAAGATGAATTGCGGCTACCTGACAAGCCGTCGCACTGTGCCTTGTTCTAAAAATGCACTAAAAAATTAAATTTTTGCAAAAATACGGTAAAATATGCATTATTTTATTTTGCATATGCATTATTCAAAAAATGGCGAAATATGCACATATGCACTTAACATGCATTTTGCATATTTTCCAAGCTTTAAATATCAGTTTAAAAAAAAGAACATTTAAAAACGCTCATTATACAAAACTAATAGTGTTTACATCACTTTGTGTTTTTTCACGGAGGATGGCATTAGCGTCATCTTTCTCAGTCCCTATAATCAAGTATACATATTGACATTTCCACTAGTAAAACGTATTTGTAATCAACAGGTGCGTTCATAAAATATAACTTATAACTCAACCGTTGATGAGCGCTCACTGAGCAACAAGTAACAATGGTTGACGTGTGTCTGCTGAACGATCATTTTTTTGGAAAACATTAATATTCAAATTATGATTAGATAGGTACAATCTAATTCTTGCGTTATTAGATGATGGTAATATAACACTGATCAACACTGATTTTATTGTCAACAATATTTGGGCGATTTCTAGATAATTTCGGGGTGCTGATCACGAATTTGAAGTCCATTTAGGTGAATTGGCTCTAATTTTAGAGATATAGTATCAAAATATGATAAGATAGAGAAAAATATCAATTTAATAGACCAATGGCTCTTATAAGCAACTTTTAGTAAAAAATATTAAAGTGGTTTCAAAAAAAGAGAAACGAAAAAATAATAAAATTCATTTATTGATTAGGTATAACAGCAAAGATATAATTTAATTTAAAAAATTACATCTAATTCGTAGGAAACAAGCTCTTTTTGTAGAATTTTCTTTTATGAGGACCGTCAGGCACATCACGTTGGAGACTCCAACAATAGTCTGCCATCATATGATGATCCCATCTGCCCTGACACCTTACCTCCATCTCCTTTATATCCTGGTGGAACCGTTCCCCTTGTTCCTCACTGAAATTGCCAAGATTGTCGGGAAATGTATCCAAGTGGCTGTGAAGAAAGTGTACTTTAATACTCATATTAGTACCCAAGTTTTTAAAGTTTAATAACATCTGTTGCACTAATTCCTCGTAATTGTCCGCTTTGTGATTACCCAAGAAATTTTTAACTACCAGAACAAAGCTACACCAAGCAGCAGCTTGAAGTGTCATCATGTGATTTGTAAAATTAGAGTCCTTAATAAGTTTGCGAATTTGAGGGCCATCAAAAATACCCGCTTTTAGCTTTTTCATACTTAGCCTAGGAAACGATCTACAAATGTATATGAAGCACTCGCCATCTTTACTCAAAGCCTTAACAAATTGTTTCATTAGTCCTAACTTGATGTGGAGCGGTGGGAGAATGATTTTTTCAGGGTCAACCAATGGTTCGTTTATGACATTTGCTGTTCCTACAGTCATATTTTGTCTTATTGGCCAATTAACCATATTCCAAGGATCTTGATTCGCCGTACTATCCCACAAGCAGATAAAACAAGGGTATTTTGTGTGCCCACCTTGCTGCCCAAGCAAGAAGTTGACCATTTTTAGATCAACACAAATGGAAAACTGATGTTCTTTATAGGATAGTTTCTGTAATATCAACTTGATGTTTTAATATTCTTCCGTAAGTTTTGTTGAGTGGGCGATAGGAATTGATGCATATCGGTTGCCATTATGTAGCAAAACACACTTTAAGCTTCTACTGGAACTGTCTATGAATAGTCGCCAATCACCTGGAACAAATTGTATTCCCATTTGACGAAAAAGTCCGGGAATGTTGTTGCAATAAATAAGATATTCATCTTGGCTAAAGTAAGGAACAAGTTTTACCTCTCGTGTTCTATAAATGGTTATTTTTATATCTGGTTGTAGACAGTTTTTTCCTTTTAATCTGGATGCCAGAAGTTCAGATGCTTGCTTTGATAGACCGAGATCCCGTATCAGGTCATTCAGTTCTTCTTGAGAGAACTGCTGTGGTGTTGATTGTATTTCCTGCTCATATTCACTTCCACTGCTACTGTACTGGTCCTTAATTTCTTCTTCTTCTTCCGCCATCAGAACATCTGGCAGTGTTGTATATACTGGTACGGGAATCTCTTCGCTATGTGGCATAGGTCTTCGTGCTGATTCTGAATCAGGATAATCCCATTTGCCTTTCTTGTATTTGTTAAAACCTTTTACATTAACTAAACAAAAATAACAATCATTATGATGGTTTTTAGGTTCTCTCCACATCATGGGCACACCAAATTTCAAACTTTTTCTTTCTTCGTTTGACCACTGTCGTAAACATTCGACACACGTTTTGCACACTATATGGGGAGCCCAGGACGTGTCTCCAAGCTGTACGCCGAAATAAGCTTGTCTAACAAAATCTGTGATATTTTTTCTTTGTTACGCTTCGGTATATTCGCCACAAATGTAGCAGAAGACATTAGGGCCGTTCAAACAGCTTCTGCGTGAAGAACTCATTCCTCTGAAAAATGAGTAACTTTAGTTAAAAATATAGGTACAAATATTCGTCACATGTAATCCTACCTTCCACTTGACGTCTATTAAATTTAAATAACTTCACTAAGTAGGCAATAAGAACTAAATACACAAAATACGTAAGAAAAGCACAATAACCGCGACGCTAAGTCTTAGTAGAACAACTGCTTGCGCTGAACTGACAGTTAAAATCAAGAGACACAAGACAAACAAGTGCACGCACTAATCACGTGATGTTATATGTTATAGCTAAATTCCTTAAAAAATGATGTATCCATTACCTCAAAAACTAGAGCCAATTTGGAAAAACTGCTTTTATTTTTGAATTACCCTAAATTCGGTCAAAAATACTTGGCAACAAATTTTTTTTAAAATTTTGTAGGGCGGTCTAATTGATACAAACAGAAATATTATAACCCATGCAATAGAAGATTTGCATGAACCATTACCACATGATTATAATGTAAGAAGACATGGCAGTCGTGAAAAAAACAGGAATTATTATGAAGAAACAATTCCAGCATATAATGTTATGTATCAAAGTGCGTTCACAGAACATTCACGCAACGGTTTTGTTTTCTGAACGCACCCAACGTTTGTAATTATCGCCATGTCGAGTTACGGGATGTCATCAGTCATTATTGGTTCAGCGCGAATTATAAACTAGAGGTATTGGATTATCTCGTGAACAGTGACCTTGACCATTCCTGCGCGAAGCGATAGTGAGAAGTCGGCTAACACTCTGTAAGTGAAACCCAAAAATATTGGCTTGGGTCTAGGTACTTCAGTATTGTAATTGAAAGTATAAAACGGGTAGCGCGTTTCAGCTCATTTATTTAACTGCATTTACAGTATAATTGTTACGGACGTAAAAAACAAACAAGCTTTGTTGTCTTTGAAATGTATTACAAAAAAGAATTATATACCTGATGAATAAAAAATCATAACAATGTTGTCATATTACACGTTATAATTTTAATAAAAGATAAATAGTTACTTAGAGAAAGAAAAGAAACAAAGGTTTTAAAATCTGTTTATATGGGGTTTGATAAAAAACATACTAAGAGGCCATAGAGTTTTCGTGACAAATTTAATTAGCACAAAATTTTAATGTGAAAAAACAAAAAGAAAATACATACACAGGATAATTCCAGAATATTGTGAAAATAGCCAAACATGAAAGTTTACATTAATGGTTGGCAACCTAAATCGTCCAGTTCCTCCTCATTCTCAGGGTCGTCTTCATCCGAAAATAAGAAGGAATCAGATTCACTGTCGTCTTCTAGTGAAATTACGAAATCTTCCACTTCATCCATTATATATTCTTTCCGCATATATTCTTTTTCGACTTTTTCAACGTGAGCACAAATTCTTTCCCATTGTTCTTTCCCAACTTGGTTAAATTTTTCTTCGGTCATTTTCAACACGTCATCAAGTTTAAACGTCGTATTACATGCAGCGACGTGATTTTTCACCAGTGCCCATATTTTTTCGATAGGATTAAGCTCAGGATGATATGGTGGTAAACGTAGAACTGGAATGTCCCGTTCTGCTAAAATTTTATCGACGGCATATTGTTTGTGAATTGGCTTGTTTAATTGAATTTTTGCATACAGTTCAGCCTTCGTTTCCTTTTCCTCGAAAAAAATGCTTTTTTCCCTTAACCAGTTTTGCATAGATGCTTTCTTCCATGAAAAATTAGGAATTGGTTCGACCAAAACATTATGGTAAGAGGCATTATCTATCACAAGGACAGATTTCTTTGTGACGTTCACCATGAATTTTTCTTTAAGCCACTTGTTGAAATTATTATGATTCATTTCATCATGATAGTCGCCTGTTTTAAGACCCGATTTAAATATGGTTAGAGCTCCGGGTACAAAGCCTGATACGCCCCCGGCGTGTAAAATTATTAGTCGTTGTCCTTTGGACACAGGTGACTTTAGACAATTATTTGTTCCATCGTCCCATGCCATTGGTACAGTATGTGAACCATGAATATATGTTTCATCGCAGTATAAAATCTCCCGCCCTTCTTTTTTGTATTTTTTCAATTTTCTTAAATATTCGACTCGTTTGGATTTGATATCAAATTTTTCGACTAAGACCTTTCGGTTGTCTTCGGTTTTTTTCCAACGGAATCCCATTTTTCGCACCAATTTTCGAAATGAATCGATTTTCCCTGTAAAATTAATCCCTTCTTCCTTTTTAACTTCTTCAAACACAACTTTTATCGTTGGTCTTCGTCTGTGAATAGCTGCATATGAATAAAATATTCTCCTAATAATTTCCTCTTCAAACTCATCTACTGATCCTCTTGAGGTGCATGGTTTGATAATATTTTTTGTTGGTGACTTAAACTTTTCACCACTTTTTCTTAATTCAGCTTCTTTAATTATTCTTCTTGCGGTGCTCAGCCCAACACCAGTGGCTAACTACTCTTTCTTGTAACCGATTTAGGGGAAGTTTAAGTTTACCTTGTTCCTTTTCCTCTTTCATGAATTTATATACGTTATAAATTATTTCACGACTCTGGCTGTGAACCACTCGTTTAGAATTGCTCATGATTGAAGATTTGTCTGTAAAAAAATTATAATTTTATAGGGCCCAGAGAGATCATTTTTTTATCGATAAATACATGTTTGATTGTATGAAAGTTTTATAGTCATGGCAATAAATCGAGAATCAAGAGAGTGAAAAAATCACGAGAGCTTGCTCGAGTGATTTTTTTAATTCTCTTGATTCTATAATTTTTGCCGTGACATTAAAATTTGAATACAATTTGTAATGTATTTCTCGATTACGAAAATTATCTCGAATGTATTTTAGGGAGATAAATAGACAAGTACATGAATGCAGACAATTTATTAACTGTACTTCTCGGAGTAACACTCTGTACAGTTTTTTCAATATTTTCTAGAGATTCTTTGCTAAATATTGCCATTTTGAAAATACGTTGTATTAGGAAAACTCAAAAATAATCTGACAGTGACATTCACGGCATAGTTGATTAACAGCAAGGCGCATATTTATCATTTATTGAGAAATTTAGGTAGCTTTTCCATCATTTAAAATGATAGTTAATTGGTTGATTTTAAGAAATTGAAGAAATCTCATTGACTGTTAGGATAGGCGTGTATTAATCGCAAAACAAAATTCAAAAATCCAACTTTTTTGTGAGTAAACCAATACTTTTCTCGCATCATAGATTGGGTTGGGGGGAAAATAAAATAATATTTCATATCGTAAATATGCAACCAAAATAATAATAATAAATAATAATATATACGTACATAACTAAATTTATAAGTCTATAACAATCGTAAACTCCTTTTAACTATTAACTATACTGTCTATATCAAACACTAAGTATTAAAACGCGTTACCCTTAAAATAAACACAGAAAATAATAAGTTCACTAACACCTCGAAGAAACGATCGTTTCAATGCGATGAAAGAAAATAAATGACGATATTTTCAGTAAAGAGTGTAGGTATCTCGGAGTCGTCTGCGCATGGTGGGGTCACTGTTCATGAGATATTCCAACAACTCTAATGGCATTTTTATTCAAATAATTTTATTATGTTAGGTAATTTCAAAAAGGAAATACGTTAAAGAGAATCTCTTGGGCATACACTATTATGTTGCACAAGTTTTTGTTAAGCTACTATCCCTGGATGCTGAAAATATTTGAATTTTTCCATTATTTACCTAGGTTAACAATAGAAAAAATTATTAACCACTAATAGAGAAATTCAACTTCTCAGTTGGCTAGAAGACGCAATAATTGTCAACTTCACAGCTAGTAGTGGAAAAAAATAAATACTATTTAGGATGGACTTTCACGAAACTTGGCTGGGCATCGAGGGCGGACTTTTATGAAATGAAACTTGGCTGGGCATCGAGGACGGACTTCCATTTTTTTGTAGTAATAATATAATAATAATATTTTATTATTTCAAAGTGCACCAATAAAAAAATAAACGGTTTTAAAGATTAAAACTAACTTTTCCGCATCTGTGGCCAATATTATATAGAAATTGTTACTTGTATACACTTCGGGGGATGTATCGTGGTAACAAACCGAAATATCTCCAAAAATAACCAAAAATTTAGTATATCTAGTTTTATAGGACCCCCTGTACTCGCTCTAGTCAACTGAAAATCAATAGGGTACATCTGTGAGACACCTTGAACAATACTTATTCATAAAGTTGATCAATCGTATACTCTCTGGAGGCTGTATCGTGCTAACAAACTGAAAATTCTACAAAAATGACAAAAATTTGGTACTTCAAGTACCACAGCACCCGTTACACTGGCTTTAGTGAGCTCAATATCAATAGGGTTCATCTTTAAGACGCTCTGAATAATATCCAATCATAAAATTCATCACTTGTATATACTCCGGAGGCTGTATCGTGCTAACAAACTGAAACTTCTCCAAAAATGACAAAAATATCGTACTTAAAGTACTGTAGCACCGGTTCTATTGGCTCTGGTGAGCTGAAAATCAATAGGGTTTATCAGTGAGATGCCCTGAATAATATTCAATCATAAAATTGGTGACTTGTTGAACTCCGGACGCTGTATCGTGCTAACAAACTGAAATTTCTCGAAAAACGACAAAATGTCGTACTTCAAGTACCATAGCACCCGTTGTACTGGATCTAGTGAGCTGAAAATCAATAGGGTTCATCTGTGAAATGTCCTTAACAATATTCCATCATAAAATTGGTGACTTATTGCACTCCGGAGGCTGTATCGTGCTAACAAGACTTGCAAGGAAAAGTGGCCGACGACGACATACACACAGGATTTTTTTTCTAAAAACCGTTTTTTCGTGTTGTTGTTGATGGATAACGTAAAAATAACAAAAAAAAATTTCAAATTTCCAATTTTTTTGTGGGTAAACCAATACTTTTCTCGCATATTAGATAGGTTGGCGGAAAAGTAATATAGCGTAAAGTATTCGTGGATAACTGGTCTTTCAAACACTTGCTCCGGCTGCGCCGTCGTACTCGAAAATTCGCGCGTGTTTGAAAGACCTCTTTATCCACTTATACTTTAATATACTATTTACGACATAACGAAAACTGCTGTTATTAAAACGTGTGTATTTTAGATCCCACTGTGTAGTTCGAAGAGTACATATTTTTTATTTAATAAAATAGTCGAAGTGTGGTTTGGAATATATGTTTATTTTTTAACCCTCATTTGTATGATAAAAACTCTCCCATTCGAAACCACCGGGGGTATTGTCCTCTTTAAAATATTCTTGGACAGATCCTCAGTAGGTTGGACAAAAAAATGTAAAAGCATGGGACTGAGAGTGAAGTATGACACTTTATTCACGTTATATTTCGCCAACGGTCAGATAGCAGAATACGAAGACGATCTAGCATATAATAAGAAAATTAAAAGAAGAATATTAAACAGCCGGATTAACTACGAATATGTCAAAATATGAATACCTAATAGTGGGTAGCAAAAAGTAAGAGATTTAAACATGGATAATGACACCAGTAAAGGAGTACAGACAAGCAAATATTTAGGAAGCATTCTTAACATACATGGAAGTAGTAAAGATGAAATTCAAGCAAGAATCAATAACTGACGATCCTTTACACTCACACTAAATTCTCTGCTGTGGGATAACATAACGAAGAATGCCAATTAATAAGCTAGACTAGAGTTCGTTGGAAACGACCCGAACATAAAAAGATATGAACCAGGCAACTGACTTATTTTAGGCGGAGTAAAAATTCATTTTTCGATTTGAATGAATTGTTTGCATGACATTTTTTTGCTCTAGTAAAAATCCAATGAAATCAGTTAATTTGAGGTCATTTGATCGAACACAACCAATCAGAACAACATTATACTGAAAACAGATCCCATGGGCTGTTTTCACTCTATCACGTTGCTATGGATACAATTTGATTATTTATTTCGATTTTGACGTTTCAAATATTTAATATTTCATAATGTCACGATTTGGTCATAATACTGACGAGAATATTAATGAAATTATAGAAGCTCTGTACTTCTTTTCTATAATTAGCAAAAAAATGTCTATCCGAATAACCCTCGAACATTGATAAATGCTCAAAAATTTTATAACAACTTTCTCAAGCTTGTTGCTTATAGGCAACAGACCTCCGCCTGTGGCGTCGGTCTGTTTCCAAGCAACAAGCTTTCGAAATCTGTTATAAAAATTTTTCGCACAATTATCAATGTCCTTGGGTTATTACTACTGAAAATAAACGTGTAGAAACACGTTTCAATTATTTATTCCAACTATCATAAGATAATTATTTATACAAAAAAATACCTATAAACCTAAATTAAGCGCCAAAATATTTTCACCTGATATACGTTTATATTTGTGTTTGCAATAAATGTTCTGTCCAGAATTAGAAGGACGATGTTTCAACTTATACATATTTTAAGAACATTTCAAATTTCGTTAAATTGAATTCCATTTGGTTGGGCGAAATCCGTAGCAATCATTTTGAACATATCTTACTTTTAGACTACTTAACACGAGTTGACGAAGTTCGCAAAAAAAATGAAATCTCATATTCTGGCTTTGTTCGTCTGTTTTAACCTTTAGCGGACGAACAGTAATAGGTAATGGGGTACTTGGGACTACCCCCACCACTCCACCTTTAGGCCACGCCCCTCATCTCTGACGTCATGCCCCCCTGATCTCTCTGATTGGTCCGCCATTTTTAGGCCACGCTCCTCCTCTTGATCGGCCATTTTTATGCCACATTTTACTCGTCTATGATTGGTCAACGTCCTCGTCTCTGATTGGTCAGCCATTATTAGGCCATCCTCGTCTCTGGTTGGTCAGAGTCCTTGTCTCTGATTAGTCAGCCATTTTATGCCACATCCTCCTCTTGTCTGGTTGGTCAGCGTCCTCGTCCCTGATTAGTTAGCCTACATTGTCCACCATGTGTCGGTAATACAGTTAACCTACCTTACCCTGCCATCTATCGTCAATACTGTCAACCTACATTGTCCAACATGTGTCGGTAATACAGTGAATCTACCTTACCCTGCCATCTATCGTCAATACTGTCAACCTACATTGTCCAACATGTGTCGGTAATACCGTGAATCTACCTTACCCTGCCATCTATCGTCAATACTGTCAACCTACATTGTCCAACATGTGTCGGTAATACAGTGAATCTACCTTGCCCTGCCATCTGTCGTAAATACTGACAACCTACATTATCCACCATGTGTCGTTAATACAGTTAACCTACCTTGCCCTGCCATCTATCGTCAACCTACATTGTCCAACATGTGTCGATAATACACTTAACACACCTTACCAGCCATCTATCGTTAATACTAACAACCTACATTATCCACCATGTGTCGTTAATACAGTTAACCTACCTTGCCCTGCCATCTGTCGTCAAAACTGTCAACCTACATTATCCAACATGTGTCGGTAATATAGTTAATATACCTTGCCAGCCATCTATCGTTAATACTGTCAACCTACATTATCCACCATGTGTCGGTAATACAGTTAACCTACCTTGCCCTGCCATCTGTCGGCAATATTGTCCAACATGTTTCAGTAATACAGTTAACCTTCATTGTCCGCTTTCTGTCGTCAAAACGGTCAATCTACATTATCCACCATGTGTCGTTAATGCGGTTAACCTTGTGTCATATATCTCCTGTTTGTGTGTGTGTGTGTGTGACGTATATAAAGTCTTGTTCCGTGTTTTCTGTCGTATGGTCTGTGATGTGTGTGTCGTCTGTCATCTGTTCCGTGTTTTCTGTCATATGGTCTGGGATGTATGTGTCGTCTGTCATGTGTTTTCTGTCGTATGGTCTGTGAAGTATGTGTCGTCTGTCACATGGGCGCAGTGTCTTTTATCGTATGGTCTGTGACGTGTGTCAACCTTCTTGTGTTCAGTGTCATGTCTGTCATAATGTCGTCAACCTACGTTAACGTCTTCGTCAATAAAAACAACAACTACATATAATAATTATAATAATCCTTATCAAGAATACAAATTTTCACATTGTTATAAATAAACGTTTTAAATCCATCTGAATAGAGACATTAGAGAATTATGGCAGGTTCAAATAGTGACAGTCACTAATAAAAACGTCCATATTTTGACATTGTTGACAAGTGCGCATGCGTAGTTGTAGATAAAAATACGGGCGGTCCGTAATTAAATACGGACTATCCTTAATTGTGACAGGATAGTGACGGACAAAATTGGCGGCACTATGTTTGAGACATGCGTAAAACAAAATTGTATATTTTATTAGTGTCAAATTTGTAAACAAACAAACTGCTACCCGCTACATTTATGCTAAGAAGTTGAGAGTTGAACACAGCAAAATGGAACAGCAGAAACAGGAAGCAACACGACTAAGATTTACTTACGAGGAGGACCTCGCCTTGTTAACAGAATTTTTAAGTGTTAAGTAGTAAACCCTCACGGTTGGGAAGAAGTGCAAGCAAATATTTTAATTACACCCCCTAGAATGGCTGCTTGTAATTTTTCTTCCATTATTCGAATCCCCGTGAAGATTACCAAGAAGTTCCAAAAGTGAAATATTTGTTAGATAACTTGATAAACATAAACAAACAATGAAGCACACACCACAGAAAAGTGAGGTTGTAGGTAAAAGCATAAAATAAAAATAACCACCACCCACCACAAAATTATGAGTGCCGTATCTCACTTTACACGATGAAAATACTGACGTCAGTATATAAATAAGACCGATCAGTAATAGTGACGGTCAGTATTTTAGAAAGTGCCATAATTCTCTATTTTCAAAAGATTCTTTGTTCTCCATCTGTCACTCTTCTTTTTGCTAGAGCTTAGGTATAAACGTATTCGGAATCGGCACAATCTTAAAACTCTCCAATGAAGAAAAAAATTATCTCTGAGTTTCATGGGGTCGCATGACAAAAATTTAAAGTATATTTGGAAAGCTTATAATATATATTTCTGTGAACATCTAAATTTTTTTGTAATGTCATTCGTTAAACTGAAATTACTGTATGTCTATGTATATACCACATTGTGGCGCTTGGCTCCCTTTTTATACAATAAAGAAAAAAACTATAAAAAAACATTAGTTTTTACTACATTGTACCGAATTTATCTTCCTTCTAAATTGATTGCAATTATTTTGCAAATTCAAACATACCAAAATTTTCAATATTATCATGTTGCTTATGTGTAATGCAAGTTATTTATATTTCCGAAGAAACAGCTTTCACGTGATAAACATCCTCTATAAACTGCGTTGGCCTTTTGTGACCTTTGTAATCAAAATATGTATATATGAGACCATAGATATAAAAATAATATGAGACCATATTGATACCAGATGGCACAGAATTTTTCAAAATAAGTTTATCGCCAGTTTGGCAGTTAACTTTTGGTAGATTGTCAATGTACGAGGGGTAGCTTCATTTCCGCTGAAATTTAAAAATAATTTATAACAGTTTCAAATACTCTATTCACTCTGGGGAACATTAAAGATAAGATAATTAATTCTCTCAAGATAATTCATAAAATAATGGTACAGTTATTTCAAGCAAGAAATTTAAATAATACAAATTTATCTTATTTTTAAATACAAGTTGAACGGGAAAGGGGACAAAAACAATAGAGGGAGAGTGAAAGAAAATTATAGTCATAAACAAAAGCTGACAAAAAATATAGTGAGACTGTGATAGAAAAAGGATGCCTATAAGGAACAAGAAATACTGTAATAAAAGAAGAAAAGGGTAGACTAGCATTAAATTAAAAAAAAATCTCCTTAAAAAAGAAAGACAGATGAAGAAGTTAAATATTACGAGGAAAAAGAAAAACCGAGAGAAGAGAAACACGTCGAGAAAAGAAAAGCTTTAAAAGAAACACTACAATAGAAAAAGAACGATTGAGAAATGCAGAGAGGAAAAAAAGATTGAGAAAAGGTAGTCATAAGTAATATAAAGATTAAAAAAGAAAGAAAGAAAGAAACACCGATAGAGATGTAGAAATACTGCAATGGAAAACAAAAATTCAGATAGATAGAGAAAAAGACAAGACCGAAAGAAAGAGAGAATGGGATGGTCAGAGAGAAATAGAGTCTGAAAGTGAAGAGAAATATTAAGATAAAAAAAGATCAAAGAGAAAAATACAAACTGGATAGGAAAATAAACACTGGCGGAAAAGTGGAAGGATTTGATAAAAAAACTAGTGAGACGAAGAAAAAGAAATAACGATAAGGAATTCTAAAGATTGGAATTGAAGAAAGTAGGAAGTTACAGTAGAGAAAACTGAAAATGACAGAGAGAATAGAAAAACTGAGAAGAAAGGAAACATAGGGAAAGAACTATAGTGGATACGGAAAGATAACAGAAAAATGAGGACTGGAAGTAGTATAATGTATTAGCAAATTTCATCTGCTCGAATCAGTTTCTATTAATTATATTTGGCACGTGCTGTATTTTTATAGAATTCATCAAATTTTAATCGGAAAGTTGTTCTGATCAAGTGTTAAAACGTACTGAAAATCAAATTTTAATATATAAACGTCTTATCTGTTTGGCCTTGGCAAATTTTAGTTTTAAATTATGCTCGTATTCATTTTCGTGTGCGTATGCATCGATAAGGAGTATTTATAATGATAATGCATTAAAATATAATATTAGGCAAAACAAATATCATGTTAAATCCCTCAGTACATATAATAGTAAAGTTTTTTAATCATCTTTTATGCAAAATTTTTCTGAATAATATATATTCTCTAATATTTATAAATGCCAAGTAATTGATATTGTATTTCGAATCAATTATTGAAAGTAAAATGAATATGTAATTTGAGTAAATCTCACACAGGACCAGCGTTGCCAGACGTTCCTATTTTGGCGGGACGTCCCGATTTTTAAATCAAAATTAAATGTCCCGCGCGGGACAGGCTCAGTCCCGCTTTTCGGGGATAACTCGAACGGATTAGGTACGAAGGAATAACGAATACCATTAGTTTTACGGCTTGAAGAGCATTGAGCAAGTAGTGAGTTGCGTTGCGTGCTTAATTTAGTTTATTTACATTAATCGATCAAAAGTTTAAGCTTTTTACGTGTGTTTGTTCGTAAATTACTGGAGTTTACTTATTAGACTCGTTTATAGATGAATGAAACCGATAGTGATGTTTCGGATTGTTCGGAACCGGAAAACATTGCACCTAAGAAAAAAGCCAAACTAGGAAAACATCGCCTCACGAAATACAGTACAAATTGACAGAATGATTATAATTGGTTGTGTAACATGACGTCGGATGAGTATAAAGCTTACTGTAAACTGTGCAAAAAAGAGTTTACACTATTTCTCATGGCGGATTAAACGACGTAGTGAAGCATTCAAAAACAATTATTCACTCGAAGATCACGAGTTCTCGCGCTGCAAGAAAAATAGTTAGCTATTTCTAGGCATCCGGTACTTCCACATCTGATCGTGATCGCGATAATATTATGTATAAAACGTCATCCGCAGAAATTACTTCTATATATCACACCGTTAAGCTACAATAGTATGGATTGTTTTCAAAAGTTATTACCTCTCATGTACGCCGATTCTAAGATAGCTAAGAATGTTAAATGTGGTAAGATAAAGAGTGAAGCAATAGTTTGTGAAGTATTGGCAAAAGAAGTTTTGAAAGACGTAATTCAAAATTTAAAAGAAGATTCATTTTTTTCGATTTCTACGGATGCCAGCAATAAAGGAAACCGGAAAATGTTTCCAATATGTGTGCGATATTTCAGTTTGGACAAAGGAATACAAAACAAACTAATAAATTTTGTGGTGGAGAATAATGACGAAACTGCCAACGAAATAACAAAGATACTTTGTGAAACATTGGATAGATATAACTTGAAATTATCGCAAGTAACATCATATGGAACTGACAATGCAAATGTAAACTTTGGTTCAAATCATTCTGTTTTCATGAATCTCGTTGCCAAAAACGAAAAAATATTAAAAACTAACTGTTCAGTTCACATCTTGCATAACATGAGCAAATTTGCATGTGATAGATTATACATCGATGTAGAAACCATCATCTTAAAAATATACGGCCCATTCTCACATTCAGCTAAACGTCGTGCGGAATTGATTGAGATATTTGAAACTACAGAAATGGATTGGGTCGAATTATTACATCACGTAAATACAAGATTTCTGTCGCTCTGTTCTGCTGTTGAGAGAGTAATCAATGTTTGGCCTGCTTTGAAAAGCGACTTTGGTAAGCAAAAGCAAGAATCATGTGCGAAATCCATTAAAAAGATTTTTTACTCTGAAGCAGGGGAATCAAAAACACTAGCCTACTTGCATTTTGTTCATAATGTGATGAGTGCTTTTGGTACATTAATAAAAGAGTCTCAGGAAAATGATATTGCCATAACAGAATTGCATGAGTCATTATGCCTTTTCCGCTCAAGGTTGTCTTAAAGGCTAAAGGATGAGTTTTTCGGCTACCAGGTGAAACAGATTCTAAATAAATTGGTTGAATCTGAACGGACAAAGCCATCGAAGATTTCAAAAATGTTTACACAAATTGCCAACAGTATATAGACAAACGTTATAATTTTTCAGATGAAAATATTTTTCTAGATTTAAATTCATGAACCTGGAAAGTGAAGTTAGTTTTGATATGATTGAAAATGCTGTATCTTTAATAAAATTGACAGCGATCTTTCGGCAGATAACTTATATGAAAAATGTAACTTGTTGAAATCGTCCTTAGACGTATTAGTGGGAAATTGCAAGGTCACCGCTGCCACCACCGCACAGAAAGGGCACCAGCGTTTTCAACAGTTTCCAAAAAAGGATACCAGGAATATGTTTAAACTAGTGTCTTTTATATTAAGTATCACAACATCAAACTGCTTTCCTGAACTCGTTTTTTCCCAGATAAATTTAAAATGGTGGGGTGCTAGAAATAAATGCTCTGTAAATTTAATGAAAGCAGAATTACTCATCCAGTTTAATCTACAGCTATCCTGTGAAGAGTTCTTCACCTTTCTTAACGAGAACAAGGAAACTTTAAAAGAAATTACATCTTCACAGAAATATCATGGATAAGTAATTCTATTCTCTTATTGTAAGTTGCAATTTGTAACACTCACTCGTCAAACTATTGTTTGCAACGACATATTTTTCTGATGATTAAAACTCTTTTGATTTTGATTACTGTTTTTTTATACTTTTTATTCAGAAGACGAATAAGACCCAAGTATTTAACAATAGGGTAAATCTGATTTGAAATATCATATTTTTATTAAAATACATTTTATCTGGCTATTTTTGCTATCTATTGTCACGTAAACGTACTTTCAACGCAAATAAAATGATAAATATTTATAAATTTCTGATTATGTACGTTTTTACTATGTCCTGTTTTCGACTAAAGAATCCCGCTTTTTTCACTCAAAAGGTTCGGAAGTCCCGACTTGGCAAAAAAAATCAGGCAACGTTGCACAGGACACATAAGCCAATAAGAAATTTTTATCCATGTACAAGAACATCCGACAACATCGCGAACAGCTAAAACGTTTACTTACTTAGGTTATTTAATCTCGAGGCGGCACCATTCTGAGCTATCAACAGTATCAACTTGATTCCTCCCCAGGACCTTTGTTCTTAGGCAGTTTCTTGTTCCAGAATTATTCGCAAAATGTGTTACACTATCGACCTACTCTCCGCTTTCCTTGGGGGTTCCACTCCTCTGTATTTTTTATTTAATGCAAAAATATTACTTGAAATAAACGTGTACAATATTGGTCTCGAGCCATTGGGATTTGTTTACTTTAATATGAATAAAATTGAAATTCAAATTTAATATTGCGATATATACTTAAGTTGTTGGATTTGTAATTTTTTAAAACCCTTATAGGGATGGATTTTAGATAAGCATTTTTTAATTAATTAGTTGTATTTTAATATGTTCAACAATTTTGTGGATTCATCCTAGTATTATCTGACGAGTAAGTAACCTCACTTCTTTATTCCAATTTTTCTTTTTCGTTTAATTTATTGGTTTACTTGCTTGTAGGTAAGCACTGATGATGACTTGACAGTCGAAAGCGCTTTGCCACGATTTTAAAATTTTATTAAAATTTACACGAAATACAACAAAAGTTTAACTTATATACTTAAGTAGACATACACTGTATAATCTTTGATACAGCGACATTTATATTTTTTCTTCTTCAAAAAATACAGTGAGGCACTAGGTATATTTCTCTTAAAAATTAAGTACATCATAATAATTTATCAAAATATTCAACATGTTTTCCTCTACTCATTGATTATCTCAAAAATTTTCTACGAAGTGACTCACCACCGAATTACGTTCGAATCCCGCCTTGTTTTATTTATCGTTTTAAATTCTACTTATGCGGTCAATTCGTTATCAAGGGAGCGTCCTGTGATGTGATGAATGAATGGAATTAGTTTAAACGATACGTCTGTGTGGTGCGGTCGCGACAAATTATTTTCAAATGCGATTTTCGAAACTCTTTTCTAAAATGACTGACACGGAGAACGAGGAAAAAGAAAACGGGATCGACGTCGAAGATTTGGATTTTGATATGTGGTACGGACAATTTGAATTCGTCGGTCCAAATGTGAAAGAATTCAAAGCGAACGATTTTAAAACTAATGGTTTCAAGAAAATTCCCAGTTATTTAGTGAATGATTATGACGAATCGGTATGTATTTCCATTAATCTGATTATTTTGTTGTTTGTTCTTAATCATCTAGGAATTTCCTTATACAGAGTCCGGCAAACCTCTGTCGTAACTCTATAACTCTTATTGTGTATAACTTACATATTTATTTGAAAGTTATATGTTAACGGTAATTTGAATCGAACATTTTAAAATTATCTTCATGTATATAGGGTGGTCCATTAGTAAACTAGGCAAATATTTTTTTTTCAAATGGAATGCCATACTTTTTTTTACATTTTTAGAACAGAAATAGTTAGTACCATACGCTCACAAATTTTTTTTCTAAAACTACCAGCCAGCTCGGAGAAAAACCACCTTTTTTTCAAAAAAATTTAATTTGTACATCCCTTTTTAAAAAACTACAACTTTAGAAGATTTAAAACTAAAGTTTTAAAATTACCAATGTGCAGAGACAAAGGATTGAAGATTTGTTTAAACACTGTTTGAAATTTTTATTTTGTATGTTAAATAAATTTTACATACCAAAAATTTCATTCATCAATGGATACTGTAATTTTGGGTGACTTTGACTCACTTCTGAAGTTTTAATAGGAATATTGGTATTTTTAATAAGTGAAAATATGTTTCTTTTTTTACAGGTATTTGAGTCTTTAACTATTTTTTTACAAACAAATATATAAAAATATCAAATGGTAATTATTTTATTAAAAAATAAATAAAACTAAGGTGTGCAAAGTTACCCTCCAGTTTCGGGTGACTTTGTCCCACACTGCATTTTACATGTATTCGCTATGTTTGTTATTGTCTGAGCTAAAGTAACCCTACAGAATTTTTCAAAAACACGTAATCCACAATAAAAATTGTTTATTAAAATTTTAAACATAAAAAAATCACTAAAAAATAAACGGTTTTAAAGATTAAAACTAACTTTTTCGCATCTGTGAGATGCCATGATTAATATTCTATCATAAAATTGTCACCTGTATATGTTACGGGCAAATCATATAATTCAGGCATTCTATGAAATGCCTAGGCATTCTATAAAATGCCGGATCTTTTTAGGCAAAGTATGGAATCGAACATTCATTCTATGGTTTGACTAGGCATTCTATGAAATATCTAGGCATTACATGAAATGAAATACCGGAGTGAACTTAGGTCATGTATATAATATTCATATTAACTACGTGAGTTTGTATTAAAAGATACTTTATTTATCTTCTGACAATTGATGTGACGATTGAAGTATTGAAGTTTACAACTGACAAGTAATTGTACATACTGTTAATATAACAATGAATGCAGAACGCAACTATCATAACACAGTATACACGGAGTTATACAAGTTGTATAATACAATACATGTCACACCAACTAACCTAACCTAACCTTGACTCCGTATATCTCTTTCTACGGTCTTGGCTCTGTTTATTTCACGCTTTGACGGAAACGTAGCCGTCATTCTATGTATTGCCTAGGCAAAGCATGTAACATGGATACATTTATACTTCGCCTACCATAGTTAGTCATTTCGTGAAATGACTAGGCATTATATAGAATGCCGGATTATATGCTTTGCCGGTAACATATACACTTCGGGGGATGTATCGTGTTAACAAACCGAAATTTTTCCAAAAGTAACCAAAAATGCAGTATATCTGGATTTATAGGATCCGCTGTAGCCGCTTCAGTCAGCTGAAAATCAATAGGGTACATCTGTGAGACACCTTGAAAAATATCCAATTATAAAATTGGCCACTTGTATACACACCGCAGGCTGTATCGTACTAAACCCGAAATTTCTCCAAAAAGGACAAAAATGTGTAACTTCAGGTACCATAGCACCCGTTGTACTAGCTCTGGTGAGCTGAAAATCAATAGGATTTATCTGTGAGACACCGTGAACAATATCCAATCATAAAATTGGTCACTTGTATACACTCTGGAGGCTGTATCGTGCTAACAAACTGAAAATTCTCCAAAATGACAAAAAATTGGTACCTCAAGTACCATAGCACTCGTTGTACTGGCTTTAGTGAGCTGAATCTCAATAGGGTTCATCTTTGAGACGCCCTGAATAATATCCAATCATAAAATTGGTCACTTGTACATACTCCGGAGGCTGTATCGTGCTAACAAACTGAAATTTCTCCAAAAATAACAAAAGTGTCGTACTTAAAGTACTATAGCACCTGTTGTACTGGCTGTGGTGAGCTGAAAATCAATAGGGTTCATCTGTGGGATGTTCTAAATAATATTCAATCATAAAATTGGTGACTTTTTGCACTCCAGAGGCTGTATCGTGCTAACAAACTGAAACTTCTCAAAAAATGACAAAAATGTCGTACTTCAAGAACATTAGCATCCGTTGTACTGGCTATTGTGAGTTGAAAATCAATAGAGTTCATCTGTGAGATATTCTGAACAATTTTCAATCATAAAATTGGTGGTTCGTTGTGCTTCGGAGGCTGTATCCTGCTAACAAGACATGTAACGAAAAGTGGCCGACGACGACATACACAGAATTTTTTTCTAAAAACCATTTTTTCGTGTTGTTCTTGATGAAAAACGCAAAAATAATTCAAATTTTTTTTTCAAAATTTCAACTTTTTTGTGGGTAAACCAATACTTTTGTCGCATATTAGATAGGTTGGGCGGAAAAGTAATACAAAAATCAACATAGCATCCTAAACAACATGGATTTTTAATGAAAAATGAATAATTGAACTGTTTACAACGTGATAAAAATTTTTCCTAGAGATCTGGAAAGAAATATTGGTTCTGGCCAAGTTCCAATGGCTGCGTGCGATCAATATCAGCCAAGTGGTAGCATTTTCTTACGACTTCTTCGGGCCATTGCCACATACTTCTTTCACCCAGTACCATCACAAGCACCCAACCATAACAGTTATCGAACTTCCCTGGAAAACTGTTCACGTTGTTGGATACAATTACGAAGTCTCCTATGGAAAGTTGTTCTGTATCTGAATCATCTCTATAACTTACGTTAGATTCAGAATGCGACGTATCTGCAATCTCTTCAAAACGTTTTATTATTTTTGGCTTGATTACTAGTTTCACTTTTTTCTTTCTTGTCTTTTCATTTTTGATTTTAATAGCTGCCACTTTGGTTTGTGTATTTTGACTTCCTCTCAGTACCATTATTTTTTAGAGCTGGTTTCTTTTTAGAAACTTTTAATGCAGCTGCAGCATTTTGTTGGCTTTTAACTTCTTCAGCACTGACACTTTTTCCTGCGTGAATTTCTATTTTTTTCCCTTCTTTTACTAACTCCACCATCCGCGGACTGTACTCCCCTCTTTTCTGCGAGGTAATTTAAAACAGCTTCACTTACTCTCGATGATACTTGTGCAGCATCAATTTTGTAATTGGGAATTTTGGTTAATACTTCCTCTGCATTCAGTGGTAAGATGGCACATTTTCTAAAGCCACTTTCCAAATTTTTACTACCCTTTACATCAACTATTTCAACCAGTCTTCTTAATAAGATGAGAAAGGTGCTTTTCGGGATTGAATTGGTGTTAACATTCTGTGTTTTGTATTCTACGAAAATATTTCGCCAAGCGATTTTCATCGGTCTGAAATAGGCGACATTCAACGGCTGCGTTAGTTGTGTAGAGTTGGAAGGAAGACAGACGAATTTAATATTTTCGCCTTCACATAACTGCAAAACTTTTAAAGATATATGGGATGACAAATTGTCCCCAATTAATACTTTGGTTTCAGGAATACGTTTAAGTGTTGGCAATAGCAGTGAAGTAAACCAGTCTTCGAAACAAGCTGTGTCGAACCATCAGCTTTTCGATCTGTTGTAACGTTGCGCCAATTGGACCATTTTCTACCCAAGTCGACCACAATTTATCGGACTTAAAAACAACGTATGGAGGTATCATTTTGCCAGCAGCATTTCCACAAAGCATTATTGATGTTGCTGATTTACTAGAATTTATCATTCTTTCGGGATATTTCGTCCCACGTTTTGTTAGAATGTTTTTTCTGTCGGGGTCATCACTTACGCTTTTATTCTGTAATTGTGTCGTTCTCCAACGACATCGCTAACAAACGATCGTCGTCAATGGTTTTGGTAACGTAAATTTTAACGATTTTACCAAAAAAGTCATTCTGTTGAGACTTCGTTACAAGTGACCTTGGAATATGTAAAGCGACAAGAAAATATACGTTTTTCAAAAAGCTAGTAGCACAGACAATACGAAACAGTATTTTTTCCGTTTGGAGATAACTTCATTGTAATCGACATTTGATATTAGTTTAGTGAGGTTAATGCGAAATAAATCTTAGAACAAATATATATTATTATTATTGATACGATAAAACAAATTTTATATATTATAAACAATGCAAGATAAGAAAAAACGATCAATGAGAACAACACACACACAATATACGGTATATGTGGAGACACTGGCAAGCGACGAAGTTTTTAGAAATAATAAGTTTAATCCAAACAATGCTAATGTCATCAGTACTACATGGGCAGACTTAACAAATAAATTAAATAGTTGTGGTGGGGCACAACGAAGCACCAAACAGTGGAAGAAGGTTTGTTTCTCTACATTGTAACCTTCAAAACATTTATCTGTGTATTTTTTCACATTACAGGTTTTATCAGACTGGAGATGCACAGTGAAGAAAAAGGCTCGCCTACTGAAAAATAATGCTAACAAAACAGGTGGAGGACCACCACCCGATAGTCCTCTAACTGATTTGGAAAATAAACTAATTGATGTATTGGGCCATGTTGTAATTGATGGTTTTAAGGGAGTTGCAGAAATTGGATTACCTCAAGATGAAATTGAAAATCAAGAATCAATAAAAGGCATTCAGAGAGTGACTATTGATAGTGAAACTATTTTAGATTCACAAAAAGCAAAAGAACTGAGAAAAGAACAAAAAATATTGAAAAATTCTTTGAAGCCCTATAGGAAAAAAAGTACATTGTTGGGCTCAGTAAAAGAACATTTAAAAAAGTATTCTGAAAAAGATTATTCTAATATGTTACAAGAAATCAATATAAACTTGGCAACACTAATTAAAATTGAAAATAGCAAATTAAGAGTAGATATTTTGAAATTACAACTGAAGTATCCAGATATTGATGTTGCACTCTCTTTGGTTGAGGATGACACATAAATATTATATAATAATTTTTATTTGAGCATGTGCAAGTTTTTTTAAGTTTGTCACTATTTTTTTTTATTTATTTATCTCAAGAACTATCCGTTTATTTAATATTTAAAGAACAAGCTTAAGACAACTGCTATTATAAGTATCATTTATTTAAATGTTTTTATCAAGTTTTCCATTTTATTTAGTTAAATAATGATGTAGTACAAGCCCAATTTTTCCATGAAAACAATTTTTTTATGTTTTTCAACTAAATTGTTAAATACTTAGTAGTGGTATGCTAGAAATAAACAAACAAACATAGGATGTGTTTTTTATTAGTTATACATTAAATACTTCTTGTATTAAATTATTTCTAATGGCAACTCCTTCATTCACTAGTTCCATAGGATCTCCGTCATCCTCATCATCAATGTCAGGTACCACTAAAACCAAAAAAAGGTATAAACATATATTTACATGAATGAAAATGAAGTAGGTAAACAATACTCTAGCAAACAGTGCATGACATGAAGCATTTGAATAAACATGTTTTAAATAAAGACCAATATAATGCTGATTAAATAATTAATAACTTTCCAGCATCAAACTCATTTTCTAAGTCTTCATCCACTATGTTTCTTTTTCTGCATATATGATGAAGAACTGCACTTGCATATATTATTTTAGAAGCTGTTGCTGGAGCATAATGCAAAACGCGAACAGCTTTGAGACAACGAAAGTAACTTTTAAGTACTACAATACATCGTTCGATGGTATTTCTTACTTGCACATGGCTAGCTGTATATCTACCATTAGGAGTATCGGGCTCAGCTCCAACAATCGGGGTTAACAAAAATGGTTGAATTGTTGATCATCCATATAAATTTCAATTTCTTGGAATAAATCCCAAGTAGCATCTCTACTCAACCTGAAGTTTTTCCTAAACAATTCTTCTGGCATTTGTAGAGGATCACTGGTATCTCTTAAATTTCTCATCAAGTGGTTATATTCATATCTAAAATATAAATGCATTTTATTATTTACTACTAAATATACTAAAACGTTACTTTTTACCTTCTAATCAATTCCTCTAATAAAATATTCATTACTAGGGCCATATTGACACTATACTCACAAAACCGAAAGTAAATATCAAATTGCCGTTCGTCAGCGCCGTTGAACATCAGTGGCGTTAGGTAACGGTTGCATTCATCGTTTACAAACGAGAGTTCTCTAACGATTATCACGAACAGAATAGCTTTTTTGCCAAAAATCGTTTACTTAACGATATTCGGTAGGTAACGATGAGAATGGGACATACAGAATAACCCCGTTTAAATTAGTCTCGTCGTAGTTCCAAATGTTGTAAGCTGGGATATTCATAAGTTCATTTTGTAAGGGGTTAAAGTATTCTTTTATAGTGGCTTCACTGATTTCTGCTCTCGACTGTTTTATGTTGCTTGCGAAACGTTGGGTTAAGGTCGGATTTCGTTTGAGGAAGGCATTTAACCAGTCTTTTCCTGGCAAGTTGTTTTTAAATTTAGTATCAGCGCCCTCACGATCTAAATAATTTTTCACTAAATTTTGTAAATCGCTCTGATCCAATGGAAATCCGTACGAGATAAGGTGCAAGCGTCCTCTTCAGCTTTCGTAAAAATTGTCTGACCACCATGAAGTTTTTTATGCCTATTTTTCAATTTATTTTTGATGGTACCAACTGGCACTCGAAATTCTAACGCAGCTTTTCTTTGAGATAAAACTCCATTCCTTACAGCTTCTAGGGCTCGTTCTAATGTGTCTGCCGTGTAATTTACGTAATTTCTACTGTCATTAAAGGCGGGTTTATACAACATTTACATAGTCATAATCACAGTCACAATCATAAGAGTTAAACTAATGATTTCTTATAGCACCGTTTATACAATTGTCACAATCATAATCATAAGCATAATTTTACTGACCTTGAAGTTCCTAACTTTTAACTTTATGATTATGATTAAGACGAGAATTGAAATGCGCATGTCTCGTAACCAACACGCGATGAGCAATGATGACAAAAAGGCGTCTTGGTTGAAGAATTAATTTTATTGGCCGTTTTTTGGAGGTATTTCTGTGCTCCGTCAATCATTGTTTATATTAACTTCATTGATTTGACTTTTGGCAAATTTCATTTATATGAATTTTATGCTTATGACTGTGACTATCAAAATTGTATAAACGCCTTTCAGAGTTATGAATATGATTAAGTTTATGATTCTGACTGTGATTATGACTATGTAAATGTTGTATAAACCCGCCTTAACACGTGTGTATTTTGAAGGCATCTAAAAAGAAAGGTTATGATGTACGCATTACGAAACAAAATATAATCTAAATAGTTATTAGAAGACTAAACTAATGTGAAAATGAGTATTTACTCACGTCTATAGCGATATCAATATATACGGAACCAAAAACGACAAAAAATGAACTAGTTCAAAGTCACCTGAAAACCGTTAAAGTCTGGAGCACTTTGAAAACAACACCGAAACTACTTCGTGTCCAGTTTATACTGAAATAACATGCAAAGCGCTTAAGAAAAGGTAGGTTTCTATCATGTAAGTACGCAACTCACATTACTCTCGATAGTATTATTGGTTACCTACAATGTTTTTGTCAATAAACAAGTGAAATGACTCCCATACAGACATTTAATTTTTTTTTAAGAAGTTAAACGGTTATTACCGTCAATAACGGCAATTTTCCTAGTTTACATATACCAAATGTGGCACCTAATTACATTTGTTGATAATGCTATCTTTGTAAGGTTCTCTGCTAAGAATAACTTTTTCCTGAAATGAGCCAAAGTCACCCGAAAATACAGTACTGAATGTTATTCCCTTCAACTTTGGTATTTACTATACATACCTATTTTTCGTTGTTTAAAAATTATTTAAAAAAAAAACACATTTTTGGTAAAAATCTAAGTAGGCTGTTCTCGCTTAATAAAATGTCAGAATGTTTATTGTTTCTATAGTGACAGTTCAGATTCATTTTTGCTGGTTTATTGTGTTTTTAAGCTTTGTGCGTTAAGTAGCAATGCATTTTACTAGAAACGAATTAATTGACATGATTTTTGATTTGGGAGAAACCGATAGAAACTGTGTATTAGCAAAAATAATTTATAATCAACGATATCCTGAGCGACGCGTTCCAGATAAAAAGAGTTTTTAACGAAACTAGAAATGTGACGTATAAACCACCAGTAATCCCCAAACGTGCTATCCATGATGACAATCAATCGTCGGTAGTTTTGGCAGTAAACATCCAAATACAAGTCAACTAAGTATTTCTTAATTGGTGGGTATTAGTGAAAGGTCTGTTGGACGAATATTAAAACATCATTATCATCCGTACAAAATACAAATGCACCGAGAGCTGAAAGTCATGGATTTTGATAAACGATTGCGGTTTTGTAACTGGATTAAATCAAAACTTCGGCAAGATCCAGGATTTTTTGAAAGAGTAATATTTTCTGATGAAGCTTCATTCTATAAGAATGGATTCGTTAACAGGCACAATATACGTTATTATGCCAATGAAAATCTCCATATAATCAGAGAAACACACATACAAGATCGATGGAATGGAAATATTTGGGGTACACGTAATTTGGCCGCATTTTTTCGAAGGCAATTTAAATGGCCTGATCTATTTAGATATTTTGGCTAATTATCTACCTCCTTTACTTGAAAACGTTCCACTTGCTGTAGGACAATCAATGTGGTACCAACATGAAGGAGCAAGAGCGCATTATGTACGTGAGGTAGCAGATGCATTACATCAACAGTTTCCTAATAGATGGATCAGTAGAAATGGTCCAAAAATATGGCCAGCTCCATCACCGAACATAACAAAACCTAATTTTCTCAAGTGTGGTTATGTTAAGAATCTTGTTTACCAAACGCCAGCTACAATACTTGAAGATATGAAGGAGCGAATAGTACCAGCATTCAGATCTATTACACCTCGGATGCTAAGAAATATATCGGCACCATTTAACGAACGAGTAAATTTATGGATAAGAGAAAATGGCAGACATTTCGAGCACCTTTTATAAAATAAAACTGGATAATTTTAAATAAATAAGAATTGTTGTTAATTAAGGTAAAAGCAGCAATATTTGACAGCACCCCAATAATTGACACTCCAGAATTAGAGCACTCTGTATTAAATAGAACCTTCCATAATACGTTAAAAGACACCCATCGCCATCTAGTTTAGACTGTATGAAGGTATGCTTCATCCATCCAATCAACAAAATTGTCATGGCCGAAATATATTTCACGTATAGTAACGCCGGTTTGCATTTTAGTAAACTTCTTATAATTTTTGTTAAGAATGTGCCTTAAAAAACGTGAGTAGGTAAGTTAATTTTATAAATATTTAATTTTTGGACAATAAGGTTGATTTTTTACTAGTGTTATAATCAAGTACATTAAATTGTTTTGCTATCTGAAATATTAATGTAGGTTATAAAACGGAGATGTCAACCAATGGGTATGAAAATAGCAGAAGTTCCAATCATTGACATCAGTGTCAAATGGTTTCAAATGGGGTTTCAAATGATTTTTTTCAGTGTTCTAGTGAGATTTAGTAAGGATAAAATTACAAAAATTTTGCTATAAAAACATCTAAACTCTGATAATCAGATCCAATGGATGAAACTATTGTCAATTATTGGAGTATGTGCTGTCAATTATTGGTTCTTTCAGGAAATGGCGAGTAAAAAACCATTCTTTAAATATTCAAAAGAACAAATGGATGACGCAATAGCAGACGTAAGAAGAGGATTAGCTGTGGCAACTTCTGCAATAAAGGATAAAGTGCCAAGAGTGACCTTAATGTACAAAATTCAAGGCAAAACACCAATTGAGAGAAAAATGGGTAGAGAGTCATATCTAAATAAAGAAGAGGAGGGCGTTTTGGTTACCTGGATCCTTAGCAACACTCAACAGATTGCAGCACCTAATGCTACTAGAGCGTTAGTTACCACAGGACAATTAACCGAGTGGTTTAATGAAATTTTTAATTATCTCCAAGAAAATAAATACGATGATATATTAAATGACCCAAAACGCATATATAATGCGGACGAGACCGCTTTCTTTCTCAACCCAAAAGGGGATAAGGTTATGGCCGAACGTGGAGCAAAGAATGTCTACAAAATTGTTAACAGTGATGAGAAGAATGTCTCACCGCGTTAATTACAAAATGCTGCAGGAGATCTGGCTCCGCCAATAATAATTTTCAGGTATGAACGAATTCCTAAAGAATTAGCAAACAGTGTACCTGTAACATGGGGAATTGGAAAATCGGATAGCAGTTGGATGACGGGCGAATCGTTCTATGAATTCATATCAAATATATTTTATCCCTGGCTACTTGAAATAAATAGTGCCTTTCCAGTTATTTTATTCATAGACGGCCACACGCCTCACATTTAACTTTACATGTTAGCCAATTTTGTGACGAACATAAAATCATTCTTGTAACCTTGCCACCCATTTCCACCCACAAAATTCAGCTAATGGATGTTTCAGTTTTTTGGACACTAAAAGCTGGGTGAAAAGAAATTGTGCAAGAATGGAGATTACAGAACTATAACAACCCCATACTGAAAAAAATTTAATTCTCCTCGATACTGAAACAAACATTCGAAAAAAGGATAAATCCGCAAATTTTACAAAATGGTTTCCGGAAATGTTGAATTTATCCCTGGGATCCAAAGGCCATTGACATAGCAACAAAAAAAGAAAATGCAAGGCTTCTTAATGTAAATAATGCAAAATTAACAGAATAGCAGACTAACATTATGTCGAGAAATTTATAAGCCAGGACACAGTTGAAAAATTCTCAAAGTGTTCTGTTTGGTCTGGAGATATTGCAGATCAGTCGCTTTTTGAATTTTACACTAGCATTTTGAAATAAATAAATAGTTTAGAGAAAGAACTGAATCAAATTAAAAACACAGAAGATGCAAAAGAAGAATCTCTACAAAACATAGAATCGATTGAGGATAAAGAAAACACAGATAGTCAAAATCAGCTTTCAACAGCAGAACCATCGCAAATCTCAAATTTAGACAATACTGTTTCAGTGGAGGAAAAGGAAAACACACAAAATCAACACGTAACTCAACCGTCAAACGAAATTCGACATTCTGAAAACATTAACTTACGTATTAATATTCCTACCCCTTTTAAAAAGGCGTGTTTCTCGCCAGGTCATAAACCTTCCAAAAGCAAGAAATATAAAAAAGAAAATTTACGAATAATATTAAACAAATTATAGCTACAGAGTCAGAAATAGCTTTAAAATCTAATTCAAATAATTTTCTTTATGAGAAATTAAAAATTGCCAATTTAATCAAAAATATTGAACCTTCAAAAGGTAAACGTCAAACAAAAAATGACATTACAGTTTTAAATGCAATCAAAAAGAAAGTAGAAGATAATAACCTAACAGTTACAAAATTTGATAAGGGGAACACCACTGTCATTTTGACAACTGAAAATTACAATTCCAAAATCTATAACTTTATTGAATCTAGCGATGTAAAAGTTCTTAAAGCAGACCCAACAAAAAAGTTTTCTAATAATGTAAGGGATATTGTTGATAATTCAAATTATCTTTTAAGTGATTACGAAAAAAGGTCTATCATACATAAGAATCCTCATTGTCCACAATTATATGGAACCGTTAAATTACATAAAATAACGAAACCTGTAGTTTCTTATGTTTATGCTCCTAATAATATATTGGCAAAGAGGCTCAACAATATACTTAATAGTTACGGATATGAATCTCAGTACTCAATTAGAAATTCAATAGAACTAATCTAAAAGTTGAAAGCAATCAACTTGCAAGATAACTATAAACTTATTTCGTTCGATGTGACTAATATGTTCACTAAAATTCCTCCTAAAGAATGTCTAATACTTGTAAGAAAATTACTAGAAGATAAAAATATTAATCCAGGAATAATATCAGATATACTTAACTTATTTGACGTATGCATTAATCAAAATTATTTCACTTTTGACAATAAGATATATATTCAAAATGAAGGTTTACCAAGGGGAAGCCCTATATCACCTATTTTGGCAAACATTTTTATGGACAATTTAGAAAGAGAGATCTTTGAAAGTAATATTTCGAAAAATGTTTTATTTTGGTATAGATATGTAGATGACATATTAGCTTGTTTTATGGGTAGTGAACGAGAATTAGATGTATTTTTCAACCACATCAATAATGTGCACCCAAAAATTAAATTTACATTAGAAATTGAAGAAAATAGCTGAATCAATTTTCTTGATTTAAAAATTCAAAAAGTTGATAATGTACTTGATTATTCAATTTACCGAAAACCAACACAGACTGATGTGACAATTCCATTTAATTCCAATCATCCCATGTCCCATAAACTAGCGGCATATAATTCAATGATACATAGGGCTTTTTCAGTTCCTATGAACAAATTTAATTTTGATAGAGAGTTTAATACAATTATAGACAAATAGCAACATCCAACGGTTATCCATTAGATATGATAAATAAGCTAATTGATAAAAAAGAGGAAAAAGTGGCATTACAACTAATATTTCCTAAACAAACTGATACAATAAAAACTTATAAAACCATCACATATGCAAGAAATATGTAAGTTGAAGGGGATAAAATTCGGTATCCATTGATGAATACTTTGAAAAAACTGAAAAAACTTTCATGCATTTTTTGCAATATACAGTCTATTTAACACCATCCTCTACAAAATAAAAATTTCAAACTGAGTCTAAACAAATCTTATAAAGTTGCGGTTTTTTTATAAAGGGATGTGCAAATTCAAATTTTTTGGGAAAAAGTTGACTTTCTCGGAGTTGACTGCGAGTATTACAAAAAATATTTCGAAGTGTATAGTACTAACTATTTCAGTTCTAAGAAATGTAAAAAAAAGTATGGCATTCCATTTGAAAAAAAATCAGCCATTTGTCTAGTTTACTAATGGACCATCCTGTACACGTGAACATAATTTTAAAGTGTTTGATTGTAATTACCCTTCTTTCAAATAAGTATGTAAGGTATACACTAAAAGAGTTATAGAACTACGACAGGGGTTTGCCGGACCCTGTACATATAAAAAGATTACTTCTTCTCGTTACAACGTGAAATGATGAATTCTCTCCTCTTCCTCCTTTTCCAATTTTTGCGTTAAAATCACCCATAATTATTGTTAATTCTTGTTTGGGCAATTTCTTCAATATGCTACTAATTTGGGAGTAGAATTCTCGTACTTCCTCATCACAGTGTTGGGTTGTTGGTGCATATATCTTGAATATATTTATGTTGGTCAGTGTTGATTTTAGCTGTAATAGCATTGTAGCATATTTTTTTCAGATATACATGGAGTATAGTATAGTATAATAGTATATATTAGTATAATTTTACTTCTTGTCTTAATAGATTTTTTGAAATATTTACATGTAACTATTGTTATAGTTTGAGGTGCTACAAGAACAGGTAGGATTTTTACAAGATACAGCAAATCAAAATGATGAAAGGTATACTAGAGCTAAAGCTGATAACGCTGCTCTACAAGCCAGAGTTATTATGTTAGAAGAGCAACTTAGAGAGACTGAGCTTAGAAGTGAGGAAAAACTTCAGGTAAACATTATTTTCAACTAATTATTTCCAGATAAAATTAAACTGCTGTGTTAATTACATAAAAACGGATTAGCTGTGGAAATTGCTTACCAATGATATATTACAAAACACATTCGTTCATTTACACTGGTACACCATACGTCAATGTCCAATGTGATGATGATTTTTGTTTTCTTTAATACCAGATTGAATAGATTGAGCTTACTACCCCACCTTCATATTTCATGGTATCTGTTTTTATGTAGTTCTTATTTTCTGTGGCAGCATTTCCAGAACAGTTCCCACTTTAGAGCTACTGACTTTTACCAAGTATAAAAAGCTTGATTTATTTATATCTTATCACATCACCTTTATTGACGTGTGAAGATGTTATCTTTTATATTGTGCCATCATAAGAAAACTAGGATTTCTCAAGAATATATTTATTTGTTACTAATTTTTTAACAAGAATTATTTTATATACTATGGAAGGCATATTCAGTAGAATTATTAACCTGTAGTTTTTGCACTACACCTTATCTCCTTTCTTCAATTCTTCAATATTGGTACTGGTATTATACTTGTTCCCGAGAAGAGTTTTTCATTTTCTATCCTATTCTTGAGAATTCTATAAAATAGATTTTGTTGTCTTTGGAAATATTTTTCCATTTTGTGCCAAAATTAATAAATTGTTTAGTTGCGAATACAATTGATAATAATGGTTTCATTATTTTAAGATGTTGGTACAATAATCCATGTTATTTTTGTTAATTTTTTATTTGCATAATACTAGTATGTACACTGGTGCATACATAGAATATACTATTTATTTATCATATTATTTATTTCAAGGATGAACGGAGAGGATTTAAGGAGCAGAAAGCTAGATTAGAAAGAGAAAAACAGTTACTACTAGATAATATAAATTTAAGACTGCAAGCTTCTGAAACAGAATGTTCGAATTTGAAGAAAGAGATTAACCGGTTAAAAGAAGAACTAGATAAATACAAAAACGGACAGCAAAACATAGTTGATCAAACTACAGATTTAACAAACGAAATTACTGCTCTCAATGAAGAAATGAAAATGATGAAAAGTCAAGAAGTGCGGTAAGTTCCATTTATTTCACATTTTAATCAATTCCATTTGAATATACTTATTTTTAATACAACTACATTTGCTTAATCAGTTAATTATTATAAAGAAAAGTTAAGTTTTTCCATTAAAATTCTCTTCAGCACTTACAAAAGTTTTTATAACTAGTCGCATAGATATTGCTGAGATGTATTTGCTTCAGCTATTACACAGGAAAACTACAAATAACTTGCTTCTCCAGTCTTTGTTGAACGATGTATTTTTATATGTTGTGTTGAATGGTTCTTACTTGAAACCATCCTAGGATATCTAACGTATTGTGACACACGTCCTGACTCACTACTTTTAATACATATTGATCACAGCGTCGATTTATTCTTGACTAAATGACACATTACTTATTTTATATTTTGAATCAGGTTGAAACGTGAATATGAAGCACAAATACAGTTGTCTGAAGACTTATCTAAAGAAATAGAAAGGTTAAGACTAGAAGCTCGAACTCCAGCTCTTCCAACTACTTCTCCAGAAACTTTAAGGTTAGAAGAATTGCATGAAGAAATGTCCAACTTGCGATCAGAGAATTCGGAGCTACGGGAAGTAAACGAAGAATTACAGGCGAGTCTGTTACATGCTGGACTGGAAACTGGGAGAATTCTTTCAATTGGTGAAAATAGTTTAGCTGCCGAATTAGATGTTATGTCCCAAGATGAGGTAAGCCCGCTAAATGCATACACAATATTTAAAAAATATATTCCAGAATCGTAATATCAGTAAAACTTAATCAATGTCTACACACATTTTCAAAGATAGTTGGTCTTAAGAGTTATCAGAATGCTCTGAAAATATTTTCTGCAGAAACTTTCAACAAATTATACATAATATGGGATAAGTAAAATGAAATTGTGTTTATTCATTCCATAAAACATTCAAAATAAAAAACCCCTTAATGATGGATAGTGTAAACATGTTGATTAAGATGTTCAAATCTCTTGAACAAACATTTCCTATTTCTAAATAAAAATTACTTCAAATTTAATGAAACCCCAACTCATTACCTACCTAATCATTTTTTGAGTAACCAAATCTAGTGATATTGTTTTGTCTACCTACTTTCTATACATCATCATGAGAAGATATATAGCAATGTGAAATCGTACTTGCCAACGATCTTAATCTCTCTATGTGGAAATGCTGCATTTTTCAGGAACCATATTATATTCTCTAGAGTTTGTGGGTTTGCTGAATTAAAAAAAAGTGCTAAATTTAAATTGCTATTAATTAAAAGGTGGCTAATGAGACTTCTCAAACATTAACCTTTTGTGATTTGTGAAATCAAATTGACTGGATTTATTGGTGTTGATGCTAATTTTCTAGTGTCAAGTCAATCTTTTAGTTTGTTGAGGTGATTTTGCATATTGAATGCCATCATTTCATCAATATATAATGCTAGTATAGCTGTTTCATTCACAAATGGACATGTTATTGTTTACTTATTAGTGGGTATGTCAGTATTGCCAGTAGTAAAAGGAACTGAGTACAGTGTATTGTGGTTCTCCATATTTTAATTTATTATAGGTAGACAACATTTTTTTATTCGTATGTACCTCAAACATTTAATTTCTTTTATTGCGAAATTCGTTTAAAATAAAACTAAAATTGTCAGATCCGTGAAGTTACCCCTCAAAGTTTTCATGATTTAACTAAATTTAGTGCTTTAGTGTTTCAATTTTTTTCGTTAATGCTTTATTGGTTTTCGAGATAATTGACTTTATATTATCAAAGTGTTTACGATTAATTTCAAATTAGTGCCATTCGTTAGTGCACTTAATAATAATAATATTTATTCATTTGATCATAAAAAACGATATTGAATTCGTCATTATAAATACATACCACCTAATACAAGCATAAAGTTTATGGTTAAAAGCTCAGCACAACACATTAAAACATTACCTAGTATATAATGCTACATATTAAAATACTCTTCAACAGAATAATAGCACTTTTCAGTAAAATAATTTTCCAATTTTTTCTAAACAAATAGATGCTATTAATATTTTTAATCTCAACGGGCAGCTTATTATACACCTTTACAGCTCTGAATTCAGCACCTCTCTCAAAGAACGCTGTTCTGTGAGAACTTACTCTCAATTCATTAGATGACCTTGTAATTTTTGTAAGGTTGTTGTACATATCTATGTTCCTCGTAAACAGATTGCCATTGCGTTTGTCACACATTGCTAGGTTATACATGTATAAACTTGTGAGTGACATCAACTCCAGCTTTTTAAATAGAGGTCTACACGATTCCAACATGCCCACTCTAGCAATACACCTGATTATCCTTTTCTGAGAGAGAATGCCATAACTTAAAATAGAGTGAACATGTGTATAGGAATACGTTTTACAACATTTTGATCAACTGAGCGTACAGCATAGCAAGGTTGATGCAACCTCTTGACAAGCCCAGAAATGTGCAGTTCAAAACACATACCCCCATCAAGCACTACCCCTAGAAATTTAGTATCTCGTTGAATAGGTAATGACTTACTATCAACCCTGATATAAACATCATGATCAGGTTAAGTTCTATTATAAAACTGAATTGCAGCTGTTTTTTTTTATTTAATATGTGACCATTCTCATTGCACCACTTAAGAATGTCATCAATCACTCCAGAAGACCCCCAGATATGGCTTTTACATCCGGACCAGATACCCAGCATGATATGTCATCTGCAAATTGATATACTGCAGGTGTGGATAGAGCCTCCGAAAGGTCATTCACATATATTATGAATAAAAGAGGTCCCAAAACAGAACCCTGTTGAACTCCTATTCCAATATTTTTAAAAGTAGAGCTGAAAGACCGTATCTCATTGCCAAACACATACTTAAGTACCACCTGTTACGTTCTACCAGTCAGATAAGATCGGAAAGGTTGTAGTGGAAGACTCCTAACCCCATAACATTGTAACTTATCTAGTAATCTGTCATGGTCCAGTGTATCAAGGGCTTTTGAGAGATCAAAATAAATGCCTGCAACCAATTCCTCTCTATCAACCCTATCCACCAGATACTTCAGGGAATTAAACATAGCCTTTTCAGTTAATCTCCAGGTAGAAAGCCGTATTGATATCGAGCCAGTAACTTGTGATTTTAAAAATTCTAAAAGTCTATTGTAAATAACTCTCTCAATCACCCTTGAAACCACCGGCAAAACAGAGACAGGGCGATAGTTCGTGAAAATATGCTTTGAACCTCCCTTATGGACAGGAGTAATTTTCCCATGCTTAAGTTTATCTGGGAAGTAACAAGTCACAAATGTCAAATTTATAAGATCTACTAGAGGCCCAGCAACATCCTCAGCTACATATCTAATTATAGTTGCCGAAATGCCATCCACCTCACTTGAGTACTTATTTGCCAAATTCTTAGTTATCATCACCACTTCTTCAAAATTTGTTAGTCTCAAGAAGAATGAATTAGGGGTACTGAGCCTAATTTTGATATTTAAGTTGGAAGTAGTCTGAATATCAAGTGTAAACTGATCTACAAACATCTCAACAATATCTAAAGGGTTGTTGATGACTTGACCTTCATTGTTAATAATTGTTAAGGGCACTGAAGAATTTCTAACTCCAATATCCCGCTTTATCACTCTCCAGGCAGCTCTGGATTTATTACCAGAATTTACAATAATGTCTCGGTTAAATTTTTTTTATAATTGTCCACCAAATGTTTGTAATCCTGCGTTTTAGTCCTGTACAAAAGCTGTAACTCCTTGTTATGTAAATCGTTCAGACATAGATGATGTAAGTATCTAAGGTCCAGAGAGAATTTTCTCATTTATGTCGTGACCCATGATTTTTTGGTGTCTTTCATATAGATGTATCTGATAGGGAAGCTGTCTTCAAAGTAATAATTAAATATAGAAATGAAGCTATTATAGGACATATTAAAATCATTATGATGGATTATATTACTCCAATTTTTACTCGATATTTGATTCTTAAAAGATTGTTTATTAATATCATCATTTTACTCGATATTTGATTCTTAAAAGATTGTTTATTAATATCATCAAAGGGCCTACTCATTGAGAATTTGTCTTAAATGATCAGAAAAAGGCGCATAGACAACATCAGCCAACAAATCATTATCAATGTTACTCATAATATTATCCAAGCACCTGCCCACCCGTGTTGGTTTGTCAACGGGAGGTACAATCTCATATGAATCTAGTAGCTCTAGCATTGCTTTTAGATGAGTACTTGGTACCAGAAAATCGTTGTTAAAATCCCCACACATGATAATGAATTCCGATCTGGTTTTGAGTTCATAACAAAGTATTTCCAGATTCGACATAAAATCTTCCCAGTAGCCACATGGTGATCGATATATACAAACTACAACATATTTTTACTTGTTAATAACAGCCCACCCCCACACTTTAGAGCTTAAATAATTTTCGCTAGTGCTTTATTGGTTTTCGAGATATTTCATGTTCTTTTTTTGAGGTCAGCTCCCAAAATGTTCACGATTTAGCTAAAGTTAGTGCCATTCGTTAGTGCTTCCATAAATTTTGTTAGTGCTTTCTTGGTTTTCTAATTATTTGCTATTATTTATTTTAATTGTTTACGGTTGATTCCAAATTAGTGTCATGCATTCATTAGTGCTATTTAGTACTTCAATAATTATATTCCCAAGAACTTTGTTGGTTTAAAAATATTTGTTTTTTTAGTAAATCCCTGAGTTTTCCAGGATCGAATATGTTTAGTACCATTAATTTCGTTTGTATATGCTGTCCAGTTTTCGTGTCTTTTCATGTACAAGCTTCCTTATTATAATAGATAAAAACATGGGATTGGCGGCTTACTGTTTTATTTTTTATGAAACTTACATTGCCGCTAACTAAATTTTCATAGCCCTCTCAGTTTCTGACTTTCAGGACGATTTTGAAAATTTGTCATTTGTGACACTATCCAGTATCTCGATTATTTGATAACTTATCAATAAGATAAAAAATGAGTTATTATAGAGTTTTTATGTAGAATTCAGTAGTTTTTTTCTAATTTGTTTTGTTTGTGTGTTATGACCCAAACTTGTGTGTTTTTGTAAATGGGGAACTATATATGTATATATATATATATATATATATATATATATATATATATATATATATATATATATATATATATATATATATATATATATATATATATATATATATATATATATATATATATATATATATATATATTGGAAATGTTTATATTCTTGGGTTCATAGGTTGTTTTAAAATAATTAAAATACGATTGTATTTCACATTTTTCTATTGAAAATGGATAAAATTGTATATATATATATATATATATATATATATATATATATATATATATACAACAAAGAGATTCATGGGTTAATCACGCAGAAAGAAAAAGGGGCTACTGAAAAGAGTGGTAACCACAGACATGCATTTTTCTGGCACATTAGCCGTCCTCGGTGCGGTATAACCAAGTGAGGGTGTAAAACCTGAGAGCAAAGCTGTTGACTGAAACATGCTGAAATACAACGGATTTCAACATGACAGCCAAATGCAACATTTTTGTCATCGGTATTGGAATATCTCGAATTTTCATATACACACCTCGTATTTTATGAAATTTTAATTTACTTTACATTATTTCTTTGTTTTATTCATATTTTTAAGAGCTCTTCAATAATATATAATAGTCCATACTTTTTTAATTTATTCATTTTTTTCATTTTTTACGGAATTTAATAAAATGATATATTTTTGTTTTATTATTGATTTAAGGTTAAGTAATAATATATAAAAATAATGTTAAAAATGTTGTTTTTAATTGGGGTCATAGCCTTCATACGAAAAATCATTAATTTTACAAAAAATGTTAAAACTATCCATTTTTAAAAGAAATATATATAGACTATTGATATTTTTTAAAATCTCTTAAAAAGAGGAATAATAGTGTCACATTTAAAAAAGCACAAGTTTGGGTTATAACTCAAAAACCAAACTTTTTAGGAAAAAAGTCACTACGCCAGTTCTACATAAAACTCTATAATAACCCGTTTTTATCTCATTGACAACTTACCAAATAATCGAGATACAGGGTGGCGTCACAAATGACAAATTTTCAAAATCGCCCTGTAAGTCAGAAACTAAGAGGGCTATGAAAATTTAGTTAGCAGCAATGTAAGCTTCATAAAAAATAAAACAGTGAGCCGCAAACCCCATCTTTCTATATTTCATAATAAGGAAGCTGGTACATGAAAACACAGGAAAACTGGACACCCTGTAATAACGAAATTAATGGCACTAAATATATTTGATCCTGGAAAACTCACGGATTTACTAAAAAAGAAATATTTTTAAACCAACAAAGCACTTAGGAATATAATTTTTTTGTTCTAATTTCAGGAGTACAACCACTAGAATCGCTCATTTTTAGCAATATCGACCACCAGAAAAATATTATAAACTGACGTTTGTGTTTTACATTTGACAGAAGCATGGATGATTTGATTTTCAAGAAAATTTTAAAATTCATATTATATTCGTTTTTTATTAGTTTATTAGTTCTAAAAACTAATATTTAAAAAAATAAAATGACAGTAGTGAAAAAAATGCTATATGAGCCACGGTAGAAAAGTGTATTAATGTCTTTGACCCACTAAAGACCTCGAAGCTTCGCTTTTCGGTCTTTAATGGACCTCAACAATAATCTTCACCTTTTTTACCTTGGCGCATAATTACTATAAACCAACTTTTTATTATATCAGTTATAATTATAATTATTTTGTTTTTCAAGGTTCAGCAAGCGTTAAAGGAACAACAAGAAGTAAATAAGCAACTCAGGACTTACATCGAAGGAATACTACTTAACATTGTAGAGAACCATCCTCAACTGTTAGAAGTTAAGCAAAGACCTCTATAGATGTATAAGACCTGTATAGATGTATAGTTGTTAATAGTGGAAAATAATATCGTGATATTAGCTTTATTTGTGGATAAATCACAAACCAATCAACACCAATGAAATTCACTCAATTTAACCCCTAGCTCAATTTGCAAACATTATTAAAATGAATGATTCGTACTGCTGACTGGTTTGTTATTTTCATCCAAAAGAAGCTATTGATATTGGATATTATCTCAATAATTTCTTGGAAATTATTTTCAAAGATGTCATTGAAAGTTATAAAAAAGGTACCACTGAATACAACAAAAAAATAACTACTCCCAGAGCTAATTTATGTTCTCCCTTATGGTAGGGCCATTACATATAGAGGAATTTTGTAAAAAATGAGAGTAAAAGAAAGTTTTGAGACTGGAAAAAAACTTGAATTGCTTTGATCTTGATAGATCTAATAGATCAAGAAAAAATACAGAAAATATATGGAACTATTAGAAATTACATCAACGATATATCAGAAAATGAATTTCAATTGTGTCAAAAAGAGAACTGTTCAGTGGATAGATAATATACAACAAATATACAAGGCAGAATAGTTGAACAGACAAGTAAAAGTAGAAGAAGGAATAGTGGATAAAGAGCATCTTAGTTTCAACAAAAAACGTAGTGCAATAAAAATGTAACGCGAGAAAGTTAAAAAAAGGAGAAAGAGGTTATACAAATCTTTATTTTTTTGGTAACTTGTAATAATTGTATATCTTACAATGTTTTGAGTAACAATATACTTGTTCCCTTTATATACTCACCGAATCAATTGTGGCGGTGATTTCACATTTTGAACTAGATTAGCTAATCTGAAGACTTTATATAGTATTTACTAAAATAATATATTTACTAATAACTCATTTATTCCTATTGTATTGCCAATAATAAATACTTGTTAACTGTGTCATAAACTTGCCTATATCTCTCAATGCGCAACAATTATGTCATAACATTTCGTTTTCGGAACTTGGATAACGCAATCTAATTAAATGTTCATCCTATATCATATAAAAAAAAAGTTGCTGTTCTCTCCCGTTGAACCCATTAGGCAATATTTCGAAATGTTTTGACTTTGTAACTCGAATTTAAGAAGTAACTTGTATAATTTAATTACATTGTGCCTTTCTAAATAGAAATTTCGGCAATTTTGCAACTCGAAATTTTTAGATATTTATTGTGATTTCACTATATATTCATTGTTCTTTTTATATTTTCCAACTGAAATTTTTTTAAGTTTTATATACAAAATGTTTTTAATTTTTGGTATATACAATAAAATGAGTTGAATTGTCAAATTGAAACACCAAGACAAATCAAACTTGCATTTTTTTAGTGTATCTGTATACCAATTGCAGATAAATTTGTTATAAATAAGCAATATTTTATTTGTTGATAATGTAAAAAAATGTATATGTTGTTTAACTGTTTGTTAACATGTTTCTATAGCTGGTTTTAAGCAATATTCCTGCAGTAACGTTGTCTAGTTTCACCTTACAATTCTATTGTATTCATTTGACAGAAATTGATTTTGTGCAAGATATTTACACCAGGACCATTAATTGGATGATCGAAACAGTGTTAATATTATGCTGACATTTTATGAAGAGTTCACAATAAGTTGATCATTTCATACTAAATGGGGTTTATGCAGTGAATCAAGCTAACAAAAACTTCTTTCACGACCCACTGTACCTACCCCCATCCTCATCTGAGCTACCGTGGCTCCAGGGCGTCAAATTAAAATAAGCAAGCTGCCTTGTAAATTATGGTATTTGGACATTCTACTTCTTTTAGATTACAATTAGAAAGTTATTTATTAAAATGTTTTTGATTACCTTATTACAAAAAGTCCAAAATATTACAAATGTAAATGCCGATGTCCTGGCAATCTTCAGGCTTCTTGTGTACGTCTCCTGAGGGTTTCAAGGCTCCTTGCTTTAAAAGCGTTATCCAAAATTTTTAGATTGAGTTAGTAACTTTGTCCCTGGTATATAATTTTGGCTCCTAGAATCTTTCGGCTGTGGTATCCCTGAAAAACAGGGTCACTTCTCATTTTACGTTCTAATAAATTTTAATTATTTTTACAAATTACTAATAAACTTTCATTGCACACAAAGATAAGGATTGTTTATCTTGTAATTTGCCCTAAAATGTAGGAAATGTTGTGGTGTCCATAATGTAGAAAAAGGATCAAATGATAAAACAACAATCGGGCTTTTAATAGTTTCTGCCAATTCATCTTCCCAAATGTTCCTTCAATTATTTCAATCCCCTGTCCACAATAAATGTTTGTATTGTAAACCTAACTTTATTCTACTATTTTATATGCTATCTGCCAGATTGTCCAGTCAGTAAATTGTGTCGACAAAGACTGATATATCTTTACCTCATAAGTCAACTGTTGTAACCAACATTTTGCAAATTTTACAGGAGAGCAGACTTTTTTATTATTTCCTGCGAATTTACAATGTACTACAAAAAAATAGAGTAATAAGTAAATGATTTATCATAGATAGAAGGCATGAGTCAGGTACAGCTCAGTGACTGTTCTCTGGGTTTATAAGTCGATTGGCCAGATTCTTTTCAATCTTCTGTCCTCAAATGGTGGGTTGAATAGGAGGTTGATTAGTTCGTTGTTGTGATCTGTACATCTATTTCTATATTTATCTGAATGGGTTCTGATGGCATCGCCGATATATGGAATTCTTAGATCGTTATGGATATTTCGATTTGATACATACTATGGTGCATTTAGAATAGATATTCTTTATTAGTTCCTTCAAAAATACCTTTTCAGGTGTAGAACATGTCAATATTACTACAAAAAGCAGTCAGTAAAAATTATGACTATTATAGTACCTAAATATATACATATAAACACAAACAGTGTAAATAGGTCATAAACAAAGTGAAATTAACAATTTTGGTACAGCCCCCATAAGCAATATATATCTACATACATACATACACGCACCTAGATACCAGATAACACATTATAGATAAAATCAAAAGGTAGAACAGTAAATCATAAGAATAACAAAAATTACAAATTACAGGATATCACAAGTGAAACAAAATAAAGATTAATGCCTTAATGTACCTGCAAAACAATCATCCAGTGAAACACACACAAACACAAATGTAAAATTAACAGTATATATAAAATCAGAAGGTGAAAGACAGTGAATCTTAAAAATCACAAGATAAGTAAAATAAAATAACTATTACTACTCTAATGTATCTGTGAAATACTCTTCCAGTGAATAGTATGCTTTTGAAAAAAGCATGTTTTTTTAATTTAGTTTTCAGCTTCTTGATGTGCTGTGTTCTCAATGACTCTGGTAGTTTGCTATATATGTTGATTACTGAGAAAGGGACATTTTTCTGTATATATGTGAAATTGGGCCTAATATTCAGATTGTTTTTATTTCGAGTAATATGTCTGTGAGTTCTGTACATGTAACGTGTATAAAGTGCCATATTTTCAGTTACAAATATTACAGCTTCGTAGATCAACATACTAGTTAAAGTAAGAATCTTCTTATCCACGAATGAAGGCCTACAACTGTCTCTAAGTGGTATATTAAATATGTTTCTTAGCCAACGCTTTTGCAGTATGGATATCTTATCAACATCAGTAGACAACCCCAGAAAAGGATTCCATACCTAATATGACTTTGTACATAGGCATAATATGCTCCTATGGATATATTTCGTCTAATAACTTTCAACGCATAGCAGTATCTCGATAAATTTTTCGAAAGTTCCCTTATATGACTTTTCCAATCTAGCTTCGAATCGAGCGTGATACCAAGAAAAGAAAGTTTAGATTCAGGATTTAAGGAGGTTGTGCCATAGTTGACGCTGTCCATATTATTTTTTTGACCAAAGTGAATGATTTGAGTTTTGTTGGTGTTCAACTTCAGATTATGTATTGTGAAATATTCCTCCAGTGTATTCAAAGTTTCAGTGATACTGCCCTGTACTGATTCATGATCATCATAACTGAATATAATTGAGCAGTCATCAGCATATTGAACCATGTATGCACTTATAACTTCCGGAGCATTATTAGTATAAATTATATACAATAGGGGGCCCAGCACTGATCCCTGAGGAACACCACGAGTAATGAGTAATCTTTCAGATATGAAATGGCCATCCGAATTCAATTCAGTCACACATTGATATCTGTTTTTTAGATAGGAAGTGAGTAGATTGAGTGCTAACCCTCTAATCCCATAAAAAGACAATTTTTTTTACTAACAGGAGGTGATCTACACTATCAAATGCTTTTGACAAATCAAGATTTACAACAGTGGTTACATGTTTCTCATTGAGAGATTCGATTATCCTGCATAATGCCTGATAAGTAGCTCGAATAGTTGATTTATTTTTCCTGAATCCATTTTGTCTATCACATAGGAGATTGTTGGATTCCAAAGAATAAGTCAATCTTGTAGATATTATTTTTTCAAATATCTTACTGATATTTGACAAAATAGCAATGGGTCTGTAGTTGCTGATGAGACTATTGTCACCTTTTTTAAATATCGCTCTCACAAATGCGGTTTTTAATTTTTCTGGAAAGGTACCTGTTGAGAATGAAATGTTAATTAGGAATTCCAAAGGCTTGCACAACTCATGGGTTGCATATTTCAGAAGTTTAACTGGAATTTCATCCTCACCAACTGATCTAGTGTTTTTTAACTCCATAATTGTATCATAAACCTCCCGTGGACTCGTAGGCAGAAAAAATATACTCTTCTGGAAAGGGTTTGGCATGAAACATGCATCTTCTGTATGACTGCCACATCTCAGGTCTGGAGAACTACCAATGAAAAAGTTATTTATTTTATTCAAAACCAATATTTTATCATTTTCATTGGGTTCAACATTTTTAATTTAGAATCCCTCACACCATTTGAGTGGCCACTGTATGTCTTCACAAGATTCCACACTGCCTTAGATTTATTGTTCGATTCTCTAATATACTCTATATTAGATCGTTTTTTCGCCTCATCTACCACTGATCTTAAAATCCTACAATAATTTTTATAAGTGTCTTTGGAAATAGTTCCATTTCTTTGTTGTTGATATAGTAATTTCTTCCGTCTACTAGATGTTCTGATACCTATGGTCATCCAATCTCTCTTTTTTTATCAGAAATGTTTACCTTTTTCAAGGGAACAACTATGTCCATCAATTGTCTCAATGTTCCAATGAAGTATTCGTATGCTTCATTTGTATCCTTATAGGAGTAGAGTTTTGCCCAATCCACAGCCTGCAATTCATCCCTCAACTCAGTAAGTTTTGAGTCTGAAAATATCCTCTTTTCAGTCCTTGTTTCATTGGATATGGTTTTAGCCCGTGTTGGGTTATTTATCCTCAGAATTTGAGCTTTATGATCTGATAGAGCAGATGTAACTACTTCACCAGGAGAGCCATTTTCAAAGTTGATAAAAACGTTATCCAGCAATGTAGAAGTTCGGGGTGTTATTCTAGTTGGTTCATTGATTTGTTTTTTCAGATTGTACATATATAACAGATTCATAAAAGACTGGTTTTTTTCATTTTCTGGCATCAATAGATTGATAGTGAAGTCTCCACAAAGCACTATTTTATATTTTCGATATTTATTTTGCACATAGTCGAGCATTTCACAAAGTATTTGTAAAAACAGATCAATATCTCCAGTAGGAGGTCTATAAATACAAATTAATACTAATATAAGAGACTTACAGACTACGGATGAACATTCAATTACACATTCTAAACTTTTGCAATTGATTTCCGAAATATCACCCAATGAGTTTTTTACCAGAATACATGAACCCCCATGTATTTTATGGGTCCTTGCAAAAACTGAAGCCAAGTGGTAGCCTTCTAATGTTATAAGACATTGTTCTTGCTTTGTATACCAGTGTTCAGTTAGACAAATGACTGATGGTTGGGATTCAAAAGTATCTAAAAATAATTCTAATTCTGAAGTTTTATTTTTCAAGCATTGTATATTTTGATGTACTATTATATGGTTGTCATTCAAATATTTAACTTGGCCAGTTAGTTCAGCTTCTGTTATATCATTATTTCCTTGGTGCATAAAGCCTGAAAATTTGCATCTTCAATTGTTTGTATTGTTGTGAGAACAACATTTTTATGCCTTGGTCCTGATAAACCATGTTCAAGTTGAATACAAATATCAAATTTACTACCTTGGTGGTTTTTATCAACAGGAAATATAATAGAACAATTTCTCACGAATCGACAGGTATGGTTTACAGCATTACGTATTTTATGATTTATAATGTGATCAATTGGAGTGTTACATTCTGATATTATTATTAAGTTAGTAGTTTTACCTATCAACAAAATATTTTTCAGAGCGGAATTCAATGTTTTAGTATTACTTATATTCTTGGTAGTGAACATCACTATAACATAATCATTCTGACCATAGCTCAGACTGTAATCAAAAATATTGCATGTCAAGTCTGATAATTCAGTGTCTGGCTTGATGATTTCCATCACACTACTGTTTAGTTTATTTAAAGTCTTTAACTACCTTTGAGAAGCCTGTCGCATATTGATCACCTAAAATAAGGATTTTTGATACGTCTTTCACCTGCTCATTTATTACAACTGGATTACTATCAATATTTTCCAAGGGTTTCTCCATACAATCCTGCTGTTCCAATTCACGAATTTCATCATAAAGGGTTGCATCTTGGTTGATTATCTCTTCCACGAATCCTTCACTGACTTTTCTTTTTACTTCATTTTTGATGGAGATTTTCTTATTTTTACACTGGTGGCATCTATTGACTCTTCTTTTTGTTTGAATGTTATTTTTAGGCGACCTTACAGATTTTCCGCCCAGTTGCACTTTTTTCTTCATTTAATTTTCTCCACTGATCTTTTTCTGTATATCCTTTGTCTCTTCGATGTCCACGCCACTGTTGAAAGTGATATCAGTAATTGTAGACTGGTGATTCATATGATAAGTGCATGTTTGGGTTTCCATGGTTTTTACAGCGACTACTTTTTCAGCTACTTCTTTCTTTAACTCATTAATTTTACATTCCATTTCTTCAATAAGTTTTTTTTGCTTCTCTATGAGTGAATTCATTTCTTTCTCAGATTCTAATGCCTGGTGTATTGTAGTTTGGTTTTCATCTTTCAATTTTTGAATGAACTTGTCTTTCAAAAATCCATCTTCCGCAAGTTCGTTTATTGTGATTCTAAGAGTTTTGGATAGGAAGGACTGTAAAATTTTAGTATTCGATGGCTTGCTACACCCCCACAGCTCAATGCCAAATGTCCAAATTGGTGTTAGTATAGTTTTATAAATTAAAATTTTATTTTCTAGTGACAGCTGCAATTTTTTATTAATTAGCCAATACATATTTTTGACTTTTAAATCCAATTGCTTTCTATTGGTTTTAATGTGTGTGCACCACGTCAATTTCTGACCTGGAGACCAATGTATTGGATTTTATTCGTTATAGGTATGCGAGCATTGTTAATGATAACTTGAGGACAGATACTTCTTTTTGTGGTGAAAGTAATCTGGCAGGATTTATTTGCATTTACTTGTATTCTCCACTTTTTTAGCCAGGACTGCAGAACATTTAGATGGTTTTGTAACTGGCTAGAGAGGATAATATTGCTGTATCATCAGCGAAAGTTGCTAAGTCTGTCTCTTGAGTTTTTGGTATATCAGCTGTAAATAGCAAAAATAAGAAGGGTCCCAGGACACTACCTTGAAGTACTCCAGATTTGATTTGATGGCAAGTTGAGAGTTCATCTTCATAATTTATTTGAAAGCACCTGCCTTCTAAATACGATTTTAAAATGAGGTATAGTTGATCAGGGAGATTTAGCTTGATTTTGTAGAGGAGACTTTGTGCCATACCTTATCGAAGGCTTGTTAAACGTAGAGGAACACTGCAGTACACATTTTCTTGGTGTGAAAGCTTTTTTTAATTTTATTTATAATTCTGTGGCACTGATGAAATGTTGAGTGTTCTTTTCTAAACCCAAATTGAGAGTTAGGAATAAGGTCTTCAATGGGGATTGCAGCTTCAATTCTGTTTAAAATTAGCCATTCAAAAACTTTGGACATTATGGGAAGAAGGCTTATTGGTCGGTATGAACTTGCTTCAGTTTTTGGTTTTCCAGGCTTGTTAATCATTAGTATGTATGCGCGTTTCCACTGACCAGGAAAATGGCATAATCTCAACATACTATTAAACATTGTAGTCAAGAGTACTACTGCTTTTCTTGGCAGATTTTTTAAAACTTCTGCGACTATGAGGTCGAATCCGGGAGCTTTATGTGACTTAAGGACCTTCTCTCGATTCCTCTTTATCATGCCTTTTTAACTTATATCTCATCTTTGCTTCATTAAGGTGGCTTTGATAAGTTTGTTGAATCTGCACCTTCTCTTGTTAATCCTTTATAGTTTTAAGGCGCATTACAAATTCATCGCACATGTCACATGTGTCATTAGTAGGCTGCTTAAATGACAAGATAATCAAAGATGTTATGGTAAAGCCATTCTTTTGCGATGAGTTTTTTGTCCATGTTTTGATTCTTTTAATATTTTCGACGTACAAATAAAACATCTTCGATAAGTTTAATTCAACACCTAAATACTTGTTTACTGTTCTTTCTCTACTGTAGTGGCTTTCAATTAATGGAAATGAGTTAACACATGCTCATACACTGTTTCTCACCTCCGCAGGTAATTTATATGGTGGTACCTTTCTCTCCTTCATTGGTGCGGTTTTATCTAAAGCTGTTTTTACTTCAGTATCTGTTATGTCCAAATGATTCAAAAATGATTTTTTGCAAACTTCTATTTTTTTCCAGAGAGTTTAAAAGGTTAATGGGAAATTTCTGCGAGACAGTCTGTTTTTCTTAACACTGGTTCCTTCATAACACGCCCACCCATAAATTGTATTTTGACATCATCAGTGTTTACTTCATTTCAGAAATTTTTAAATATATTCAACCTGGATTGTTCATTGAAATGTTCTGAACACTTCTTCTTGCACGGGGAAAACATGGCGGTTTTAGTTCCCTGTGTCTTATAACTTTTCCTTGTTTTTGAAGTGTACTGTATCCCCCCTAACTTTAAGCACTTCCTAACGTTTCATTTCCATTTTGATACATCTCTTTGTCGTTTTCAACTTTTTGCAGGACTGCCATTTTGAGGTGTATTCATTTCTTACGGAGTGAGGACAGAGAACCGCTGAGAATATTATTGTCTTCATTTTCTTCTGAGGGCGGAGACCCAGAACCACTGAGAATATTATTTTCTTCATCTTCATCTGGGATATATTCAGGATTCTCATCAGATTCGTAATGAGATTCTTCTAAATAGTTTTGTGTACTGTTTTGTTCATTGTTGAGAGTTCTGTTATCATTCATAAACAATGGGTCATTCTGAATCGGAAGTTCAAATGGACCCTCTTCAACATTTTCCACAGAACATTATACAGCATCAAATTCCTTTAAAAATTGTTGTATGCTACAATTATAATTTATTAAATATTTATATTAATAATCTGAACAAATAAAATCTATGTAGGCACCTTTGTGCTGTTTACTGCAAGAGCTACAATTTGTTTATTGTTGACAGTTCTGTTATCAATCACTTCAAAGAAAAAAAATGATGTATGTTACGAATAAAAGTTATTAAATATTTATTAATAATGTGATCAAATAAAATTAATGTATGTTAAAATATACCTTTGTGCTGTTTACTGCAAGAGCTAAAATATTTTTTGTTCTTTTCCTCATTTAAAAAAACACCAAAAACAAATCAACTTCACAGGAACAAGATAAAGCTTGATTGACTCCTCCCGTCGTATATCACTTATAAGTATGTGCGTAGTGTCACCATTTTCTCAGTACTATACTGTCGTATATCACTTAGAACTCAACAACTTAGCGGAGTCAACTGTTGTAAGTTACCAATACCATAAGATGACATATACGACTATAATTCATATTGAGCGGAGTCAACTGTTGTAAGTTAAGATACATCTCTTTTACCAATACCATAAGATGACATACGACTATAATTCATATTGGATTTCTGGTCATATATCGCTTATACAAATACGGGACTTTACCACTAAAAAATATGCACCTTTACAAGGCTGTTACATTAATAAACCGAAAATCAAGAATTATGTAGTTACAACATTTGACTTCTGAAGTACAGATATGTTTTAATTTTCCAGTTGTTCAATGTTATGGGTAATTAGTTACAGCTTTGAACTGCTATTCGTATATTCTCTTGGGATATGTGTAAGTGGGATATCTCTGTTCGTTTTGTATGATTCAATGTACAATTTTTTATTCACAAAAAGGACAAATTGCTTAAAACTTGGTGCTTGTTTTTAGCAATATTTTTTAATAATGATGTTTATATTTTAAATTAGTGCAATGTACATATTTAAATGTTAATGTGTTATATATTTTAAGATAATTTTTATTCTATAATATAGCATCAGTCTGTCAATCAACCAGAAGATTAAAATTGAAGATAGCAATCGAGTGATATAGTGGGTACTTTTAATTTTATAATAAAACTCGTATTGGCCAAAATTATAATGATATACAATTTTATATAGAATTCTCAAATTATATTGAAGATTTTTAGTAAAAATTGAAATGTTTATTGAATGGACAACGTTCGTAATTTTTTTTCAGGAAGTGAGACTTATAATTAATTGCCTTGTGTATCATTTAACGACAGTGCATATATATATATATATATATATATATATATATATATATATATATATATATATATATATATATCTTTATTTAGTCAAAATAACTAATTCTATTTACATAATATACACAACATAAAATAAAAGAATAGTACAACATATAGTGGCTATAGTATAAAAAGTAGGTACGTCATAAAGAAATTAAAATAAAAACAAATTTAAACTAACATAAGATTACACTGTGACTGCTCACTCCAACAATAAATAATCCTTTAAAGCTCTTAAAAGAATTTACAGATGAACTTTTTTTAATGTATTCTGGTAAACTATTGAAAGAACTAATACCTTTGTGAAATACAGAGTTGTATGTACTGCTTCTCCCACACATTTCAATTCTCAAATTTTCCTTATTTCTTGTGTCATAGCTATGTACATCAAGATTACTAGAGAGCTTTTCCTGCAGATACACTGGTGCATGTCCAATTTTAACTTTGAAAATAAAAATTAATGTGAAATATAGCATTAATTTAGTTATTGGCATCCAGTTAAGTGTCTTTAGTATGCTGTTTATAGGAGTGTACTTAGAACACTAATATTATTCGCATGGCACGGTTTTGCATCTTTTGAAGACGATTGATTTCATTTTGGTTGAGTAGATACAAAATTGTAGGGCAATAACTAAAATGTGGTAATATTACAGTGTTAAAGACAGTTAATTTAGACCAATGGCTGAGATGTGGAGAGCATCGTCTTAAATAGTTAATTGTATATGCCACAGTTTTAATAACTTGATTTGTATGCTCTTTAAATTTCAAATTATTGTCAATAGTCACTCCTAAATAGACAAATGTTTTTACTGCCTCTATCGTTTCATCGCCTAATTCCATATTTAAACTAGCTTCCCTATACCTATCCTTTATGCCCAATACCATACATTTTGTTTTCTGTATATTAATTTTTAATAAATTTGCGCAACAATACATATGCACCCTTTTTAGGGCGTCGTTTATAACCCTTATGCAGTGCTCAATATCACTACAGCAGTAATATAGTAGGGTATCATCTGCAAATAAATGAATTTTGCACTCCCTTGCAATGTCCACAATATCATTTAAATAAACCAAAAATAGCAAAGGCCCCAACACACTGCCCTGTGGTACACCCATATCATTACATAACCTGTTTGACTGTATGTTATTGAGTTTTACCAGTTGTTGCCTGTTGTTAAAATAATCTATTATCCAACTAAGAGCTGTCCCATCAATACCTATGCTTTTAATTTTCCTTATTAGCCTATATCTATCTACTATTTCAAATGCTCTTTGTAGATCCAAAAATACCGCAATTGTGACTAAGTTATTTTTGATATTATTTTTCCAATCACTCAAAACACATTGTAGAGCCGTTTCACAACTATGTTTATTACGGAATCCTGATTGATACAAATAATTTTATTACCTTCTAGATAATCCACCAGTTGCTCATATACAGCTTTTTCCAATACTTTAGCAATTGCAGTAATCATATTAACTGGTCTTAAATTTGGAGCTGTATTTGTATCTGGTTTCTTGGGTATAGGTACTATAGTGGATATTTTCATTTCTGTAGGAACTTGATTTAACTCTAAAGAACTATTAATTATGTTTAGTACAGGATTACAAATATTCTTGAAACACTTTTTTAATAATTCTACACTGATATCATCGGGACTACTTTTATTTTTTAATGAACTAATTATTTTTTCTAATTCCTCTAGACTAATTAACTTAAAAGTGGTGATTTTATTAGTAATAACTTTATCTACTACTGGAAAACTATTTGCAAAAGTTTTATCAAATTGTTCTGTTATATCCAGAATGCTTTTAATATAATATGTGTTTAAACAATTTGGTATTACGTTTATATTCGAGACTAACTCACCATTACCCATATCTATTATATTTAAACTATTTCCTTGTTTGTCATTTGGAATGAACGCCTTTAAAATTCTCCACATTTCTGTCGGATTTTGTTTATTAAGATCTCTCTTATTTTCAAAATACTTTCTCTTTTCTTCCCTTATTGTTTTTACAGCTATATTTCTTTTTTGTTTATATATTTCTCAGTAGTCTGTTGTTCTGTTCTTTATGTATATTCTATAACTTTCATCCTTGTCTCTTGCCGCCTGCTTAACTTTTTCATTCCAAAATTCCTGATAATGTTTATATATTTTTACCTCCCTTCTTGGAGCTACTTCATCTAGTACAGAATATACCTTTTCCACAAACATTTTATATCTTTTATTCAAATTTATTTCTGTATAGTTCCAGTTTATATTTTTCAAGGCTGAATTTTATGAAATACTTCACCACTTGATGAAACTGGAAGAGGCAAATTTTGCTTAAGATTGTAATTTGGTTTGCATTTTGGTGTATATCACTCATTAGCAAAAGGGATATTTTTTAGAATAAAACACTTAATAATTTTCCACGAAAACAGGTTTTTTTTAGAAACATTGTGATAGTACATCATGTTACTATCAAAACAATAAATATTGTGCTGAACACAACCAGCTATATCCTGGATGTGTCTCCTCTCATTGCACAGCACAATGATCTAGGCAACCAATATTATTTGCGTTCTTAAACTGGCCGTAAGGTTTCCTCTTGCACGGTTTAATAGAATCATTTTATACTGTCAATTAATAATCCTTAAAAATTGGACTTGACCAGTCACTGCATTTGGAATAACTCTACATATTTTTTCTTTTATTTCATTAATCACTTATTCCCATTGCTTATTGTGTGAGATAGTGATCAAATAACAGATAATCGAGAAAGTGTTAAATTTGTGAACAGTTATCACTTTTCCACCAACCCTATTGTTGTAATTTACTTTTTTAGAACTTTATTCAGAGGTATTACGATAAGAAATATAACAAGAGAAAAAAATACATGAGGCCGAATACCGGTAAGAACATATAGGTTATACATATACAGATGAAAAGTTTTTATGAACACGTGTGATAAGTCTTGTCGTTAATGAGATACAGGGTGTTGAATTATTTTATTGGAAGCAACATGTGTTAAACGTAAAGGAAAAATAGTACATTTCAGAGCATATATTCAAAACGTGCACCTCCAGCCAAAATGCAAACATCCACTCGACGTCTAATGGATAGCCGAATACGTTGGAAGATACCAGGATTGTTACAAACAACATTAAAGCCTTGTATTATACGATTTTGAAGATCTCATAAGTTTAATATCGGGGTTGTGTAAATGAGCGATTTTAGATATCCCCACAGACAAAAATCCAGAGGATTTTTTTCAGGTAACCTAGGGGGCCGCGGGTGTGGAAATCCCGATCGAACGGTCTGGAAAAACGTCATTTAAAAACTCGTGTTCAATCATTGCAAAATGTGGAGTAACACCATCATGCATGAACCACATGCGCTTTCTAATAATAAAAGGTACATCTTCCAAACGAACTGGATGTTCATTTTCTAGAAAATGAAGATGTTTCACCTATGTCAACCGTGCAGGAAGGAAAAATGGTCCTATTAAACAATCTTCGATGATGCCAAGACAAACATTGACCGAAAAGGAGTGTTGGAACTGTGCTACAACTGTTGCATATGGATTTACATCTGCCCATATGTGGTCATTATGAGGATTCATAATGCCATGGCTTTATCCGTAAACAGAATATTGACAGCAAAATTGGGATTGTTTGCAATTTTATTTAACATCCATTGGCAATATTGTATACGGAGTAGTTAGTCAGTGGGTAGCAAATGTTGAACACGTTGAACGCGATATGGATTTCTTTTAGAATATTCCAAACAGTTCTGTTACTAACATTTACTCCATCGGCAATTTTTCTGGTACTCGTTTCTGTATGTTGGTCAATAATTGAAGAATCTGGTTCTCCAATTGTGGACTTCTCCCATATCTGGGTCATCCAATAATATTATCTGATTTAGCAAAAGTTCCAGTTTCTTGTAAACGAATATGTATCTTAGTAAACGTATCAGAACATAGTAAACGATCATTTGGATAACGCTGGGCATACATACGTCTAGCCTCTAAGGCATTAACATTCACTAATCTATACAAAAAGTGCATATTAGCCATTTCAATATTAGTAAACGCAGGCATCGTTGTTAAATTAACACAAAAAATCCATATGACAAAAATTTATTCGTTTTTTGCGTTGGTTTTTAGGTTTGACACAGTATTTGACAATATCATTTCAAAGGCCACTTGTATTACCTACTTCTATAGACCAGTAGCGTCACCAGGTAAAATAAATTTCACTTACAGTCAGGCTCATTTATTACAAACAATTCAACACTCTGTATCTCATTAACGACAAGACTAATCACACAAGTTTATAAGAACTTTTCGTCTTAAAATGGAGTGACGAAGCGCCCACTACAATATTTTAGGTTACTTAGGAATCACCCTGTATATAAATGTCAAAATCAAAATTCATCTTTCTCAACATAAATCATTGAACTACGAACACGAACATATATCTTACAGTTTCAACACCTATCTGCGATACGAAAAAAGTATTGGTTTGGTTTACCCCAAGAAAAGCACGAAAAAATGGTTTATAGAAAAAAATCCTGTGTGTATGTCGTTGTCGTCGGCCACTTTTTGTAATTATGTCTTGATAGCACGATAAAGTCTCCGGAGTACATAAAAGTCACCGATTTTATGAGTGGTTATTATTCAGGCATCTCACAGATAAACCCTATTGATGTTCAGCTTACCAGAGCCAGTACAACGGGTGCTATGGTACCTAAAGTACCATATTTTTTGTCATTTTTGGAGAAATTTTGGTTCTTAACACGATACAGTTTCCACAGTGCATACAAGTGACCAATTTTATGATTGGATATTGTTAAGGGTATCTCACAAATGAATCCTATTGATTTTCAGCTCACGAGAGCCAGTACAACTGGACCCATAAATCCAGATATACTACAGTTTTGGTCATTTTTTGAGAGATTTCAGTTTGTTATCACGATACAGCCTCCGGAGTGTATACAAGTGACTAATTCTACAATTGGATATTATTCAGGGCGTCTCACAGATGAACCCTGTTGATTTTCAGCTCACCAGATCCAGTTCAATTGGACTTATAAATCCAGATATACATTCTTGGTCATTTTTGGAAAAATTTCGGTTTGTTAGTATTATGTTATATACTTGAATGATGGTAAAATATACTTTAAAATTATTTTATTACTTAATTACAAGTGCACCAGATCGGGGAAGGAAGTGCCCTTCTATTTTATCATCCTGACAATTGACATATTGTTGTGTCTAAAACACCTAGCCCCGTGTCTACAATACACCACAGTTGGCACGGTACAGCCTCCAGAGTATATACAAGTGACCCACTTTATGATTGGATATTGTTCAGACCTAAACATGTCGGAGAGTTACTGAGATCTACGCTTACATTGGGTCAGTGGTTCCCAACATTTTCTGGACCACCGCCCCCTATAGAAGAGAACAAAAATTTCACATTTCGTGCATGATTCAACTTGTCTGTGTGCGAACATGTCGAAACATGTTATTTTGTATGAACATCGCGCATTCGCTTATCAACGTGCGAGGACAAGTCATATACTTCTATTCTGAACTAAAAGAAATTATTAGTATTATTATTAATGCTAATTTAAAACTGCTTATTAACCCTTATTAAATCATTTTTATTTCACCATTCCTCTTGACAGCTTATTATTTGCTTCTGAATCCGCTACCGCCCCCCTAAAAGGCTGCAGCGCCCACAGGGGGGCGGTATCGTCCCCGTTGGGAACCAATGCATTGGGTGAACTAAATGGAATGTTATTGTTTTCATCTACCATTTCGTCCATTCCATCTTCACTACTAGTTGCAGAGGCTTTATTTACACACTGTTTATATACTGTTTCAGCTTCCCCTGGTACCTCGTTTATTTTTTCTTTTCTAATTTGGTCAATATGTCTTTTATGAGTTTTATCCTATGCGGTTTGACTTAAGTAATTTTTTAAGCCATGTACGTTTTATCCATATATTTTTATTTTTATAATCTCTCATCATAACCTCTTCTCCCTCTTTAAAATCCTCACGCCTACCCCCCAAATGTATATTATGATTCTTATTTGGTTTCAAAAGATCAAATAATGTTTTTACATTTCTACCTATCATCAATTTGGATGATGTTTCTTTTGTCGAACAGAGGATTGAATTTCTGCAATTCAATAGATATCTGTTAATTATTAAACTTTCAGCTTGTGCTTTGTTTTTATTGTCTAATAATGTAGCTTTTAAACTTTTTTTAAAGCTTTTAACCGCGTTTTCAGCAGCTCCGTTAGTTGCTGGATGGTAAGGTGCAGAAGTGATTTGTGGAGATACTAGCTGAGGGTCATTATCAGATACAATAATTTATGGTAATCCCCAAGTACAAAAAATGTCCCTTAATTTAATAATGGTTACTCTTATTATTCTAATTTCAGAATACTATAAGCATCTAATACTATAAGAAAAAAATTATTTTTTATTGGACCCATAAAGTCTATGTGAATCCTTTCCCATGGTTTGGATGGTGTATTCCAAGCTATTGTTTCTGACTTCACTGGACTGTTCGCTATTGTCTGGCAAGGTAAGCATTTTTGCAATATAATTCAATTTCTTTGTCCAAATTGGGCCAAAAAATAGCTCTGGCAATAAATTTCATTTTAACTACTCCTTAATGTCTCTAGTGCAGTTCCTCCAAAATTTGTTATCTGTATTTAGCGGGAATCACTACTCGATATCCCCACATTATGCAGCGTTGCTCTAATGTTGATTCTATTTTTTTAAAATGGAATTAACCCCTTACTTCATGAATTTTTTGTTTTTTATGAAAAAAATATCAGGATTACTATAAAAATATTTTAAAAATTCATTATTAACTATTTTTTTTTGTTTTTTGTACTTTTTTTATATGTCAGATATGGCACAATATGCAGTAATGTTAGAAAACATTAAAATAATGTAGAGATAAACAAATAAATCTGTGAAAACTTATTCAGTATGGAACTAGTAAAAGTAGTATCTGTCTTTGTTTAAGCAAAGAAAAACACCACATTTTTCACACGTTATATAAGACTTTCCAGCACAGGAATATTTGCACCTTTGCCGATTATCACACCATATTGGAAGATGGCCATATTGATCTATTCGAACCTCTTGGATGGGAAAATCTGATGTTGGGCCCCTTTTTTTCTTGTTTTGAAAGTTATCCATGACTCCACTGAGACGGCTTCTTTTCTTTGTTTGAGCTGGCTTTATTGAATCTACACAAACACTCTGCAACGGCCATTTTGAAATATGCGAGAGGAAAATCTTTGAACTCGTTTTCTCTTCTTCTTCAAAGTATCCATGCACTGACAACCATCAAATCAATAATATGAAAAAATATCCTCATCCCCATATTTCTGATCTCAGTTTGATCCTATAGTATCCCAGCATGGAATCCAAGAGATCTACTACTCCCATATATTTGTTGGAAATTGTTACAGCCGTTGGACACGGAACCATTATATGTTTATCCTTTTATGAAAATCGTCGAACCTCAAAAAATATAAAAAAATGCATGAGGAGAGTCTGCGTTTTCCATTTTAGGTGGCATGTCAGGAGAACCAAGAAATTTTAGGTCCTCATCCGATGTGACTAAATTACCTCGCTTCCACGTAGGATGATTTTTGTTTGTATTCTTCTTCAGTTTACGCAACCATTCGAGCAGAAGTAGATCGTCGTCGCTATCGGAACTGTCTTCTAAATCCGTTTCTAAGATGATAATATCTGAATGATTTTCGTCCATATCATTTTCGCCTTCGTCGTCAGACTCTGGAGCTAATATAACAGGCGGTTTCCCATCTTCTGAAAGCTGTCATATATATCCACGAGAGTTTTGGCGAATGTGCATATTGTTCCAAATATGCCACAATATTTCTCATCAAAAACAGCAAAAAAATAAAGAATTATATGAGTTTACTTATACTCTAGTCTTAACGTGGATACTTTTTTTGGAACTCGGATGATCGTGGATGAAAACCCATAAAAAACTGTTAACACCTGTTCACACGGCGGCCATGTGCAATTTTGTATGAAAGTTCACCAAGCTGCTTAGAGATGTCGCTACACTACCAGAATTATGAGATATGTACTGTATATGACCACCTATGCATACATAGTTTGGTATGTGGCTTTATTTATAACGATTATGTGTGAAAATATTAATTGTACCAAATATGAACCATGATGCGGTAAGGGGTTAAACTTTCATTTTCAATAATTACCTTGTTTTCAGGCCAACCGTTACTAATATAACTCTAAACTTTTGATAATGTTATATCCCTACAAGTTTCTACAGCTACTTTTTTTATAATCTACTGGTAATTGTTTCTCTATTGCCATATTTAAGTAGCATGGTTCGAGTTCATAGTTACTAGAAATATACATTACTTCAATAGGATGCATACTAAGCATGTCTGCCATGTTGTTATTTTCATCTTCAATATATTCTAATTTGTAAGAAAAGCCTTTGCAGTCTGGATGCTGACATTTGTGGTATACCTTTTTTTCTCCAAGTATAGAAATTAAAGGACGGGGGTCTATTTGTATGACAAAATCTTGTCCCATTAAGTATTGGTACAGTTTTTTTACTGACCAGTAAATTTCCAAAGATTGTTTGTCTAGGACAGAATAATTTTTCTCTGTTGGCATTAGTGTTCTGGAAATGAAAACTACAGGCTTTAAAATCGCTGTAGTGTCCTTTGTTCACATGAATCTGACCGCGCAAACTTGTTATTACTTTTTAATAGATCATAGATTGGTCTCAAGATTATAGATAATTTTGGTACAAATCTACTGTAATAGTTTACCATGCCTGCAAAGCTTTTATTTTGTGTTACACTAGTTGGCCTTGGTGCTTCAATAATAGCTTTTTGTTTATCACCATTTTTTATTAAACCTTCCCTTGATATTGAAAAATCCAGTAACTTACTTGTTCTTGAAAGAACGGTCACTTACTTTTAACTTAAATCCTGCATTTTGCAATTTTTAAAAACTACTTTTAAATTATCTATGTATTCTTCTCTAGTTTTCTGTTATTATAATATCATCAACAAAGTTTGCTACACCTTTGAAAACCTATAATAATTGCTCTAAAATTTTCTCAAACACCGCATTTGCTGGAGTTATGCCATACGGTAATCTGTTTATTTTAAATAATCCCTTATGCGTACTCCATGTTATGATGAGGTGTCATCTACCTTAATCTTATTGTAGGCATAACTCAAGTCTAATTTTATTTATGACTCCCCCCCCCCCCCCCATTTCATTAAAAAAATAGTGTACTTAAGGAAGTGGGTACTTAATTTTTTTAAATGGTTATGTATTGTTACCCTATAATCACCACATAACTTTAACGAACCATCATTTTTGATCATCAGAACCATATAGGTGTTCCCCAATCTGATATATCTGTTGGAGAAATTACCCCCTGTTTCTCAAGTTTCACTATCTCCTCCTCGACTATTTGTATGAAACTTAATGGTATTCGCTTCGATTTAAAGAAACTTGTCTTTAGCATTATTTTCTAATTCTAGTTTAATTTCTTTACATCTATAACATCCTAATGAATGCTCAAATATACTTTCAAATTCTCTTAAAACAGTTTCTATTTGAGTGGCAGCTATTAGAAATATCTCAGGTGATAATTTAAACTTAAAACTTTTTAAAAAGTCTCTTCCCAACAAGTTTTGTGTTGTATGGTTACTTTTTACAATTTCAAAATTGAAGTTTTTGCATAACAAGTTATTATAGTGACTAAAATGTGACCTACTGGTTTGATTTTGTCTCCTGAATAACTCCTACGAATCATTGTTGATGGTAATAACTTTACTGATTTTAAATAACTTTGATAAGTCTCAAATGATAGTACGGACACTGCTGCTCCTGAGTCAAGCTGACATGAAATAAGATAATCATTAACCAATTCATCTAAATATAAAGGTTTATCGTTACAAAAATAAATGTGATTTATTTCCACTTGATCCGTTTCAATATCAAGAATATGTTGATTGGCCCTGGTTACACTTTGACAAACTTTTTTACATGTACTACATGTATTCTTGGCATATTTACATACCTGTCTACCTGTGTGGAATAATCCACAACTTTTACATTTCCACTTCCCTGTTGTTGGTATTTCTGAATGTAATGGTTTGTCTGATACTTTCTTGACATAACTATTGGTGTTACCGTTTATTGCATTGACCTCCTCTATATCATTCTGTAGTGCGGCTTCCTTGCTGAGTGCCAACTGTAATAGTTTGTTCAATTTAACATCTGTTTTTGTTCACACAGTCTATCTCTTATCTTGCCTATTCTTAATCCACAAACAAATCTATCTGTCAATACTGATGGCAGTTGTGCTCCAAATTCACAGTTTGTTGCCAAATTATGGGTTCTCGCATACCAGTTATTAACTCATACATGCTGGTCCTGTTTTGCTTCATAGAAATCTATTCTTTCTTTAAAGATACATGTTGTGTATATGAACTGAATTTTCAAAAGTGCACATATTAGGTCAAATGTATTCTGGCTGGGTTTTGAAGGAGTACAGAGATCCCTAAGAATCTTGTTTGTATCTTGCCCAATAAGACTAAGTAATGCTGCTACTCTTTTGTCCGGTGCACCATCTGTATCACTTACGATTTCATTTATTATAAAAAATTGTTCTAGTTGTTCTTGATAGAGTATCCAGTTGTCGCTTTTTGGATTGATACTCTATTGCCCCAATTAAAGATATAATTTATTATAACCTCAATACAGATATATTTTCACTGTACTTTTACTCTGGCTTAAGGGTAGTCTTCCATCGTGAGTCGAAGGTTTCTCGTCGTCAAATATTATGTTGTGTATACTTGAATAATGGTAAAATATACATTAACATTATTTTATTACTATAAATCGAGGCAGGAAGTACCCTTCTTTTTTATCATCCTTACAATTGACATATTGTTTTGTCTAATGTAAATGTACCTAGCCCAGTGTCTATAATACACCACAGTTAGCAGAGTATATACAAGTGACCCACTTTATGGTTGGAGATTGTTCAGGGCGTCTCACAGATGAACCCTACTTTCCTCTCTTTAAAAGTTTTATGTCCATTGCAAATGAAGTATTATATGCCAATGAATGAAATATTATTAATTTGAATCGATTAAAAAAAATTGCGAACGTTATTAGAATAAGTAAAAATAATAAATCAAGGCTGTATTTCTGTATGTTCAAGTATCCATTGTAAATATTTATTTAAAAAATGTCAATTTGCTGCCTGTTTAAATAATTGTTTCTATATTAAAATAAATATATATATTTTCATATTATACAACCGTCCTAATCATGTGATTTACACTCTGTGATCATTTGTGTTGGAATATTGTGAATGTAAATTATTGTACTTAAAAATTAAGCAGTAAAAGTTAGCAGTAAGATTATTATTATTGAAGTTGTGATCAGTTCATACTCTCTGTTGCGAGTTGGAATCAATTCTAAATTCTAATTTCATTTATTTTTGTAAATCTTTATTTAACAGCTTTCTTTTTCTGCTACCAGTGCTATAAAAAAATTTAATAAAACAATACTCGAATATTAGCTTTCATTTTAACTAGCCAAATCAGCAAAACTTTTGTGGTGATGGAAAAATTATAAATGCCAAAGTCATGTGCGTCGGCAATATAGCTGCAACATATAAGGAAAAAATAAATATACGAGTACATACACAATTTGAATTGGGGTATACTGATATATGGCACTTGTAAAACAAACAATAAAATAATACAGCATGGTGGTCAGACGAAATCAAGCAACAGATTGATCATATATTATTGCGAGATTGATCTAAATTCAATAATGTATATCTTATTTCTCGTCGTATATTTCTGTTACGCATTGGATAAAATCATTGATATAAAATAAGTATCAAATTTATTTGGTTCGAAAATGTTGGAAGTCACATGATCTGATAACTTAGGATTGTTTAAGTATGTGTTGTCGATATACAGTATCGAAAAGCCAAATGAAATAAAACCACTATCTCAATTATTATCAAAAGTTATTAAACCTTCCCAAACACGCGAGTTTCATATTATAAATGGCAAAATGCAATAAAAATGTCACCATACATTTAACTCCCTTCAACTGACAGTTTTAACAAAAAAACATCCATTCAAGTTGTTTTGATGATTTAGTTGCCAGTGACAGAGAAACAATGTTCCTTTGATATTTCATTTCCTTTGGTTCATCCCAAAAAGTAACCTAACTGTTGTTGGATACTAGAACCAAGACAGAGTGACATTCTTTTAATAGCACGGAAGTATTAGGTGGTCTCTTTATAACGAGTAAGTACTATTTTTTTGCGATCTGTGATAATTATATTAATTTTGCAACTAGGATGATTCCTGTGATTTCAGTTTGAACCACATCTGGTTTATATTCCAAAGCTCAAATCTACTCGTGTCTTAGGGTAAAAACATAATGAAGCATCGCATCAAGCATTAAAAACCAATACATGTACTTAACGTAAACCATTCATAGTAAAGAATCTAGTATCGCTGTTTCCCCCAGGAATCAAATCGATTTGGTTTTCAAGAATCTTCTCAGGACTGATGCCAAAATGATTGGTGCACTCAAGATCGTGTTTGCACTAGCCGTATTTTGTTTTTTGTCAGTTTTTACCCTAATGTATTCCTTATGCATCTGCTGAATCAGAATTTCATTGCCTAGAGTTGTTGTTATTCTGTGCGTTACTTTTACATTGAGACATGCTATTCGTTGAATATATTACAACTTTAACACAGCTGTTGACTGTTATTGAATACTTGAACAATATAATTGGTAGTATGAATCGTATGGCATAGCTAGAGTTAGCTAAGAAGAGGCAAACATAATATAGGCGAAAGCAATTTCACAGTATAGTGGTGTGAAACATTTCTAGTAATCAAATTAAAATGGTTTTGTGAGACTAGTGGTGGAATTGCTACTTGGTGGAGTGTTAAATTTGCTCTGGATTAAAGTCTATCTAAATCAGTGAATTTCAGTTTTAAAATTCTAATAAGTGCATCATTGTATTCAGTGAACCTCTGTATGCTCCTGTTGCTAAAGGCAAGTAATAAAATCTAAGATTTGAGCTGTTCCATTGACATTTTTTGTGGGAAACCATTTTTTTTTATTCAATTAACGTGCTCGGCAACTATGGCCACTTGCACAGGTGCGATTACAAAAAACAGTAGTTATTACAGATAGTTAAAAAACATAGTTTAAAGTTTATGATATAGTGATATATCTTTTAAGAATTTCAGTGTAGACTCGATTTGGTTTGGGTCCCCTAGGATGTCTTGCAGCTGGTATTTAAGATTATGTTGTCGTCTTCTTGTGCTAAATTGGTGACAATCAACCAGAATGTGTTTAACAGTAAGTGGGCACTGGCAGCTTTGGCAGGAAGGTCTGATGCTTGAGGTCATTAAGTAGCTGTGTGTAAGTTTGGTGTGAACTATTCGAAGTCTACGTAGTATTGATAATTCTTGTCTAGAGAGTCCAGTGGGGTCAGTATTCAGAGGTGTGTTGAGAACAGGCTGGATAGATAGTAGGGAAGTCTTGGTGGAGTTCCAGTGAGTTTGCCATATATATCTGACGATTCTTTTTGCTTCTGCTTTAACATCCTTGCAAATTTGGATATGAGAAGTTATTGTGGCTGTAGTTGACGCTGTTTTGGCATGCTGATCGGCCGGTTCATTTCCAGGTATACCAATATGTGATGGTATCCATATAATGGTGACTGTGGTGTTTAGAGAATAAAGGTGGTGATAAGAGTGATGGATATCTTGGACAATGGGATGTTCAGTGAATAATTCTTGGATAGATAGGATAGACGCTAGAGAGTCTGTACAAATGGCAACTTTTTTATTGGAACGGTTGATGTGCTTAAAAGCTTGTAGAATACTATACAATTCTCCAGTATGCACACTGCATAAAGGAGGGATTAGGGAAGTGCTGATGAGATTGTTTGCTGTGGTGACTGAGCAGCCAACGCCAGTATCACTTTTGGAAGCATCGGAGTATAATACAAAGTCGTAGTGATTGTTATGAATGATTTCATAAAAAGATTTAATCATGAGCTTTTTAGGTGTTTCGTGTTTATTAAATTTGGATAAATAAGTATTGACCTGAGGAGGGTGCATAATCCAGGAAGGGGTTGGAGAAAAAGGAATGGGGTTAGTGAGTGAGAGGTTAATGTTATTTGTTAATGAGGATAATATAAGAGCGATAGGTTTAATTATTGGTGAAGGGTTGTTAAGAGGGCTGGCAGTTGATGTGAACAGAGAATAGACAGGATTGAGAGGGTTAGATGAGACTGAGGCTGCGTAGGATAGAAGCAGATATTGTCGTCTAATCCATAGTGGGGGTTCATCAGCTTCGCAGTAGAGACTTTCAGATGGGCTGCTATGGAAAGCGCCTAAGCAAAGTCGCAGGGCCGTATTATGAATAGGATTTAGTGATCCTAGATCTGTCTTAGAAGCTGACATGTAAACCATGCAGCCATAATCTAATTTGGAGCGAATGAGTGCTTTATAAATTTTCAGTAGGGATCTCTCGTCCGCACCCCAGTGATAATGAGATAGGGTTTTAATTATATTCAATCGTTTGTAACAGATACCTTTTGTTTCAAGAATATGCTGTTTCCAAGAGAGGCGAGAATCAAATGTCATACCTAGTATTTTGCAGTGATTAACCACTGGGAGGGGGGAATCATTAATAAATATGTGGGAGATAGGAGATTGAAGTCGCCTGCCAAATTTAATGATTTTTGATTTTGTTGAAGATAAGGTTAATCCTATAGAACGTGTCCGTGTAAGTAAGAGATTTACCGCGGTTTGTAGAATTTTGGAGCTAGTGGTTGCTGAACGATCATGACAGTATAGTATTAAATCGTCAGCGTAAGCTACATATTTGGTGGGAGAAGGTAAGTTATGGCACATATCACTTATTGCTAAGTTGAATAGAGTTGGGCTTAAGACTGATCCTTGAGGAGCACCATCGGTCTGGATGTACAAAGATGAAAAATGGCCGTTTACAGAAACCCTAAAGGACCTTTGAGTTAGAAAGTTTTATATAAAATAAAATATATTTCCGTTGATATGGTATTGATTTAGTTTAGAGATTATGGCTTGACGACTAATTCTGTCAAAAGCTCCTTCGATATCAAAGATGGCGGCGATAACTTCATATTTGTTATTTATTGAGTTGGCAATGTCATTTTGTAGCAGAACAAGATTATCGAGGCTAGATCTATGACGTCGAAAGCCTGATTGTTCTTTTGGTATAATGTTATATTTGTCAAGGAACCAAACGAGGCGTTTGTTAATTATTTTCTCTAGTATTTTACACAAGGTACATGTGAGTGATATAGGTCTGTAAGAATTAGGAGAAGTAGCAGGTTGATTAGGTTTTTTTAATGGTATTATTAAGGAGGACCGCCATTCGTTTGGGAATTTTTGGGATAGCCAGATAATATTATACATTTCTAGGAGTTTTTGAAGATTTGGAAAAGAAAGTTTTTTGAAAAATATATAGGGGAGATCATCTGGGCCAGAAGCATTGTTTTTACAGGATTTTAGAGCAAATTTTAATTCTGGAAACGTGAGTGGAGAGTTGAGCATATCAATATCTGGAATGGAAGAGGTTGGGCAAGGCAAAGGTGGTTGGGGAGGCGACTTCGATAAAATAGGATTAGGTTTACTGCAAAACTTCGCTGCATAGTTTTCAGCTAGGACCTTGGCAATATCTTGACTATCAGTGACATTAGTTTGGTTGTGAAATAGACTGGTGATTTTTATATTACTTTTCTTACCCTGGATTTGTCCGATTTTTTTCCACACTTGATTGGGGTTAGTGTTTTCATTTACGGAAGAGACGAAATTTCGCCAGGAAGATTTTTTACTTAGTTTTATAGCGTATCTGGCTTTTGCACTTGCTCTTTTGAGATTGATGAGGTTTTCTTGAGTTTTGTTACTGCGGAATAATTTTAGTGCAGTTGTTTGCTGCTGAACCACATGTTTGCATGAAGAGTTCCACCATGAAACAGTTTTTTGTGAAGGGGAGATGACTGATTTCCCAATGTGAGCCTCCGCAGCAAGTCGAATAGTATTTGCGAACAAGGTAACAGACTCATCAATATTGTTAGTAAAAGAGAGATTGGGTATGGATTGTTCAGTTTTAGTAATATATTCAGGCCAATTAGCATATTTTAGACGCCAGTAACTTTTTGTTAGAGCTCGGTCATTTGAATTATCGGTGTTAGTTATAAAGATGGGAAAATGATTACTGTCGTGAAGGTCATCTTCAGTAAACCATGTTAATGAGGGAGTTAGCTTGGCGTCACTAAAACTAAGATCGATTTTAGAAAAGGAGCCAGATGAAATGTTAAAGTGGGTGTTGGAACCGGTGTTCAAGATACAAATACTTGTGCAATTTATAACGTTTTCAACAATCTTTCCTTTACCAAATGTATGACTGGAACCCCATATTGTATTGTGAGCATTGAAATCTCCTACGAGAATGTAGGGTTGCGGAAGTTCGAATATGAGATTAACAAGCTCTTCCTCTTTAAGAGGGTGATCTGGTGAGACATAAAGACTACAAATAGTGAGTTTATCGGGACACCAACAGGTTATGGCTATGGCTTCTAATTCAGAGGAAAGCGGGAGGTGGACAGAAAAAAAGTCAGAGGAGACAAATATTGAGATACCACCACCAGCTCTTAGGCAATTGGTTCTGATATTATGATATCCCTCAAAATTTTTCAATAGGGGAAGTTTGGAGTTTTTCGCATTGGTTTCCTGAAGGCATACAATGTCTGGTGTAGATTCTGATATTAAATGTTGGATTCTCTCTAATCGTGGAAAGAATCCATCACAGTTCCATTGTAATAATTTGAAAATGGAAGGGTTATAAAAGGTGTAGGGATTAAAGAGTTAGTATTCGTTCTGTGAACTGTGGTTAGATTCTGTATCTGTAAGGTTATCCGAAGAGATGCTTAGGTTGTCGGGGAAATCAATTGGGTTATGCTGGTGTTTTAATTTGTTTAAAAGTCTTGTGAGACGATTTTTTAGTGCTCTTTCCTTTGTAGCAGCGTAAAGTCCTTTTGTATACCATCTATATCAGAGGAGAATTTTTGTGCTTCCTGTAGCGGGTAAGGACATCCAAAAGAATTTTCGAGAAAAGCGATTAGTTGGGTTGAGGTAAGAGTGAAGTTAGATGGGTTGTCTTTGTAGAGATTTTGGATAACAGCAACACAGTTAAGTCCTAATGAATGATCTGAGGGATTATTAGCATTGGTTTTGGACTTTTTCTTTATTGGTTTGGGTGGTACAGTGAAAGAAGGAGGTAATGTGGAACTTGAGGCTGATAAAGTAATGGAGGGAGACAGTATTGGAGGAGTGTCAAGAGGGCTGTCGGTAGAAGAGTGGCCTCTTTTTTGGCCTGTGGCTATTGGAGGGGAGGTAGCAGAAGAGGTAGTTGGAGGTTCAGGATTCTTTGTAAGAGGTAGAGAGAAATCATCTAGAGAGGGCTCAGGTTCTATCGGTGTAGGGCTAATCAGTGTAGTTAAAGAGTCAACAGGGGAGAATGAAGAGGGGGGAGGATTGGTTGAGAGTAAATTGGTATCAGGACCAGTAGGGACTTTAGGGCAGGAGTCTGCGGTATGTCCGGTGAGTTTACAGAGAAAACATTCAAGTCTGTCGGTGGATATGAATATTCTAAAGGATGTATTTTCGTGATTAATTAGTAAGGATGTTTGTAACTCAAAGTCATCCCTATCGGGGATGACGAAGGTTACCCTGCGAAAACTCATGATATGAGCATATTGATCGTCTATTGTTCCACATTTCACAAAAGTGATAGGAGCTGCAAGCTGCAAACCAAGATCTTTTAGAGATTTCTCAATTAAAGTATGTGGAATGGAAGGGCAAACGTTTGAGATTAGAATTCTCTTAGAAGGTGAGATTAGTCTTCGAATGGGAACGACAGTGGAGCTAACCGTGATATATGATGTACTGTTCAGAAGTTGATCAACGATTTGAGTGGAAGAGAGGAAAATGCAAATTCTGTATTTATATTTTGTAATATCTACATTCCACCAAATCGTGACGTGACATACGAGGAGCTGAATGATCTCTTTCAGCAAATACCCAAACCGAGATTATTATTAGGAGACTTCAATTGCCATAACACCCTATGGGGATGCGACTCCACACATACAAGAGGTCGTATATTAGAACATGTTATCAATGATAACAATATGACGTTACTTAACAACGGAGAAAAAACTCGTTTTCAGGAAACTCCAGTGTTATAGATCTCAGCATTAGCGACCTCTCACTCCACACTCAATAAAATTTTACCATCTTTCCCTATCTATATGGCAGTGACCACTTTCCCATCTTACAAGTTCACAGCATGTTGTAGAAGAACCTATTGTGACAAAAAAATGGAAACTAAAAAGAGCTGACTGGAATCTTTTTGCAAATATTATAGAAACCAAGGTTAGTCACTTCCACATGCGAGATAGTATCGATGAATGTGTTGATGATATTACCAAAATCATAACGTATGCAGCCCAACTAGCAATGGGAAAGACAAAGCAACTGAACAACCACACTCCCGTTCCTTGGTGGAATCAAGAATGCGACCAGGCAATAAAATCCTCTAAACACGCTTTCAACAGACTAAAAAGGCACCACACACCAGGAAACCTGATAACTTTTAAGAGTCTGAGGGCAAAAGCTCGATGGATCATGAAAAAAAGTAGAAAAGAATCATGGGCAAGATATGTATCATCCATTAGCAGTTCAACACCACTAAGTACGATCTGGGACAAAGTGAAACGTATTAAATGTAATAAAACAGACCATGGAATCTCACGGATTGAATATCAGGGAAAATCAACTTTCAGTTGTACCGAAATTTCTCAAATTTTCTCAGACATCTATGAAAAGAATTCTAACAGTGCAAACTACACACCCGTATTTCTGAACTACAAAAATAATGAAGAATCTGAAGGGATTGATGTTTCCCAAGATGAAATGAACCCTTTGAATGTACCTATATCCTATGAAGAATTCCTCGAAGCTCTGGTTTCTTTCAAAAACTCCAGCCCAGGACCTGATGATATCCCGTTCATTTTCCTACAAAACATGCCAGATACAGCTAAGCATATTCTCCTGAAAATATTTAATAAGATATGGATAGAAAGGGTCTTTCCTGAGAAGTGGTCAGATGCAACCATAGTTCCGTTAATAAAACATGGTAAACCAAAGACAGATTCTCAATCATACAGACCAATATCCTTTACTTGTACAATGTGCAAGCTGATGGAAAAAACTGTTAACAATCGACTCACTTGGTTCCTGGAGAAAAACCACCTGCTCACACCAAAACAAAGTGGTTTTAGGAAAGGTAGATCAACATCAGACAATATAATTAACTTAGAATCATATATTCACGAAGGGTATGCTAACAAACAAAACATCATAGCAATCTTCTTCGATATAAGTAAAGCTTATGACATGACCTGGAGATATAACATTCTTAGAAAGCTGAGCTCCTGGGGTATAAATGGCAATCTTCTAAAATTTGCTGAAAACTTCGTGGGAGAAAGATTCTTCAGAGTTAAAGTTAATGGAACACTTTCCGGGAAAAGAGTGCAACAGAATGGTACCCCTCAAGGTTCGGTTTTGAGCGTCACCCTCTTTCTAATTGCGATAAATGAAGCTGTGAATAATATCAAACAACCTGTAGAAGCTAGCCTTTATGCTGACGATCTTGTGGTATACTCGCGAGGAAAAAACTTTACCACAATCCAAAATAACTTGCAGGAAGCAGTGATTTCGATTGAGAGTTGGCTGAAATGCACTGGTTTCAAAATGTGCCCAGAAAAAACTAAGTGCATGTTTTTTACTAAAAAAAGAGATCTAGCACTGCCTAATCTGAAACTATGTGGCCGGAATATCCAAGTGGTGGAACAGATGCGTTACCTAGGAATGATTTTCGACAGAAAGTTAAACTGGAATGCCCATCTTAACCATCTCAGAACATCATGTCAGAGCGGCATCAATCTACTGAGAATTCTGTCAAACCAAAATTGGGGTTCCGACAGACAAACGCTCTTACTTCTCTATCGAGCTCTAGTAAGATCCAAAATCGATTATGGCTCTATAATATATGCCTCAGCAAGTAAATCAGTTCTGAAAATTGTTAACACGGTACACAATACAGCAATACGGCTGGCCCTTGGAGCATACATGACAACGCCCGCTGAGAGTACAGTGAAGCTGGGGAGCCATAATTGCAGCTGCGACGACAGCAGCTGAGCTTAGCGTATGCATCTCTAGTCTCTACTGATAGTCAGCATCCAGTATATCATAACACCTTTTCAAATCGTTTTCGCAATCTGTATGAAAACCGAAGAAGACTAACATACCCTTTCTATCAGAGGATCAACAAGTTCAGTTCCGAATTGAATGTGACTTTCCCAGTTACCCTTCCCAACAACTCAGACACGCCACCTTGGCTTATTGCCTTGCCACCATGCAATCTATACCTCTCCAAATTCAACAAATCTGAAATTATTCCTAGTCTGCTTCACAATCCTTTCCTCTCATCAATAAATGAATATTGTGATTATACTCACATCTACACAGACGCTTCCAAGTCAAACCAAGGAGTAGCATCAGCTTTTTAAGCCCGAATACATCCAGTGGATTCAAACTACCTCCACAATGCAGCATTTATAGTGGTGAACTTTTTGCAATCCTTCAAGCAATCAAATACGCCGCTCATGAAGATATCCACAATACTTTAATTCTTACAGATTCGTTAAGCTCGTTACAAGCTATACAACTCATTTATTCAGATCATCCCCTGACAAGGCTCATCAAAGAGTATGTTCACACAATTAGGGAAAAATCCAGACGATTGGTCTTCATGTGGGTCCCGTCACATGTTGGGATCTCTGGCAATGAGCGGGTTGATAAAATTGCACGTGAAACCATGAATGAACCAATCTTTCAAAAGCAAGAGGGAGTACCGTATACTGATCTGAAAAAAATATATGAAATATGTGGTCTCTAACTACTGGTCATCTGTCTGGGCAGAATCTGGAATGAAACTTAAAGAAATTAAAGATGATATCAAACCATTGAGAAACATCCCTAGCCAAAGAAGACACCAAATAATAATCACCCGTTTGCGCACTGGACATACAAAGTATACCCATGAACACTTGCTGAAAGGAGAAGAAGACAAAATCTGTGATATGTGTCAGGTGCCAATGTCAGTTAAACATTTCATGGTCGAGTGTCCGAGGTTCGCGGAACAACGCCGGACGTACAGTATAAGTGCAGATTTAAAATCAACTCTTGGTGTGTACTGTAATTTTGAAAACACAATCGGATTCCTCTCTGAAATAGGTTTAGTCAACAAAATGTAAATTACTAAGCTCGTTACCATGTTGCTTATTACTGATTCCTATCTTTGATATGATGCTATTCAAATATTATTGTTTGTTATAGTGACGTTACCCAGCCTAAATGTTATTTCATGTTACTGTTATGTTGCTAATAACCCTAGTGGTGGATGCAACTATTATTTTCTAAAAAAAAAATGTTTTGTAAAACAAATAAAAGAGAATAATGATTACACTCTTAATGTTTCTTATTAAAGAAATATATTAACACATTATTATTTAAGAAGGAATTATAGACATCCAAAAGTATAGATAAAAAATTATCTAATAAGGTAGGTGGTGGGTAAGTATTTTATCTTTATCTACCAAATAATAAATAAATGAGTTTAATATTTTTACTTTTTATGTACAGGTATACACTCAAATTAAGAAATGAGATTTTAATTACAGTATCAAACGAACTGGTAAAAAATAAAAATTAGGTGACATAATAGTTAAATTGAATTAAATAGTTACAATTTCGAATCTTACAAGCCTGTTTATTTTTCTAGAGAAACAAGAGGTGATGGTTTTTCAGAAATAAAACAAAAGTCATACAAATATGGATGGAATTAATAATACAGAAGCTTCAGGTAACCAAATCGTAAATGAATTTGATGAGGTCTTTTGAGCCACCTAAATTTATTATAACTGGATTAACACCTTGACAAGCATCCGTGGATGCTCCTGATATTTGATCCTAAAAAATTGATATTCATGCATCTTCCAGCTTAAAAGTATCATTATCTTGCGTGACACTACTTATATTGTTTTCAGTACTTACTGCCCTTTGCAATTAAATCATATCATAATATTCGTGGGTATAAATAGTGTTTATTATTACTTTTCCGCCCAACCTATCTATATGCCAGAAAAGCGTTGATTTACCCCAAAAAAAGTAGGAATTTTGGAATATTTTTGAGTTATTTTTACGATTTTCATCAAGAACAAACAACACGAAAAAACGGTTTTTAGAAAAAAAATTCTATGTGTATGTCGTTGTCGTCGGTTACTTTTCGTAACATGTCTTGTTAGCACGATTCTGCCTCCAGAAAGCAACAGGTCACCAATTTTATGATTGAATATTGTTCAGGACATCTCACAGAAGAACCCTATTGATTTTCAGCTCATCGGAGCCAGTACAACGGGTGTTATGGTACTTGAAGTACGACATCTTTGTCATTTTTGGAGAAATTTCAGTTTGTTAGCACGATACAGCCTCCGGAGTGCAATAAGTCACCAATTTTATGGTTTAATATTATTCAGGAAATCTCACAGATGAACCCTAATGATTTTCAGCACACCAGAGCCAGTAGAACGGGTGCAATGGTACTTGAAGTATGACATTTTTGTGATCTTTTAAGACATTTCAATTTGTTAGCAGGATACAGCCTTCGGACTGTATACAAATGACAAATTTTATAATTGGATATTATTCAGGGTGTCACAGATGTACACTATTGATTTTCAGCTCGCTAGAGCAAGTACAACAGGTCCTGCAAATCCTGATATAGTAAAATTAACTGTCTCGACCCTTACTTCGTGGAATCTACTCATATTTGTGTTTTAAATGAAACTCAATGTTTCTAGCTAATTCCACAATATAATGAAAAATGTTGAAAATTCTAAAAAATTGACAATTGTTTCGATAACTGAATATCATCGTTAGAATGACAGAAGTTACATTTCATTTGATGCCTACCTGATGTTTAGTAGTTATTTTTGGCTAGACCAAGAAGCCGCTTGTTTATGTGACATGGGGTGATTGGAACTATATGGAATTGTCACATCAGTGTCTGTTGGTTTTCGGTAAATTGAATAATCAAGTACATTATTAACTATTTGAACTAAATAACTCAATTAATTTTCTTGATTTGAAAATTAAAAGAGTTAATAATGTACTTGATTATTCATTTACCGAAAACCAACACACACTGATGTGACAATTCCATATAGTTCCAATCACCCCATGTTACATAAACTAGCGGCATATAATTCAATGATACATAGAGCATTTTCAGTTCCTATGAACAAATGTAATTTTGATAGAGAGATTAATACAATTAGACAAATAGCAACATCCAACGGTTATCACTTACATATGATAAATGAGCTAATTAATAAAAAAGAGAAAAAAGTGGCATTACAACAAACAAACTGAAGAAATGAAAACTTATAAAACCATCACATATGCAGGAAATATTTCTAATAATATTTCAAAGATAATATCTTTAGAGCAACGAATACAACAATTTCTTTTAAAACAGAAAGTAACGTAAGTACAAAATTGTTAAATGTAAAAACAAAAATACCACCATTAAAGAAATCAGGTATACATAAACTCAAATGTCCAGAATGTAATGCTGTCTGTTTGGGTCAGACCCTTTTAGAAATTTTGAAATCCGATACAGTGAACACTTACGAGCATACAGATTAAAACAACCAGATAAATCCCATTACGCAAAACATCTACTTGACACCAATCATTCATTCACACCTAACACAGAACTGGAAGTACTACATATTTGTAATAAGAAACAAGAACTAGATTTCCTTGGAGAGTTGGAAATTAGAAGACACTTAAGAAACCCACAATATGAAGTCGTCAATGAACAGATAAATCTAGGGAGTTCTCCACGATTAAGCTGTCGTCTTCTTAAGTGATAATTGTAAAGATCAGCAGATATAGTTTTTCTGGTTTTCTATATCATTGCACAGTTATACTGATCTTAATTGAAAAATTATATCCAGGATATCACCATAGGGCTAATAATATCTAAGCTTCAATATTTGTAATATCACATCTTCTTTTTTCTATTAACATATATTAAGTCAATCAGAAGGTAGGTCACTTCTTGGTATAGCCAAAAATAACTACTAAACATCAGGTAGGCATCAAATGAAATGTAACTTCCGTCATTCTGACGATGATATTCAGTTCACGAAACAATTGTCAATTTTTTAGAATTTTCAACATTTTTCATTATATTGTGGAATTAGCTAGAAACATTGAGTTTCATTTAAAACCTGATATAGTACATTTTTGGTTATGTTTGGAGAAATTTCGGTTTGTTAACACGATACAGCCTCCGAAGTGTATACAACTGACATCAATTTTATGATAGGATATTGTTCAGGGCATCTAACAGATGAGGAAAAGTTAGTTTTAATCCTTAAAACTGTTTATTTTTTCACTTATTCGTTAAAAATAAAACGCAATTTTCACTAAAAAATCTACAATTATTATTGTCAATTTGATGTAGGGTGACTGTGCCAGTAATGGACACTCGAGACAAACTTTTCATTTGGAATTCAGCTGGAAGTCACAAACTTTGGAATTTTCAAAAAAAAGAAATGCCTATGTATAAGCTGATGTATTATATATTATGTTAATATTGTCAATAGTTGATTTTCTGAGCTCAATTTTTTTTTATATATAATTAATTGAAAAAATGTCAAATACACCACTAATGGACATATTTGCGTAGGTAATGAACATACCTAGGATGAGTAGTGGACACGGTGTGAATATAAGCAAATTTTATTGAAATTGTTTATAACATGTTCATATCAGGCACATTATAATGTCCTCTGTTGTTTTTGAGAGTGGGTTCATTTATTTCCTTTATAATATCCTCTCTAAAATAATACAAAATATCTTCCTTAATGGGCCATTTCCAGGACCCCGCACCAGCAGTAACCATAGCACTCACTTCCGCTCCTTCACTGTCACTCTTCAAAATCTTTCCTGGAACAAATAATATCCTTATATTCAGGAAAACATCGGATCAAACCATAAAATTAAAACAGGAGAAAAGATAAATTACTAGATGTTAAAATGCCAATTTGAAGAATTCAATTCGGAGCAGCGATATGATGAAAGAAAATGTTCATTAATTGATAAGTAGGCACTAACCTGGAAAGTATTCATTTTCGTAGAAAATTATAACATATTTCCCAGGTATCAAATCCTCTTCATTGTCACTCAAATCAAGGTCTTCATCTTCATATTGAACATTTTCTTGGGAATCTGAAGAGCTCTCATTTTTTGAATTTAATTTTTCTCTCGACTGGGGTATTTTTGTTCGCTTTGTTTTTATATTTTTTTCGAGTTTCTTTTGTTGTTCGTGCTGGTAATATTCACGATATTTTCCACTGGAAACAACAGCTGGGAAAATGGTTTTTCTCCGTTTGGGTTTATTTTCCGGAGTACAAGGAAATACTAAAATTTTTTTGAAAGGAGTTGGTATTTTATAACCTTCTTTCTCTTTATCTTCATATCTCTTATACTGAATACCTTCTGGAGTTTTCCAGGAACGTTCTGGTGTTGCAATATAACCAATTTTATTGTCTTCTGGAGTTTTGGAAGCATTTACGGTATATGAGCAAGAAGCTTCTGGATCAGGTGGCATCTGATTTTCTTTGTTTGTATCATTTTCAATTTCTGCCTCCTTGTTAGAATCACTTTCCGGTATCATTTCAATTCCATTATTTGCATCATTCGCCGTGTGTTCCTTTGCTTTTGATTCTTGTTGTTTCTCACATGTCTCTGAAGAAATATTTTCACATTCACTTTTGATTTGTTTCCAAATTTTATAGAGGTTAGTTGACTCCAAATGTCCACTCCATTCTTCATTCTTCCTGCAAGTTCTTGAAAATATCTCCAATTCTTCTTTATCAATCCTGTTTTCTATTTCTCTGAGTACAGCTTTCAAATAGTCCTTACTATGTTCATTTTCGTGGGTTACATGTTTCCGATTAGGGATGCATTTAGTGAAATCTACATTATTTTCGTCAAATGGGTAAAGACCAGTTTTCCTGAACCCATTTTTGATCGTTGCCTCAGTCGCATATTTATCAAAAACCAGTTTCAATATAGAACCAAAGGTATACCTGGTAACGTCTTTGGGAAAGTTTTCGAATTTCCACGTTCTAACTTCTGAGACCCATCCTGCTTTGAGAGGCTTAAAAACCGATACATCTGCTGGTTGTAGTATATGGGTCGAATTAGGCAATAATGAAATCAAAACTATGCCATTATCGTCACAGAATTTACTTATTTCTTGGGTCATATGTGACCGGTGCCCATCCATGAAATAGATAACAGGGCGTGTTATATTACTACTTTTCAAATATTGCAAAAAAATGTTTGACATGTATTCGAAAAATACTTGTGAGTTTATCCATCCACTATCAGATCGGCCAAGTGCCCAATCTTCAGGTACAGATTCAGAAATTGCTTTTGGGATCTTTTTGTATGGAAATATTATCATAGGTGGAACAACCTTACCATCCGCTGAAAAGTTGCCAACACAGTAATTTGCTCTTTTTCACAAGAAACCCTCTCGTAAAAGTCCTCAGTTAGTTTTGCTGGTCCCAATACTTTCCCACTTTTTGGGCAAATCTGAAATCCAGCCTCATCACCATTGAAGATACGGCTAGGTTCTTTCAATACATCCTCTAATTTTTCTTCTTGTAAATATCCACGTATTTCATTGAACCAACTGCAGATTCTATCTTGGGTAACAGCAGCTCGTGCTTTAGAGACTGTTTCCGAATACCTTTCTTTTATATTTGGGTGTCTAGTCAAGAACCCTTTGAACCAAGAACGACCCAGTGTAAAGTTTTTAATGTATTTAGATTCCCCTCTAGTTGAAAGATATTTATGCACTGACAACATCAAATTAGACCTATGTACAGGAAATCCTTTTCTTCCCATGGCAAGAATCCAATTAACAAATACTTCCTCCTCCTCATGATTCAATTCAGGAGTAGGCCCCATTCTGCGACTGAGTGGAACCTGACCAGAAAGCTTCCTAATGAGTGTGGAACGGGGAACACCAAATTGTTGTGATGCTTTTTTTTTGCTTATTCCACCATATTTCACAGCATTTATTGCTTGCTGCATTTTTTCATCCTCATAGCAAAAGAATTTTTTTTTCGTTTTGCTTTCGTTTTTAGTTTTTCCCATGATCTGTAAATAAACCAAAATCAAACAGAAAAGTAATAACCTATCGTTCACTTCTCTATAACTAGTCATACACAGTATAGGAGTGGGGTGTCCGTTATTGAATTCTATCTGTTCAGAAATGGTCACCCTATATGTCCATTACCAGACATTAATTAAATTTATGTTTTACTAGTGGTCACCCCCTCCTAAAACTTAATTCTTTGAGGTTGGGAGTCAATTTTCACAAATTACACTTTCACTTGACTCACCTGATTATAACAGTATAACTGCATCAAATAAAAAGTAAAAATAACCACTGGAAGTCTGTGAAATTTCAACAATTTGCTACAACTTCTGCACCACTTTCAATCAGCTGATGACACGATCGCCATTTTAGAAAATTTTATAACTGACAAATGGGCTGACGTGAAGGTTTGTGTCAAATGTCAGTTGTGCAGTATAACCTACCGGACCTTAGAACTACTTTGTTTCATGTCCGAAGTGGGTACAGTACAACTTGCAAGGATTTAGTTGACCTTGAGTGACCATTACTAGTGCAATGTCCATTACTAATACAGTTACCCTATGTATCATGTAATCTTATCATCATCATCATCATCATCATCATAGTCCCAATAACGTGTCAGACATGTTGTGAACTCATAAAATGTACTAAGTCACAATTGGAAGATTGTCAATTGCCTTGAAATTGGTATTTCTCCATCTTTCGCGATTTTTTGTCAGTTCGCTTGCTCTTGTGACATTCATATCTAACAAACCACTCAGCCGTCTAGTACCTGTCTCATTACAAACTCGGATTAGATGTTGAACAACATTGGCGACAACACACAACCTTGACGAACCCCTTTCTTTGTTCTGATTTTACCAGACATGTTACCGTCAACTCTTAGTTGAGCTGTGTTGGACTCATAGAGCTGTTGTATGAGAAATATCAGGTGGTACGGAAATCCCATGGTGAGAAGAATTTCTCATAATTTAGGCCACTTAACGTCAAAAGCATGCTGCCTGCTCTGGAGATATTTGCCACCTAATAATACCATCTAAACGAGATTGCTGAATATATAACATAACCTTGCTTAAATGGGAGGTCAATGAGAGTAAACGATAGTAGTCTGGGTTTTTCGGAGATCCCTTTTTATGCAACGGGACAAAGATTGAAGTGGTCCATTCGTCTGGCCAGATACCAGAGGACCAAATTCTCTGACAAAAACGATGTAAAAAGTGTAAGCTATCATCGTCTAAGTCTAAGCAGCACTTAAAAGTTTCGGCTGAAAGCGCATCAATGCCTGTAGCGTTATCGCTTTTTAGTTTGCTAATGTAATCTTATAGTGGTTCAATTTTGTAGTCCCTAAACTGATGCCACAAATATATATCCGTTTTAATCTACCTACATACTTGAAAAATAAATAATTTGAACGATTGTAAATGTATAAATTTAAAATACGAAATAAAAATTTCTAAAAAACTGTAAGTAGTCAAAAACACACAGTCGGCAATCAATGTAAGACGTCTTAGGCGAGCGGGACACCCCCAGAAAGTCGCTTAGAAATAGCAGTATGTGACCACGCAGTACTAATTACAATAAAATTGGGAGAACATGAAAAAAAAACGGCAATTTCGGGTAAAATTGAGACAATTGAATTTGGCGCTTTTCTGTGTTTATCTCGCTATATCTTCCACATTTATCAATGTATCATTATGAAATTTTTTATGACTATTGCGTATCTAAAGATCTAAACAACAAGCCTACTCCGAAAATTCTGCGGTAATTAATACTTGAACAGTAAATTTACAATTGTTTACTTTTACGTGTTCCGAGTTTTGTCGTACAAATGCAAAAGTTGTGTTACGAAGTTTCGAATTTCTAAAAACTAATTATCCAGTATTAAAATGCAATACCTAAAGAAGTTTTTGGGAAAGTTTCAGATCTAAATATTGAAAAGAAAAAATGATATGCTATTTCAAAGTCGAGCGTCGCGTGCGGCTGCACGGCGCGCTATAGCACGAGCAGCGACTATCCGATTCTGAGCTTTACAAGCGTTTGAAATACGATTTATTTCAAGTATTTCTCTCTCTGTCTCTGTATTATTTTATTGATTTTGTTGCGAGAAGAATTCGTGAACTGTCTGAAATTCTAATTTAATCAGGTAAGTTCAAAATCTATTCATTATTCATAATGATCGGAATTGTTTAGTATGAATATTATACGTGTTTACGTTATTTTATGTACGTGACATACTTTATGGAAATAATTACTATTTATATAATTAAATAATTACTATTAAATAATTAACACTATCGAACTATTCAAATGTTTGACGCAGAATGAGTGAAAACCAGTTAATAATTGTAGAATCTCCCGATACAGACGTTTTTTTATGACTACTATTTCATTTTGCAAGTTTCGAAAATAGACCTCAGCTATGGTTTTTCACGGGAAAAATATCCGTACGCACTGATTTCAGAAAGTATATACCTATTCATAGTTTAGCACAAAAATTAGGAAAAAATATCTGTTCGTCGTTGTTAGCTGCACACGCTCTAATTCATCGTTATTTTACATAGGCAAGATCAAGGTGAATGCAGCATTACGACTTATGTCAGACGAAGAATTGACTACTTTAGCTACAATAACCGACTTACGACATACATGTTGCTCAAGAAGTCGTCAGTACATTCACATCTTACTTGTACGATCCAAAGAAAAAGTCAAAAGGTACACGCAACGATATAAATTCATTAAGATATCATTTAACTATCGAAAAGAACTCTGAAATCGCAAGACTTCCTCCATCTGAACCCGCGATGCATAAACACATTTTAAGAGCTCTTTGGCAAATAAATGAGTGGAAACAAGCAATCGAACCTCTAATCATTTCCAAAAATGTGACAAAGTTTGGCTCGGTGGTAGAAACAGGTAGATTGAGTTTCGATTATTACGATGGACCCACTGCTATGGAAATACTACAACAATACTTTTGTTCGTGCACTGGCAAAAATGCTTGCGAAACTGACGTTTGCCCTTGTAGACAATCTAATTTGAAATGCTGTGCTGTTTGTTGTAATGATACATGTGTAAATAAAAAAGTGATTGTAAATACAGATGAAATAAATGAAGATTTTTAAGATATTTTAATGATTTTTATTTCAATTGATATATTAAAGCCGTATTTCGGACGCATGTAAAGTCCCGACTCGGATAGTCGCTGCTCGTGCTATAGCGCGCCGTGCAGCCGCACGCGACGCTCGACTTTGATAATTAGTTTTTAGAAATTCGAAACTTCGTAACACAACTTTTGCATTTGTACGACAAAACTCGGAACACGTAAAAGTAAACAATTGTAAATTTACTGTTCAAGTATTAATTGTCGCAGAATTTTCGGAGTAGGCTTGTTGTTTAGATCTTTAGAGACGCAATAGTCATAAAAAATTTCATAATGATACATTTGTAAATGTGGAAGATATAGCGAGATGAACACAGAAAAACGCCAAATTCAATTGTCTCAATTTTACCCGAAATTGCCGTTTTTTTCCATGTTCCCCCAATTTTATCGTAAAAATAATTTCATATTAGTAGTACTTCCGTGGTCACTGTAAGGTCAATTTGGGGGTGCGTCCCACTCGTCTATCTATTACGCACGGTAAAACAAAACGCACGGCTGTAAAGTCAATCGCACGGCTTCCATAGCAACCACTTAGCAACTGTCAATAGACGTAGCCATTTTATTCAAAGTGTATTACTTAGATACTTGACGTTGAATTTTATTCTATATATATATAAATGGTAGATAACATTTATTAGACATGAGATTGCATTTAATACTAAGAGTTATTTGGAATTATATGATAATTGGTTCCGTTTCATTCAATCCGCATCTTTTAGCTGTCTGAATATATCTCATATTAGTAAACAATAGTATATTATACACCAAGCGACTAAAGTGGCCCATTTAATCCCGCGATTGGGGTTTGATTCCTGAGGTAAGTAATCCACCTAAGGGATTAATGTCACTTTAGTCGAGAGGTGTATACGCTATTTTATGCAATTCCGGTAATTCTACATACATTTTTATTAAAAATAAATACTACTTAGGACGGACTTTTACGAAACTTGGCTGGGCATCGAGGGTGAACTTCTAAGATGCTTGGCTGGGCATCGAGGAGCGACTTTTATAAAACTTTACTGGGCATCGAGGATGTACGTTTTGACTTGTACTTTAAATACCTTAATAAGATTATAAACACAAGTACAAGTGGGTCGTAGGTAAAGTATAGTACGTAACTCGTGTTGTAACGCATTTTACGCACTCACGGAATTACGCACTCGCCGCTACGCGGCTTCGTGCGTAACTTTTCCATTCGTGCGTAAAATGATTCTTACAACACACGTTACGTAATATACTATTAAACATAATTCAAGGAAAAACTCAAAAAACAATATGACATCAAACAAACTATTTGATCTTGAACCACTATCATTTTTATTTTCAAATTAAAGGTTGTTATGAATGGCGTGTTGTTTTTTCAAAATCTTAAAGATAGGCATATATTATACTAAGGTTATTTAAGTATGTTTTTTATTTATGCAATCATTTTGTTCTGCAATATTTCATCAAAATTATAAGATTTTATAGCACTAATGAATGAATGAAAAGGGCGGGTCAGCTGATGCTTGGCAATTAGGTCACGTCTGGCCCTTTTTACCATTCCCCAGTCTCTCCCTCCTTTACTTCACTCGTTCTATCTCCTTTCAAAATGCCTTGACCTACGTATAAAGACCATGACGTCTTTCAGAGAAAGGGAATTTTATCTCCACTAAAGATTTCATTTCTAATCTGTGTGTATACCTCACAGGTGCCGAGAAAGAGGTGAGAGGATACCTCCCATAGATTAGGGGAGATCCCTCCTCTCCGCAATCTGGGTCTGAAATGGTCTTTAACAGATGTAAGTGTCTTCTACGTCCGCAATAGCCAGTCAATACACCAATTATCAGTAGTAACTGTGATCTCGATTTATCCAGCAGCCACCGTGTCCTTGTTATATTCGGGCAGGCGATTCTCGAGTATTTTCTGGTCCCATTCATTGAGCAAGGTTGAAGTTTGAGCTTTACTCAAACCTATTATTGGTTCGGGTCCACAGCAGTACATGTTAGCACCTCGCCTGGCAAGTTCATCTGCCCGCTCGTTACCTTCGATCCCGCTGTGTCCCTGTATCTACAGTGGGCAAGTTCTCGTTCTGAAGCCAAGCTATCCAGAGCACCGGCGCATTCCTGAACCAGTACTGTACTAGTTCTGGGGCTGTAGTTTGCTTTAATAGCGGCTTGACTATCCGAGCAAATGTTTACAGGACTTCTAGATGCGTCTCGTACTGTTATTTGCACTACTCCCAGGTATTTGGCCTCCGTCTGAAATTTTAGGGGCGTACCAAATAGCTTACTTGGCTTTGCGTCTTCAATTGCTCTTCATCTTGTAAACAATACCATCTCGGTTTTATTTGCATTAGCCGAGAGTTCTACTTCATTGCACCATCTTTCGAAAATATTGCAAGCCACTTGCATGCGCTCGAATAGCGTGGTAATGAACCGGCCTATTACTAGCACCTGCCAATCATCGGAGTATGCTTGCGCATAGAATCCTTCTTTCGTTACTCTTTCTCGTGGGCTGTCCATAATGAGGTTCCATAGGCGTGGCGAGAGACAGCTTCCCTGAGGGCTGCCTCCCTCCGCGCAAATCTCTTGAGAGCAGGCTTCTAGTGTCGCTGTCTGCTTTTGAGGTCAGATATTACCCAGTAGACAAGAGTCGGGGAGGTCCTCCTGGATAGCTGTGCTGTCTCAATAGGAATTGCTCTCGCCTTGTCGAAGGCTGCTTCGATGTCGAAGAAGACGGTTAGAGTTACCTCCTTAAGGTGTAGTGCCTTCTCCACCCTTTGCACTAAGGCGTGGAGGGCCGTTTCCGTTGAGGTACCTTGCCGATAAGCGTGCTGATGTGGGTGGAAAGGGCACTGTTTTAATCTATCTCCTATCCTACCTTCTACCTACCATATTTTCCAGTGTCTTAAATAGAAATGATATGAGACTAATGGGTCTGAAGGATTTGGCCGCTGTATAATCTTTCTTCCCAGCTTTGGGGATGAAGACAACTTTGGCTTTCTTCCATTCTTCCGGGACCCACCCTAGTGCTATACTGGCTTGAAATATTTCTTTCAGCACTGGGAGGAGAATATTCAAACCTTGCTGCAGAAGCGCTGGACATATTTTATCCGTCCCCGCTGCTTTACATCGGTTACAACCCTGTCGGCTAGTTCCCAGTCCTCATCAGACTTAGGCTGCCATCCTGGTTATTAGGGAAGTGGGTTTCCAAGAGGTGTCTTAATGACTCCTCTGTCCAAGACCCGTCTGCTTTCTTTAGCGTTCCAATATTCCGTATTTTAGCTAACCTGTATTCCCCCAGAAGTGAGTTCACATCGCTGCAGAAGCTTCTCCAGCTAAACCTCTTGCTTCTCCGAATTTCTTTTTTCTATGGCACTCATTTTTCCTGTAAGTTTGAGGTTCGAGAACATAATTGCGAAATGTCAAACACATATATTGCGGCGATCTTGTGTTATAACCAGATGTTATGTTCAATAGTATTCTACGGCTACCACCGCTCGAACGATTCCTCGAGTTGTGGACGTCTCGGCTCATTAATGTATTAAGGCACAATGTATGGCAATGCAGGTATACGGCAGTTGCTTGTCGGGTGCCCTACAACCACGTAGCAATAAAACAAGTTTTTCAAGTATAGCACCACTTTTTCCACCTACTAGAAGAGTGGCAAATATAATAACGGTCACATTGTATCATATACTTTCCAAAAATCTAAATGCTATAGATACTGATACAAATCGTAAAAAAATAGACACTTTTAGCTTGTCATAAGTTTTTACACATATCCATATTCATAGATAAATACTTTTAATAATAAGAAGAATGGAATCTCCTGTACTAAGTCAGAAGTCACAAAGTTTTATCGAGTGTTGCGCCATCTATTATGGTGGAAGGTTACTAATCAACAACAGGTAAAAAATAAAGAAGAGACCTGCATGATTAGTCACAGTTTACTAGCTACTACTAGATAGCAAACCAAGCAAATACTGAAGGTTTTTTGAATTATGCCTATATTGTTTTTTCTTAAATAAACAAATAAAAACAGTCACACAAAGTTTAAACACTTTTTGAAATAACCTCTTATTTTATTTTGGCTTAAAACTAGGATAGGTTGTTTCAAAAAGCTGTTTAAAGCTTTTACCCGTTTTTATTAACCAGGATAGTTTATTAAAACACGTATGTCGACAAATAGTTTCAAAAATTTAATATAAAATCTTGTTTATAAAATAGTACAAGTGATTTTCTTTATTTTCTTCTCAAACTTAAGATAAGAATAATTTATTGATCATAGCATGTGCTAACAAATATTACACATATGATACAATATAATGGATTCCAATGTTTTTCAAACACTAATTTTTTTCCGTATACATTGTGTATTTTGTAGTGTATTTGTCATCCAACCTTCGTGTTTTTTCTTTTACATTTTTTTGTATATGTACAGTCGTCTATATATTTTTGAAGTGGTCCAATGAAAGTATTTGTTGCATAGTTAGGATCTGGATTCAAGTATAAGAAATCCCAAGATTTTTGTCTGTTTGTATTTTTAAGTTTTGTTTGATCTATGTATTTTACTATTCCTCGTTCCTTGGGGCATTTGGTCTTTTCCAGTACTATCTGTAGTATTGTTGAGAAATGATCTGTAATGTCGGTTTGCAATACTAGGGAACAGTATTTGATCGAGTACGTTGAATTTGGATTTTAAAAATATGCGCCGAATGTCGAATTACTGGAATTTTTTTATATCACGTTTTCACATTATTTTCGAACGATGTTACTTGTAGGTTACTCGAAATTCTTTGTGTTTTCAAGAGAGTGCCAACTCTTTCAATTAAAGTGTTAATTTTTAAATTTAATTGAGATATTTCATCTATCATCAACCTTTTAAATTCTAAAATAAATTTAAAATATGATTAAATATAAAAATTAATTAAAATTTTTTAGTTTAGTCACCTTGATCATCAATTGTATCTGTTTGTGGTGATGATTTATCTCTTTTGTGAAGTGTTCATCTGATTCCACTGCCACAAGGTTTTGACTTTGAATTAAAAAATGGTACATTATAAAATTAAGTATTTTTATACTATAAGTCAAATTTAATATGCCAACTTTAGGTTATTATAAATTATGATTTAACTTAAGAAACAAATTAACTCTAGGAACAGCAAATCTCGCCATATCATTTGATTCTTTATTCTCAAGGGAAATTCCTTCAGCTTCAGACCTCATAGTTCCGGCAATAGATTCCACTTGAATCTCTGGAGAAGTACTACCCGATTTTATAATTCCCCGACTTTTTATACAATACTGAAAAATATATTATTTGCACAAAACAATCTTATTAATTTCTTTAAATACAATTTGTTTGTGGTGTAGGTTTAAAAACAGGATAAATGTTACGATTTAATGAGGGACTCTCGTCTGAATCAGAACTAGAGTGATGGGGCATATACCTTCCTTGTATTTTTTTCCGTATCCTTGATCCCCGTCCTTTGTAAATATCGGAACTAGACGAAAGGTCTGTTGTAATTAAAGCCTTTTTGGCTTTTCTTTGTGCTACAGTAAAGTCATCTACAAGCATATTATATTATCTTATCTATGTCTACAAGTTAAAAAAATTGTTCTCTTTAAAAAATGACAAATACAATAAAACTCTGTCAAAGTCTCTAATATACTGATCCATTTGTTATTGTTTTACTCCTGACATTTTGATGTCGTTAGTAACCTTCCAAGCCTACTCCTGGGAGCTGTCAGACCTTGACGTTGGTGGAGTGGCTCAGTAACTTCCTCCCCTCTCGCGCCGGAAGGACGGGTGGTGAGGAGTGAAGCTAAGGAACAGCTCGAAAATGGTCAGTGGGGCACTGGCGGGGCTACTGATGTCGACTAGGCTGCACCAATAAATGCCAGTAGAAGATCCAACATGCCCAAGTTATATCAGAACACACTGACAAGTCCTACCAGATACGGAGGACGAACGGCGAGTTCCCAGCGCCGTAAAACTGGGACCCGTCGGCTATGGTATGGTAACCCAGACAGAAGTGTCCCGATGGAGTAAACCAGCGGTAAAAAATCCCCCTAAGTCCAAGGTGTAACACCATCGCGCCCATGGAATGCATGACACCAGGGGTTATAGGAGTGTAACGAGCGATGCCCGACGGATATGGCAAACCGTAGGGGAATTCAGCCTTAGCGGGGTAAGGGAGCACTGCCCCGCCGGACTTGTAGTTTCTGCCCTACTCGTGGGAAAAATATGTCTAACACAAACAAAAACATTAAGGAAGTAACTGAAAGCCAATTTAGAGGCGAAACAACAGCTGCGGCATCAACAACAACCGCAAAATATTCTGCAACATCGATGTTAGCAGGCGAAGGAAGATTACAAAGGTCCCACTCACTGAGTGAGACCCACAAAAAAAGAAGAAGGACAGAAGACTCGATCATAGATGTCGGTCAACACGATGAGGAAGTATACAAAAAAAGAGAATGCCCTACAGCATTCATTATAATAGAGGCAATTGAAATGGTGAAAAAACAGTGTAGAGAACTAAATTACTATGTAGATGATAATTCAAATACAAAAAAAGAGATTAAGGAGTTAACAGCAAGGCTTAAGAGGCAAATAGAAGTACTGAACAGGGAGATGGTAAAAGAATGGTTCGAAAAAAATAAATACGTTCTCGTAGAAAAGCAAACTTACGACGTAGACATTCAAACAGATGCGGAACTCAAACAGACACCGGATACAAGGGAAATAGGAATCCAGACGGAACCAGAACTCTCTAGAGAAGAATACGAGAAATACATAAGGGAAGAGGAAAAGGCAAGTGAAATAAGAAAAAAAATGGATGAGGTAAAGGGTGTCGAAGAAATGAATGAACTCTGCGATAGGGAGTGGCCCGAAAAGGCATTCCAAAGTACCCAAATTATAGGAGGAAATCCACTTACAATCGATCCAGAAAATCTCGGCATCTATGCCGAAACAGAGAAATTAGATAAGGGACTAGAGAACAGATTCCGACAAAGATTTCCCGACCTGGAAAGAGTAGAATCCGAAGAAGCACAAGCAACAGGAGAAGTAGGGGTGCTGAAAATGACCTCACAGAGGATAGATAAAAATACAAAAGAACGAATCATCAAGGAGAGAGTGGTCTTCAAAATGGTCCACAACAAGAAAGAAGAAACCGAAAGTGACATCAGCGTGCTTGCACGAAATATGAAATGCCTAAGAAATACCATGACGAAGGAAGGAAGATACAACATTGCAATGCCCATACCAGAAATAGGGAATCCATCCCAAATCAGGAAAACGATAGAATGCATTTTTAATAAATCAGACATTAGCATAAGTTTATACACGAATAGACAAGACTACTCGAGCTCTTTAAATGTCAGAGCACCGGATAATAAAAGGAGAAAAGAGGAATTCCCAGCCTTAATATTAGAAGCAAAAGGGAAAAGTTACGTTGAGCTACTAAAGGAAGTCCGTAGCAAAATGGAAGGGAAGGAAGCAGGAAAAAATGTTAAAGGCGTAAGAATGACCAAGAAGGGCGACATGCTAATAACCCTAAATAAAAAAGAACACCTAAAAGATTTCGAAGAAGAAATGAGGAACAGGATGGGGGACGTGACGATGAGAAGAATGAAAAACAACGAGGAAACTATATTTATATACGACCTAGATGCAGCCACAACAGAGGAAGAAGTAAAAGCGGCGACCGAGGAAGCCATAGGAAGCAAGGTTTTTAGTTTAGTAATGAGGAACGCTCCAGGAGAGAGAAAGATGGCAATAGTAAGCATGGAGAGAAGCGGAGTGCAAGCCATAATTGAACTAAGAAGAATAAGGATCGGGTGGAACTGGTGCAGGGTGAAAGAAAAGATAAGCATAGATAAATGTTTCAAATGCCTGAAACACGGCCATAGAGCAAGGGAATGCACGGGTCCAGACAGATCGAAGTCGTGCTTAAAATGTGGAAGTGGGGAGCATAAGGTAGAAAACTGCCAAGTTAATAAGGAATATTGTTGGGACTGTGGCACCGACGGACATCGAAATGGATCAGGAAACTGCCCAAACTTCAGAAAGATGATAATAGAGAAAAGAAGAGTGTATGGAAGAAGCACCTCACTAATCTCGAACTAAAGATACCTACACAAAAAAGGGGGGAAATGGGGAAAATCACATTCCTGCAAGCCAACCTAGGTAGAAAGTACGTTGCTCATGACCTGGCTTTTGCCACCGCACAAAAAATAGAAGCAGACCTAATGATCATAGGAGAACCTAACAAAAAAGTTGTAGGAAAAGCGGGATGGATAGCGGATAATCAGAAGGACCTGGGAATCTACTTCCGGAACAAGAAAGTCGAAGTAAAAGGAATAGAAGTCGGAGATGGATATGTTGGGATCCACATGAAGAACTACAGCATCTACGGCTGCTACATATCACCAAATATAACCCAACGTGAATATGAGGGAAAAGTGGAACACATCTTTGAGAGGGCCAAGACCTCGAATAAGGAATTCATGATAGTCGGAGATGTCAACGCGATGTCAGCAAAATGGGGCTCCCCGGTTACAGACAGAAGAGGAGAATTTTTGGCCGATCTTATTGACGCCATGAACATCACAGTCCACAACAACGGTGACAAGCCAACTTTCGTGAGAGGTTCATCTAAGTCATACATAGATGTTACGGTATCCACTGCAAACCTAGCAAAAAGAATCCAAAAATGGGAAGTCATGGACATAGACTCAGGAACCGAACATGCCTATATCAAGTTCGAGATTATAGACCGCACCCAAAAATCCGGATACATACAACCCCACAAAGAAGTCATAGATAAGGAGCTTTTTAGAGAACTTATACTGTTGAACATTGAGCAAATAGGAAACAACGACAGTCTAAGCTCCCAAACCAGAGCCATCAAGGAAGCGTACAAAGGGTCAAGAATGAGAGGAAAAAAAAAGAGATCAAATCCGTACTGGTGGAACGAGGACATTGAGAACAAAAGAGGTGACTGTAATAAAGCCAGGAGGGCACTGACAAGAATAAGGCGGATAACAGGAATAAGGGAGCAAACGCGAATAATAGCCGATTTAAAAACCAAAAGAAAAGAACTCGCCAAGCTAGTAAAGGATTCTAAACGTAAGCAGTGGGACAAACTAAGGGATGAACTAGAGGAAGACGTATGGGGAGACGCATACAAGATCGTGACCCGAAAATTCGGACACATTCCATATGATATCTCCCTAGAACAAAAGAGAAAAATCGCTAACGAATTATTCCCAAAAAAAGACGACTATTGGATGACAGAAAGAAGAGACAGTAATCCACCCTTATTCACCGCAGAAGAACTCGAGATAGCCCTTCACGGACTAAAAAATGGTCGCGCCCCAGGACCTGACGGCATACCCCCAGAAATCATCAAGGAGGTGGGAAGTATTGCGAGCAAATGGCTGCTGGACATAATGAATAAATTACTTATACAGCAGAGTTTCCCAGGAAACTGGAAGACTGCAAGATTAGTGCTAATACCGAAAGGAGGAGGAAACACTGGAAAATATCGGCCAATATGTCTGCTCGATACGATCAGCAAAGCCTTCGAGTCTCTAATCAAAAGGCGTTTAGAAAAAGAACTAGATGAGAAAGGAGGTATCTCAGACTTCCAATTCGGATTTAGGAAAAGAAGATCTACAATAACAGCTATTGAAGAAGTCCTTAATACTGTGAAAGAACACAAGGGGATGAAATGGGCTACCCTGATAACGATCGATGTGAAGAACGCATTTAATACTGCATCGTGGCCAAGGGTTCTGGGAAACCTTGAAAGAATAAATATATCGAAATATTTAAGAAATATTATCAAAGACTATCTGACGGATCGGAAGATAAAAATCGAAGAGGGACAGGAGATGCAGGTAACGGCTGGGGTTCCACAGGGCTCAGTCCTTGGACCTACCCTGTGGAATGTGCTCTACGATGGAATTCTAAGGCTAGCATGGCCAAAGGGAGTCAAGGCCGTTGCTTACGCGGATGATCTGGCGGTAATAGTGTGTGCAAGTAGTCCACAAAACCTAGTGGAAGATGCAAATAATGCACTGGAAATCATCAAAGAATGGATTGAGAAAAATGACCTCGAATTAGCACCGGAAAAAACAGAAGCAGTATTCTTAAAGCACAGGAGAAAGGACAAAAACTTGGTAAGTTTTAAAATGGGAGAAACTCGCATTGAACCAAAAAGAGCCATAAAATACCTTGGAGTCATGCTAGACCAACAAGGTACATTCGGCGAACATGTGAAATACGCCATTTGGAAAGCAGAGGCCAGGGCAACAGCACTGAGCCGACTTATGCCCAACATTAGCGGACCTAGCAGCAGGAAGAGGGAGATCATAGGAGCCAGCATAGACTCTACACTACTCTACGCCGCACCAATTTGGCACCAAGCCACAGAAATAAAAAAATATAAAGACCTATTGACTAGCGCACAACGGAAAGCACTTTTAAGGATTACTAGCGCATACAGAACAGTCTCCAGCAAAGCGGTACAAGTGATAGCCGGAATCATTCCTATCCACATCAAAATATGCGAAAGAAGGCGGCTGCACCAAAGAGAAGACGGAACAAAAGAAAGTGCAAAAACAGAAGAAAGAGAAATCTCGATAAACAGGTGGCAAAGTGAATGGGAAATGACGGAAGACGTGGCACAGTGGACAAAGAGTCTGATACCAAATGTTAAGAAATGGGTGGAATGCCCTTTCCGCAAGACAGATTACTACCTTACTCAAGCCTTGAGCGGTCATGGTTCTTTCAGAGCCTATACGCATCGAATAGGGAAAACAGAAGACGACGAATGCGTGTACTGCGGGGAGAGTGACAGTGTATCTCATACCATATACAAGTGTGTTCGATGGGCACAGACTAGAAATGAACTGAAAGGTCAAATCGCTAGAGAAATAAACGAGGGGAACATGATAGAAGAAATGATGAAATGCAAGGAAAACTACGAGAAAATACACAAATATGTAAGAACAACAATGAAAGATAAAGAAAAGGAAGAGAGAGAATACGAAAACTTAGGGTATATAAATTGAAGGAAGCAAACGAAGCCCCCCACCCTGAAGGTATGCCATCTAGGCGGTTCCAGGGTGGATAAGGGGAGATCTTGTGGTGTTTTTAGTGGGTATGCGCTCTGAACAACGCGAGCGTGAACCCCACACTACCTTCCACAGCTGGAAGGTGTTCATAAGGAGAATTTTCACCACAACAAAAAAAAAAAAAAAAAAGTAACCTTCCAAGCGAATAGATGGCGTTAAAAATTCAGTTTAGTAGTGGCTATAAAAGATCGCAGGGCATGTCCATATTGGAATTACGTTGACGTAAAGAAGTTGTAAAGAAAACCTTTTTAGCAGATAACGTATCGTTTCGTGTTAAAACCCGGATGGTCAAGCACTATTCTTTGGTAAATGTAAAAAAATAAAACTAAAAATGAACTTTGTGGTAAAAATCAAACCAAACCAATATCAAAAAAGACCTGTAAAATAGCACTAATAGCATAGAATACTGATTTTGGCCGGGATACGTTTACGTATACGGAGAAGGAACGTAACAATTCGTTCAACGCATCGTATCGGCTGAGCCGTAACGGATCAACACATGCGCAGTTCGTTACGGATACGGATAAGTGAGAACTTTATGACAAGCTAAAAGTACCTAATGTTTTCTTACATCTTTGCTCAAGTGTAAAAGTCTTCCGCCCTATGGTTACAATATGGAATAAGTTTTTTAGGTGGAATTGTATCCAAACGTCGAATTTTGAGATCGTGTCGAATAAATAAGGTTTTCAAGTGTGGTGTCACTTCTTCCCCCTACTAGAAGTATGGCAAATATAATAACTGACATATTTTATCACATACATATCATATCTAAATGCCACACTGGTACAAATCGTTCTGCAAAAAAATTACTCGTTTGCCGCGGTATGGCGGCCATTTGGAACCGTCTAAAAGTATGGCAGGGTGATTTTGATGAATGGCTACGCGACGATGATTAGGTGTGCAAAAATTAGCCTGGTACAAATGGTTACTCTGGTTTCTCCTCAGAGCGAATAAATCTTTCGCCTTCGACCAGCATAAGCAAGTGATATCTGTTTTTTCAGTGTGTATAGTGAAATTTAAAAACAGTTTTTCAGAGAACACTAAAGGTGTAACCTCATGCTATCGCTCGTCGCTCGGTTTCAGCGACAAATCTGGTAACGTGACCGAACTTTGAATTTCCCGCGACTCAAACAAGTAGCGACAACTCTCAAATCGCCGCGATGAAAATAGCGACATGTCACAAATCACCGCGATGGAGAGCACAAATCACCTATGGAGAGCAACGACAGCATGGCTAATGAAATTTTGTTACACAAATACAAGAAGGAATGTAGTCAAGAACGTTTTTGGGTTAACCCATTGTATACATTACGAATGGAACATTACTTTTTTTCTGCACACTTCTGGTACGCAGGTAAATTTGAAATTTATTTGCGGATGTCTAGTGCAGCTATTTTTAGTTGGGCCTCATAACAAAACAGAAGGCAGTGAGCCCATTTCTGCTGCTGCACAACTTCTAATAATTCTACGGTAATATTGTAGATTTGTCTTGCTTAACCACATTGATTACAGACATTAAACTAAATACAATTTTTCAACAGTTATTTAACTACAGGTGACTGTTTCACATCCATGCCGTACCACAGTATCTGGTAGAGACGACAACAGCGAGCATAATTGCAGAAATGTGCAGAGCACTTTGGAGTTGTCTCAAAAAGAAAGTTCTACTTTTAATTTATGTTAAATTTTAAACGTTTGCTCATCTCCTGATAATATGTATAAATAAATATATATAAATTTTCTAATTTTTTTATATTAAATTATTTTGGAATATTATTATTAAACCTTACACTATCCCATGGACAGGCTTTGTATTTATGGGAACACATTTGAAGTTAAATTCTCAATATTGTATGAATTGTATATTGTTATTGTATTCTATTGTAGGAATACATTATTATATTGAGTTGTCGGGAACTGATACTAAAAAAATAAAATTTTGTATTTTTTGTTCATATGGCTAATTAATTTCTGTATTTGAAAGAAACCCAGATCCCAAGAAGTCCACAAACTCAAATTAACCTAATAGATTCTAGAAAACACCATTGTTCAATATCGCACACGTGCACAAACACTCTCACTTAAGGAAAAAAAATTGAAACAAAATAATTGATTACAATATATTTAATTTAAACTAGGATACACAGCGATTTTTCTCATTCTCACCAGTATAAAAATGTTTCATTTATTGATTTAACAATATTATTATTATTAAACTAGTCAACATGAATAGTTTCTTTTCAGTTCTTTCAATTATCACAATCATTAAAAAATTGTCCTTTTTTTGTTAACAATAAAAGAACATGAATTTGTATAAATAAACAAAACAAGTACATAATTATCACAACAAAATATTTAATATCTGTCATCTAAAAACTTTTACAAACAAAAATGTGGTTAAAAAGTTACATCATTTCTCGATAAAACTGTATAACAAAGAAACAAAATTATCGATTTAAACGTATATTTTCATACTTTACCAATGAAATAATCTTTTATAGCTATTTGTATTACTAGGGAGGAAAGTGCCACTTTTCCTCCCGCAGGATGTAGTTTACTGCCCGACGCGAAGCGTAGGGCAGTAAACATCCAAGGGAGGAAAAGGCACTTTACTCCCATGTGATACATATGATTTTTCCTCCTACCCACCTTAATTTGAAAATTTATTTCCTTGTAGTGAAAAATATGCCAGTAAAACATTATCTGAATATTTATGTATCTTGTTGTCTTCAGCCCATTGCTTATATTGTGCATATTGTTTTTCATACCGGTCTTTAGCTTTTTGTGGTAGTAAGGTTAATGACGCTATGTTGGCTTGTTCCTTAATATTAGGTGGTGTATTTGGAAATTCAAAATCACTTGAATCGCTCTCCATTTTTCAAAAATTCAACTAAGTTTAATGAATGTAGCGACTTTGCACCTCAAAAGTCACTCGCCGTGTTTACTGTCAGTGAGCCACAGCATACTATGCTTTTCTTATTCTGAACTCAAAAAACGTATATCTAAGATTCCTGAAGTTGAAATTTGTATTGAAGAACTACGTTGAAGTAATATTAATGTTTGATTTTTACCAAAAAACAGGATATACAGGATGTTCTAGAAATTATGGAAACAATATGAATATAATGAATTCACAAGTTTCATCGTTTACAACTTACTTGAAATGAGGGGGAGGAAAAATACTTTCCTCCCTAGGAAGGAAAGTACTTTTCCTCCCTAGGGAGAAAAAGTATGAGTTTCCTCCCTGATTGGAGGGAGGAAAGTGTGTACTTTCTATAGGAGTAGGAGAAAAAAATATTTTTACCTCGCCTGAATCCATTGTTTACATAACATTAACAAAGAAGTTGCAAATGGAGAAAAGGCATAATATTATTAGATTTGTCTATGAATTTCATGTCGCTCAGCTCTAGCGACAAAAGCTCAAAAATTTCAGCTTTTTCACTATTTTTAGAAATCGCGGGAAATTTAAAATACGGTCACGTGACCAGATTTATCGCTGGAAACTAGCGACGAGCGACTGCATGAGGCTACACCCTATGTGTGAGGCTACACCCTATAAGTGACGCGAGAATATCTAGCTAGTCGCTCCACGGAAGTCTGGTGGCCCCGCCTCCTCGTGGCGAAGGTGGAAACGACTGGCAGACAGTCAAACCTCGCATTGCACCTGGTTTAAAAGGCATAGCACTTCAGCCTACAAGACCACGCGAGTGTAAGTCCGAGCCTATGGCTAAGAGGGTCTTCCCCCTGCGAGGGGGGGATGCAGTGCGCTAGACAGGACTAGCTTATACGCGATAGTTGCCCAATAAATTGTTATTAGAGATTAAGTACTTGTATATAGTTTAGTAGTTAGTTAAGCGAATAATATGTCGGGTAGTTCACAGAGTTCCGAAGGCCATATCGACACTGTTACGATGGAACAGCTTGGCAGGATTTCTGACTTTGCAGGCCAGACCCTTATAGATTATATGAAACATTTTTCAAAGAATAGAGTTGCTGTCAGTCAAGCCGTTTTAGGATTGAAAGAGCAAAAAGCAAGAATTAATAAGCCTGTTGGGGAGCCTTTCGGTTACCTTTTACCGTCTGGCGATACTGCACTGCCAAAAGGCGGATAACGATAGCGAAGTTATTGGCAAACTTAAGCAGCTAGAGGAGAAAATTGACGATAAGTTAGGGCGAACCTACGCAGCGGTGGCAAAAACGGACAAAAAGTCCAGATTCCGACTGGCGGAGCAGTGTTGCCGATGCGCAGGAAGGTGCTTGTTTGGAAACAAATTTAATTAATATGTTCCAAACATGAACCATCATAAAATTCTTAAACCACCCCTGCATCACGTGCTCCAACGTTTTATTGCCCGCCAAGGAATACGGGGCATATCTAACGAACCGTAACTCACCGGTACCCTCTCATTGGTCATAACCACGGGGTGACGTCAATTGCGTTTCGTTAAGCATGCCCCGGGTTCTTTGCCGGCGATTTTCCAGCATATAACAATAGAGAGATGGGTCGGCAGTGGAATTTCAGATGCTGATCTGTGTGCATCGACAACATTAAAAGGTGGTTCCCTCGGCAGTCACCAACAAAGGGACACCTTATCATTTTACAGTTATTATGGGTAGTTATTAACTACATACTTGTACACAATTGTCTCAACTTCTGGTGTAACTATATACAATTGTATTTACACAAATAAACAATTTAATCGCAAAACTCAACTTGCAGTTTACTTCCATTCACGAACCAGATTACTATCGATATACAAAGAAAGTCCTATCGAAGACCCATAGAATTGAGAAATTTAATACAATTCTACAGTGCTTAAGGCGGTTCCTATAGACGATAGCTCTGCTCTCACGTGTGATGACACAAAAAAGTTACTCACCACTAGGCTGAAATCTACTGATCTAGGTGTGAAACCCGATAGGGTACTAAAATCTGGTAAAAGTGGTGTGCGAATTGAAACAAGAGATATTGATGAATCTAAAATTAATAAGAGTTTAATCAAATCGTTAGGGCTCAGGTATGAAATACAAGGCAAGTTATTGTCAAGAATTGCGGTATATGGGGTGCCAAGCGATATAAGTGGAGATGAACTGAGGGCAGCCCTCGAGGTGCCTTTGGCGGGAGAGTCCGACGTGGAATTAGAACCAAGTATAAATTTGGGCCGAGAGACAAGAAGTTTACTCACTGGGTGGTGGAAGTAAATGCGTGAGCGAGGAGGGTGCTTGTTGAGGAAGGACGAGTCTACATTAAGTGGTCGTCATGTGCCGTAAAAGATCACGTTAGGGTTCTTAGATGCTATAAATGTCTGAAATATGGGCATCTACAACAACACTGTCGTGGCGGATTCAACTTTGCCAAATGTGCCAAAGATCACGACACTAGGAATTGCAATAGTTCGGAACTAAAATGCTTTAATTGATCCCAGGTAGAAATTTTGGAAGACAAGCATGATGCGAGGTCAAACAAGTGTCCGACATATATGAAAATGACCAGAGAACTAGTTTCGAATATTGATTATGGTCAATAAGCTCATATTAAAAGTAGCTCAGGCAAACTTAGGAAACGGTCGCATAGCTACAAACGAGATTAGACCGGTTGCGGAAACAAGAAATGTGTCAATAATCTGTCTACAAGAATCCTACTCATTCAACCGAAACAACGGGTTCTATATTCCTGATTTTACGCAGTATAAATTAATATACGAAAAAGACCAGAAGCCTCTAACGACAATTGTGATCCTAAATCAAGACTTAGAAGTCATGCAGATCAGACAATACACCACCCGGTGGGTTTCTGTTTGTCAGGTAAACTATTTTGAGCGCAGTCTCATAATCGTCTTTAAACGCGATGGTAACATCGAAGAGGATCTAAGAAATCTTCAGGACATCCTCAGTACATATATAGTAATCCAATACTAGTAGTTGGAGATCCTAACTGTAAATCATATTCGTGGTTTTCGAAACGAACTGATGAGAGAGGAGAGCTACTAGAGGAATTCATAAAAGACAATCAATTATATATAGTGAATAATGCCAATGAACCGTACACGTTCTCTACAGACAATGGCGAAGACAATATCGATATTACCTTTACAAGCGGAAGTCTCCTAAATAATATCGTACAATGGAAGGTGTATGAAGATGTGATCCAAAGTGATCATAGGTATATTGAATTACATATAGAATACGAAGCGGATGGGGACGACTTTGAGATGGATTGTGTCAGATCAGCTAAACAGGATGTTATTGACGAGCTCACTTCTCTCCTCACAGAGCGCCTCGGGGGTTTCCCTTTGAGGCAAATGACTGAAATCGACTCTTTTGTTGAAGAACTAACGCAATGCTTGCAAACAATTACGGGTCTGGCCTGCAAGGTTACCAAAAGAAAAAGTAGGCATACTCCTTGGTGGTCTGAACACCTTTCAAATAAGAAGCGTACAGTCGCTAGGCTGCGCAAGCAGTATCAATGTTTTAAACGTAGGGACTTAGAGTGGAGAGGGGTACACCGACAATTCGTCGATGCAAGAGAAGCATACATGGAGGAGGTGAAGAACGCGAAGCTCACCTCATGGATGTTTGTGGATGAAGATCTGCAGAACTACCCCCGGGGAACAGTTTATAAATTAGCTGCAAATAAGATAAAAACCAGTACTACGATGTCAAATGTGCGTCAATCCGACTGTTCGAATTTGTTTTTGAATTACCAAATTCTCCCGTGATTTTATTTCAACTTCCCCTGTATACTACCTTTCGAATATTATGCTCAAAACATATAACTAAATATATCCTTATTTTCAACAGTTAATATTTCTTTACTTCACTAAAAAAGTAATTTTTTTTTATTCATAATTAACGTGCTCGGCTACTGTGGCCACTTGCACAGATGCGATTACAAGATTAACAATACAATTTGTATAAGGTTCATTCATTCGATATATATATATTATAATACTTAATATTATTTATGATATAATAATGATATAATTAATAGGATATTTGAATAGCCCACTACGTTGGGACGAAATTATTGTAATGAATTTTTATGTATGTATAGAGTATGAGATTCTTTCTGTTATCTGGGTTCTTACGGTTGTGAATAAATTCAGTTGATAAGTAAATAAAGAAACATTTTACTTGAAAACAATATTTTAATTTTATTTATAAAAATTTTATGCGACGCCCATGTATGGGTCAAATGAAATTATTGATTTTATTCTTATGTGTGGCGTTCTGTGCGCATGCTCAAGAACATGAGGTAACGATGCGCTAGAGTAAACATTTGATAGACGCGTCGGGTCTGTTCAGTTTCACAGCGAGCTTCTATGCTGTGACATAGAATATGTTTCAAATTATATACAAGTTAAAAGAATTTATGCTGGGAGATTTATACATACAGAAATACAAATAATATGGTACAAGAAATAGTTATGAAATTTATATACATAGAGTTTAAATGTTACATAAAAGAGTTGGATGTATCTTTCTTAAGTTTCTTATTTGAGAAATGCGTAAGTATTAAATTTTATTTCTTTAGATTGGCCATTTATCATTTAGAATTATTTAATAATATAGCTATATTGAGTCTCTAATTTTAATTCTTTTTAAGATCGATCATTATTTCAAAGTTCATTTTACTCATGAGATTTTAAAGAAAACATTTGATTGACGTTAATAATTTTTTTATAACTCTTGTTGTACAACAATACACTGACCTTGTGTTCAGGAACCAGGATCTGCCTCTCGAAACTTCTGGAAAGCAGCTTCCGAAGTTTACAGTTGAATAAATATGTGAAAATATGATTTTCACTCTGGAAAATCAGCTACAATCATTGGGTAAGTACATGTGCATGTTTTATCGATAGTTTGCTATGTTTTTATCCTCATTTTGAGAATAATTTCTTAAATTTCTGGAGAACTTCAAAACCCAACCTTCTAGAAACGAAAACCAAGCCACCGACTCTTTTTCTTCAACTTTTTTCAACAATCAACAATCAGTCTTTTGTTTAATTCAGCTCACTATATTCAAAAATGTTTGTTACACTTGTTGTTGTTTGAAAGTTCCTTCTGTCATGTCACATAAACCAATCACCGTTTTCTTTTTTAACGCACTCAAATTATGATTTCACTTTACATTCTAATATCTTTACCTACATACAAAAAAAATTAGTCTCACTAAAAATTGTTTATTCAATATTGAAGTTCATCTTGTTATTATGGGACGAACAGTTTTTCTTAGGCGATATACAATAGTCTTTAATATCAATATTCAGTTCAATTTTCTTATTATAATTAGCAATTGTGTTTAGCCATCAACATAAATTCTTTTAAAACATTTATTAATATCCCTTAATCTAATTATTTATGTTCATTATATTCAATTAAACACATTAATTAATTTCTATTCATTTCATCTATGAAATCACTCTACTTTCAACGTTTGTCGCTGATACATATTGACATCTATATTTTGTCGCTAGCGTATGTCGCTAAGCGTATTGGTATTACAGCGTTAAATATTCTAACCCATATGTTTCTAGTAAAAATGCGTTATAATATTGGACAATATCCTTTTTATTTCGAATATTTATTAATTCATGTTTCTTTTCTAGATTATATGTTCATCGTTTTTTCTGACATGAGGTATTTAATACGATGGACGATATTTACTCTATGGCTTTTGGACATATGATCAAGGTAATGTTTCTTTTGTCAATTCTATGTAAGTCTTCTCAGATTATTAATTATATACACAAGTTGTATTACTTTTTTAGTTAATATGAGCAATTTTAATGTCTCGTATTTATGATTCTAATAAAATATAGTCTAATGTTTTAATTTCTAATCAGTTTCCAACTAATCTGTTTTACACCAGTGTTTCTATCTTTATTTATACGTTATAATATATATATTATAGAGTGAAACACCCTGTATATCAAACAATAAAGAATTAAGATTGTACATTGTAATCTAGAAGAATTTTTTTTTAAGTCAAAAATTTTTTTTAACATTTTAATGGAGACAATCTGTACGATCCACTATTCGATAGAGAAGGCATACAGTAAGGACAGACTGTATAATGTAGGGATAATTGCGAATAGGTGTGATAAACAATTTATGTGAAATAAATTAACCAAACTTTTATTAAAAAGATCAAGTATCAGAATTGTTCATGATAAGAAACAAATAATGCTTTATTCTGTAAAGTCAAGCTAATCTCATAATATTTGTTGATTAAAACATTAAAGTAAGTTAGTGTAGCTGTTTAGACATAACAGAGCAGAAAAGTATATAATAATGTGAATTTCAGAGAACATGACTCATAAAAAAAACGAATTTTCATTTTGCATATATATTTAAAGGTAACAGCTGTCATCTATTAAAACATTATGAATATTCATTTGACATACATACTTAGAGGTTAGGAAATGTCATTTTAACAATACTAGGAAATATTATTGAATGAAAATAATATAGGAAGTCTAAGCAATTAAAAAACCTTAGAATACAATATCCTGATATAATGGATGAACATTTCACTGGTTGAAATGAAGAATTTGAGTGATAAAATAAATAGTTAAATTTGATTGGTAAATAAACATTTAAAAAGGATCATATCGGCGACAATTATGTTGCTAACAAAAAAAAAATCGGAATGAAAAAAGTTTGTTGATTATGGGGTCTATTCACTAAGAGGTGCTTTTTGGGGAAGAAAAATTTGTAAGTAGAAAAACTTTTTGGTAAAGAAAATCATTTTGAAATTATTTGGAAGATAAAAAAATTTGACTATAGAATTCAAACATTATACTTACAAGATATAGATCAATGTAAGTAGATAAGTTTATATTAATAATTAAAAAGGGAATTGTCGAATGTTGTACAGTACTAACCATGATTTTTATTTTATAATATGGTGTCTTGTATCTTGTGGAAGTAAAATGGCCACAGTAGCTTTTGAAAAGCACTGAATAGTGGAATTTGTGTGAGCTGCTTGGACTTTGAATGAAGGGCGGCATCGATTCCTGTTCTGGTGGAGGCGGAATGCCGGCATGGGGCTTTTCCAGGAGGAGAATCTGAAACAAATTAAAGAAACGGATCATTGAGGTGAACAAACAAAACAGTGAAGTGAATAAGGTAGTAAAAGTTAATTTATTAATATATTAAAAAGTCAAGCGTACTTACCAATTTATGCAAAGAATTAAAATTTTGTGACGCATAGACGCTTTTAGGAGTGTATTTCGCTATCTTCTAAAAATCACATGTTTATCAAGTTGTATAATTGTATTTCACTCTTATAATAATATCTCACCAGAGTGCGTGGATGTTGTATGAAAGAGTCATCCTTTTAGATAGTTGAATTTCTTCAAGAACACTTGTAAAAGTGTAATGTATTTATTTTCATTAAATTAAATATCGTTTTTCCTTTGAAGAACGTTTTAAACTATTTTTGAGTTATTCATTTCATCTGGTGACTTGCGCACCATCTACTTACCATAGGCAGAAGCTCTGAATGACATCTATTGAATTATGCAGATTTGTTTTAAGCAGGACAGGACCGTATTTAGTTTGGAATCATTGAACAAATAACATATTCTGATTAACAAATTTATTTTTGAAATATAAAGCATTTATTAACTTTGGCGCTAATATATATATAAAATTCTAAAATCATTTTATCCTAAATACTTGAACTCTACCCTGAGATGAGAAGTTTTCATGTTAGTAATATAAACTGTTTATCATATATATAAAATCATCAATTTACCGGGCAAACAATAAACTTAAAGTAAATTTAAACTAAAATAAAATAAGTGTATCATTCTTATTACACCATAGCCAATTCATAATAATATATATATATATATATATATATATATATATATATATATATATATATATATATACACAATTACACTATTGTTCTATAGTTTATGGAAAAGTTGCACATCTTACATCTTTGAGAAACTGGAGAAGGTAGATAATTTGTACCGAGTTATTTAGGACGTCTTTGTAGTTCTGGCTAAGCTGAAACTGTAGTCTTTGGGTGGCATATTCCGGACACTCCGTCAAGATATGTTTTATGGTTAGGTTGGAGTTGCAGCTGGAGCAAACGGGTCTGGAGGTATTAGACATTAGGTATCCATGGGTAAGTTTTGAATGACCTATTCTAACTCTTCTCACCACAGCTAAATCATGCCTTGAGAGGCCAGCAAAACAACATGGTTGAGGATGACCTATCGAGTGCTGTATTTGGCGTAAGGATGTGCCGGCAGAGTCCCAATTCTGCTGCCATGTTACTTTGGCTTTTGTTTTAAAATGTGATTTTAAATCCTTACAAATTGTGAGATTGTCGGTGACGGTAAATTTAGAAGCAGTTTTTGCCTGTTGGTCTGCAAGTTCGTTGCCTACGATGCCAATGTGGGAAGGTAACCAAATAATAGTAACTGCTATTTTTAGGGAAGTGATAAGTTGGTAGGAGTCATGGATAGATTGGACAATAGGATGTTCGGTAAATATATTTTGGATGGATGAAATTGAAGCTAGTGAATCTGTGCATATGGCAACGTGCTTATAAGGTGGGGAGATGGAATTGATGGCCAAGAGTATGCTGAATAGTTCGCCTGTGTGGATGCTACAGGTTTATGGGATTAGGGAAGATTTGATAGAAGTTCGTGTTGATGTAACAGCGCAGCCTACTCCTGTTTCATTTTTGGATGCATCAGTGTATAAAACTAAGTCATAGTCACAGTTAGTTAATATTTCATTAAAAGCATTTTTTATTAATTGTTTGGGTGTTGTGTGTTTGTCGTATCTCATAAGCGATGTGTTAAATTTAGGAATGTTGATAGTCCATGGAGGAATAGAGGGGATAGGAAGAGGACTTGTATGTGAAAGGTTAACGCCGTCTAGTAGCTGCGATAAAATCAGAGAGATCGGTTTTATTATTGGTATGGTTGAGGAGTTGTGTGGATTGTTAGAAGTTGATGTAAATAGAGGGTAGACAGGATTGTACGGGTTAGACGATACAGAGGCAGCATAAGAAAGCAGAAGTTGGCGTCGTCTAATCCAAAGCGGAGGCTCATTAGCTTCGCAATAAAGGCTTTCTGCAGGGCTAGATCGAAAAGCTCCAAGACAAAGACGTAAAGCTGTATTATGCACCGAGTTTAAAAGGTCGAGGTCTGATTTAGTGGCAGAGATATATATGTGACAACCATAATCTAATTTTGAACGAATAAGGGCCCTGTATATTTTAAGAAGAGAATTTTCGTCTGCTCCCCAGTGGTAATGCGAGAGTGTTTTAATAATGTTCATTCTTTTGAAGCAGTCGCCTTTGATTTCTCGAATATGTTGTTTCCAGTTGAGACGAGAGTCAAATGTTAGGCCTAGTATTTTACAGTGATTCACGACGGGAAGATGTACGTTATTAATGAAGATACTAGGAGATTGTGAGGCTGGTCGTCTACCAAATTTAATAATTTTAGATTTTGTTTGCGAAAAAGTTAATCCTAAGTGACTTACTTTTTTACTTAGGGTGTTTACTGCTGACTGAATTAGATTAGATGTAGTCGTCATAGACATGCCATGACTGTAAACAACTAGATCGTCTGCATATAAGGCATACTTGATGGGAGGAAGGAGATCAGAGCAAAGATCGTTGATAGCCAGATTGAATAGAGTGGGGCTTATAACCGACCCTTGGGGAACTCCATCCCTCTGGCCATAGGTTGACGAGAAAATACCATTAGCAAAGACTTTGAATGATCTTGAAGATAGGAAATTTTGAATAAAATGGTATATGTGTCCGGAGATATTAAGTAACGTTAATTTATTTAGTATTGACTGTCTGCTAACAGTGTCAAAAGCGCCGTCAATATCGAATATAGCTGCAATGACTTCTTGTTTTCTGTTTATTGCCCCAGAGATATGAGATTGACGAAGGACTAGGTTGTCTTGAGTCGATCTATTACGTCGAAATCCTGATTGTTCTTTTGAGATAACATTATATTTATCAAGAAACCAGAGGAGCCGCTTATTAACCATCTTTTCTAATAATTTACACATGGTACAAGTTAGTGATATAGGTCGGAAAGAGTTTGGAGAGGTAGTAGCCTGTTCAGGTTTTTTAATGGGAATTATCGTAGATGTCCTCCATAGGCTAGGGAATTGGTTGGTGGACCATATTAAATTGTAAATTTCTAGGAGCTTACTTAAACCTATGTTGGAAAGTTTTTTTAGAAATATATACGGGATGTCATCAGGACCAGAGGCAGTATTTTTGCAGCTATTGAGAGCTAAGGAAAGTTCTGAGTAAGAGAATGGGCAGTTAAGAGAAGTAATATCTCGAGATTTTGACACAGTACATGGGGAAGGAGCTTTATCTGAATAAGTAAGTGTAGAATTAACTTTACTTTGAAATTTTAATTCAAAGGTTTTTGCCCGTATATTGCTGATTTCTTCATTTTTATTGACTACTGTATTATTATAGATAAGACAGGGAATTTTGAAATTCGAATTGTTTCCTTGTATTTGCCTAATTTTATTCCAAAGTTGGGAGGGATTTGTGTTCACATTTATGGAGGATACATAATTTCTCCAGGAATATTTTTTACATTGTTTTACGATATAACGTGTTTTGGCTCTGGTTCTTTTGAGATTAGTAAGATTTTCTTGTGTCTTATGCCTACGATACATATTTAGTGCCATTTTTTGTTGATTTATTGCACTTGCACAGCAGGAGTTCCACCATGGCACTGTTTTTTGTTTATGTGAAATAATATTTTTACCAATATGCAGACTGGCAGCTGAAAGTATAGCATCTGTAATTTTTAGGATGTTATCGTTCATATTATCTGAGAAAGATAATGCAGATAAGTTGGTTTCAGATTGAGACGTATAACTAGTCCAGTCGGCAGTGTTTAAGCGCCAATACCATCTGGATAAAGTATCATTATGGCTGGGGATATTGGAGGATATAATAATGGGATAGTGGTTGCTATCATAAAGATCATTAGCCGTATGCCAGTTTAGTAAAGGAGCAAGTTTAGGGTCACTAACACTGAGATCAATAGAGGAGAAGGTACCAGAGGAGAAATTCAGGTGTGTATTAGAACCGGTGTTAAGCAGGCAAGAACCTGATCACATTTTCGACGGTTTTCCCTTTGCCGATGGTGTAATTGGATCCCCACATTGTATTGTGGGCGTTAAAGTCACCTACTAGAATGTAAGGTTGGGGGAGTTGGTAAATTAGGTTTAGAAGTTCTATTTCTTTTAAAGGGTAATTAGGAGGGATATATAAGCTGCAGATAGTGAGTTTATTTTGACACCAGGTGGAAACTGCAATAGCTTCAAGATCAGTAGTGATATGGAGGGGAGTGGCAAATAGTTCTCCAGATATGAAAATTGAGGTGCCCCCACTAGCCCTTGCGCAGTTGGTGCGAACATAATGGTAACCTTCGTAGTTTTTTAGTTTAGGGAGTCTATCTATTTTTGAGTTGGTTTCTTGTAAACACAGGATATCAGGTTGTTCGTCTGTTATTATTTGTTGAATTCTTTCCAAGCGAGGAAAGAATCCATCATAATTCCATTGGATAACTTTGAATGGCTTAAGAAGTTAGTTGTTAAGATAGTTGTGAGAGAGGATAATTGAGCTCGTCATCAGTTTGGCTATCAGAAGAAACGCTTTTATTATCAGAGAGCTCCTCGGGATTAAGTTGTCTTTTAAGTTTTTCCTGTAGTCGTGTGAGGCGGTTTTTAAGAGATCTTTCTTTTGTTTCGGAGTAAAGAACTGATAAATCACTTAACAGTCCCTGGATATTAGAAGTAAATTCCAAGGCTTCGTTAAGAGGATCTGAACTACCGTATGAGTTTTCTAAAAACGCTGTGAACTGCAATTCAGAGAGTGTGAATTTGGATGGGTTGATCTTATAGAGGTCCTGTATAGAGGTTTGAGAGTTGGGTGTAAGTTTGTGATGTTCAGGAACTAGATTTTTAGGTTTTTTCTTAACGTGCTTAACTGTGTTTTGGGATGTTGTATAAGAGGGGGGAGACATTTGGTTGTCTGTTGGTGATGGGGATTCCGTGGGTGATAGTTGATTGGGGGTATTAACGTTGCTGTCAGAGGAAATACCTCTTTTTTGTCCATGGGCCAAGGGAGGCAATATAGGGTTAGGCAGTGGTTCTACATGGGTAGGGTCGGCTGTTGATATAATATCCGATCGGGGTTCGGAAGGTGAAAAGAGGGATGAAGGAATGCCACTGACTGAAGTAGTAGCAGGTAATTGTGATAGCGAGGGGGGATGGGAGGATATTTCGTTTTGTAGCTGTGACGATGGAGTGTTGGTGCAAATGTCGGCGGTGTGTCCGCTCTGTTTACATAGAAAACACACCAATTTGTCAGTGGAAACGAATATACGATACGGAGTGTCCTCGTGAGTAATAGGAATGGAGGTTTGTATGTTAAAGTTATCATTATCAGGGATAACGTAAGTAATTCTGCGGAAGCTCATGATGTGAGCGTATTCATCTCCTTGCGCGCCACATTTAACAAATGAAACAGGAGAGGCTATTTGCAGTCCGATGTCCTTGAGAGCTTTTTCAATAACGGAATGGGGGATAGTGGGAGAAACATTCGATATTAAAATACGTTTAGCAGGCGAAATAAGTCTTCGAATAGGAATTATTGTGGAATTGATGCAAATGTTCTGATGAGTTTGAAGAAGATCATCTAGAATTGCTGTTGAAGATAGATATATACAGATACGGTTATTGGAGATTCTCGATACAAATGTGATATTTTTGGGGGAGACGATGTCTCCTATAGCTTTTATGTATTCGAATAAAACGGTGTTCGGAATAGAGTGCAAGACAATTGCTTGCTCGCGTTTAGGGAACGTAGGTGGTGGGGGTTTTGTTAAAGTTGCATCAACGTATGATTTTGTGATATGAAATGAATTTTGTTGAGATAAGGATGTTTGGGTGGTAGTTGCCATTATGCAAGTGGTCCTGGATGCCAAAACCACGATGATTAAAATTGAAAGAGGAACAGAAGTCCAAAAGGACCCTGTGAATTAAATAGTAGGAAAATAGCAGTTACCTGTTGTACTGCTACGACACTGGAATAATTCTTGATTTATTTGTTGATGATAATATCACAAATCGAAAAACAAAACGGTCACTAATTGGTTTATAATGTTCACATTTTGATATTTAGTTTTAACAATTATCAATAGAATAAAAAAGCTTAATATGAAATTAACACGAAGATAACGTTAATTACCCAGATAGTACAAAATGCGTGTGCACTCGTCGGCTACCTGAATAGGAATGAAAAAAAGTCATTTAAATTTACTAACACCTAAGAAAAACAGATAAATATCGTTTTTTGAAATTCCACTGAATATATCAAAGTCCCCGACATCTCATCTCTTCATAAAAACGCTCGTCCAAACCCTGTTATCTGTTTCTACGAAACCGTTTCAAGCCCAAAAAAAACATATCTCCAACTGGCAATTTCACTTGTGTTTGAACATTACATTTTAAAATACTCGTATCCGATTGGTTAGACCCGAACAAGTGACCCTACGTCATCCGACGTATAAATACGACATATACCCTACATTCACTCTCTTTCACCATTGAACGGGGTACACAAAGGTACTCAGTTTAGAAGAGCCCCCGGCGTTTTCATACCGGGAACAAACATGTGTCCTTAAGCTTTAATCATCTCATAAATCGTCATAATATGTGCAAAATACCTTCCTTCATCGTGTAAATAACAAGTGAAGTCTTAATTGTCGACGCAAAAATAGAATAAACTTATAAGTTCATGACAATATAAAACATAACGTGATATCAGTGTTTAATTTCATTGTACGGTTCAGCATTACATCAGTGAAAAACAACCGTAGTGGTCCTTCGAACATCCAGATAACCTACATTCCCTCTAATTAGCCCAAGTAAAAAGGGTTAATTTAGAACACCGACGGCTCTGTGACTACTCTACTTCAGGATACGCTCGAGGAAATTCTGAGCAATCTCATGCCAGACGATGATATCAATAACGAAAATCAATACCATACTGAAGTAAGAGAGGCCGCGGGACTGAGCATTGGGGATGTACATACCATAGTTACCTTTAGTGAAGAAGACCTCGAAGAAGCAGTCTCAAGAATCAAGCCATACAAGGCTCCCGGTATTGACAAAATATACGGCAAAATACTTTACCTTACCTTCTTCGGCTTTATAATGCTTGCCTGGCTTTAGGCTATTTCCCGAACAAATGGAAGATAGGCAACCTTGTTACTATTCTCAAATCACCCGATCGGGATCCCAGGGATCCCAAAGCACTCCGGCCAATTATATTACTTTCGGAACTGGCCAAAATTCTTGAACGGCTTATCTTGAATAAAATTTTCTTGCTTCATTATGAGCGCACTTTCTTCAGTAACATGCAATATGGCTTTCGTAAAGCGCGGTCTACCGTACAAGCAGTGTCTAAATTAACTTCATATATCAGGCAAGCACAGAAACACAGTCTAGTCCTATTTGTCGATATAGCGGGAGCCTTCGACAACCTGTGGTGGCCGAGCGTTATTAAACAACTTGATAGGAAGCAGGTACCCAGCTCGATTATGTATCTCATGAAAAGCTATTTGAGTGACAGGAAGGTTAGATACCAGGCCACTTACACTGTAACAGAAAAGCGGTGCACAAAAGGCTGTCCCCAGGGGTCAGTACTGGGTCCATTTTTGTAGAATCTGGTGATGAATACACTTCTCGAGATGGAGTGGCCGGAGAGGGTGAGAGTGATTGCGTATGCGGATGATGTTGCGATATCCATCCACGCTGATAATAGAGCTGAATTGGAAAGAACTGTTGATCAATGCATGGGGATTCTGGTGGAATGGGCGTTACAAAACAAATTAACCATATCAAAAGAGAAAACTAAATACGTTGTATTTTCGAACTTATCTCGCAATAGAAATCCAGTGGTTAGGATGCAAGAGAACCCCATACACAGAGTAACGCACATGAAGTACCTAGGGATTATATTTGATGAGAAACTCCACTACAGGGAGCACATTATGTACATCAACGAAAAAGTAAGAAACATATTCCAAGTTCTAAGGAGGTATACCTATAGAAACTGGGGCAAAATCCAAAGATTACAGGACTCGATGAAAACAATTTATCTGCGCGCAATCATTCCCATCCTTTCGTATGGGATTGAAATATGGAGCCATAGAGTAACAAGAGTGGTGAACAAAAGAGTATTTCGCACTACACAAGCTATATGTTTAAGAGCAATGCTAAGCGTATACCGTTCAACGCCTAGCGTATTTTGTCACAAATACCACCACTTCACCTGCACCTTCAGCAAATGGAAGCACTGGCAGCGCTTAAGAAGACTGGGAACGCGTACCTTCTTGGTACAAGAATAAACAGCGAAGAACTCAGATATTGTACGGTGGTGCAGCTTGAAGTCCATAGAATAGTTCTCGACAAATGACAAGAAGAGTGGGACAACTCCCACAAAGGAAGATGCGTGCACGAAACAATTTCGAATCTTAGAGACTGGATTAATAATTGTCAAGTCAGATTAAAGCGGCAAACTACGCTACTCCTTAGTAGTCGTGGTAATGTCAGTGTACACCTCTCCCGAAACGGGAAAGGGGGCTCAGCATGCGAACGATGCGACCTGGTAGATAGCCCAGCCCATAGAATTATGGCTTGTCACTTATTTGCGGATCAAAGAGAGGAAATTGTTCGGGTGCTGGGCCACCTTCGTCTATTAGGTAATAATATAAATGTATTGGGTAATTTTATTATTGAGGAATGAAACCAGAGTAACACTAACAATGTAATGGACATTCAGCCATAAAAGGTACATTTGTAGGAATTTCCCATAAATTCCTACAATGGATCTTAATTTAACATTAAGCGAAAGGTTCGAAGTTTAAATCTCCGCGCCTTTTATTCATGTTCACGGAACCAATTGGTACCTCCCGCGCCATAAGCCGAAAAATTACCGCCAACGAAAGGCAATCAGTAGTCTTGGCTCAACTCTTGTGACGATATGATCAAGTGTTGATTCATTGGTTTAAGTACATACCTAATTTCTTTAATCAATTTAATGTAACTGCAACAAATGAGAGTTTGAATATGACGTGAAGTGCTTTTCCGACATTGGTCGGTGAATTTCTGTATTGTAAGTACTATTTTTATTAAAAATTATTGTTTGAATCCGCATGGTCGCCTAGACCGGTTCAACGGTAGTTTAGCGCTGTTGCCGTATCCGATACTAAAGTTTGGTACTTCGTTCTTGTAAGAATTCAAATAGAGGGATTGTGAGTGAGCCGTATTTTTATTACTCCTTTATTCTCAACGACAATTTCAGCATTCCCGTCAACAAAAGGTTGGCGAGTGTTCTTGTTTTAAAATACTCAAAAACATGTCGGGAAGGAAAGGATCAACCAATCTAAACTTAGAGGAACCAGCCAAATATCGCTAAGGCGAATTTCCCTTCTCGTACATAGTTTTTATTGGTCCTTCGAGCCGGATATAGTCTGTCAATTTGACATATCCATTTTTGCCTCTGCAGCAACTTGATATATCCATTTCCGCCTTTGCGGCAATTTGATTTCTTGGGTCTGTCTGAACCCTATTCTTCTTTTCTCTAATAAACATTCCAAAAAGTTGTTCATTAGACTCTCGTGAGGGCTGAGAAACTGTAAAAAATAAATACTGAAACAGTGATATGTATATAAGTGCGATTTGATTGCTCGGGAAATTAAAGACAGTCCGGCAACAGCGCGCGAAGCGAGTTCTGAATCTAGAATGGTCAACTGCTGGCCGTTTTTACTTCAACGACACCTCGCTCAAGGGGGGTGTATAGGATTAGGAGCCGGTTTGGAAGTGTTTATAAACAGCATATTTTGAAGAAACTAGTGTTTATTTACATGTCGGGTTTTTGTTACCTCAATAATACATGGTATAATAAATACATCGTTAAGTTTGAGGATATTTAATTAATGTATTTAGTTATATTTAGGTACATTTTCTTGCACTGTTAAAAGTAATTGACAGTTTTCTAAATATTAGATATTTTGTTTATCAATTAGCAATGTGCGTTTATATGCATTTTTAGTACACTGTGAAAAATAAATCACAGTATTTTCTTCATTATTACTTTGAATATTTAATTAGTGTATTTAGTTGTAAGTAGGTACATTTTCCTACACTGTTAAAAATAATTTACAATTTTCTCAATATTAGATATTTTGATTATGTATCTCAATATTGTTTATCTTTTTCCGTTCACGTATAATTTTAGTACACTGTGAAAAATAATTCACAGTCTTTTCTTCATTATTACTTTTAATATTTAATTAGTGTATTTAGTTATAAGTAGGTACATTTTCCTACACTGTTAAAAATAATTTACAATTTTCTCAATATTAGATATTTGATTATGTATCTCAATATTGTTTATCTTTTTCCGTTCACGTATAATTTTAGTACACTGTGAAAAATAATTCACAGTCTTTTCTTCATTATTACTTTGAATATTTGATTAGTGTATTTGGTTATAAGTAGGTACATTTTCTTACACTGTTAAAAATAATCTACAGTTTTTTCAATGTTTGATATTTTGTTTATTAATCTCAATATTGATTATCTATTTGCGTTTACATGCATTCTAGTACACTGTGAAAAATAATTCACTGTAGTTTCTTCTTTATTATTTTGAATATTAATACCGTATTTGGTTATAAGTAGGTTATAAGTAGGTAGGTATTTTCTTACAATGTTAAACTAATTTTCAGTAATTTGCATGCTATTGAAATACTTATCGCATTGATTGGAAGAGCTCTTTGTCTATTCGGTTATTCCATATATTGTAAAAATTTACTCGCTACTTTAGAAGCTTATTTTAATTCAGGTGGAGTTCAACTTTGATTGGTTACACTTTGATTCAATCATGTCGCTAAATCACTTGAAAAATAAAAGAGGGGGTTTCAAATCGCAATTATCTCGAATTGAAACATTTGTGTCGGAGCTGACTGGCTCCGAAGAGGTCTATATACTTAAAGTCAAACTTAAAAGCATATCTGGTCACTATGACAATTATCAAAAAGTCCAATTGGAAATCGTTTCATTATCTAACCCGGACGACGACAACTACTCTTCCGACGATGAGGCCGAGAACGTTGTCGCCGACCGTTTTGAAAGTTGTATTGCTATGCTTGAACTTCTAATAGAAAATAAGCAAAAAGAATCACTCAATTTAAATACTAGGCCAAACGATGTATCTAATGTCGTGTTACCTAAAATTAACATTAAACCTTTCTCAGGGGCTGCATCAGAGTGGCCATCCTTTATCGACCTGTTCACAGCACTGGTACTTAATAATAATAATTTAAAGTCGGAGGGTGAAAAGTTTTATTACCTTAAAGGGCTGTTACGTGGACCACCTTTGGAAATGATTGAGTCCTTAAGCGTAACAAATCAAAATTTGAATATTGCCTTAAATATTCTTAAAAAGGCATATGACGATAAATATAAATTACTGTATTCTTTGTACCAAACTTTGGTGGATCAAAAACCTGTCTTGAAAAGTACTCCGGTCGAGTTGCGCGAATTTCAGATATCGACGCGTAAGACATTTGCTTTGATTAAAAATATGAATTTATCGCCGGAAGTAAATTTTGAGTCATTAATAATATTTTTAATGGAGCAAAAACTTGATTTTAATTCAAGACGAGCCTTCGAAAGTGAGCGCAAGCCAGAGCTTATCCCTACAGCTGAATATTTCTTTGATTTTCTACAGCAACGCCAATCAATGTTAGAAAATTTAAATCTTTTTGAAACCAACACTAAGGGTAAATTCAACCCCAAGTCTAATAATGTTAGTAAAAATAGGGTGACATTGGTATCTAGTTTAAGTTCTTCGCAACAGTACCATTCTAGTTCTTCACGGGTTAATAGACCGAGCTGTCTTCATTGTTCAGACCCCTCTCATCTTATATACGGTTGTTCCAAATTTATGTCCTTATCACCTCAAGAGAGGTATCAGATAGTCAAAGCTAAAAAACTTTGTGTAAATTGCCTGAATAGTACCCATAGTACTACCGATTGTAAATCCCTTAGGAGATGTGCAACTTGCAATAAGTCTCATCATAGTTACTTACATTTTGACAGTCAGAACAGATTGCCAAACAACTCTAACAATCGTAATAATCCTAGAGCCTCCTCTTCCGGAAGCCCCAATGTAACCTCTCTATCCAATGTAAATAATCACCCCTCTCCTATTAATGTACATAATAATACGTCCCCAGATCAAATTAATAGATCTAATTTCATAAATACCAGTTCTGCATCACCTAATCAATCACCTGAACCTCCGGAGTCAGTGAGATATCAAACTGCTTTGACTGCCATGTCAGCAAAAGACAGTATTGTACTATTGCCTACGGCTTTAGTGAATGTTAACGGTTTCAATGGTCGGTGTTTGGTTGGACGAGTTCTTCTTGATTCCGCTAGTCAAATGAGCGTTATTAACCGTGCCTTTGTACAAAAATTGAATTTAGTCTCTCGAAAACAAACTCTTAATATTTCCGGATTAGGTAGCAATAACTACACCTATAGTAGAGAAGTGGTAGATATCACATTTAATTCTCAAATTGCACCTTACAGTACTTTCACTATATCTTGCTCGGTCATAGATAAAATAACAAATAGTTTACCACAATCTTCTATCTCACCTTCTAATTTTAAGATTCCATCCCATATAAAACTTGAGCTAGCTGACCCTTTATTCTTTGAATCCGGTCCAATAGATCTTCTTATTGGCTGTGATTTATATCATTACCTGCTTAAGGGGACCGTACTTAAAACGGATCCTTATTCTCCTTCCTTTATAGATACTCACCTGGGATATGTTATCGCGGGTCCTATCCCTTTGAGAACTGCTAACTCCTCCCAGCATAAACCTAAGTCTGCTTATTCCTTTTTGACGGTTTGTAATGATCAAGTCTATCAATATTCTGACCTCCAAAGGACAATGGAGAAATTCTGGGAGCTTGAGGAAATTCCCGAATGTCCATCACAAGATCCCAGCGAGGAATATGTTGAACAACTATTTCGGGATACAACCGTTATCCTACCATCGGGGCGGTATCAGGTAGATATGCCTCTACTCGCAAATCTGAATAAAAAACTAGGCCAGTCATTCGGTATAGCCATCCAACGATTCTCTTCTCTTGAAAGAAAATTCAATGCTAATCCTACCCTTTTCTCTGAATATAAAAAAGTAATTTCAGAATACCTAACACTCAATCATGCTCAAGTCATTCCTCTGTCTTTCTATAACACTGTGTCTAACGATTTCAAGTATTTTATACCCCATAGGGCGGTGATACGTGAGGAAAGCGCATCCACCAAACTTCGAATCGTATTCGATTTTTCGGCTAAAACCGATTCAGGTTTCTCTCTTAATGATTTAACGTCGAAGGGATACCAAGTTCAGGATAACCTATTCGACATTTTGTGCAGATTTAGATGCTATAGATATGTCCTGTGTGCTGACATCAAAATGATGTATAGATTCATAGATATCAATCCCATGCAACGCTATCTCCAAAACATACTGTGGAGGGATAACCCCACGAAACCCCTTCAATGTATCCAATTATCTAGGCTTAGTTTCGGACAGAACTGTGCCCCTTTCTTGGCCACCCGAGTCTTGAAAGACATTGCCTTAAATAGTCCCGATTGTCCAAATGCGCAGCAGGCTATTCTTCATCAAACCTACATGGATGATATCTTAACTGGAACCAATAAGGAAATGGACTTACCGGCTCTTTATGCCGAAATGACCAATATGCTTGGAAAACATGAGTTCCAACTTCACAAATGGCAATCAAATTCATTCAAGTTTTTACAGTCAATCGATGAATTACCTAACGCTGAATTGGATCGTAGTTTTGACGATTCGTCAAGCAAAATTCTAGGACTAAAATGGAATCCTGCGTCTGATATTTTACACATCCAAACTGCCAAGTTGGCTGATTGTTCTCATATAACGAAACGAAGGATATTAAGTACCGTCGCCAGTACATTTGACCCTCTTGGGTTAGTAAACAATCTGACCGTGTTTGGCAAACTGTTAATGCAATCGGTCTGGAAATCCCAGATAGGGTGGGATGTTCCCATTTCCGATACATCCATAATTACTCAGTTTAATAAATTCCTTTCTTTATTAACTGAAGCTGCTCACCTCCGAGTACCCAGATACCTATTTAACCAAAAAATTATTACTTCGTGTTCTCTCCACGGGTTTTGCGATGCCAGTCAAAAGGCATACGGAGGGTGTCTCTATTTAGTAGCGATCTACGCTGATAATTCTAGATCCTCTCGCCTAATTTCTGCTAAATCTCGTGTGAATCCTTTGAAAATTACTTTGACTATTCCCAAGTTAGAGCTGTGTGCAATGGAGCTGTTGTCCACTTTAGCTCGCAGAATAGTTCAGATTCTGTGCATTTCGCTTCACATCTCTTCCATAAATTTATGGTCCGACTCTCAAGTCGCTCTCAGTTGGGTGAAACGGTCTTCTAATGATTTTTCTCCCTTTGTAGCTCGGCGTGTCCTAACCATTCAAAACAATAGTAAAGATTTTATATGGCGACATGTCAAATCCGATTTAAACCCAGCCGATTTACTTTCTCGTGGTAAATTCTCATCTGATGTCTGGATTTTTTGGTTCGAGGGTCCTCGATTTCTACTTGAATCTAAAGATTTTGATTCTATGGATTCTTTCGAACCTATTGACGACTTGCCTGAAGTCAATAAGGTCAACCTTGCTATAGTCAACAGCGACTTAAACTTTTGGGAACCTATATTTTTCCGATTCTCAAAATTTATAACCTTAAATAGGGTTATAGCCCATATATTCAAATTTATAAACCTATCGAGGAGAAAATTCAGAGACGTTGGTTCGTTATCTGTTGACGATCTCCGAATTGCCCATGATTTTATAATCAAACAAATTCAACATAAACACTTCTTCAACGAAATTCGTTGTTTAAAAACTAACGTTCCGATTGGAAATAAAGACTTAATTCCATTGAACATTTTCTTGGATAATGACGGCCTTCTAAGAGTGGGTGGCCGATTACAATTTTCTACTTTACCTTTCAATCAAAAATTTCCCTTGCTGTTACCACAAAATGATCATGTTGTTGATTTGCTAATAATACGGGAACATCGCCGTCTTGGCCATGGTGGAGCCCAAAATGTGTTAGGAAATTTAAGGCTACAGTACTGGCCCTTGAATGGCACTCGTCTTGTCAAAAAATTGATAAAAAGCTGCATCACCTGTTTTAGATTTAATGCCCAGTTCGCCTCTCAAATAATGTCCCCGTTACCCCTTGACCGAGTGCAAAAATCTCGCCCCTTTTCCAAAACTGGCATCGATTTTGCTGGACCTGTACAAATTAAATCTTCGCGCTTAAGAAAAGCCCCAATACAAAAGGCCTACATTGCCATATTCATATGCATGGTGACAAAGGCGATCCATATCGAATTAGTAAGTGATCTCTCTAACGATGCATTTATCGCCACTCTTAAAAGATTTCTCAGTCGTAGAGGGAATCCTCAGACTATCTATACTGATAATGGTTCCAACTTTGTTGGAGCAAGGAATCAATTACGAGAACTCTCCATTTTTCTCAAATCTTCCGAAAGTATCAATAAGATACAGTCTTTTCTTTCAACTACAGAAATTAGTTGGAAGTTTATTCCTCCGCGGTCACCGCACTGGGGTGGCTTATGGGAAGCGGCTGTGAAAAGCGCCAAATCCCACCTCACCAAAATAATTGGCAATTCGTGCCTTACCTTCGAGGAACTCTCCACGGTTCTGAGTCAGATCGAAGCTATCTTGAACAGCAGACCATTATACCCGATGTCAAATGATCCTACCGATCTATCTCCTTTGACACCAGGTCATTTTTTGATCGGAGCACCTTTAACCGCTTTTCCCGATCGCGATCTATCTACCATCCCTGTAAACAGATTAACTTTTTGGGAACAATGTACTAAGATGAACCAAGAATTCTGGAAGAGGTGGAGCACCGATTATCTGCATCGACTGCAGCATCGACCTAAGTGGTGTAAAGCCTCAAACAATCTTCAGCTTAATCAGCTTGTACTAGTGCAATCGGAGGACCGTCCTCCTTTGAATTGGCCCCTTGCCAGGGTAGTGGAACTACTAACTGGCAAAGACGGCAATGTTCGTGCCGCACGTGTAAGAACTGTGGATGGAGTTTATATTCGTCCTATTACTAAGTTAGCTCCTCTACCATGTATGGACTGAGTTCTATCTACATTTGGAGTAGAACGTATTTTTTTTCTTTTTTCTTTTTCTTTTCTCCTTCCTTCTTGCTTAAAATTTGGATTCTGCTCCTAAACTGTTCCTCTCATCTTTGCCCCGGCCCCCAGTATGTAGGAATTTCCCATAAATTCCTACAATGGATCTTAATTTAACATTAAGCGAAAGGTTCGAAGTTTAAATCTCCGCGCCTTTTATTCATGTTCACGGAACCAATTGGTACCTCCCGCGCCATAAGCCGAAAAATTACCGCCAACGAAAGGCAATCAGTAGTCTTGGCTCAACTCTTGTGACGATATGATCAAGTGTTGATTCATTGGTTTAAGTACATACCTAATTTCTTTAATCAATTTAATGTAACTGCAACAAATGAGAGTTTGAATATGATGTGAAGTGCTTTTCCGACATTGGTCGGTGAATTTCTGTATTGTAAGTACTATTATTATTAAAAATTATTGTTTGAATCCGCATGGTCGCCTAGACCGGTTCAACGGTAGTTTAGCGCTGTTGCCGTATCCGATACTAAAGTTTGGTACTTCGTTCTTGTAAGAATTCAAATAGAGGGATTGTGAGTGAGCCGTATTTTTATTACTCCTTTATTCTCAACGACAATTTCAGCATTCCCGTCAACAAAAGGTTGGCGAGTGTTCTTGTTTTAAAATACTCAAAAACATGTCGGGAAGGAAAGGATCAACCAATCTAAACTTAGAGGAACCAGCCAAATATCGCTAAGGCGAATTTCCCTTCTCGTACAACATTGTACCTACAAATTTGATAGGCAAACCTAGGTTTGGATTTGTATAACTAGTTTAGATGTTGTAGTAGTTGTGGGTAATTTTCGTGGTTTGGGATTTTAGTTTATATTATGCTATATAATTCTAGCCATTAAGACCCGTACGTAGATACTATAAATTTAGATACATACAACGGCCTTTTGGTATTAGTATTAGTACTCGTATGTTACTAAAATTAAGATTAAATGGCGGGATGTGGCAATATTGCGAGCAAGATACCAGGGGTTAATCATAGGGACCCTGATGAAATAATGCCTAAGACCTAGCTTAGGCTCGCAGTCTCGCCATAATCAGGCACAGAATTTTATTTATTACGTATATGGAAAGAAGTCTTGGTATAAAAATAAAGATAGTGGCCCCTCCTCTTTTCCTCATCCTCTTGAAAGCGACTGGTCATGCTGGGCCAGGTGTGTGTGGCGGGATCTTCCCCTTCCTTTCCATTTTTGTTTTGGTACAAATGGTTGGATTATGTTTTTTAATTAACGTGTTCTCGTCGCTATGGCGGGATGTAAGCCACACCGGAGAGGTATGACGTTACGTTACCGCCTACTTCTTTTTTCATCGACTATCGGAAAATATAAGAATTTTTGTGTAAGAAATCGTTCGACACTCGTAATTTATCCGACACGTTCGATTGGGCCGCCGGTACCAGCGCTATAGCATAGTTCATGCTCGGAACTAGGACAATAATTTTTCTTTTCGTCATTAGGTATCTAATTAAACCCCTGAGGGTCGCCATACTTGGTTCAAATTGGCGGAAATTTTGTGTCCCGAACTCCCGGTCTATGGAATAAAGTTTGTAATTTATTGATTTGAGGTATTTCAAGCCGTCTACACCAAAGAATACACAGGCACGTTTTTTTACACCATATATTCACCATTGGTTGACTGACGTCAGTCTCCGCTGCACCGACATGTTGGAGTCACCAATGGCACATAAAAAAACAGTTGTTGTTATTAAAATAAATGATAAGGAATTGTCACTTCTTTGGTTATAATCGATATACCTACCACAATCATATACGACGTGAAGAAAAACATTCAAATGATCGAATAAACGCGCGAAATCAAAGTAAAAAATTCCCATGCTTCAAATATGTCAAGAAGCCAATCTGCCAGAGTATCTCGGTCCCCGTAGACGCTAGTATTTAATTCATTATATCTGACACCTGACAATTGATTTTTAAATGGATTGTTGTTATTAGCAAAAATTAACAAAACAAATGAAAATACTTGAAAAGTGTTGTACATAGTTATTTTAGCCTCTAGATCTCGGAGTAGCGGTTCATCTAATAATTCCGAGGATGAAATAATATGTATGTTTTTTTGAGGTTAGCTGCCATTTTCTAAACCACCAAATTTATCCACCACCTCGAAACAGCGGTGGAATGGTTTGCAATTTTGGTTGATGCAACAGTAATAAATGAACGCGTCCTTTCTTCAATCTGAAATCCACCAATGAATATAAAAACGTAGTTTTTAATAGTAGTTATATGATCTGTGTTAGTTCACCTTTGTCTACATCTTGTATATTATATTATCTTATCTATGACATCTACCTGCCTCTAAAATAAAATATCACCTGCAGTGTTGTTAGGTGGCGTTGGTACATTATCTCCTTGCGGCGTTGCCAAATTCCCTCTCTTCCTGCAAAAATCCCTCTCAATAAGGAAAAAAAATCTTGTTATTTTATTATATAGAGGTGAAATAAAAACAAAAATTTGCAAATCATTTATTTAATTTTTCTTATAAATTTCATTATTAAAATAATTAATATGTTTATCTGTTATAAGAAAATTCGTACAGTTGGTATTGTCATCAGAAAATTTTGATCGTATCATACAAACTGCATTTAATGAATCTTGTCCTATTTTGTTTCTTTTTTTAGTTTTTACATCCTTTACTATAGAAAATATTCTTTCTGCCTCGGGGTTTGAATGGGGCAGTGTTAAAATAATTAGAGACAGAGTTTTTAATTTTTCTTTTTCTTCCTCTCCAAAACACAATGGAAGATTACGGTATTCCGTCATAACTAAATTAGTGTCAATAATATTTTTAAAATTTGCAACTACGTTTTTCAGATTTTTTAATTTTTCGTTTTTAGTAGTACTTAAAGCTACTTTTGGGTCGATAAAAGTAAATTCTTCAAAAAGATCTTGTTTTAAAGGTCTATTGAGCATTTCTTCGCAAATGGTGACATAAAATTCTAAAATTTTAAGCTTAAAATTATGTTGCTCATCATGGCACACAGAAGGAAGTAATTGTTGGCATTCAGGGCCTAAATACAACTCTTCTAGAGGCAAAAAATTACTAGGATGCAAAATTGTTTTATTAATTTTATTATAATTTAAAACCTCAGGCTTCAAAAAATTTTTAACTATTCTGAGGAACATATCACAACTTTCTTTTTGTAATTTGTGCACTAAATTATATTTTGATTGGAAAAGTGCATTGAATTGGTTCATAAAATTTAATGCATATTTTAAAAAAAATAAGTAACGTTTAATAATTTTGTTGTTTAAATTTTCTAATATAAACTTGGCTGCATTTAAATTATCTTCAAAAACAGCAATATTAAAAAAAGAAACAAGTACATCCCAATTTAAAAGAATTCTTTCTACACATTGATGCATTGCTAGCCACCTTGTGCCAGATAATTTTAAAATTTTGTAATGCTTCATGTCAAAGTATGATTGTATTTCCTTTAATTGATCACAACGTTTAGAACTTCCACCGACATATGTATATACATTCTTTATAACATCTTCTAAAACTGGTGGAAGTATTGCGCAGGCTTTACTCGCCACAAGTGCTGCGGAGTGGCAAATACATTTCAATAAAATGGCATGGGGTACATCACTTTTTAATTTTGAAAAAAAGGAATTATGTATTGCTGTCTTAACTGAGGCACCATCACAAGCCAATCCCATTATGTTTTGGATTGGTATATTTTTGGCTTCCAGAAAATCTTTTAATGTTAAATATAGTTTTTCTGCTGTTCCGTCGGTAGCATCAATTTTTAACAATTCTAATAATTGTACTGATACTTTATTGTTCATTTTATCAATGTATTGAATCAATACACATAGAACTTTATTTGTACTTATATCAGTACTTTCATCTATTAGAATTGAAAAGTATTCCTAAAAATTTGCATAAAGTTTATACATAAATTTTAATATTGTATCAAAAAAAATTTACTAACCTTTTGAAGGATGCTTATCAATTCTTCACTTTCTACTCGTCCAATAATGTATTTTATTATTGATGTACATTTATTTCTTTTCAAATTAACATCTTTTAATATTTTCGAGCCAGGAAGCACATTCTTTAACACTGGTATTACATGATCCACGACTGAGAATGGAGTTTTGTGTTCAGCAATAAATGCCGAAATTGCTATTTCTGTTTTTTACAGATTTTGCATGCTCAAATTCTTGTTTTAGAGCTATCGTGCTCGTGCTTTTTGAGAAAAGCATATCAATTTTTCCAGTGTTCTGTATGCTTTTTATATTCTTTATGTGGGTGTCAGTTTTTGCGTGTTTCTGCAACTCACTTTTGCCACACACTAAAGTATTTCTGCACGCTTTGCATCGTAATAAATTTTTGCTGTCTTTCACGGGTTCTAACCAACCTTTAAATTGTTAATTTTGTAGCCAATTAAAACAAAACACTTTTTTCTTGCTTTTATATGTCTTGGATTTCTTAGCCATCGGTTCGTCGCAACTACTTTCACTACTCCACATTTTTATGATTAAAAAAACACAATCAAAATCTTAAAAACTGTAAAACACTAGTTTATACTACTATTGCGGTTAAACTGGGATTCCAGAATTCCAGAACTTCTTTGTCATTTGCGATAAATCAGATGCCTGCAGAAAAATAATTGCGCCATCTCTGTTGCAGCAGCTGAAAGCTAAAGTGTAGTTACCTACATCCAGTGAACTGTAGTACAGTTCACTGCCTGCATCATATATTATATTATGTATACCACGTACCGCCGTAATCGCACCAGAGATAGCGCTCCAAGAGCTTGAAAGTCTCTTAATTAATTCATTGATTAAATATCCCTCTTTTTATTCAAATATCCCATTTTCCCACAGAAGCTTTAAAATCCCTCCCAAAAGGGAATTTCCCTCCCATATGACAACACTGATCACCTGACATCGAGGTTATATTCTATGATGCGTGACATCCTCTCGTTGCCTATGTTTTATGTTTGACAAATATATCTCACCTTACATGGATATACGTATGTTTAATAAATACGTAAATATAATTAATGGTAAGGTTGAAGTGTAACAATTAGTAGTATCCACCGTGTTAATTAGAATTAGGTGTAAATTAACTATTATTTTAATACTTAACAAAAATGACTGTCATCAAAGATAAACAAAATTACAGGTATCCTAGACCTGGTTCTACTGATGGATCAGATATTGACACATTACAGTAAGTATTTCATTTTAAGTAGATATTTTGCTTCGGAAAACAACTGATTTTTAATATCATATAAAGATACACATATACTATCACTCACATTGAGAGTTTTAACTGTATATTTTTTATAATTTTGTTATCTAACAGCAATTTCAATGGGGTAAGTAGCTTACAAAAAAAAATGATTTTAAAAATGTGTAAATTATACGGTTTTATTAGGAAATAGTAGCTTTATTATATGTAAAGTCATTAACTGCGTTTGCTAATATATTTTCAAATAATCTGAAGGGTTGCTGTGGGTGGTGATTCGTTATTTAATTCTAAGACGAAAAGTTCTTATAAACATGTGTGATAAATCTTGTCGTTAACGAGTTACAGGGCGTTGAATTGTTTTTATTAACCGAGCTCTGAGTGTAACTGAAATTTATTTTAATAGAAGCAATCATATTCTAATAAACAAAAAAAAAGTATGTTTTAGCGCATGAGGTCCAAAGTGTGCACCTCCAGCTAAAATACAAGTATCCGCTCGACCTCTAATAGATTGCCGAATACGATCAAAAAGGTATGGATTGTTGTGAATAACATTACATCCTTGACTGATGCGATTTTGATGAACTATGTTTATGATAGAGATTGTGTAAATGAGTGGATTTTAAGGATACAAGTATGTTCTAAATAAAGTTCACCTACAGTCAAAAGCTCGTTTATTAAAAACAATTCAACACCCACAGTAATATTTCAGTACTTTGGAAACACCCTGTATATTTAAGTTTCTTATACCTATCTTCAATTACTTGCTTAATTGTATTTTGTATAGTTTTTTGCATTTCAGTCTTACCAAAAGATACTGGCCTCTTGGCAACTTGATAAAGGTCAGCTGAATAATTGCATTTCAATATGGTTTATTTAACTTTTTCTACAAACTAAAAGGAATCTATGGTCTAATAATTAAGTGTCAATGAATTAATATAACCTGTAAATGGAACATATTGACATATCTTGTCCTTTTTCATGGAATCTTTGTAATATACAGTTTTTGATTTTGGGGAATAAAATAAACTGGCATCTTCAACAAACCATCTCGTTTCCAGTGTGCAAAACAACAAATTGATTTTCCAATAATGCCATGAATTTTTTTGCATATTATCATCTTGCTGTATATTATTGTTGGCTTGACCCCCACAAAAATATACACTCTTGTATGAAAAGTCAGTTTTTCTATAGAGGCCATTATATCATTATATATTTCTTTTGTTCCGAGTATTAATGTGTTCACTCTTCACATCATGTACAATATTTCTAAGCTTCTTTAATAGCACCAATAACATTGTTTATAGTACTGTTTTAAATTAAACTTACTGTTTCTAGTTAATTCCACAATGTATTGAAAATATTTCAAAAATTCTAAGATAATTGACAATTGTTTCGATATTAAATATCATCCTCAGAATGACAGAAGTTACATTTCATTTGAAGCCTATCTGATGTTGAATACTTATTTTGGCTAGACCAAGAAGTGACCTACCTAGTGATTGACTTAATATATGATAATAGAAAAAAGAAGAAGATGTGATGTTACAAATTAATATTAATGCTTAGATATGATTAGCCCTATGGAGATATCCTGGATATCTTTTTTCCAATTAAGATCAGTATAACTGTGCAATGATATAGAAAACCAGGAAAACTATATCTGCTGATTTTTACAATTATCACTTAAAAAAACAGTTTAAAAGTGGAGAACTCCCTAGATTTATTTGTTCATTGACAACTTGATATTGTGGGTTTCTTAAGTGTCTTCTAATTTTTAACTCTTCAAGGAAATCCAGTTGTTTCTTATCGCCGATATGTAGTACTTCTAGTTCTGTGTTAGGTGTCAATGAATGTTTGATGTCAAGTAGATGTTTTGCGTAGTGGGACTTATCTGGTTGATTTAATCTATATGCTCGTAAATGTCCACTGTATCTGATCTCAAAATTTCTAAGGGTTTGACCCAAATAGACAGCAATGAGTAGATTCTGCGAAGTAAGGGTTGAGACAGTTAATTGTTTACAGTATTTTTCAGGATCTAAGAAAGTCTATTCTATTGCATCTGATATAATAACTGGAGGCTAGTCACTTTCTTGGATCATGAAAAATACTATACCTTTTTCTTTGGCATATTCTGAACTACTATTTTCTTTATCTTTTGTTTTGAAATTTCTCAACAGATTCTTGACATTTTGTTCTTATTCTATTGCAGCTCTGAAATTAAAACTAAACTTTCAAGGTTTTAGTTTAATTTTGAAGTTTTAAAAACAATTAATTTGCTATACTCTGATCACTAACAATTTATTAAGAAATTAGTATCCTTTGATAATATCGAATTTGACAGATTGGCTTGATTTGACAGAACTTCAAGAAATTACATTATTGTAATGTTACTGTATTTGTTATATTTACGAAAACCAACTTGCGTCTCAGAGATTTTACTGGGTGCTTGAGAGAAGAAACATTGATAGTTGAATAACTAATGTTTTCTCAGACATATTCAATGTAAGGCTGATTCTAGTAGAGATAAGACTTTTAAAGCTTATCATGTATTAATGTTGAAAATGGTAAAATTGTACATTACCAAGTGTTCTTGTTTGTTTGTTTCCTAAACTATATTTGCTTTCTCGTTTTTTAAGGGAAGTACAACTCTAAAGGAGTGAAAAATTTACCTACGATACATTTAGCATTGACATTTTTTATTTAATAATTTCGGTTACAATGCTACACCTATATTTCACATTTTATAAACTTTATCATAATTATCTTTTCATGATTAAATTTATTTTAGTTTGGAGAATGTATCTGATAGTGATACAGAAAATATTGATAATGAACGGAATACGGAATCTAATAATAATGAACCAATACCTATTAGAATCAGAATAAACAGACCTAAAGTAATCAATGCATCTCAGGTAGAAGAAGTGACACGTTTGAAAAATAATTCTGGAAAAAAGAAGTTGCGACGATACCAGAATCGTTAAGTGTTTTATTACTTATAAAAATTTGCAATTTATGTTCAATGTTTTTGTAGGATGTACTTTACAAACTTTAAGTGAAGAAGAGGAAAATGGAAATATGGTTGTTATTATGGAATCTCATAAAGGTCCTTTCGCCCGTTTGCTGGACAATAAAGATGCTTTAGAATATTGGCAAGAATTTGTAGAGAAGTCAGAAGAGGAACAGTCTGAATTGATTAGGGCATTGACGGAAAAATACCATAATGAAACAGTAGGTATTTTTTTGAGTAGGAGCAAATATGGTGTAATCATTGATTAATTGTCCAAATTACCCATTTATTTGCACACCTCCTATCACAGCCAATGGTTTTATTGTTAGAAGGGTGTATTAAAGTACAGTAGATGCCAGCTACAAGAGATAGCACAATATTGACAACATTTTACTTAATTTTATTCACCTACTTATGTTTTGTCAGTAGAGCACCAACTACAAACTAAGGGTGTTCTTTTTCAAAATAATTTAGTGAATTATATCTCTAAATAATGTTTATCAAAATGATGAAGACTGAATGTGGTAATATATTTGAGGAAAGGTAAGAAGTAATTTTCCTTAATTTTTATTTATTGCGGTGTAAATAAATATACATTTCATTCTATTTAATTTTAATCAAAAAACTATTGAACTAATTTGCAATTCACAAAAAAAAATTTTAATCATATTATTTATTTTTGAATGTTGTTACATAGGCTGCCTAGATCTAGCTTATCTATGTTATGCTTATTAAATAACAATCAGAATTAGTAATTCTATAAGTTATTTTGCTGGCTTGGAAGCATGAGACTTCTCCAATTAGAAGATCTCTCCATTTTACCTCAGATCAATTGGTCACTTCCTTCAGTCTTCTGTTACTGTTGTTTGCAGTTATGCTGTTGGATTATTTCATGTACTATTGGAATTTGAAGGTCTTGATGTGTCATATGGTTTGATACATACCAGAGAGCATTAGCAATTATTCCAGCCCTACAATAAATACCATATGTCCAAATGGGAATGATTACTGTCTTATATAGTAATTTTGTTTTCTAATTTGCAATTTTTCAATTTCTGCCAAGTAGCCAGTTTAAATTCCTCTTCTACAAATAAATTTCAGTTTTTTTATATGAACTCTCCAATTTAGTTTAGCATCTAGATGCATATTCCCGAGTAATTAATACTCAGAATTTCTACTTTATTGATGTAAACATTGGGACAATCTTCTTTAAGGTTGAAAACTACGTGCTCTGATTAATTTAAGCTATAGGGATCGAGACCGAACTCTAGAGGCAGCACTTCTGCCAAAAGTAGAGCGCCCTGGTGTTAAATAAGAAAAACACTGTGATGTAAACAGTGTAATAAATAACATACAAAATGCAAAAAATGAATAGATCTTTTTATTTTCTTTGACAGGAAAAATGGTTGGTATGTAAGATGGGTGTAGGGGAATTATCTGATTTTTTATTGATGACAAAATGAGCACTGCATATTCTAGTATTTTTATTTGGTTCCCAATCCTTCCGATGTTTTCTGAAATATAATTAAAAAACTTGAAGTGATTCATTTTGTACAAATGTTTACTTTCTTTGTCTTAATAGTATTTAATGATTTAAACTTATTATATAATATTAAAGTCGGCAAACACATATAATCAATGAAATCGTACAGAAAACGTTTTATTCCCTCGATAACTTTTATTTATGGAAAAAAAATTGAACTTTTCTAATAGCTGCCAATTGTAAATAAATTTAATTAGAACATTTTACTTACATATGGTTTTTTACTGCATTTATCCATTTTTGACGTTTTAAGGTTGTCCATGCAGTGTTCAATGAACTTTCGGAAAAACTATAATATTTCAACTGCGTAGTATTTTTATACGGCATATTTGAACAGCCATGAATACAGTAAGATACTTTTGATGAAGACATCACAAACATTTAATATCAGTTTAAAAAAATGAACATTTAAAAACAATGATTATACAAAACCATACAAAACTAATAGTGTTTACTTTATTTGTGTTTTTCACGGCAGATGGCGTAAGCGACATCTTTCTCGGTCCCTATTACTAATAATAAGGAATATATATTTTTTTCATTAAATGTCATGAATTTTAATAAGTATTGATTGGTACCACAAATCTCTTATTTTGCGTATTATCTGATTTAACTGACATCCCTGAAGTTTCTGTATTATTAGTTCCATCCAGATTTGTGTGACCTGAGCTTTTAATATTGAAACACCATCACCTCCCATTTCTCTTTGAGAATCTACATAGTATGTACTTGTATATTTCAACATTGTAACTGTTTAATGGAATTTGTTCACTTCATTTTTATCTTTAGTAGTTCGTCATTAATGAGTGCTTGCACAAAAGGCACAAATATTAATCCATTGTTATTAATTATTTATTTTTAATAAATAACACTGCTTATAGGTAAGTAGGTATTATAATGAAATATTTATAATTCATTGTTTGGCAGGTAATGATATAATTTATTTATTTATTAATACACTGTTTAAACAGGACGAACCCAACTACAGAACAGGAACTTAATTATATTAATTACAAAGAATAATATCATCAATCAAAGAAGAATGCTTTAATCGCAGATATGCAGCAATGAAATATATCAAGCTGGTAACTTACATGATTACATATCGAACACATCCTGTGAAGTGGCGAAAATTTTAAAATATTTGTTCGAGGGGTATTAAGGTAAAACATATTAACAGCTCTTGAAGATAATCTCGGAGTATTGAACTGGAGTTTAAGAAGAAGATTGGGATCACTAATGTTGTTATTTACGATTTTAAACAGAAATATCAATTAGTGACAGTCATGACGAACACTTAAGTTATTCACACAATGCCTCGTTTGAAGTGTACCGGTACGAACTACTACCGGTGGGTAAATGCATCTATTTTAAAGGAAAGAAATTTCAAAAACCTCCGTTGAATTGATTCAAGTTTCTGAATGTGTCATAAAATGGATTCCAAATAACATCTGCGTATTCAATTTTAGACCTAACATAGGCGTAGTATAAAGCCTTTAAAGTGTCTTGATCATTGAAGTCACGCGAGTTTAGAACTAAGAAGCCATACATTTTGTTAGCAGACGAGCATATAGCCTCAATATGAGGTATACAAGAAAGTTTAGAATCAAAAGTGACACACAAGTCAATAAATGTCGCCGGGCGTTCAAGAACAGTATTGTTGATTTCATAATCATATATAATTTTCTCAGGTTTTAAGGAAAACGTCATTACCTTACATTTACAGGCATTCAACGACACTTTATTACTTATACACCATCTCTCAATACATCGAAGGTTAGTTGAAAGTGAGACACAATCGCTTCTATCACCAATCCGGCAGAATAATTTTAAGTCATCAGCATATAGTAAGCAGTTGACATCAAGATCGTCAACTATATCATTGATGAAGACATTGAATAATAAGGGGCCCAGGTTACTTCCCTGTGGAACACCAGATGTTGCTAAGTATTCAACTGACTTATAAATAACCATTAAACACGACATACTGGTGTCTGTTGTTTAGATAGGAGGTGAATAATTTGATTAGAGAGGGTGATAATCCATATCGAGATAATTTACTCACTAGAATTCCGTGGTCTAGTCTATCGAACGCTTTAGAGAAATCGGTGTACACAACGTCAGTCTGCGATCGCTCATCGATGTTTTCAGCAATAAATTGTGTTATATTTGCCAAATTGGTGACAGTTGAGCGACCCTTTACAAAACCATGTTGCTTTATGGTTATTATGTTGCATAAATGGCTATACATTCTATTGTACAATAACATTTCGAATACCTTACAGAAATTACAAATAATTGAGATTGTACTTCATCCTCAGTGAAGGACATGATATTCAGGAACTGTGAGGTTACTGAATCATCATGGGTAACGCACATTGTACTCACTGAAAAAGATTTTGCAAAATATTCAGAAAAACCATTAAGTATATCGGTAGGCGTATCGAGCGTTTGACCGTTAAACGTCATTCTATCAGAGATATTAGTTGACCCCTTTTTGCTGTTGACAAAAGCCCAGAATTTTTTGGGGTCTGCTTTCATACTCGATCAGCTGAATCAGCATAATCCCTGTACGACTTGTCTATGTCAGATTTCACCTTTGCTCGTAAATATTTAAACTTGTTAAGAGTATTTACATCATTGTTGATATTACATTCGTTATTTTATTTCGATTTCAGCTTAATTTCTTTAATAATATCCCGGGTAAACCACGGTGGATATTTTCTTTTATATTGTTTTGTTTCTCTTGGCACACACTCATCAAATGCATTATACAACTTACCGTAAAAATAGATGCAGGCATCATCGGATCTATCAAATATTTGAAGGAAAGTCCAATCTATATTAGAGAGACTTTGATACAATAGTGAGAAATTTGCTCTTCGGAAGTTATATTCATTGCAAGATATTGTTGGAAAATTTCGCTTTAAGGTGTGGCAAAAATTTAGTTTACAGGAAATATTTAAAACAGGATGATACCGATCTTGAGCAACTAAATTTTCAATAGATCTTTCCACAAAACAGTCATTATTATAGAGGACAAGATCGAGAATACGTTCCAAGTCGTTCGCAATAGTATTGTATTGAGTTAAATTAAAAATTGCGAGAAAATTGGTAAGAGCAGAAACAATGTCATTCTCTTAATTATTATGAAAATATGTAGCATAAGAAGATATATTAAAGTCGCCCACAATGAGTAAATTATTATTATGCAAACTTTCAATATTACTAATTGATTGATTGATTATGGAGGAACATAAACATTTAGCACATAAACATGATCTGAGTCAGCTGTTATTTTGACCAAGACCATATCCACCGTGACTATCGTGGGGAGAATGAAACTATATTAATTTCCCACGACGGGAATTCATTGTTTACAGCTATAAGAACCCCTCCATCCCTCGAGCAATTACACGCCTTGTTACCCAAAAAGTGTGGGTATTTCCCGGAAAACTAAGGGCGTGAATTCTTGCCAGGTTGTATGTGGTATTTGGGGAAGTAATTAGACCTGATCACGGATCTAATTACTTAGTTAGTTTAGATGTAATAACTTGAAAAATAAATAAAGTGAATATGGTAAATTGTTGGACGCCAGTTACTTTCTCAAAAGTAACAAAAACCCAAATAACACATACAAATTATTTTTTCCTTGTGAACCTGAAATTTTTGGTTTGGTGTGATAAAGCAAAGTGGAAAAAAGTTCTATTTACAATTTAATAATTATACCGTATTTACAATAATTTACAAAGAAATTTACATGATTTTCTAAATATACAAAAGTTCAGATGTAGAAAAATTATTTCTTTTCAGTTATATAAACTTCAAAATACTTTATAATATTATTGATAATAAAAAGATATAAAAAAAGTGAATAGTTTACAGGTTATAATTGAGAAAAGAGAATTGAAAGAAGTTGAATAACTATAGATTATAATATGATAAAAAGAAAAATATGAACGAAGCTTGATGCGACGCAGTAGTTCAAAATTTACACTATACTTTAGAATTCTCAAAGAATGTAATTTTATACTTCCTTTCTATGTATGCACAAAGCTAACATCCCTCAGGTAGGAAGTCCGTCGCAATGGTTGGAATGATAAGTTTCCTACTGCAAATTTACCATTATATCCCAGCTTTCATGAATCAGCAATTTATTTTTATAGGTATATAAGACTACTCAAATCTATATAAGTATACTCAGTTTTGTTGTCTCAACGTTGTATAATTCTACCCGGTTTTGCTAAAAAAACATAGTGCGATGTAATCAAAATTTCAAACTAAAGTGTCAGCCAGTTCAGACAAACCGCCAAATTGTTAGCGATTATATAATAATTTGCTCTTGGATGATCGCATAATTTTCAAGCTCAATACTACTATGTTATAATTTGCAGTCGAGTTACTTTAAATAAATCTATATATCTCTGAAATGAATGCAATTTACAATTTTAAATGCGATAAACTATTTGAGTAAAAACTATTGAACATCAATAAAAAAGTTAACATAAAAAGTTGAAGAATTTACAATAAAATATGAAGTGAATTGAAAAACCAGAAGATATACTTGAGTTTTAGCAAATCATCGAGAATTTATCCACCACAATTTAAACTACATCTGTCTGACCTCTTGGCTGACGAAAAAGAAAAAAATATAGAGCAATGTGCATTTTGTTATTGAGTGATTTTCTTGTGAAATTATTTTCACTATTAAAACTCATAGCTTTTACTTCAATATCTTACAATGCATAAATTTAATTGATAAGGAACATTTAAGAAATAATGACATATAAAAACCAGTTGATAAAAACCGTGAAGTAAAAAGTTAAGTTTTATATATCATGAGACCAAGTTAATATGTTAGATATGAATAATGACAACTTTTATTAAAATCATAGCATCTACATTCATATCTTACGATCGGTATTTAATTAGAAATAAACTTTTGGGAACCAATGATATCATATGAAAAGAACAATTGAAAAAGAGCAAGAAATGAGAAAAAGTTAAGTTTCATATTCTAAGACAAAATTTAAAATGTGAGATATGAATAATAATTATCAATAATAATAAGAATCTCTCCTAGACTTCTCACTGCCTGGAAACGAATATATTTAACATTGAAACAACCAACGTTGAAAGAAACTTGCTATTCTATTTGGATAAAATACGTTGTTAACTCGTGCTAATTTTTTTTGGATACTAATAAAAATCATTAATTAAACGAAATAATTCTTACCAGATGTCTAATAGGATTGAACCATGATCTGCAGAACTATTGGGTTTATATTTTATGTAATATTATTTCTTCATCCACATGGACAAAATTATGTTTAACGAAACGCCAACTAGCACCTTTCACGTCAAAAAGGAAGAAATCAAAGCCAATCGCCCTACGCTAGTACACTCCGACAGCGCATGCTAATTATCCAATTATTGATTCTTTGAATATTCCGGACTTTCAACGAGTTTTTAAATTTTAAATCGTGCCTCGTAAGCCGATACCGTGACAGTATTTAATTTGTTGTTAAATTATTTAGATTTATTTCAAAGTGTGAAATTCACGTTACACCCCCCTATAAGCCGGAGAAAAAAAATATTTTTTTTATTTATGAAAGACAGAAGAGTCGAGAAGATTTCTATAATATGTTTATATAAACATATTGTTTCATGTTTACCAGAAAACTATAAATTGGAAATAAAAAAATAATATTTAAACATCTGTTAATAACTGAAATGAAACCTACCTACACAACTATATCACTAAAACAATATTTCTACTATATTTACAAATCTAATATACTCTCATATGACTAAATGAGATAATCTCTATAGAAAATATGTACAACACAGATTGCAACCGCATCCAATTGCTTGCAAATTTTGAATTTAAAAGGAAAAAAAATAACTAAAAAAATTAATCTCTCTTTTCGGAGAGTGGAATTGAGTTACTACAAAAAAACTTTACAACTGTACATTAGTGTGTTCAGATTCAGAAACTATTATTCCCATTATCTAGTAATGTGAATAGTTCATTCCAAATGTTAGACTTCATAAATAATAGGTAGATACTAACAATCATTGAACCTTATAACGTTCAAAAGAAATGTTTTCTAATTAGATGCCTACCTATGAGTAAAAAGAAAAATAGAACCTGGCATGTCTACAATAATAACGGGGAAACAATCTACTTTCGTAAATTATTAAATTCATTATATTATGTGACAGCTGCCCATGTGCTATATGACGCAACCGAAAACAAACTACAACCACCACATATGGCAAGGAATCATCTGATTTTCAGATTTCCACAAATTGGCTACATAATTATGATTTCATATCATAATTTGTTTGTTTTCAACAAAAATATATACCTATTTATACGCAGAAAAATAATCCAACTATCATGACCACTAGGCTTGAACATGAAAAATTATTAATCATTAATCCAGCAACATTGCATTTGATTAATCACGATAAGTAACAGATAAGTTACAACTCAGCCATAAGCTGTAAATTAATCTTACCGCACTCTATGCAACGGATTTCCCTTACATCGGGCCACAATCTCCTGTCTTTAGAGAGGAGGAAAAAAACTTCGTCTGTCTAATTGTTAAGAAACGTCAAAACATTTTCCAACGAAACCAATTATTCAAAATCAAAAGATAATAAAAAACAAAAATAATCATTTATCCTTTTCGTTATGACGAATAGGATCTACCTAAAGATTATATACGAAAGTCAAAATAGGGTAATTATGTCTAAACTGACATGGGTCACAATCAAAACTAAGACTAATACAATATTAGCTTAATTTCAAATTCTACGATATGCTAAAGTAAAATACAAAATCTTCAAGAAAATTTTAGGTACACTCTAAAATTTATAAAAAGGTACAGACTAACTTTAGCCTCGAGAATTTGCATAAATTGCAATAACAACACTACAATACGTAACAGAGGGTTATGGTGGAATGAATCGACCACTAACGTATCAAATGACATCAATATTCGTGTGTTCGATTGCCTCTATATGACGTATGTAAATCCAAAGATGTTACTGGCGTGGCTACAGGACAGTATTACTAGCCTAGCGTGTAATAGCAGAAAAATGAAAAGGAAAAAGTGTTCTCATCTCTGGCCTGACAGAATAATAATATAATGTAATACTAAATCACGAATAAATTTGCCTTTAAGTTTTATATATGTAGCAAATAATTTTCCGATAGAAAAAAAATGTAAATTTGTGTGAACTGCAATATAGGAACATTAATAAAGAAAAAAAACAACGAAAATCGAACCATAGTTATTTGTCAGGAAAATAATAACGATGAAAACAGAATAAAAAAATAAGCGACCGATATTTAAGTATCAGAAACATCAGACGTTTCAGAGTCTTGACTTTCATCATCATCAGGTAAATCATGAAATTCTTTTAGATCTTTTACATGCCAACGTCCTAAGTCTTTACCATCGAGGTCTTCTAAGTCATAGGCTAATGGTGATATTACACTACGTACTTTACAAAGAATATATTTAGGCATAAATTTAGCTGTAAGATAATTAGCTTTGTCTGATTTTTGGTAATTTCTCTTCCAGACGTAATTCCCTACAAAAAATCTAATATCACGTTTGCGTAAGTCGTATCGTGCCTTGGACTTAGTATGTGCCATATGCAATCGCTTACGAACATCTTCAAACAGTTCAGGCATTTCCTGCGAGTCCTCTAGTCTGTGAACTTTACTAGAAATGGTAATCTGATTATTGGCATTTTCTGCTATTTTACCATAAAAATCCCCCGAAACTGGGACGTTCCGAGCAAAAACTAAAAAGGAAGGTGCTGTTTCTGTAACTTCATGTTTACTCAGACGTATTCCTTGTGCAATACTGTAAACTTGTTCATCCCAAGATCTATGGTCCATGTAACAGTATGATCGAATCGCAGTAACAATCGATTTATTAACACGTTCACTGTGATTAATCTGTGGATGAAAGTTACAATTGTACCAAATTTTCTGAACATTATACTTGGTCATTAGTTCCTTGAATAATTTGCTGGTAAACTGTTTGCCGTTGTCGACAGAGACAATTTGCGGTACTCCGAAGACCAAAAAAACATGATTTTCCAAAAATTTAATAATAGCAGGGGCAGTAGCTTTCGGCAAGGTTTGTACTAGAGTAAATTTCGTGAACCAATCCACAACCACAAAGACATATTGGTTACCTTTACGGGAACGAGGATACGGTCCCAATAAATCACAAGATATTAATTGGAAAGGAAAATTAATATTTCTATATTGTCCCATAAGACCAGCTTGTGGTAGGTTTGTGGGTTTGCAAGCTGCACAAACTTTACAACGTCTAACATATTTATTCACGGACTTCCTCAATCCATTCCAATAATACAATTCAGATATTCTGGACAATGTCTTATATACACCTGGATGAGCGGCAGTAGGATGGTCATGAAATTGCGACAGAATTTCAGCTCTATTCTTCGTTGGTACTACAATTTTCCAACTAGATACATTACCAATAGAGGCGAACCTATCATACACATGTTTATAAAGAATATTATTTTCAACTTTGAAGTTTGGATACTTTTCCGGCTCAGTCTGAACCTTAGTTATCATTCCGAGATACCATTTATCTGGTTGGAGTGAAGATAACTCTAGAAGGTTAATTTCAGGAAGGCGAGATAGGGCATCTGCGACTACGGTTCCTGTGGATTTCCTATGTACTATTGAAAAATCATATTGTGATAATTGAAGAATCCACCTAGCTAAACGTGGTGAAGGTTTCTTCATATTATTCAACCAGACAAGCGAAGAATGATCGGTAATCACAGTAAAGTGACGTCCTACCAGATAATACCTAAAGTGATCAATGCCTATCAAAACAGCGAGTAATTCTCGTTCTGTGGTACTATACTTCCTTTGAACTTTCGTTAACTTCTTACTCATGTATGCGATGGGATGTTCTACCGAACCATCCAGCTGATAAAGTACGCTACCAACTCCTACGTCACTCGCATCAGTCATTAAAAAGAAATCCTTGTCAAAATCAGGACTACTTAATACAGGAGCTGTGGTCAGTGCTACTTTAATTTTTTCAAAAGCCTCATTTGCCTCCACGGACCAAGTAATGGGCTGATGTTTTTTTCGATCGTTTATTAAACCTGAGATAGGGGCAGACAAGGTGGAGAAATTCGAAAGAAAACGGCGATAGTAGGATACCATGCCTAGAAAACGACGAACTTGAGTTGTAGTTTTGGGCGCTGGATACTCACAGATAGCAGATACCTTCTGTGGATCAGTGCGCAAACCCTGTTCATCTACCAAATATCCTAAAAACCTAAGGGACGGACGACAAAAATGACATTTTTCAATGTTAACCGTTAAGTTAGCATCTTTTAATTTCTCAAACAGTTTAGTAAGCACATCAAGATGTTTTTCAAAATTGGAAGTACAAACAATGATATCATCTAAATAATAAAAACAATGAGGTTCTAATGAAGGACCTATGACTAAATCCATCAATCTACACATTGATGCGGGAGCTGAAACTAATCCGAATGGAGTGGTATTAAACTCAAATAGTCCCTTGCCTCTAACTGCGAATGCTGTTTTTGGCCGTGAAGATTCCTCCAAAGGAATTTGATAAAAAGCATGTCGTAAATCTATACTAGAAATAAAACGAGTATCTCTTAATTGGCTTAAAATAACCTCAATATGGGGTAAGGCATACGCATCCTTATTAACTGTGATACTGTTAAGCTTTCTACCATCAAAAACAACACGAACACCACCATCACTCTTAGAAACTAACCAGACGGGACTACAAAAGGACGATTTACTTTCCTTAATAATGTCTAATTCCAGCATTTTATCAACTTCATCTTCTAACTTCTGTTGTAACGCCTGTGGTAAGGGATACTGACGTTGCTTAAATGGGGGAGCATCTCCAGTGTCTATAAAATGAGTTATTAAATGAGTTCGACCCAGTCTATCTGTAGGACTAATACTTTGAAACTTTTCGATGACTAAATCCAACGCATTCCTTTCGGCCACCGATAAATGAGAAACATCCTGAATTGTATTAACAACAGATAAAGATAGTGAATTTACATCTAAAGAAAATTTAACAAAGTCAATTTTAATATTGAATGTTTTCAAGAAATCCATGCCCAATATGGCTGCATGTTTCACTGAAGGTATAAGATAAAATTTTACCAAATTTGATATATTACCTATTGTGATGAGAGTTTCAACATAACCTAATACATTCTGCAATTGTCCATCTGCAGTGCTAATTCGTAGATTATTATCTTTTTGAATTGTAATATTATTATTTGTCACAATATCGCATAATATTGAACCAAAAAGACTAATGTTAGCTCCTGTATCAATTAAAGCAGCAAACGTTTGATTGTAGATAGAAACATTTATATAAGGCCTGTTATCATCAACCTTTTTATATAGCAAGTATTCTATATTAGGATTAGAAAACTGTGATGTCATAGACTTTACAGAACTCTCCTTATAGAATTTTCGAACAGTTTGAAGCCATAATCTCCAATCATCTATACTGAATTTCGGAAGATTTTGCAAATCAATGTTTCTTGCATTCTGTCCAGTGTTCGCTGAGACATTACTGTTACAAATTTTAGGTATTGTATTATTTGTTTGCTTGGTGGTTTTGTTAAGCCCTGCTTTGAATTGGGAGGTTTTTCGTCGTTCCATTTCCTGACTCTGCTTTAGCTTGTTACCGTATCCGTATGTTTTATAGAGGCGACGGAAACACCTCTGCCTTCCCCGTTTTTTGAACACTTCGGACATTTTGGCTTTACGACTTCAGGAAGACCACAACCATAACAAAACATTCTCTTTGGCGACCTACATATATGGTAAGAATGTCCCTGCTTATTACAATTCCAACACGTCATTGAATTTAAAGTAGACATATTTCGAGTTGAGTGAGATTTAGGAATAGGATGTGTTGAAGAGCTCGGTAAACTTAGATCAGGTTCTAAAATTGCTACACCTTTCCTAGGGGAGACAACCTCAGCACTTTGACAGAAAACAAAAGATTCCTCGAGTTTACGACAACTTTTTTCTAAATCAGTTATATCATTAAAATCTTGTAATGCTAAATGTTGAACGAACTTTGGGAGCAGATTGCGACGAATTAATTTAATGATCTCCTCGTTACTAAGTTTAACTTCCAACCGATTACATAACCCTCGCATAATGTTAATGTATACTGTAACCTTTTCTTGTTGACCCTGTTTTCTGGCTTTGATTTCATCTAGTAAGTTTTCCTGATAATTATGAGGAAGAAAATCTTCCTTTAATTTCTCTTTCAATTCCTGCCAATTTTGAAAACCGTTTCTATTATTGAGATACCAAGTGAAAGCTCCATCAGTAAACAATTCAACGGCACTAAAGAAAATTTCATCATCGCTAACACCCCGCGAAACTCGAAGACATTCTATGCGTTCTAAAAAACAACTAACAGATTCTTGCTCTGAGCCCGAAAATTTTATTCCCCATTTATGAACCTGTGAGGGCTTAGAAAAAGAAAAGTTCTGAGCCTGTACTGGTGTGGAATGGGCGGGTACACTAGGTTTTTGAGTTTTGAGATCTAATTCTCCTTCTAAAGAAAATACTTCAATTAAAAAATTATCCTTATGTTCTTTTTGTTTGTCATCTATCCCTACAAGTCTATTGATTCTATTAGTAACATGAGTTAATCTACACATATAACGATGATACTCTATATCATTGGATGTTCCCGAAAACTCTTTGATTTTTTTTAGTCAAGTCTTTAAGGGACTCAACTATTCCAATTTGTTCCTCCACGAAATTCAAATTATCTGCATATACAACCGAACTACGACCCGTATACTCTTGACTCAAAATACCACGCAAAACCTTCCTTCGATCGGCAGCTGACGCTGGAACCTGGATATTCCTATATTTAAGCTCATGTTCTAACTCGTGTGTTAACAAGTAATCTACAGTCAACTTAAAACCCAAAGCAGTCATTTTAAAGCAAACTCAAGACTATTCAAGATATATGCATAAAAATAAATCACTCAATAATTACAGGAAAAAATATCTCAATAAAGTAAATAAAACAGTATACAATAATAATAATAAACCAATAAAGATATAAAGAAGGTGTGCAAATTCTGAACCTTACTGCTAAAAGGAAGCTATCGCGATGATTTGCCTTTATACACAATACACCAAACCAATTTTCAGATCAGATGTGACCTGGCCCCACGTTTGACGTCAATTTTTATTTTGTTACCCAAAAAGTGTGGGTATTTCCCGGAAAACTAAGGGCGTGAATTCTTGCCAGGTTGTATGTGGTATTTGGGGAAGTAATTAGACCTGATCACGGATCTAATTACTTAGTTAGTTTAGATGTAATAACTTGAAAAATAAATAAAGTGAATATGGTAAATTGTTGGACGCCAGTTACTTTCTCAAAAGTAACAAAAACCCAAATAACACATACAAATTATTTTTTCCTTGTGAACCTGAAATTTTTGGTTTGGTGTGATAAAGCAAAGTGGAAAAAAGTTCTATTTACAATTTAATAATTATACCGTATTTACAATAATTTACAAAGAAATTTACATGATTTTCTAAATATACAAAAGTTCAGATGTAGAAAAATTATTTCTTTTCAGTTATATAAACTTCAAAATACTTTATAATATTATTGATAATAAAAAGATATAAAAAAAGTGAATAGTTTACAGGTTATAATTGAGAAAAGAGAATTGAAAGAAGTTGAATAACTATAGATTATAATATGATAAAAAGAAAAATATGAACGAAGCTTGATGCGACGCAGTAGTTCAAAATTTACACTATACTTTAGAATTCTCAAAGAATGTAATTTTATACTTCCTTTCTATGTATGCACAAAGCTAACATCCCTCAGGTAGGAAGTCCGTCGCAATGGTTGGAATGATAAGTTTCCTACTGCAAATTTACCATTATATCCCAGCTTTCATGAATCAGCAATTTATTTTTATAGGTATATAAGACTACTCAAATCTATATAAGTATACTCAGTTTTGTTGTCTCAACGTTGTATAATTCTACCCGGTTTTGCTAAAAAAACATAGTGCGATGTAATCAAAATTTCAAACTAAAGTGTCAGCCAGTTCAGACAAACCGCCAAATTGTTAGCGATTATATAATAATTTGCTCTTGGATGATCGCATAATTTTCAAGCTCAATACTACTATGTTATAATTTGCAGTCGAGTTACTTTAAATAAATCTATATATCTCTGAAATGAATGCAATTTACAATTTTAAATGCGATAAACTATTTGAGTAAAAACTATTGAACATCAATAAAAAAGTTAACATAAAAAGTTGAAGAATTTACAATAAAATATGAAGTGAATTGAAAAACCAGAAGATATACTTGAGTTTTAGCAAATCATCGAGAATTTATCCACCACAATTTAAACTACATCTGTCTGACCTCTTGGCTGACGAAAAAGAAAAAAATATAGAGCAATGTGCATTTTGTTATTGAGTGATTTTCTTGTGAAATTATTTTCACTATTAAAACTCATAGCTTTTACTTCAATATCTTACAATGCATAAATTTAATTGATAAGGAACATTTAAGAAATAATGACATATAAAAACCAGTTGATAAAAACCGTGAAGTAAAAAGTTAAGTTTTATATATCATGAGACCAAGTTAATATGTTAGATATGAATAATGACAACTTTTATTAAAATCATAGCATCTACATTCATATCTTACGATCGGTATTTAATTAGAAATAAACTTTTGGGAACCAATGATATCATATGAAAAGAACAATTGAAAAAGAGCAAGAAATGAGAAAAAGTTAAGTTTCATATTCTAAGACAAAATTTAAAATGTGAGATATGAATAATAATTATCAATAATAATAAGAATCTCTCCTAGACTTCTCACTGCCTGGAAACGAATATATTTAACATTGAAACAACCAACGTTGAAAGAAACTTGCTATTCTATTTGGATAAAATACGTCGTTAACTCGTGCTAATTTTTTTTGGATACTAATAAAAATCATTAATTAAACGAAATAATTCTTACCAGATGTCTAATAGGATTGAACCATGATCTGCAGAACTATTGGGTTTATATTTTATGTAATATTATTTCTTCATCCACATGGACAAAATTATGTTTAACGAAACGCCAACTAGCACCTTTCACGTCAAAAAGGAAGAAATCAAAGCCAATCGCCCTACGCTAGTACACTCCGACAGCGCATGCTAATTATCCAATTATTGATTCTTTGAATATTCCGGACTTTCAACGAGTTTTTAAATTTTAAATCGTGCCTCGTAAGCCGATACCGTGACAGTATTTAATTTGTTGTTAAATTATTTAGATTTATTTCAAAGTGTGAAATTCACGTTACAGCCTCCAGATTTCTATCAGCCCGGTATACTGAGTAGTCTTCTGGAAATAGTTCAACATTAAAGACTGAATCGTTAAGCCATGTTTCGGTTAGTGCTATGACCTTAAAGTCTGCAATAAAAAAATCTACAGTTTTAGATCGCAAGCCTCTGGTATTCTGATAGTATACATTTAAAGAATTTGTGAAATTACTGTTAACCTTTTTACCAGCAGTGCAAGTGGTCGATGACATGGTAGATCCACTTGAAGCTATGGATTGCTATATTCCAAGCAAATCTTTCTTGAGTTTAGTTAAAGCAATTTTATATGCAATACAAACACTTCTGTCCCACACCGCATGATCACAGGAAGTAGTAGATCCCTGAGCAACTGACAGTTTAACGCAATTAGTGCAGTTTCGTAATTGGGATCGACAGGACTTTACATTGTGATTTCCACCGCATAAAGGACAGCTTAAAGAATTGTTGCACGATTTTATATAATGCCTACCTTATATGTTTATTTCTATTATAAATCTATTCAATATTTTTTCTCTTTTTACATTTATTTTTAAGTAGGAAGTAGATAATTCCAAACTGTAAAGTTCCAAATTGTAAAGTAATAAGAAGGTTCAATATGAATAAATAGAAGAATGAAGCAATAAGAATAGATATATCAACATGAATGAAACAAAAATCAGAATTTAGAGAATATCAACATGGAATGAGAACAATACTATTAGAAATTATGCAAGAATGTTTAGGGTAAACAGGAAACAATGTAGAAATGTATTGGAGAAGAGGATAAAAGACAGGAATGTATGGAGAGTTATAGTGAAGAGAGTGGAGAAAGAAGAACGGAACAGAATATTAATTTATTTAAATAAAAAACATATTGCATAATCATTATGCTCTTTTATTTGTATTATAGAATCATTTGATAACTAGTAATATACCATGCCTCTAGTATCAGTTTGTCTGACTAATTGCTTTGGTCTGTAGCGAGTCATTGAATCATATGTTTATCTCTTCTTAGCTGGTGGTAGCTGTATTTATGATTCACGGATACTTTTGTTGAATTAAAAAAATGCAGATAGGAGATAAATAATTTGAATAGCAATAGAGTATGTTCCATTTTATGATTTTTACGAGTTTATATATTTGTATGCAGTTTACTTTATATTATAGGTTGTTGAACGTTGCCAAAGTGACAGTCCTGGCAGGATTTCCTCAAGAATTAGAAGAACATTCAAAATAAAAAAAAATTTATCCTTAGAAATTGTTCAGTTCTGCGAAGAAGACTTAATACAGTTTTTTAAAGCTAAACCAGAAGATACATACGTTAAGATTCCTCCTACGAGTTTTGAAAGACTTTTAATACATGCCATTGCTCAATATCATAAGTTACAATCTGTCAGTAAGTGGTTTTCAAATAATAATCTGTTATAATTGATACAATTACTTTGAAATTGAAACTTCTGAAGTGTGAACTATAAACTTAATCCATAGTATATTCAAAATCAAGAGTCACCAAACCCAAACAAACACATGAGGCATACACGAGAACAGTAACAATGCAGTTATAGTTGCAGGACTGCACTAAAGGCCCTTTATTTCCTAGTTTAAACTATTATTATATATTATTTTTTGTGAATCTTTTTATTATTTTTTAATGCTTTATAATGGACATTTGCATTTAACAGAATAATATAAATGAAATAAAGGGCTTGATAACCCTTGAAATAATTTTCATTAGATTTTGTATTTTTGATTTTTTGTCGCCGTTAGATGGCGATCTGGGAAGCTACCATTACTCTTTAATTAATGGAATATCTTTTACATAATTTAAAAGAGAATTAAATTATCTACAATTTTGGTAAAATAATGTTTATATGTTCGGAAATATAAAAATTAAAAAAAATTGGTGATATATATTTTACACCGTTATCTGAACACTTCGTATATTTTAGTACACATATATAGCTATCGTTACCTAATTATAACGAACTGAGAGAAATGGAAAAGAGGCATGTCGATTTCGATACTTTTATAATGGGCTCGTTTCATGAAATTCAATGATAATGTCACAAGATATATTGGGTCTGAACTAAGAATTTGCGACTAATAACGCCACTACGATTTCAAATAAAAATAAAAAAAAATATTGAAATTTCAATTCTTGTGGTAGACTGTGGTAGGCTAGAGCCAATGGCAAACAAAGGTATTTTGCGCTGTTGTCACGAGGGAAAACTTTATAAGTAGACTAGTTATCTTTTTTCTTTAACACCCGTTAAAGAGAAACTCAAAGTACTGTCAAAACGTACTCTTTCAAATAATGTTCTCCTAATCGGGTGACTCTTATTAAAAAAGGGAACTCTCTCGTAGACAAAGAAATTTGGAAATATATATTTTAAACTGCAGTGATGATGCTTTCAAAATAGAAAATATAACGTAAAATGTATGTATAATGAAAATTAAATGTTCTCCATGTAGGTTGAGTTGTTTGGAAAACGTGACATGTAACACATCATACACAAATTGCGTTACCTCAGAGTTCCAAACTCGATTTAGTACCGGATCCATTGAATAAAAAGTAAACTTTTTATTCAATGACCGGATCGCTTACTCTTCTTCTGTTTAGGGGAGTTTGAGTGACTGAGACACCATGTCCACATACACTTGAGGAAGATTTGTCGAATTAGCTTCGGTGAAACCTGGATCCATTTTAACGATGTCTTTTAAAAGGCAAACAAACAGAAGCACATTTTCTACTATAAAATAATATAACAAACAACTAAAAAGTCGGCGAGGATAATATCTGTTTGAGGTTGGTTGTGGATATTGATGTCAATTGTCAAATTCTTCTAGTCGATTTTCACTTTGTATTAATCAACTTGGATAGTCAACAGAACGTACTTTCAACCTGACAACAAGGGCTTCTGTCATTGGTCGACTTACAGCGGTTTATTTAAATCTAATTTTCGAAGATATTTATAACTTTTTGAGATAAATATCGTTATCATAGAAAACTATATGATATTTTTAATCCTTCTGATATGATTTCACTTGTTAATTCATACCCATGAAACTAGCCCATTTAGAAAATAAATATAAACATACCGTTGGTGAATATAAGTATGCTATTAAACCTCACCTTCGCTCTCATCAGAAGATGAAACATTTATTGGAAATCAAAACTAAAAATCTTGACACAAAACAAAGTTTAAATTTGAGTACAAGCCCCAAAAGCAACGAATCACTATTTTGAATTAATACGAGTATATAACAATATGATTCCAGCTCTGTTTGAAATTTTGGCCCAACAATTCAAATAGTTTATGAATGCTTAACCAATCCGAGCGTATTTTCATCCTATGTTTCGGTGCCGTACGTGGCTATCACGCACAATCCATTTTTTTACGCTAGTGACTTTTGATTTTGATAGGGGTAATGTGACGTCTTGTTTTTGTATCGGCCTATTGCCTGCCTCGGTACGTTACTTTTGACACCTTTGAAATAACCGTACGCTTTCTCGTGCGCCAGATTTTTAACGTGGTTGTTTCCACGGCCCCTTAACTTCAATCGTCAAGAGTTCCAGGTAGCCTCAGATGGAGATACGGTAAGTTACAGGGGTCTAGTGGTGTCAAAATCCGAGAGGGTTATTGCTAGAAAAAATTTCTCGCTGGTCCTTCACAACAACTGATTTTAACGCTTTATTTATGTATATATAAATTTTTTTTTGAAGAACAGGTACTAAAAACAAATTGAAAACAAACCAGCAGACGGAGAGGTGAGCGATGGCTAGCAGCCTCAACTTGTGGTCAGCCGGCACTCTCTTTTCAGTTCAAGCCTTCCCGTATTCAGCCTTACTTTCCACCTCTCTCGGTTAACTCGACCTGCGCGCTACCTACTCTATATCTCGTGGCAGTGGGGAAACCAATCTTGTCGGCAACCTTTTGAAATTTTAAGTTCAAAACCGGAATGAATATTTTATATGTATAAAATAATGTCTACACACTAGCCAGAGGGCAAATGAAAATATCCTCCGAAACTTAAAATAATTATAAATCTTATATATAAAATTATTTCTACACAAAAGGGCTATAAGTAATATCAAACGAAAATTTACTCGGAAACTTAAAATAACTATTAAGGAAAAGAAACCTCGTTTCAGTATAGTAAACTATGTTACAATGAAAAATAAAAATTTGGAAATTAATTTAAGCTTTGCAGTGTAGTCAATAAAATAAACATTTTATTTCAGGTGTTATTGTTGATGATGGTACCAGAAAGTCAGTTAAAGTTTACAACAATAATAAAAACTGGAGTCCAGCTACTTGTTACTTGGCAGATTTTATTAGGAAATTAAGGAAGTAATATAATTGTGCAATAATGAAAACCTGTAAATTTTATAACTACTTGAAGCGATTCGGTTCAAATTATAGTAGTAGTGCTCTAATTATTTTAAGATATAACTTGAAAAATATGTCTGTGCTGGTGTTTTAGAATTAATGTTATTGCATATAAATATTTAACTAATTTTACTTCCAATTATTTTTATGAATGATGCAAGCAACAAATTTTCAGAAAATATGGTGTTGAATGTAATTTATGCTTATATCACCAATATTTTCCGGATTTATTCAATTTGTGGTTATTGTCATGGTTACCACTAGAATGGCTCATAGAAATTTGTATATTCGTCGATTTTTCTTATGATTATTGTAATCACTTATCAATTCACCTTTATGTTATTATATATATATATATATATATATATATATATATATATATATATATATATATATATATATATATATATATATGTATATATATATATATGTATATATATATATATATATATATATATATATATATATATTAATACAGATCCTCTATTTGAAATTTAAAAGAAAAATAGAACATAAGGAAATTCATTTATATTTGGCTGCCATACTTTTGATACACACTGTGTTATATGTAAATTCTCTAATTTTGAAAGATTCAGTAGAAATATCAAATTTGACATTTCAAATTTTGATGACATTTATGTAGAATATATCTAATGATAGATAGAACATATTATGATTTGGAGAAATATTTAAAATTTCAAAATATAGAGGTCTCAGCTAGCAACATTACAAGTGTAATAAAATAATTCAAATCTCACTTGGTTATTGAAAATCATAGATTAGTAATTTTTTTAAAAACAAGAAAATTCTGTAACCAACGGAAAGGAGGTTTATGTATTTTGCAAAAGTTTAGTCAGTTGTGTTTGAAACCCCGAAGAGGCAACATCATAATTAGAGTTGTCTCAATTTTGTGGTAGATAGTAGAAGTTGTATATCTATACAACCAGATTCAAAAGCCAGTGCGTGCATAATTCGAATAAGAATTGCATCGTGTGTAGTGAATGTGGTACGAGATTTCTAAATAAAATTTAGAAGGTATACTGAATTCTAAGGTCATTTAGAATTGTACGAGTTGTCCAGTCATTAGTTGGTGAGTCCGATCCAGTTTTTTTACAATAATTTCTCAAGAAATAATAAGGCCTATTTTAAATAAAATTTGGCATAGATGCATCTATTAGATTTTTGAAATTAGACAAATTTGAGTGAAGCTTGTTTTTGACATTTATACACATCAAGATTTAGATCAACAATTGGAACTTTTATTAAACGTTTTTCATTAGATTAATTTATAGCATATAGGTTGTAATAATTTTAATTTTCGTAGAAATTACGACTGTTGTTTCGTTTGTAATAATTTTGGGGAATATTAATTTGTATCTGGTAGTATAATATAGAATTTTGCATTCCTACTCAATATAGTCTTTTTATAACATAATTTCAGAAAATTAAACATTTTTCATTAAATAAAACTGTCGATCAAATCAGTGACAGTTGATAATTTTCAGTGACAGAAATATTGGAAACGTCATCAGATATTTGAAGTGCCTTTTATAATATTAAACATACAGTTACTATAGGTTCTGAACAATAGTGAAACAGATAATTTCGAGATACGTAAAAATTTAAGCAAATTTTGAATAATTAATTTTTTTAACAGTTTGATCCCACCCTGAGAGAAGAGTAATAGGTCGATTATACATATAAATTCATTTTTAGAAATACTAAATTAATATTTATTAGAGCCGGGCATATTTTTGTCAACTACTGTCAAAGTTGAAATTTCTTACATAAATTTTTTAAGTTGCATGTACAAGAATTGTCGCTGCGACAATATACAATTACAATATAAAATAGATAAATATTAGATATATTATAATTTTAGCGGCCCAACGAGAGGGGAATTGAAAGTTATTTTTACAGGAAGGTTTACATTAAAATTAAACAATTAAAATTCATCAAAGAATAATTAAATATATAATAATTTGGCTCCCAACGCGGGGCAATTACAATTAAAGAATATTAAATATATAATAATATATATATTTTTTCATTCAATGAAAAAAATATGTCACTTATTTCTGAGCTTCATTAAAACACTTTTGCAATTATTTATAATATTACAATGATCCTTATAGTGTCAAAATTTAATAAAACATCACTTGCCCTGGTTGTCATATATTGAATTTCTTAAGTTTTGAAAAGAATTCGTTGTCAAAGTTTGGGATGGTATTCAAATTTTAGGTAAATATCAGACATAAATAGTTTAGGATTCTAACTTTTACATTAGATTACGGAAAATCGCATGTTTCTAGTCCGCAAAATTACAGAAGGCTCTATATGTCTTTGAATTTAGCAGCTAGAACCAACATACAAAAGAAAAAAAATACCTTGAATTAGAATACAAAAATCTATTGATTAAAATAATTTTGTTAGGAAAACTGCAAATTAACATGCAATGATAGACACAGTGATCATTGTAAAAACGTGCAGATAGTATAAACTCTCCTTTGAGACTTTCTGAAATCATTCTGAGGCGAATTATGCTGGATACCATTTTTTTTGCTCTACGGCTGGACCCATGCAGCCAGATGGATACCATTTCAACTTTGACAAATAAGTGACAACCTAGTTTTCTCCCTGTACCCCTCTTATTTTACCTATTCTCTGCTTTGGAAGCCATTTTGCCAACGCATATTTTTTCGTATGGTTCGACAGCCAAACGCTTTTATTCCTCATTACTTATTGTTAGTATTAATGTTTTTTATCGTTTAATAAATCTTATTTTAGTGTTCGTGATTGTATCATTTAATAAATCTCTGTATATTCTTGCTGTTTGATTTTTTACGGTTCATCTCCTGAGAAATGTTGTTCTTATTGTTAGTTATCGAAATTGGTAGGTAGTAAATTCTAACTAGTATTCTACGAAAATGCTAATAAATGTATATTTATATCATTTGCCAATTTAATTCAGAAATTAAATACTGTACTGAACTAAGTTTTATCAGTTGTGTCTCAATAAGTAGTTTTATTTGTGTGTCAAAGTGGTGGTCACGTAGGTAGTTTTCTGTTGTCGGGATAAATATGGAAGAGTAGTGCAAATGAATGGCGATTTATAAATTGTTCAGTAGGTAAATAATGGACTTAAAAACACTAATGGTATTGCTGTCAATAATTTGCAGGATAACAACCTGGGACTGAAGATCAATGGTGAACTGATTAATACTATTAGATATGCTGAAGACACAGTCATCTTGTGCGATAGTATCCAGGGCCTTCAAGAGTTGTTGGATTGTATAAACACGACAGGACGGGAGAATAATTGACGATAAAATCAAATTTATGATACAGATAGAGCAATAAAACATTGAGAGTTACCCAATACAAATATCTTGGATGCTACATCATAACTAGACCCAGATAAAGAGATCAAGTGCAGAATTGAAACTGCGCCCACAACCTTTTTGAGAACGATATTCTTCTGTAATGAGAACTTAAACCTAAAATTTCGTCAAAGAATGATCAAAGGTTATATTTGGCCTGTGTTGTTGTATGGAGCTGAGACCTGGACTCTAAAGGCTACTACGATCAATCGCCTGGAAGCATGTCAGATGTGGTTGCATAGAAGAATGTCAGCATACCCTGGACTTTCAAGCCTTTTATGAAAAGATCACTTCCACTCACACAGCGGGAAGACTACTGCGACGATATAGGGTTTTATTCCTACGCTAGTGTTTTGTGTTTGATCCCTATCCGCTCGCCAACCCTGACGATATAGCTACTGGACACGCTATTTGGGTCTGGGATCAATTAAGTAATCACTCTTGAAATATATTGACGGAATTTCCGATAACAAATCGACATGCACTGAAAGCTTAACAAAATATATACAAAACAAATACATCCAGCCTTCACCGGCATATATTCAATGGCCCTCAGGAGACAACACAATATTCTCCCAAAATGACAACGCTTACAGAAAAGTGCGACAGGTCGTACTGAACATAAGTTTAAGTTTCCCGACAGCAATATAATGTACACTCTCAAATTAACAATATTATGCAAAAGAAATACAATAAACTATTCACTTACATTAAAATTATCCCAGGACACGACTACTCCTCTAGAAGGGGCACTGTGTCTTCAATCGCGCTGACACCCTTCGGGTAGGCTTTACTGGATTCATTCGCTTTGCTGGTTCCAAGAATCCCCTCGTTCGCTTCGCTGGTCCGAAGACCCACTGCCCCGAAAAATTATATTTTTGGAACCAAGAAAGTGTTCTCTCGCAAAAATGCTGTTTGTTGTTTTTTTTTGTTGTCTCTTATATTAGAAAACATGCTCTACTTTGAAGTAATTAGCAAAACATATTTTAAAACGACCTACTTTTGTTTGGCCTATCATATACTGGGTGTTATTTCTAAACGTGACACTACAAAAGGTCATGGCAAATGGGGGAACTAATCCCACAATGTCGCTGAAAAATCCAGACGAATCATACACGGAAGGTGAAGAGGAACGATCGATTCTTCTTAGAACCCACTTTCCAGGTAGTGAACCAGCAACAAGCACTGAAATAGCAGTGAATTACACCAAAAAATCCCGCTAGGAAGATTGGGACATTGCTAAGAAAATATTTACCAGACAACGGTTGGAATGGGCAATAAGTACCTTTCAACCATATAAATCACCAGGAGTGAATGGAATATTTTCAGCACTCCTGCAGCAACGGATAGAGGAGATTCTTCCTCACCTGCTGAAGATTACAGGGCAGTGGGTCTAATAACTAGAAAATAGAGAAGGGCTGGGATAACCTTCATACCAAAAATAGGAAAAAAAGATGGGACTGATCCCCGATCTTTTAGACCCATCTATCTAACATCGTTTCTACTCAAAACGATGGATAAAGTAGTGGATAACTACATAAGAATAGAGAACCTGTAGAATATACCACTTCATAAATGTCAGCATGTCTACAGAGCGGGTCGATCAACTGAGACGGCTCTGTATCAGCTGACCAAAGTCATCCAGAGAACTCTGAACAACAAAGAAATCGCAATGTGCGCATTTTAGGATATATCTGGGGCCTTTAACAACACAACTCGTGTGTCTGTCAAAGAAGCACTAAAAAGGCGAGGACTAAATGAAATCGTTGTAAAATGGATGTATGCGTTGTTGACGACGGGGTTAGCTGAGACACAGGTGGGGAATCAAACCACCGCAGTTGAAGCCACTCGTGGGACACCTCAAGGGAGGGAGAGTGACATCTCCACTTCTATGGAGTCTCGTAGTAGATGAGTTGCTCTTGGCTTCGAATGTATGGGCTATGCTGATTACATAGTTCTAATAGTCAGAGGCTAGTTCGAGAGCACCTTGTGTGATTTATTACAAAAGGGCCTCATAATTATTGATCAATGGTGCTTGTCAGTGGGGTTAAACATTAACCCAAACAAGACCATAGTAATTCCATTTACCCGGTTAAGAACACTTCCATCCATGAAACACCTATCTTTAAACGGGGAACTAATAGAATGGAAATCAGAAGTTAAATATCTAGGGATAACCCTAGACAGTAAACTTCTGTGGAATAAGCATGTTGAAATAATTGCTAGTAAAGCAGTAAAAGCTTGATGTCGTGCAGATATCTAGCTGGTAAGAGTTGGGGCTGTAACCCAAAAGTACTGCGATGGATGTACGCCATGATTGTGAGACCAGCAGTTTCGTATGGGGCAATAGTTTGACATACAAAAGCAAGTCAGTACAGCACAAGGAAGACCCTCGACAAAGTTCAGGCTTGTTTGTGTGTGCATCACTGGAGCTATGAGAACATGTCCAACTAGGGCACTTGAGATCATTACAGAGATCTCACACCTCTACATCTGGTGATAGAAAGATCTGCCCAAGAGGCTATTCTTAGAATATCTACGGCAGGTTCAGGCAATGAGAGTATTAAAAATCAGGGAGCCTGGTCGTCTCTAACAAAATACATCTCATCAGCGAATCTTCCCAGTGACGAAATGATCCAGAAAGTAAGTATCGAAAAGAATTTCACTATGATGCTAAATAAGAGGAGACTGGGAAAGGGAATACACCGCCCAAACTCTCAAAGAAAACACTACCCAGACAGCACACAATATCCATTAGACATCCACAAGATATCCTTTATGGATATCCTGTATATCCACTGGATATAGATGGATAGCCTATAGACATACAATGGATATCCATATGTCCGCCTATATCTAGGATATATGTAATATCTTATGGATGTCTTTGGAGATATCTACTGGATATCTCGTTAATATCCTATGTTCATATTTGGTATATCCCATGGATAATAATAGGATATTTTATATTCACATTTGGTATATCCTTCCTCCTCAAATATGAAAATCTGAGAATATATGACTAGTATACCTACTGGTGGAAATACAAGGTGGTCCAACGAAAACAATACAAACCAAAATTTTCTTATGTCTACAGACCTGGAATTAAATCAACACAAAATAGTTTATCCAGTCAACCAGTACAAAATATTATAGATACAGGGTAGATAGTCTAGTATTTAAGCGAACGACTGTAGAATATTGTGGCCCAGTGAAAAATATTCAAATACTCATCACGTATATCTGTTATATTTTGTACTGATTGACCAGAACTATTATTTCCAGTTAATCTTATTCCAGATCTGTGGATATATACACCTTTTGTTAAGCATTGCTTTTGTTGATATGATATAAAATATGGAATAGAATGATAGAAAATACTTTATCTTATATAATATACATCAATAATTCTCCTTCTTCACCACCCAGCTCATCTACTCTGCAAGGTTCTTTCTGTAAGAACGACAAAAGAAAGATTATAGATTTTCAAGGTCAACTATATCCGTATAGGTACGCCCGAATTTAAGATGCACCTTGTTTGTAAAATAACGTTTTGAACATTGGCCCGCGTCTTGTATTCGAGCACATACCTGTAATAAGAACATCTCTTATCATCTGAACACCATTATTATTTTATTATTGAGCTCAAAAGATTTTTTAATCAAATCAGTCGTGCCCCAAGCACCGTTTATCATGAAATAAAGTAAAAGCTGATGTAAAACCTATTTCGCATTTTCACACCATGCTATTTTACATTGTACAAATATACAAAACGCTTATAATGTAGGTAATCAATCATAAATATCAACAAAATATAGGAGACGTAACAATATTCAGAATTAAGGTAAGAAACATATACATACCTTATTTTTTCCAAATCCAAACTAGCGTTAAAAAATAACCAACCACTTTTGCACGTGTATAGACTATGATAACATACCCTACAACTTAACAACAAAAATGACGAGGCTAAACGGTCAAACGCGTAGAGATGGGAAGTACGCGTGCGTGTCGTACAAAATGTACGGTACACTTTAATGTACGATGTGCGTGCCATATAATTTTGCTGTACTGACCGTACACCGTACAATCAAACATTATACTTTGACAGCACCAAACCGGCAACCAGCAACCCACTCACATCTCACAACAGAATAAAGGGACTGTAGCGTCTTGCGTTCGTACATATAAATCAAATAGGTAAATATACGTACGTACTATGAATATACTAATCAGATGTATATAATTTTGAACTGATTGCTTACGAAATTTTAGTAAAGAAAATATTCGTATAATTTTTTTTCATTAGCTTGACAATTGAGACAATTAATTTAATAATAATGTGAGACAATTTTTTAAAATTCTTATGATATTCAAATTCAAGTAATGTATAACAAACAAATTTTAGCTTAAAAATATGAACCCAAAATTGTTTTATGAATAATATGAATATAATAATTACAATAAAATAATAGTTAGAGTAATTATTATTTTGTAGATCCTACAATACCAGCAAGTATTGTGCGTATCGTAATGTAATCGCAACATAGAACCCCAACAACTACTTAAAACTGTCCATACGTTTAGTACGAAATACGGATCACGCTTTTCCCTCGCTCGGTCCCGTCGTACAATTGTACGGTACGTACTGTACGGTGTGTGCTAGTACAACCAAAGAGTGTATTCTTTGGTACAACCAAGTACTGGTTTTGTCCATCATTACAAACGCGGCATCGCCCAATGAGAGAAAAGAAATACCATCGTGTATGGTTGGTTGCATAGTTTTGTGGGTATGTAATATGGAAATACACTGATGTACACTAGATACTCATTATCGTTAGGCTGCTTCCCGAGTGTCTTTCAGGCAGAGATACTTGCGATTGAAAGATGCGTAGAAATGAACCTAGAAAGAAACTATCAGAAATGTGACATACCGATCTATTCTGATACTCAAGCAGCTATCAAAGCATCGAGCTCCCATGTCATTGACTCAAAGTTGGCATGAGAGTGCCGAAGAAAACTTGATGAATTAGGCAAGAATAACAGGGTCTCTTTAGTCTGGGTTCCTGGCCACTCGGGAATCGCGGGAAATGAAGAGGCCAATACACTTGCCAGGAAAGGAGCACAAACGCCCTTTATTGGCCCGGAACTTTTCAGTGGTGTAGGAAAACGCTCCTATAAGAAAGAGGAAACCGAAAGAGAATCACTGGCGGTGCCTTCCCGGGTTGGAAAATTCCAAAAAGTTCTTGCGGAACTTTGACACTGCTAGATCCAAAAAATATTTGGATCTCAGTAAAAATAAGCTAGATCTCCTCACAGGCTTTCTTACAGGACACTGCCGCCTAATGAGAATAGGTCTACCAGAAATTGACGAGAGTAGATTCTGTGGGGAGGAGGATCAAACTCCGGATCACCTAGTTCTAGAATGCATCGCCATTGCAAGCCAACGCAAGAAAAGCTTCGGAAAAGAAACTTGTAAGAGTGAGGATCTAACCTCGCTGAAGCCGTCCCAAATAGTAGAGTTCATTATATCCTTGGACCTGGAAGGCGAGCTATAGTAGTAGCGAGAGCAGCTCTGATAGGGGCGGGGGGCACCTTAGGTTTCAGTGGATTGTAACCCCGTTAAAATGTAATCTAATTTACCCTGGACAGCTATGCAGACTAACAAAGCAGTGTTAGGGAGAGCAAATGCCGTTAGTGAATTATTTGAAACTATTAAGATAAGAAAGTTATCATACCTACTGTATGTTCTTAGAGAAGAAAGATACACAATCCTGCAGCTTATAATGAAAGGTAAAATCGAGGAATTCGAAGGAAACATGTCATGAGTGAAGAACATTCGCGATTGGATTGGAATACGCAGTGCCCAACATCTTAGATTAGCCGAAATCCGAGAACTCGCCAATATAATTTCCAACGTTAGCGAGGACCTGATATGGCACTTAAAGAAGAAGAGGAGGCAGTTATTATAAATCTAAATAATAAGTATTCTTCTGACGTTTTTATTTCATAACATCTTTATATAAAAAGCTTGTAGCAATACACTTTTAAACATCACTTTCATTGAAAATGTCAGCTAAACATATTTGATGGTTGAATGTTAATTTTTACTGGTCAGTTGCAAAATTTTTAATTTTAGAAAATACCCAACATATTTCTGACTATTGCAGCAATGATACAATATGAATGTAAATTGTGTCGGGTCAGTACGTCAGTAGCAATCGCTTTGTATTATTTTCTACCTTTTAAATGTTGTCATATACAATATTTTACAGATTTATTGTACCGAGTAATTCAATAAGGGTAGAGATACCATATCTCAGGAACTAATAGTCCTGGAGTTTTTAAAAAATCATTTTTTGAGGAAAGTGGCCAAGATAAATTGCTGGAAATAATTTTGTAGTTCACAACTCTGTCGCTAGCGTGCGTAAATACTATGGTTACATATAAAAAGGCATTTTTCTCGAAAATATCCATTTAAACAATATTAAAAAAATACACTACTCTCCAACGCACCACCTTAAATATACCATAAGTTTGAAGCCATTTTTCCTCTGAATCGTTGATTGGATTTCGATTATTTCTTTTTCACATTATAGGTCTATTTCTAAGGAATTACTGTACCAATATTTTCTGAGAAATGTCAATGTTTTACCCATATAAGGGGTGTAAAAATAAAGTTGAGTTTTTTCATCTTATTTTGCAACACCCTGTGGAATGTATTAGAAACAAACGCTAATTCTTATTAATATTGCGAGATAGCTTCGTATTTTCTCAACATTTTCGTAAAAAAATCATCTCAATATGTCGGTTATCATAAAAGAAAAGTACGTACAATGCCTAACATGATTTTATTTGATTGTAATACGTATAGTCTTTGATATTTAAAATAACTAAACAACAACAAGTTCCCTCTCTCAAAAACACTTAATAAAGAGTACTTTCGCCTTTATTTATAATTACTTCTTCACAGCGACTAGGCATACTTAAAATCAAGCGTCGTATTTGGTCTTGCTCAATTGTATCCCAAACTTCTCTCACCATAACTTCTATGTCGTCAAGAGAGACAGGTGGTGGTTGTTGGCTCCTGAGTTCGCGATCAATAATATTCCACAAATTCTCTATGGGATTCAGATCAGGGCTGCAGGGTGCCAGTTCATGGTTTGTATACCAACCTCGTCCAAATAATTACTGCCCCAAGTGCAACATCCGGTCGTGTATTATCATGCATTAGAAAAAAATGATTTCTTATGTAAGGATCAAATAGAACTACATGGTTAGACAAAATGTGTGTTATATACCTTTCACTTGTTAAGGAACCTCTTCTTGAAACAACAAGGTCCGTTCGCGCTGCACTGTGCATATAGCATTCTCTTGGCCGTCGAATAACTCTTACACGTCTATTTGTGCTATATAAACAAAACCTCGATTCATCTGTGAACTTGCTCCCAGTCATCAAAATTCTAGACAAGGTGATCTCTGGCAAATTGCATTCTACTTCTACGATGATGTACGTTTAAAGCTAGTGCTCTGGCTGGTATCCTTACATACAAATCTTGTTCAGCGAGATACCTTCGTATAGTGTTCCTATTAATTTGAATATTATGAACATCTGCCACTTGTATTTGTAAATTTCTCAATGTGACAAAACGTTCTCTTATTGCACGAAGCCTGATAAACTGATCTTTGCGTGGTGTTGTGACTCTTCCTTGTCTAGGCCACCTCGTATGGTCGTTTGTTCCTTGAAAATGTTGAACGACTAGTGATATTTGTAGTACGAGATACTCTCAACCTCAAGCCTATTTCACGATAACTTAATCCTTCATTAGCCAAAGTGATTGCCCGCACACATTAATCGCGGCTCAAATTTCTTGAAATACGGTCCATGCTAACAAACTAACATATGCAAAGCAGCAAAACAATTTATTGAATTATAAACAATATTGTCAGTCTTAAACTGTCCTGTTTTTTTTATTTTTCTTGGCCAACTACCTGCTAATATTCCATTCATGCGTATTACAAATCAATAAAATCACGTTATGCTTTGAACGTACTTTTCTTCTTTGATAATAGAGATGATTTTTCAGGAAAATATTGAAAAAAATGAAGCTATCAGGCAATATTAATAAGATGTAAGTAGCGTTTTTTTCTGATAAATTTCACAGGATGTTGCGAAATAGGATGAAAAAACACAACTTTATTATTTATTACTGTATTAATTCCTTAGAAATAGACCTATAATGTGAAAAAAAAATTCATCGACATCCAATCAACAGTTAAAACTCAAACTTATGGTACTTTTAAGGTGGTGCGTTAATTTTTTAATTTTGAAGAGTAGTGTATAACATTAAGAATCTCACTAAAATTTTAAATCTCGTTGTTTTAAACTTTTTACTATAAGATATAAAATAAAGGCTGGAGGGGAAGGTTAACTTTTACTGACTAAAGTACCAGAAGACTTGCTTTTGCATAACGGAATTTGACAAACTATATCTCATTTAAAATAGAAAAGATTCTTGATTATAATTAAAAAAGACCCATGTCGTTGTGGTTTTTGCTGCTTCCACTAGAGCCCGTGATTGAAAAAGTTCACCGTTTTTTTTATTTTGCTCCAAAATTTTAATTGTAATGGTATATTTTATCAGATTCGGAAAGTAGATTAAATTTGCAATAAAAAATGTTGAAACCATATGTCGATGTCTATCCGTTTCAAAGTTATCGCCTAAGAAATATTTAGTAGACTTTTTTAAAAAGCAGTCAATATTTTTTTACTTGTCAAAGCTCCATGGTCCAGTAGGGGAGAGTGTTCCACAGTGAAATAGTTTTTTTTTTATTTTTATATGCGAAAATATAACGGACCTTCGAAACTAGGTTTATAGGTCAATATATCGGGTGAGTACACAGATTATAAAAAATTTCAAATTAGGATTTTTTTGTAAAAACTGTTTTTTGTTTCACTGTGGAACACTAGTGGGGGTAAAGAGAAACAACATTTAAAAGCATTCTAGGTTTAAATAGAACTGAAAATAAACAAAAACGAATCTGGAATTAAACAATTCAGACGTTATTATGTAATATTCTTAATAAACATAGAAGATTAAACACTCCTGATTAACATCGAAATATGCTCATTTGGTTTTGGCAGGATCATTTTAATGGCACTCTCAGCAACGGTCGAGATGTCAGGTACTACTAGCGGGACAAAATTGTTAACAATCTTTGTATGCCTTAAAAACTGACTTCTACGTCGCCATTTTCATCTTTATTTCCTGAGACTTGTCCAATGTAATATACGCTTTTCTTAATTTTTCCTTGAATTTTGAACTCTACCAGTATAAAATCTTCAACCTCTGAGCAGCGCATAAGATCTTCGAAACCATTCATATTACCGCTAATGAAGACAAAAGGTGACCTTGAGCCATAAGCAATGATACCCTATATCATAACTCAAACAGTCTGAGGTACAAAAAATCGAGGGTTACGACGTTCGCCTCGTCTCCTCACCCTCGCTCGACCATCATGCATGTCTAGACAAAACCGGAATTCATCACTGAAGACGATAGTGTTCTATTCCCGATTCCACATTAGTCGTTCCTGACACCACTAAAATCGATTTCTTCAATGTGCCAGAGTTATTAAAGATGTAACGTAAATATTTACAGAGTTGTGGTGAATTTACGTATGAAGTGGAATTAATTAAATATGATATATTTAAACAAAACACTCTGCGACGCCAATGTGCTAGATACAACAACGAAGTAGGTAATTAATAGACAGGATTCATACGTTCCAAAACCAGACCGTAAAATGCTTCACTTCAGTTACTGTAATCGACAAATAAAATGTTTGCCATATTCCCTTCGTTAAGGTGAGGATAATTTTAGAAAATTTAGGAAAACTTTTCGATCTAAGTCTGCCTGAACTTACACATAGGGAAATAACGATAGGCTATAAAAAAATAAGTTTTGAGAAGCAGAGACTGATTAAATGACTATAGGAAGCTCAGAGGCCGGTAGTAGGAGTAACTCCATTCGTCCCGTGAGTTTTCTGGGCGACTACGACGTATTTCCAACGTCTATAGATTTTTTGGGCAGAAAAATGCCACATCAACAAACCTCAAGGCCTACTTTTCCGTGAAACATTTATTCACAGCATATTTTATACGGTATGTATTGAAATCTGTAATATTATTCTGCAGAGTATTTTGTATGATCACATATTGTACTCAAAATTTGAGGGTGTTTTTTCAGTCCACAGATAATTTTGTAAAACCGGTTGGTTTGTTTGTGGTTATTTTTTCCTTTGTTCATAATAATAGATAGCCATTAGAGCTTAAGTAGGTTTTTTAGAAGAGATTTTGTGGAAATTTTTAGTAATTTTATCCGGCCTTTTTGTGTTAAATTCTTAATTTACTTTGTAAAGTTTTTGCTATGTTTAGAGTAATTTTTCGAAAATAAAATTTTAGTGTCAAATGTGAAATTGGCAGAGTTCGATATAAAGTTTGTAGATCACTTAAGCCATTCCACTGGTGTAACAGCCAATCACTTAAAACTCGTGTCTAAATTCATAATTGCTTCCTGAAGACCAACAATTCGACCTCTCTCGAACTCAGTCAGCTGCCGATAATTTACCTTGATTCGCACTCTAGACATGATAAACATTTGTGAATTCTTCTCTAAGGCAACATTTAAAACCTTTGTACTCGAATAAATTCTATATTCTGATATCGGAATGGGATCGTTCGTCCTGTACTTGCAACAAAAAAATGAATAAAAACAGGAATATTTAACTGATAGCGCCCAGATTCTAATCTATTAAGACTTTTATAATAAACATGTAGGTGAAATATTTTTTAAATAAAATATTTACTGGGTGTAGGGGTTTCTACGTCACTGAATATATTTTCAAGGTATAACTTCCCCCTTAAACAGCAAACACAAATCCATTCGTAGGAAGTTTTATTTGATATTTTGACAAAAAAAATAGATAATTTTCTAAAACATATTTATTTATCGTAACATTAGATACACCTAAAATTAAGTTTATACAGCAAATAAAATAGCAAAAAATAAAATAGAAAATTGTTCGAAAATAGTAATTATTGGTTGGACAATAGAAATAGATGTTTGGCACCATAAAGAACGTTTCAGTTATTTACCAACTTTCCCGATCATAAAATAAAAAGTAGAGATCTAGATAAAGTTCATTCCAACAAACATTGGACACTCACCTGTAAAATAATCCCTGAGTAGGCAGTTGGTAATTACAAACAACTGAGTAGGTACCAGTACTAGTTGTTTGTAGCTACAAACTGCAAAAATATGTGTTAAAATTATAGTTGTATACCAAACATTCAATATTCAATAAACTCACGATTGCGTACATCCATTTTCAGATAAAATAAGAAAGGAAAGTTAAAAGTTGATGAACTTTTATATTATTTTATTTCTTATTTCCTGTATAAACACTATAGGGATTTTCTATAAGGTTAACTTTTATATTTTGTTGCGTTATTTTATTTTCTGTATACTCCCACCGTAATATAACTACAGTAAAAATTATTTTATAACAAAATATTAAGCTGGAACTGTTGAAATTTATTGGCTATGTGACCCAGACTGTGGACTTATGAAACCAGTTGGTTAATGTGTGTATTGCAACACCACAATATGTGGCCTGTATCATAAAATAGCTTTCGTTTTTGCGGTGTTTTATTAAAAGGTTGATAATTACTTTTCAAATATATTTATCTAATTTATAAAAAAAGATCCAACAAAGCCTGCAATTAAGAGCAACACTTATTTATAAAGTTATAAACACGCTACCAGTGTGATTCTTCCACTTTATATACATTATAAAAATTATCAATTTTATTCACTGTCACTTTGTTTCTTCTTCTTCTTCTTTTTCTTTTTTTCCGATGTCGGTTCCTCTGCTTCTACTTGAGCCTCTTCAATTTCTTGTTTAGCTTTTTTCTTCTTTTTCTTACTAGGTGTCGCTTCATTTATTGCCTCCTCCTCAATTTGTTCCTGAACACTCTCGTCTAATTTTTCGTGTTTCTTCTTTTTCTTTTTCGGAGACGTTGGTTCACTTGCTAAAGAAGAGAAAGAACAAATCAGACAATGTCTTAAAAACAAGAATTAAATATTATACAGGGTGGTCCTTAAGTAATTGTACATAGAAATATGGTAGATTCCTGACTTTAAAATATTACGATTTAAACCAACTTGCTTTAATAAAATTTTGCTAATAAGAAATATACAGGATGTTTAAGGTAAAATTTTAAAATTTCTTTTTTGCAATAACTTCAACGTTTTTGGATATGTATACATGAAAATTTGGAAATAGAGGTTTTTGGGCACGAAAAATTATAATCTGGTACCTACTTCGATGTAATTTGCAGAGGGCGCCACATAGGCTACATTTGTGGCATCAATGTGCCCTGAATTTTTTTGCTGTTTAAGTTAGCGGTATTTTTGTAAAAGAATATTGAAGCCACGTTATTTTAATAGAAAAAAGGTATACTTGTGATTAACCTTAAAACTTAACGGTTTATGATATAATCGCATTTTAGGGATCAGCTGCATGATTATTATTGAAAACATTTAGAAAACAAATTTAAGAAAAACTAAGCTAAATAACATTATAACTTCAATTGTGTCACATTAAATGTTCGATATGTCCTCCATTCTCGTCGATGCATTTATCTACACGTTCCATAAAAGATCGTCTCATATTAAACAAGATCATTGGATCAAAAAATACCGCTGCTCTATTTATTTCTTCCCAAAGTTGGTCGCTTGTATTTATGGGATCCTTATAAACAAGTTGCTTCATTGCACCCCATACACCGAAATCGAGAGGATTCAAGTCTGGACTACGTGCTGGCCAAGGAAAATGGCTACCACGACCAATCCAGTGTTCAGGAAATTTGTTATTCAAATATGTTTTGACTGCTCTCGTATAATGCGGCGGTGCACCATCTTGCATGAACCACATATTTTTTCTTATATTCAGTGGCAATTCTTCCAATAGATTAATGAAATCATTTTGCAAAAAATGTAAGTAGTTCTCACCATTCAAATTACGAGGTAACTCGTATGGTCCTAAGAAATTGTTACCAATGATACCACACCATACGTTTATTTTGAATTCATATTGGAAATGGCTTACTCGTTTATCATGGGGATTTTCAATAGCCCAAAGATGATTGTTCCTTAAATTAAAAATACCACGGCGGTTGAATGTAGCTTCGTCGGTAAATAATATTCTGTCGACGAAGGTGTGATTAAGATTTTGCCTGTTTCGGATAGCACTTGCAAATTGGTATCTTAACGGTAGATCTGCTGGCAATAAATTTTGTACCGGAGTAAAATGGTATGGGTGATACTTCTCTAGGTGTAGTCTTTTTAAAATAGAAGTTTTACTGATTTGTAAAGCAGCAGATAAACGCCGTGTACTAACTTGAGGATCATCTTCAATGCGAACCATTATTTCGTCATCTTTATCAGGCGTAATTATTCTTGGTCGGCCTAAGTTATCACGCTTAGGACGAAACGAACCACTATCGCCTAAATTCCTAAATAGATTCTGGAATGTTTGATGATTAGGTTGCTGCCTGTTTGGATATCTTCTCAAATATTCTCGTTTCGCAGCTCGCCCATTAAAATTTTGCTGACAGTAAATAGCAACCATATCTCTCATATCTGTATTAGAATAATTATTATGCCTCGGCATTTTCTGCTTTTTTTAAATTAACTAATAAAATGCAAACTAAATATTACAAGACTGACATAATATTGAAACAAATCGAATGCTTCGCTGTCAAAATCATTCGTGACGTCAGCCTACTATGTTAATAGTTTCCGAAATGAATAATTATTACTTTGGGAAGAAATAAATAGAGCAGCGGGTGTTTTTGATCCAATGATGTTGTTTAATATGCGACGATCTTTTATGGAACGTGTAGATAAATGCATCGACGAGAATGGAGGACATATCGAACATTTAATGTGACACAATTGAAGTTATAATGTTATTTAGCTTAGTTTTTCTTCAATTTGTTTTCTAAATGTTTTCAATAATAATCATGCAGCTGATCCCTAAAATGCGATTATATCATAAACCGTTAAGTTTTAAGGTTAATCACAAGTATACCTTTTTTCTATTAAAATAACGTGGCTTCAATATTCTTTTACAAAAATACCGCTAACTTAAACAGCAAAAAAATTCAGGGCACATTGATGCCACAAATGTAGCCTATGTGGCGCCCTCTGCAAATTACATCGAAGTAGGTACCAGATTATAATTTTTCGTGCCCAAAAACCTCTATTTCCAAATTTTCATGTATACATATCCAAAAACGTTGAAGTTATTGCAAAAAAGAAATTTTAAAATTTTACCTTAAACATCCTGTATATTTCTTATTAGCAAAATTTTATTAAAGCAAGTTGGTTTAAATCGTAATATTTTAAAGTCAGGAATCTACCATATTTCTATGTACAATTACTTAAGGACCACCCTGTATAAATATATAATCATTCTTTATAAATCACCCACTCGTTATCATTATTATTGTCTACAAAAAAAAAGTTTTATACCGAAGTTGTGTGGTTAGGGCCGAAGATTGTTAAAATACTATTAACAGTACAGTAGTGTACAGATTTCAAAACACAAAAATATTATTATTTTTAAAACTGGAGTGTTATTACATTTTTAGGAAGGACTTTTCCCAGTTTTCAAAAATACACTATGCATCACCTCTAACTTACCAAAATACCTGGATTTTTGGTAGAAAAAGTGTATAGTTCCATCAAACTAGGATGAATAGCTCTGTTTCATGTCATTCATATTATTGGGTAATAGACTATTTCAGCAAATTAATAGACTTTTTGCGTCGATGGAGCAACTTATATACGATCAAAATATATGCCAGACTTGAATCATCAATCAGCTGAGAAGACATTAGTTGCTGAACCTTGCCAAAAGTGTAACTAAGTGCTGGCTGTTGAAAAACGTGAGACACCGCTCGATATGCAAAAACAGAAAGACGCCAAAGACAATGCATTGTATTTGGTTATGATGGCAAGATTGTATGAATTACACCCCAATTGCTTCTAAACCCACACTATTCTCCAAATTAGTTCCCGCGACTTTTACCTAATCACAGACCTAATAAAAATACTCACCAGAGATTTGGTTTCAATGAAAATAAGTGCCTATTTTGAGGCCAAAAAAATATAAATCATACTCTAAGGTATTAAAATGTAAGAGAAACATTGGAATGATTGTATTTCGCTTCAAAGTAACCATGTTAATGAATAAAATCTAATTTAACTGAAAAAAATTTGTTTCCTATTATTTAGTTGAAATTGATCAGTTAACGTGTTGTTCTCCTATATTTAATTGTGTGACAAAAAAGTTATCAAATGCAGAATAATTTACCTTCAATATCAGCTGTTTCTTGTTCATCTGCAAGTTTAATCTTCTTCTTCTTTTTCTTTGATGATCCAGGAGTACTAGAATTCTCTTGTGAACTTTCTTCCTTCACTCCTTCTGATTCTGACCTTTTCCTTTTGCCAATTGTAGGTAACGTTGAATCTGCTGCATCTGGATACTGTTTTATTTCACTAATTCCATGGTATTTCTCAAATTTAGCTTTAGCTTTACCGGTACCACTGATTCTTCTGATATTTCCTTCTTCAAGAACCCTCAGTCTAGCTTCTAATTTTACTTTATGCTCAGCACCTTAAAAAATAAGTGCTACTTAAATTCGACCTTCTGTTATCTTCATGCAAAAAAGATGTTAATTTTATATATCGCTGGTTTGCAAGAATACCGACGCAACTCAAAAATGTTTAAATTTGAACTAGGTATGCAAAACCCATTTCGCACTAAATTCTGATAGAGAGACACAACGTCATTATTAGAGACATTATATGCTAATGTGAATCACATATTTCAAGATTCATCATTGTGTTTTTTTAGGTTTTATTTTTGTTTACGCCTGTACTTTTTAATAAATGAGGTCAATTATTTACTACATCATATTTTATAATGACTACATTGCTTTAGTATATATTTACGAAAAATGAACAGATTTAATGTCGTAATTAAAGAACGCGATTATTTTTGAAAATAGAGTAAATGTTCTTATTCCTTATTACGAAATGTGTCTTTGTTCAAGGGTTCAATTATTTAATTAACGTTTTTACGTCACATTCATTAATAATTATTTATACACTTTAAATTATTTGTTTTAGCCTATTATTTAATGGTGTAATTTAAGATAGCAGAATGAATGTTATTTTTGGAAAAGTTGAGACAAGGGGTCAGTAAAAAAAATTAAAATGAGTATCAACTCGACATTTCAACTAATAATTAACAAAAAGGTACTTAACACTTACAATCTTTATTTACAGTTGGTTTCAATATTTTTTTATAAATATCCTTTTAAACGCAGTTATATCCAGAAACTATGATAAAAATATAGAGAATAATAAAAATGACATTAATAGATCGGGTAATAATATTTTTGAACTAAAACTGTTGAACTGGCAAAATGTGAGTGTTTCTCTGGGAAACAGCCCTAGAATATCATTGATAAAAATTAACTTTTTCTTGTGTATTTATTATATTAATAAATAAATGCTTATTACATTTCAGGAAATATTGATTTTACAACAGAGCATCTTCCACATTGTCTTCAAGCTCATCTCCCTGTTCAAAATATGACTCAAATGACTCTTAAAAAAAGAGAAAGTATACAATAAAGAACCCTATAACATGACTAGTTTAAATTATGAAGATCTCAATAACCGTAGCCTAGAAAACGAAACCAAAGAAAATATGGTAAGCATAGAGTTACTAAATTATATTACCAAAGATAAAACTGAAGTAGAGAGTCATTTACAAATTGAAAGTGAACCAAAAGAAGTTCAACTGATCGATGTGTATGCTGAAAGTGAAGACGATATGGAAGGAAGAGATTTTTCATCGGATGATAGTGTCGCAGATCCTAATTATCACATTGAAAATAATGATTTATCGTCAGATTCGGATGAAGGAGAAGATAATGTAGAAGTTTCGTTTGAATTAAACCAAAATTTACGAAAGAGAAAAGCGCAGCCAGAACTTTGGAAAACGTATAGGAAATGCAAGGAAAGAAATATAGGAAAAAATAATATTTTTGTACGAGAAAGACGATTAGGACCACAGTGTACGGAAAAATGCAAACTGAAGTGTAACATTAAATTTTATGATGACACTCAACGATCTTTTGTAGCATTCAATATGTCTTCCATTGCTCTGACGTATCAATATAAAAGAGGAACACATTGAAATAACAATGCATTTTATTTGAGCGGCAAAGAAGGCGCTAAAATTCGTGATTTGAAGGAGTTTTTTCATGTCTACATTGGATGTATCTGATAGATTTATTCGAACAATTACAGAAAAATCAAAAAACGATAATATTACAAGCATTATAGTGGAGGATTTTCGAGGCAGACATGACAACCATAGTCGTGTAGATAATAATATTAAAGATAGTGTAAGAAAGTTTATTAAGACAATACCAAAAATAGAAAGCCACTATTGTAGAGCAGACACGAAGAGTATATAGATGTCAGTAAGATTATTGCAGAAATTTATAGATTATGTAAAACAGTGTGAGGAAAAGAGAGAAGTTTAACAGAATATTTAATGAACAATACAATATAGCATTTTACCAATCTAAGAAGGATCAGTGCGAGGACTGTCTCGCCTACAATAATGCAACTGGAGAAGATAAAAATGGACTGAAGGCTAAATATGACAACCAGAGATTTCAAGAATAAAGAAGGTACAGGACAAGAAAGAAGCAGAAGATAAAGTATCGGCTATTGTAGCAGTTTATGACTTACAAGCAGTGATGCCATGGCCCAGGGGCGATGTTTCAAATTTTTTCTATGTTTCTAAAGTGTTACAAATGAAATGAATAGTAAAAATGTGACCTGCTATGTATGGCATGAAGAAGAAGCAAACACAGGAGTAATAGAAATAGGGACATGTGTTTTAGAATAATTAAAAAGCCTTGGCAGAGATTTAGATACCGAAGCCAAACTCAACATAATTTTTTATTCTGATAACTGCTGTGGACAGCAAAAGAATAAATGTATCATTAGCGTATACACGTACGCTGTTTCTATTTTTCATTTTATTAATACTATCACACATGAATTTTTTATAAAAGGCCATACGCAAAACAGAGGTAGCAGTGTACACTCTGTTATTGAAAGAAGCAACACTAAGACTTTGGAAATATGGCCCTATCTATACACTGGGTCAATACATTTCCATTATTGACACTGCTAAAAAAAGAATCTCCTTACCAAGTTAAAGAAAGTTTTTGCAATTTAAATTCCCAGCCTCTGATTTCGGTAAAAATTTCAACAAAAATACTGATAATGAGAATGTAAAACAACAGATATAAAGATTTTAAAAATAGATGCAGAGCACAAAGGGTTCTTTTTATAAAATTTCCTATGGTCAAAATTAATTTAAATGTGTAAAAGTTACTAGTAGGGCGTCAAAATCTTTGGACGAGAATTACAGGAAGCAATATGCTTACAAAAAAAGTAATGGAATCTCGGAGAATAAGAAGAAAGGACTATTACATTTAGTTGACAAAAATATAATTCCAAACTATTATTGGCAATTTCATGAAATGATTTATTGTACTTAATGGATATTCCTATTTCTGTTTTTTTTTTAATATTTTGAAAAGTTGTTTATTTTGATTTCATTTATTTGAAATGCAAAGGTTTTAAATAATGTTTTATGTTTTTAAGTTATATTTATTAAGAGGCTTTATTTGTTATAAGTTAAATTTTAATAATGAATAGTCTCGATAATAACGACTGATTTCTGAAGCCCCCCCAATTATGCGAAATTTTTTTTTATAATTTCAACAAGATTTCTTAAATAATTTTATGTGTTTTGATACTTTTAATCAGAAAAATCAGACCATCGATAAATCAACTATATTTTGCGATATGCACTAACAGATTTGTCATTCTCTAAAATCGTTGATTCTTAGTTTGCGTCAGTATTCTTTCAAACCAAATATAAGTTATTGCTTTTTCCAAATATAAGTTATTGCTTTTTCGTATTATCTTAATATTAAAAATATCTTACCAAGAGTAAATGACCCATCTTCACCAAGGGCATCTACACGTGTAGCTAAAGAAGCTTTGGCAGCAAGCATCCGAGACATCTTACCCTTATTCTTGGTGCTGGACTGTCCTACCAATTGAGAATGATATATCAAACCATACTTAGGTGTATCTTTTTTCGTCTTCAACGCACGGAATAATGCTTTCTCAGCTCCAAGTATTTGAACTGTAGAAGCAGGAAATTTTGCTAAGTTTATCAGAGATCCTGCATGTGAAATAAGCCTAGCTCCAACTAAGTCGCCTACAAGAACAGTAAGATTTGGAGCCATAGCCATCATTCTAGCTTTCAAATAGTCATACAGTTGAGCCCTGTAATTTGTTATGTCTATAACTTGGTCACATAAATGTTGAATATTTATGATGTCCTCTTCTGAAATCTCAGTACCCATAGAAATTTCTGCAGCTTCTTTTACCTTTTCCTCAACTTCTTCAGGTAAAACATCAGATAAATCTGAACTGGCTGTATTTTCTCTAGTACCAATTACCTTTACTGTTTTAGCAAATGCAATATTATCTGTGACTATCTTTCCAAGTTCAGGAAAGTGCCATCCATACCATTCTCTACATCTCATAATATAATTGTTCAATTCTTTATCTAAATCATCTAATAAAGAAACTGCTTGAACAATCATAGTATCAACCTTATCAGGAGAAAACTTCAACTTGTATCTAGACAATGAATGGGCTAAACCTAAAGACATAGCAGTCATTTCTTTTTTTGGCAATCCTGAGATCAAACTGTCCAATTGTGAACGAATGCATCTCATTAATTCTTGTACTGCTGTGTTGGAAAGACATTGTAGACTAAATTTTTCTTTAATTGCAGACCCTAACTTAGCATCTGATACTAAGAGTTGTTCTTGCAAATCTTTGTCCAGGTGTTTCTTTAGAAGTTTCTTCAAACTTTTTGAAACTTTTCCTTCAACTGCAGCTGTCGTAGCAGCTAGAGCTTCAGTAGTATCCGCAAATTTTTCAAAATGTTTGAGCTTAATTCTAAAAATAATTGGATTTTATTAAAAAAATGGATTTTAAATAGGTGGATAAGATTGCACATAAAAATTAGTAAAAAGTACTATAAATTTTACCCACCCTACTAGTGCTGTTTTTATTTAAAGTGTATTTATTGCATAGATGAAAACAATAATCAATGTGTGACAAGAGTTGTGTTCAGTCAGCAAACACACTGCTATGGTTCAGCGGCATAACTAGGATAAAGTCCGGGGGGTGAACTACCGGGGGTCTGGGTACAAATTTTACATCCCTAAAAGTGCATTTTGCCTTTGTTTTTGTTATAAAATTATAGCCCACAGTTCATAGCATTTAGTACAAACCAATCAAGTTATGTTTAAGAATTTATTTTTATTTTTTGAGTTCGGGGGGTTCTATCCCTCCATCACCCCATAGTTACGCCACTGCCATGGTTATTAGATTTGTGCTGTGTAGACTTTGTATTAGCCAGCTTCATGTATTGGGTGAGCTTTGTTTTGTTTTTACCAGCAGTACTAATGAACAGCTTTTATAATCCGAACTACACAGTCTAGTGGGAATTTATACCAAGATATTTACCAATAATTTCTAGTTACATGATTATTAAAATATTTCTGCCTTTCAATCAAGGTATTAAAGAATATAGTCATTCTTTCTCTGAGCTAATAAAAATCGAAATATCATTATCAAAGCCATTGAATATAGATAAAGAATGGATTACAAAAAAAAGTTTAATAGAATATTTCCAGTCCATAAAGTATTGAAGTAAGTTGTGTATGTGGTATGGAAAAGGGAATTTTCAACAAAATTAAATTGTAAAGGGAAAAAATAGAAATATTTACTACATTGAAAATATGTGGATACAACATCTAATGTATGGGTAGATGAAACTAACTTAGCTTAATTTATAACAACAAACTAATATTTTGCCAAAAATGTATATTTACAAATTAATTGAGTTTTGGGGAATCCTTAAAAACATCCTAAAAAAATGGAAATTCCAACAACAGTAAGATATTCAAAATTGGTTAAACAGGAAAAATAACAAATTTGAAAAAGATGTTAAAAGCTGAACTGAAAATGAATGAAATACACTGTTGGTAAAATGACCACAAGTCAAAATAAATTAATGTGTATTTTGCTTTATATCTCTACCATTGTTAGCTCAATCCAATTCATCTAATTTGGACTGAAGCTGGAGAGGATCAAGGCAAATAGATAATAGCACATTTACTTCAATGAACACTAGTTTTTTTTCGTTTTTTTTTGCTTTGAGAGGTAGATACTTCTTGCAGAGTTTCTAATGGCTGTTACAGCTGACTGGGAATCCGAAAGGATGACAAAGTTTTGATATCGGAGATTACTGTATAAAACCCAATATAGTGCATAATATATGGCCAATAGCTCTGCAGTGAAGATTGAGCAATGACAATTTAATTTATATTGTAGTGTTGTTTCCTCGTTAGATATGTATACAGCACATCCCACACCTAAAGAAGATTTGGACCCGTCTGTAAATATTTTACAGAGATTACCCAGTTTTCCAAAGTATTCTTCCATAGTTGTGCAATAGCTACTTGGTACGTCGTCATTAGGTGTAACTACTGTACACGAAAAAAAAGATATGTCATAAGACGCTGAAAAAGCACTTTGTTCGTCTCTATTAATTGACAGGTGTGATGTATTGGGATATGCAATAGCTAAAATTGGAGAATTTTTATTTAGCCACCATTTTTCTGTTAGGTTGCTGACTGATAATTGACCTATCTTCAGTAGAAGTACTTTTTGGTTATTGGATGTACATTCAAGTATACATTTTTCTGCAAGAAATAAGCGCCTTAGATGTAAAGGAGGTTCACCACATTCAGCCAACAGTGTGTTAGTAGGTGTGGATTTGAGAACACCTAAAACCAATCGTAAGGCCTTGAATTGTATTCTATCTAATTTGATTAAGGGAGATTTTGTGGCTGAGCCATATAAAAAACTTCCATAATCAAAGTTGGATCTCGTATAGGTCCTGTAGAACATAAGATTGGTTTTGGGGTCAGCACCCCATTCGTAACGATTAACAACTTTCAGCATATTTAAACTTTTTTCACATTTGACAATACATTGGTTTATGTGATCATTCCAATTTAGTTTTGAATCCAGTGTGATACCTAAGTAAGTATAATTTCTATTAACTAATATCATCATATTAGTGATTTGCAGGTTGGAAACAGCTGGTAGACGATGTCGTGTGAAGAATACAACAGAAGTTTTTTACGTGATAGGTGTAGACCTAGATCTAAGAAACATTTATTACATGTTGCATAATGACTTTTAGAGTTTCAATACACTGTTGATAAGTCTTTTCCATTACATATAAACAGAAATCGTCTGCATATTGCAATATGTTGCACTCTATATCCATAACATGTACGTTTAAGGTATATAGGTTAAGGAGTAGCGGGCTTAGAACTGATCCCTGCGGTAAACCTTTGAAAACACGTCGTGGGCCAAGAATTTGGTTGTTGCACCGATTAAATATTTGTCTATTCATAAATAGTTCAACCAAGACATACGCACATCTGGATGGAATACCAATTTGAATTAATTTATTAAAAAGAGAATACAGTTGAACATCATCGTAAGCACCGGTAATGTCCAAAAATAATGCAGCAAGGTAATTGTTTTTGGTAAACGTTAATTGAATATCTGTGACTAGATGTGCAATGCAGTCTACTGTGCCTCTTTTCCTACGAAACCCAATCGGTGTGTTTGGAAAAACATTATTGCTTTCACACCACCACTCCAGTCTAATTTTCATAATCCTTTCAAAGGTTTTTAATAAACAAGACATAAGGGCAATGGGTCTGAGGGTAGTTGAATCATTTAACTTCGAAATTGGAACTATAAGACATTGTTTTAAAGAGTCGCAATTGTCTCCTTTCATCAAGATATTATTATAGATTTTGGATAAGAACTGCAACGCTACGTCCGACATGTTTATTAGCATAAGGTAATTAACTCCGTCAATTCCTGGACTAGACTTTTTAAAAGTTTTAATACTTGTTTTTATTTCATTGATGTTTATCGGTGCTAGTAAACAATGTTGTTCTGGAGAATTAATAGGCCAGTATATTGGATAATGAACGTGGTCAGGTGCAATCTTTAGAAGCAAGTTTTCAGCTAAGGTTTCGTTGACTATACAAGATTGTTTAATGCCTTGAACATTATTAACCCTTCTCTGTCGCTTGGATGAGTTTGTCTGTTAAGTGAGGAGCAAAATGTGGTCCAATTTGTTCTTGATTTGGTTTTGAATAATCATTTACACATAGCGCCTAATCTTTTATATTCAATGAAGTTAGAAGGGATTAAGTTTATTCTGTAAGCTTTTAACACATTTTTCCTAGAATTTGTCGGTGCGAAGCATTCTTGATCCCACCAGGGAATGTATTTAGTCGGATTATGAGTAGTTGATTTCATCACCTTACAAGACTTGTTTGCAGCTGCCGTTATTGGATCAGTGAGAAAAGATATCATGGCGTTAGAATCGTTGCAAATAGGGACGAATTGGAATGATTCAATGATAGAGGTTTGATATAACTTCCAATTAGCGTTGGACATTGACCATTTAGAAGTACGCTTAACTGAAAAAATTTATTTTTGGATATCGTTGATCACAATCCTAATAGGGAAGTGGTCAGAACCATATGTGTCCGATAAAACGGACCACGTAAATGAAGAACACAATTTTGAGGACAAAATAGTCAGATCTACAGCAGATTTAGCTTGTCCTGGAGAGGAAATTCTTGTGGCACAACCGTCATTAGCTACAGCTAAAGCAGGAACTAGTATATTACCATCTGCCGAGCAAGTCTCCGAACCCCAGATTCCGTGATGAGCGTTAAAATCCCCACCGATGATACACTCGTGCTTAATCTGGTTAAATAAATTGATATAATCTTGTACAGTTGCTTTAGTTGTCGAAGGTTTGTACAAACTTATAATTGTCAATTTTTCATCACCACTAGTATTGTTAATACCACAAACTTCTATTTTGGGATTGAAGTTATTAACAAATTCAATAATTTCATATTTAATTGATTTTGATATGAATATACCACACCACCATGTCCTTTGTTTCTATCTTTTGTTATTATATTAAAATTTTGAAACCTTTTGACATCCGCTGGTTTATACCAGGTTTCGGATATCAGAGCAATATCAAAATTGTCTTCAACATTGAGTTGTGTTAACGAAAATTTATTGGAGATTAAAGATCTGGCATTCCACTGAACTATTTTCAAGCTAGTATTGACTATTGTTAGTTGAATAAACTATCGACAATATTTTTAATTTTACTATCAATATCATTTACGTTAAATACTAACTTATTATTGATTGCACATGAAGAATATTGAGGCATATCTCGTATAAAATTTTCAAGCATGGTTTTTATTTTGGAGCTAAGTTGATAGGCAAATTTATCAAAATCACTTACATCAATTTTTATGTGATTTTTTCCAACACTAGTTATTTCAGTAATATTATTTTCATAATTTGATAGCGCTAACAACTTTTCACCTAATTTCATTGGATGTAAACGACCAATATTTAGTTCTAAATGTTATACAAAAACAAAATATGGACCTAAATCGGTAGGTAGAAATCTATTGACTATATTAACTGGCCTACGACCACTGTTTACATTACTTGATATATTAGAACCTATTAGTAAGTTTTTCACTGACTCTGTATCATCATTGTTTTTGTTCATCGTTTCGTTTGAAATATTGTTAATTGTTAAATCCATGATATTTTGATGATTCATATCAATATCTCCAGAAAATGTAATTTCTTCCACATGCACATTAGGACAATTTCTTCTTGTTGATCGCAGAGGTGGGTCCTTGCCCCCTTTTTCATATTGGCCACCGGACATCTGGGCTTCAGAGCCAGGGCAAAACAAATAAATAGATTAAGACTACTTACAGTATCGCTGCTACACTAATTATATACAACACAGAAAAAATAATAATAGGAAACTACTAGGTAAGCAAATCACTTATCGCAAGAGAACTCAAATCGATATGTCCGCACTGTAGGATAGTTCGACTGAGAATAAGACACTAGTTATTAAAATTGTATTAGTTTTTCATTTAAAAAACAAGCTGCAAGTCTTGAACATGAAATTTTTAAAGCGTTGCTAAACATTTCTATTATTTTCTGAAGTCAAATCAATATTTGGCTAACTCCAAATAAATATTATAATGATACATACAACATGTCAGTTTTTTTCTATTTGTAAAATAAATACACTTTATATCTAAACTGTTCACTTGATATATTATACTAACATAATTTAGGCCAGTATTACAGTATCAAAGGTTTGACAACCTCTATTTTAAGATGGCTGACGGCAAGTTTGTGTGGTCAATTGCTATAATAAAATTAATAATTTCTGAATATGAGGCTTGCGAAATATTGTATAATAGTGTAAATGTAAAATATAAAGACAGAAAAAAAATATTGGAAGCTTATAGGTTAATAGCCAAAATAGTAAAAACAATTAGTGTGACTTCATAGGTTTCTGGAATTATGCCTGAAAGGGTTCAGTGTGATATGTTGCTGCTATATTGTAGACTAGCATAACCCTCACCGTTGCCAAAATCCAAAGAGTTACCATGTTGTTCCTCGATGCTAATGCAATTTCACAAGTGTGTATTCTATCTAGCAATAAACAGTGCTATTTTTGAAGGTACATGTACATTAATCCATTCTTAAATAGTTATTGCAACTCTTCAAGTCTTCACATTGCAATTCTGGAAGTAGGGTTGGATGAAAACCTTGTTGATCACGCCATTTAACCCAAAGATGTGTGTTTTTCTTTCTTTTTAACTTTGGTGCTGTCCATAACAGCACTTATTGTAGTAGCACAAGCGAAAAAGGTTGGTAGTTCATTTTTAATACTTCTACTACCAATTCTGTTGTCAAATATTTTATATGTAATGTAATACGGATATTAAGGTTTGTAAAAGGAATTTTATGAAATAAATTCTATAAAATATTTTATCAAGAACCTTCAGTAATGTAATACTGGCCTTAATCATAGTAACTTAAATAGTAAGATAGAATTAGTTGTTGAGCACAGGAGGTATATCTCAAGTTTTTATAATATCTTTGAGACAATACAATTTCTGTTTAATGAATGACTAATAGAAAAAAAATAATTTCTTGATAATATCAGAACCCCTTCAAACAGATATAGAAAATTCTGTGAAAATAACAGAAATTGACAAACTGTTTAATACTCCATTGTAAGAATGAAGGCTAATAGGAAACCAGCCAGAAGATAAGATAATCTTTTAATTAACAGTACTTGAAAAGTCCTAGAAGCAGTTATAAGATTTAGTTATTATTCAATTATTGAAGTAAGTTTTAAATTTGTGAATGAAATGAGTAAAAAAATATAATAGAACTGCTGATAAACTTTTTAGATTGTTTTCAACATTCAATGTATTATTTTTATTTACTTAATAAACTATTTTCTATAAAAATTTGGCATCTCAATTAAAGATAACTATTCTAGCTTAGAATAACAAATGTTTATCAACAATACTAATTTTAGGTCTATTGTAACAATCTATTTTTGTTTACCATAACCAGCAAAGGTATCGAGTCCTTATCATTATTTGCACCAAATTTTATTGCTAATATGCTAATAGTCATTTGAAGAAATGCATTGCATCAAATGTTTTCGCCAGTACCTGTTCTGCGAAATTACTTCTAATATTCCAATAATAATATTGGTTTACCAGAAATACTATTATATATTGTATAAATATTTGACTTACATTTTTCCTGCGGATTCAGGTGTCTCAAAATCTCTGTAGAGATTATCTGTTTCTTTAAGTTTCTTTTCATTTAAAAGCTAAAAGCATGGCAAAAGTTAGGTTAGATCAGAGAATGTACCAATAAACTTTTTTTACTTACCTTAAATAAAGCGTAGCCCGCTGCAGTTTCAAACAAAACTAACATATTTTAATGTTTTATATAATTACTCAAATATAAAAAAATATTGAAATTTCATCAAACGACCATACACACATCACGTACACAAAATATACCAGTCTATGGCCTCCTTGCCTCCTATGGTTCACAGAGAACACAGACAAATAAATAAAAGAGAATCGGAGGAATTTGTTGTGTAATTTGTATTATGACCTGCGTAGAGTATACATACGGTTACCAGCACAGAATAACTCTCTGGCTACCAACTGAAAAGTAACTAACGCATAAACATCTATGCTCAATGCTCATAAACCACAAACGCACAAACCCAAAAAAAGTTGTGGATTGTGAACTCTAAAGGGTCATTTACACGGGGATAGTTGTAAGTTAGCAGCAAGGAGCGCGTTCGAAAACTATTACCCTGGGTAGTGTTACCCGAGTAGAGTAAAATCACGTGACATTTTTTTGTTTAATGGAGGGGATAGAGTAATTTAATCGAGTAATATTTTGAACGCTTATAAAACTTTAACTGTTTACTACCCAATGACTAAATAATGTATTATTTAGTCATTGTTACTACCCATAACCCAAACCTGTATTTTATCAGCTGTTAAGTATCATTGTTTTTTTAAATGAAAAAGCTTTATATATTATAATAATATGAGTGTCGACGAGACAAAAAAAAAATCAATTGTTTTATTGTCCTTAAATGAATCATCTAAAATGATGGATTTAGTATCATATTCGTCGTCAGAAGATGAAGACTTTATTTTAAAAATGTACATAAAAAAAATGTATCGCAAAATAAAAAGGGATGATCCTCCCACAAGAATCCAGCATTATTTTGAAGCGGTAGTACCTGAATACACCGATAGAGATTTTCAAAGTCATTTTCGACTTACAAGAAATTCTTTTAATTTATTACTAAGAATCCTTCGACCCATGATGCAAGGGGATGAGGTACGGACGGGAAGACCAATTAAATTAATTGAAAAACAGCTGTTAGCTGTTTTATGGATTTTAGCTACACCTGATTCTTATAGGTAATTAAATTATTATAATTTTATTAATATTAAAAATATTTGTTTCCATGAAAGAAAATAAAAAAGAAGTACCTAGCAAAAAATATATTTTTTTACAGGTCAGTGGGGGATCGATTTGATTACTCAAAAGGTGGTCTATGGGACGCTTTCTTTTGAGTAATCAACTGTTTATGTGCAATTGCCAAAAATGTTATTAAATGGCCAACATGGGAGGAAGAAAGAAGAATTTCGAATTCTTTTAAAAGATTGGGGGGAATTGAAAATATTGTTGGAGCCGTTGACGGGTCCTATGTTCCTATGAAGGCACCCAAAGAAAATGCCGAAGTTTATAAAACTCGAAAATGTAATTACGCTATGACATTACAGGCCATAGCCATTCCAACTCTAAAATTTATTGACACTGAAATAGCCTATCCTGGTTCGGTCCATGATGGGAGAATATTTAGAAATTATTTAATATATTCTAAAATCAGCGAAAATCGCGAACATTATTTTAATGAAGGCGCTTTTATAATAGGGGATAAAGCATATCCCCCATTAAATTGGTGCATACCACCATATATTAACAGAGGTGGCTTAAACAGGTGGCAAACATACTTTAACTCAAAACATAGCTCAAGTACACAGGTTGTGGAGCACTCCTTTGCTTTGTTCTTTGGGCGATTTAGAAGGTTAAAATATCTTGACATGAACAGAGTAGATCTAATACCAGCCACAGTTCTGGCTTCCTGCATTTTACATAACATATGTTTGGATAACCATGATCCACAAATTGACAGATATATTGAAGAAGGAGCAGTGTTTCTTCAAAATAATAGATTTGGAGGAGATTTGGGCAACGATAAAGAAATTGACAATGCCAATGAGTTTAGAGACAATATTGCTACAGAACTTTATCGAAAATATCTTTTAAATTTATAATTTAGTTTTTTACTTCTTTAAATATAATAAAATATTTTAATTTTCATTTATTTACTTTTTTTTCGAAAGCATTAAATAAAATATAATTATTTTTTAATTATCAAGAAAATAGTCGTCCAATTAAATCCTTGAAGAGATCCCACATCCTTATTATGAAAACTTTTGATTTCATGGTTTATTTTGTTTCAAGGTAAGAGTATTTGTGTCAAATTTTAGAATAGCGCAATGTTCATGTAATAATAGCAAAGGTAAAGGCAAATTCTTATATTTTAAAGGCCGCCATTTTCATCTGTGGGAGCTGAAATAACATTAAAAAAAAATAAGTATAAAAAAATTTATTTATAAAAACCAAGAATAAACACAAAATTTTCTTACAAACTAGTAATAAGAAGAAACATTAAATAAAATATAATTCTTACATTTAAAGACTAGCATAAGGAACAAAACGGTCTTTATAAAAAAAAAAAAAAGTTCTACAACTAATATTGTGAACAAAATATTCTTATAAATTAATAAAAAAAAAATTTAAATAAAATATAATTCTTACATTTGAACTTTAAAGACTAGCATAAGGAACAAAAGAGCCTTTAAGACAAAAAATAAAAGGCTACAACTACTGATATGAACAAAATGCTCATTTAAATAACGAGTTTCAAAAATAGTACTTTTTATAATGAGTGCTCAACAGTAAAATATTATGCAAAAGCATCATAATTTTTATATTTCATTGCTTTTAATATTCTTTTAATCAATCTTATAGTTTATCAATAAGTTTTGCCATTAAGTCTTTATAGTTATCTATTGCTTCTTGATGAAGAGCAAGACGCTCTTGATGTCGCTGTTCTCGTCTGTCTTCTTGTTCTTTAAGAGCTGTTAAAAGTGTTTCTGTTTCTTTTTCAACCCTATTCTTCTTTTTAGTTTTTCTTATATTAAAGGAATTTTCATTTTCAGAGTTATTATCACTATAATCACTACATGCTCTTTTTTGTAACCCATCAGCAGAAGTTGCAACGATTGCTGGAACCACGTTTGGTTTTTTGCCAAATATTGCATCCATTTCGTCAAAGTATTCAAAATTTATAGGGGAAGTTCCAGTTTCTCGAAACATATTGTCAATTTTTCTCATGTATCTAAAAATAAAAAAAAATGAAATATATTATAAGAAAATCTATCTATCTTTTTTTCAACAATTACTTTTAAATTTAAAATTGGAAAAAATTTGGTTTTTATTTACAATAAGTTGAAAAATATTTCCTTATAAACTGTAATTATACATAGCACTTACAATTTTTTAAGATATTTAAATTTATTTTCCACTTGAATAGCTGTATAAATATGTCCTTCTTTTTCCATATCTTTGCAAACTTTTAGCCACACTTGCTCATTTCGGGTTGTGCTATCATTAAAATTATTTTCATATTTGCTGTGAAGACTTATAAGTAATGATGTGGCTTTTCTAGTCCATATTGCAGACGTGGTTGTGGTACTGCTATTACTACTGCAGCTATTTAAACTGTTTGAAGCATCTGCTAAGGGCAATTCAAAATTTTCATTGACATCATTAACATTATTTTCTGAATAATTATTTACACCATATAGTATTTTTTCTTCTTCATTAACGTATACAGTTTCATAATTTTTAAAACACTCGTGTGAATTATTAGTCATTACTTGGTTTAGGGTTTCTTTTACAATGATTGCAACTGAATTCTATTTGTGCATCCTAAAACTATAATTTTCTTAGAAGCATGTATTATTTAAATTAAAAGGGTAACTATGATGTTTTTGACCCCAACAAAATAATTTCACAAATTTACTTACCATAATAATTTTGTTTTTACAAATTATTAATTTAATAATAATATTACATCGAGTAATAGAATAATGTTTATGCATACATACATAGATAAAATAAAAAACTCTGGTTAAAATGACAGTTAATAATTTAGTAGATTGAGGTTAAAAAGGCTTCGAGTAAATCTCCTCGATCAAATTTAATGGGTACATTTGAGTGCACTCGAGTAATGTACTCTCCACTTTTCGAACAGCTTACTCGATGTATAGCTCCACCCACACTTCCCCTGTTTTGAGAACAGTGACATATCGAACGATTTACGTTACCCGGAGTGTCACTCGAGTGCTTTATCGAACGCGCTCAAGGAGAATGCACTCTACCGTTTCAGCTCACAAATATAGAAAAACAAAATGGATTGCTAGCCCATTGTTCAGTAAATGAGTCATAGAAATCATAGCGTGTCAATTTCTGTTGCCAGCTTAATGAAAAAACCACTAAAAATGGTGGTTTCGACTTCCATGTTAGCCGGTAAATATTGGTTTTAGTGGATAGTGGTTTTGTCTGGTGGTTCATTTTATTTTATTTGGGGCGAAGATAGACTTTTTACAACTATTTTATTCTTATATGAGCTTTATAAACGCATACATCGTTACCCATTACGTCAACTTTTATTTTTACATATTTTCATTATTTTTGTCTGTATAAACCCGCTTTAAATCATATCAAAAATATTATCTTATTTTTCATAAGTTTCACTGTACAGGCAACACAGTCCAGTCAATCCAAGGCTATGATAGAAAAAAATAGTCTTATTGCGATTCCTTTAAGAGGAAATAGAAAAGAATCCCATGTTTTGTCTTCCAGTAATTAGGTATGGTTGGTTCGGAAGCATACCTTAGACCAAAGAATACACACCATGTAGGAAAACTAATCTAAGGAGTGGGCACACTTCAAGCATAGTAAATAATCAATCCTCATTTTGACGTCATTAAATATTTGTTCCAATAAGAAATCCTGGTCCAATTCGAGACTAATTGTGCGGATTCTATAAATTAATAAACCATTCCGGATTAAAGATTTTTGTTCAGAGATCAAGGTTAGAGGTCTGAGTTTCTGTTGGAACGGATTTCTGATTGAATGGAAGCATATTCCATTTCCATATTTATACCGAATATACTCAGAGGCGTCTCTAGCCCTTGTGGCGCCCTCTAGTCTAGTAGGAGCGGGGTCAAAATGGAATAAGTACTAACAATTATACAGGGTGTTCACAAAGGTATGCACTTTTTTTAAACTGTGACACCTACTCATATTAATATTGAACAACTTTCCTCAAGGAACCCATGGTCAATTCTCAAAAAAATTTGTAGTTAGTGTGGAGATCGATCAGCTGATTAACAAAGTCTCCATACAAAGTCCAAATTTTTTTTTGAGAATTGACCATGCATTCCTTGGGGAAAGTTGTTCAGTATCACGATGTAGAAGCCACAGTTTAAAAAGTGCATACCTTTGTTAAGACCCTATATTTTCAATCGGAAATTTGTATGCAAATGGTGCAATTTAAAATTATGTCGGGAAGCAAAATTTTTTTATAAGAAGGAAGGGGTTTTAAGAATGAAAAAATTCACAACTTTGTAGTTCTTTCAAAAATATTTATTTTAAAAACTACTTATAGTAACATATAAAACAGGACGCTCGTCACACAAGTATATATCTTAGACATAAATATATTTACAGAAAAGTTACTTTTCGAGCTTTTGCATTAGCGAAATCTTTAATAATGTCACTAACTTCAATTTTGATTTCGTGTTCAATACTTATTAACGATAAATTTGTCAATCTACTTTGCGACAACGTTGATCTAAGATAGTTTTTAATTATTTTCAGTTTAGAAAATGACCTTTCGCTATGTGCGACCGTGACTGGAAGTGTCAGGTATATCCTCAGCGCAGTGGACAGATTTGGGAACACTGAAATTAATTTATTCGTAAACAAGTAATTTCAAATGTCCAACATCGGTAATAATTCGATTTCATTATAGAGCTCGAACTGTTCCACATCTGAGGAGCCAGCATGGCTAAGTTTATTTTCTAAATTAGAGATGTGTTTTTTGTATCAAAGTCCAAATCTTTCCAGTTTTTCAATTTTTGAAGAAATGAAAAAATTACATTACTTTCATTCAAAAATTCGAACCGTTCGTCGAACTTAGTTATTGCGGTGTCTAACAAATAGTAGTAAAAATTTACTTTAAAATCTGTTTTCGCGTCTGTTATCGGTTCATCCTCCGCCTCATAATTGAAAAACCTTTTGCGAGGGCGTGCAGGTGTGGGAAATTCTACTATTGCCTCGACTTCTACCGCTATAGTTTTCGCCCTGTTAAGGAGCTCCTCAAAAGCGGACTCATTACGGAATTCAGACAAACTTATTTTTGCATTCTCAATCATTTTCACCGCTTCTGACAATACAACGTCTGACTTTTGAAGGGCCTTGCTAACTATATTTATCTTGCTTAAAATTTCAAACCTAATAAGCAGAGAGCAGATGAATTTAAGCGACTTAATTTTTGTCATTAATGAATTTGCCATATTTCTTGACTCTGCATATTTGCTCCTATCGGAATATATAGTAAACAAGGCATCATATACTTTTCCCAGTTCAAAACGTAGAGCTTTGACTGCCTCAACCCTGCTCTCCCATCGAGTATTTGAGAGTGGTTTTAGACTTAAAGTTGACACTTCTTTAGCAAGTATTTGCCAACGTGCTGTTGACGCATAAAAAAAACATAAATTTCCTGCACAATTGAAAAGAAATTGACAATTTGTAATGAACTTTTAGCAGCGTCATTCACTACCAAATTAAGGCTGTGTGCAGCACAAGGTACATAAAATGGCGCGGGTTTAAATCTAGAATTCGTTTTTGTAGACCTATATTTTTCCCTTTCATGTTTGCACCATTATCATAACCTTGACCACGCATATCTTGTATGTCAATTTCGTTTGAGATTAAAAAATCTAACAAAAATTGAGTTAAGCCCAGGCCATCAGTAGTGTCTGAAATAGGAAAAAAACACAGAAAGTGTTCTTCTACTTCAGCCTTGTTGTTACTTGCATTTAAAAGAACGTAACATACGACAACCGATACTTGTTCTTCGTGTGCTATATCTAGAGTGTAATCTAGAATAATGGAAAAATATTTAGATTGTTTCAATTCCAAAACAATAGTTTTTTTTATTCTTTCTCCCAATAATTGTATTATTTCATTCTGAATATTACGGCCAAGATAATGAGTTACGCGTGACTCAGATTTTTGAATAAAGGCAATGTGTTTCGCAAGCACATTACACGCACAGTTAGAGGTATATTCAACCAGCTTTAAAAAATTACCATTATCAGAATCGTAAATTTTTTGAGATCTTCCGCGAAAAGCCAGACATTGCCTAAAAAATAAATATGTTGATTATTCGTTCGAGTACTGCAACCCAACGTTTTTTTTCCCGATCAATTTCATTTTGGTGCAAGAAATCTACCGACTTTTCTTTTAAAATAACAGTTTTCAATGTAATTTGTTTCTTAAGACATGATAGGTGCCCTATTAAGCTCTTTTCATGACGTTCTAAAGCAGTAGACAAATGCTGCCAATCTTTGTAACCTATTTCACCATTAAACGGAATCGGACTCGCACCAGCATGAAAAAGTTTACAGTAAAAACAATAAACAGAATCAGTTGACTTAGAGTAAACCAGCCAGTTTCGTAAAACGGTTTCATTATTTAACATCTTTTTAGTATAATAAGCATATCTGAAAAAGATCTTTTCGAACTATTCGAAGGATATGAACCCATTTTTACCTGCACTGGCCCACGCTCCATCTTAAATATTCTCTGTTTATCGGATAACAACTGTGGCCATAACGCGAGATCATTCATTATATCTTCTCGAAGAATATTCTCCGGGGACGATTCGGCACTAGGAGGTTCTTCGTCTTCTTCGACTGCCGACGACAAAGACATCAGCGGCGGCGGCGGTGACGTAGAAGTGCTGACTTCTGCTGTAGAATTATCTTGGTTTTCATAGGTCTCTGATGTCTCCAGGTGTTCGTCCGAGAATGGACCGGGTCGAACAAAAAACTTTTTAATAGAACTTTTATTCTTTTTCATCAGAGACACTTCCTTCTCCAGCTTTCTTTTTCGATTCTGCGCACCAGAAAATTTCTTTTTTCCATCGCCATCTAAAATAAATAATAAGCTAAGTATACTTAGGCACCTAATACCTAAAAGAACTAAGAAGTATCTATGGAAATATTATAGGCCCATATAAATAGTTGCAACTTGGACTAATTATACCCAAATACCTAAGTATACTAGTAGGTCATATTAAAGCACTTTAACTTACCGTTGTTTGTTCTGCACTGCAGTAGGATAAACAAATGAAAAATCCTAGGTCGTACCCATAGGTACGAGTAAACTTCGATATTACTATCTATCACTCATCATCGATGTTTTGTTTTTGTATTTCACTAGTTATTTTTGATGACCTCCGACCTAGAGGAATGTCGCAATAATTGTGGAAGCAAAAAACCTAATCTTCCCTTTTATATATTTTCTATCAAAAGGAAAGCCGATTTACTTCATATTTACATGTTTACTCAAAAAAATGATACTTAATCCAATAGCATCAAGGCCTATTTCACACGGTATAGCAGTAAAACAAAAGTGCGTCACGCGCACACAAGCCTTTGAAAATGACCGCCGCACGTCCCCGGAAATTTCAATTTGAACTTATAGCATTCTAATACAGCCGAGTTAGAAATGATTGTCGGCGTGGTGTGAAACGAATCAAAACAAACAGGTGCCGATGCCGGCTCGCGCCTTTGGTAGCGATGCGACATTACGCCAATTTAATATTTAATAATCTGTTTTAAGACTGATTTCACGGTGAAACAAAAATTATTGTGTATATTAAAATAGAGTAGGTAGGAAAAGGAGTAAGTAGCCTTGCTTTGCTACCCTGCGCCCGACGTCGGCAAGGGCGCAGTGGTGTCAGGGCGCTCGACGCCCCCTTAGACCCGGCGCCCGTGTGCGCTGCACACATTGCACTATAGGTAAAGACGCCTCTGCGGAATACTGATGGAATAAGAACCAGGATTCTTTTATAAGTTTGGAATTTTTTGTAAATAAACAACTGTTATTTTTTTTAATTCAGAAAAACGAAAAGAAAAATTGGCAATCATCAAAATGAGAACAAAAAAAGATAGGTATATAAAATACGCAGTTTTCTAGGACTTTTAGGCCAATCATATGTTACATTCGAAATTGCAATAATATTGCTGTAAACTTTCTTTTTTAGCATGTTGTTTGGGTCCACCTACATAGTGTTTATCTAGATTTGCAGCTTTCTAAAATCCAAGCGCGCTGAGAGTTATTGCTGAAAAACCGCTGAATGTTAATTTTCACTTTTTTTAGTTTTGTGCAAAAAAAGACAGGGAAAGGCTCTGATGAGAAAGGTCACTATTACTTTTGTAAAGTAAACAAAAACCCTGACACTTTGAGCCCTAATCCAATTTTCTAGGTCTAATAGCTCCCAAGATACTAGGTTCCCAATGTTCTCTCTGTTTAACACAGTAACAACATTGCGTTGAACCAATTATGTATTTTAACACTATTGTTTATATACGATACGGTCATATATAAACAAGTGCATTATCTGGAAACTTCATTCTGGTAGACGGTGCTGAAGTATCAGCTGCACAAAGTTATGTGGCATCCCAACGATTCTATGCAAGCAATTCTCACTGGAAACACTTCCTTTGTTATTAACTAGTACGCTCTGAAAAGCACTAAAAATTGCTGAGCGTTCTCACCGATATACCGATCATTGCCTGAGAATATTTATACTATTCGAAAGACACACCGCAATCAAAGCACCCCTTGAGAATTCCCGTCCAATGGAAGCAGCAAGAAACGCCTCTAATAAGAATGTTGATGGATGATTTCCAGAGGCACGGAGTGGAAGCCAAGCAAGCCGGCAATTTCAAAAAGTCACCCACTAACACAAAATATTGCCACAATATGGCTTGCTATCGTAAAATGCTATTGCATATATAGCTCGTCAATATGCTATACTGGTTTGGTAGAGATGTATAGTAGATTAAGTTGTCAATATTTTAAGCTAAACATTCCATTCAATGACTATTTTGTTTCAGGTAGGTACATGATAAGGACAAACAGAATTTTTTATAATTTTAATATGAGTAGGTACTTATTTGTTTTTTTGTGATATTTTATATAATTATAGTTTTTATATTAAAATTTTTGCCTTTTTAACCTCTAAGCTCCAAGACTTTCATGAAAATTTAAAATTAACAACTTCTCATAACAGAAGCATAAAAACAATATATACACATAATTATCTATTCGGTAATAATTTCAGATTTTTTGGGTTTTGACACTCCTTTTGTTTCTAAAAACTAGAAAATCAATCTGATCTCCATAGAGGACACATCAATATAGTGAATGATATTTTTAGATCTGTCTTTCGTGAAGATTGCATTCATTTTCTATCAATATTAGAAGCAAAAGTACTTAGTTAAAATTCTTCCGAAGTGAACAAACCTACACTAGAAAGTAATTTTCAAAATATGACTGTTTTATTGTGGAAAGGATTAGAGAAGATTAGCACTAATTTATATTCGATATTGTGGTAACCTTGCTGCAATTATTACTATAATTATGTAACATATATTACATAAATCAATTCATTTCAATATAGTTGCTACAACCTTGCCACAAGACGACATTTTTAATACCACATTTGCAATTTTCCTGTATATATTATTTGCAATATTGCAGTAACCTTGCTGGGATAGTTGATAATGGAACATACCGTTTGTAATATTGCTGAACGTTCGTTTCAGTATAGTTGCTGAACCTTTGCAGTAAGGTAGCAGAAAACTATCTGATGTAACATATTACACACATTACCATGAAAGGTTTCTTGAAATATTTAATTAATGCTACTTTGCTTAGTGAGCAAGCGTTTACATGTCATCATTTTTGGAGAGGACAATGATTAATTTTGCATTCTTCATGCACTAGGCTCCACCTGTGCCAATGTACGTCTCCATAAAAGTGGCAGAGATCGAGAGTGAGGGGAAGCATTTTTAATTGCTCGATCTATATGACGGGTACCTATGGCTAAGAAGCTCTCAACACTCCGAGCGAGTAACAAAATAAATTTAGCTCGTCTTCCACCTACCAAAGACGCGGCCACGTTTCATTAATTCAGGACCTACCATCAGAGTAATTCGGGGTGCACAAGACCCCTACTGATTGGGGATGACATCAAACAGACTCGGGTTTGATGCCAACCACAACATCATCCATGCCTCCAACCCCTTAACTACTTCTGAAAAGCCTGTCCTGCAAGTGCAAGAAAGGTTGTACTGGGTCTTGCTCTTGGAGGAAGGCTGGGATGAAGTACTCTACACTCTGCAAATATTGTGAGGTGAGTGAGTGCACGAATGTCCCGCCAATCGAGGATGTAGAAGATGGAGACGGCCCGATGATGCTATTAAAAAGTGTTTGATGACCACGATGATGCTATTGGAGAAGTGTTTGATGTCTCTCCTGCTCTTCAAACGTACATCAACCTCCCCATCGACACCTCGGCCCTCAAAGAAGACCCCTCTCTATTTTTGCATATTTCTTTTTTTTTTCTCACTTAAATAAAATATTAAATTTAGATTAGCATAATATATGTAACTAGGTAATAAACACACAGAGAAGAATTCCAGTAATTTTATTGTAACATACTATCCCGGCTACGGACGCACCTCATCTAGTCTCAAAATGAAGATAATTAAATTTACTACATTTACCATTAATTATATTTTGGTCAACAATTTGCCCATTCCCATTTTTTACTTTTTGAGAAAAAGTAGAGAACACTGCGAGTCATATTATAGACCTAGAAAATTGGATTATGGCTCACACTGTCAGGAGTTTGTTTACTTTAAAAAAGAACATTTGTCGTCAGAGCCTTCCTATGTCGTTTTTTTGCACTAAACTAAAAAAAAGTGAAGAAAGTTAGCAGTTTTTCAACAATAACTCAGCGCACTTACATTTTATAATGCTGCAAATGTGGATATAATTATATACTACATAAGACCCAAAAGCAACACATACCAAAAAAGCAGGTTTATGGCAATTATTGCAATTTCAGCGTTTGTTTTTGTACGATGTGACTGGCCTATATCTATAATTTCCAATTTTCGAATATACAGCTTAAATATATGAGACAGATCATATAAAAAAATCTCTATGAATTATAAAAAAAGACGCACTAAAGTTAACTTGGTTACTGTATAGTAAATAGGAATATTAATACACACTTTTTTGTACAAGCAAGAACATTTCTCAACAAATTATTAATAATAGGATTTTAAATTCAATTTTTTTCTAATACTTTGTTGATTACATATAAGGGTTTACCTCATTACAAAAAAGCATATTCATATATAGAAATGCATTGTAAATTATCACTGGAGAACTGGGTACAATAGTAGAGTTACTATAATCCCAACACATTTGCTAAAAATTTTATCCATTTGTTATACACATCACTAAACTAGAAAATATAAATTAGATCCTCACGCCCGATATTCGTGATAGAAATACATGAATTAATATATTTTAGAAGTTTTCATCACACACTATTAATTAATTTAAAATCAAATATTAAATCGCAGTTTCCACTTCTTGTTCTCTCATATTCAGTGTATTTAATAATTAGGATTAATATAGTATACAACTTATACTTATTTTAAAGATTTGTTTAAATCCATTCAGAGATAGTAGAATGGATTTGATTCTGAGGAGGCCAAACAACTGATTCATTTTTCATACTACGATAATATAAAATAATGATCTTAAGCTTCAAAGAGATACTTCAAACAATTACGAATAAAGCCTAAATAATTCACGGTTGTATCATTTGAATGTTATAACTAGGTACTCATTAAAATCTCCAATAGGAAATACAGTTGTTATACAATGTTTACAAAAATAATCTGGAATCTCATCTGAACACAACTTGATTTATAATTTTATTTAACATATCTCGTGAAATATAGTATAAAAAAGGTTGCTGCTGTTGATGAAAAGCAATATGCAATCGGTGGACCAATTGTTCGTGATACACAATATTTGGTAAATTCATTACCATTCGCTAATTGTCAAAAATATTATGAATTATTGCAAAATTATTTGCTACCCGTAGTATACTCAGTGACGTAAAAACCAAACAACCTGTAAATTATTTAATTTTGGTAATATTTGGCATACATAACAGGGAGTTCATATATAACAATTAAAATTTCACTCCAATCGAGTAGCTAAAAACAAAAATGTGCAAACATTGTTATCATCGTCGAAAAATTAAAATACGAGGGTAAAAAATGAAATCAACAATTGTGCCGCAAACACAAAACGAAGCGATCTTAATGCAGCATAACCAAACCCTGTTTCAGAAGAATTATGTCAGATCGCAAAACGAACAAATTTTATATACAGAGTGGAAAAAAATGGAACAGGAGAAAATTAATGCCATTAACGAGGTACAAAATCTCCAAGTCCAGTTAAATCAAGTGATGATAATGAATGAAGGACTGCAGAAAAAATTTGCAGAGTTAGAGAAAAGACTTCCTAAAGAGGACGAAACCATATCTGAATCAGTTACTTACCAAACTGATGAGGAAGAACTAGCAAAGGAGACAGAGTGGATACGCGCCAAAAATCGAAAGAAGCGTAAAATGGATACTTCATTGACACCACCACAACGAAGCCAAAATGTCCCAACTCCTATCGAAAAAACGAAAAAAGAACAAACCCCTCCACCAATCATCATAGATAATATCAAGGATTTCAATGATTGTCACCAGGTAATAGGGAAGACTGTAAATAGATTTCAGATTAAAATAATTAGTGATAGCAACGTTAAGGTCAATGTAGACAATATAGAAGATTACAGAACACTTAGCAAGCAACTCAACGAATGTAACTACTCATGGCATTCATACGAGAACAAACAAAACAGACCTATAAAGGTAATTGTTAACAAGCTCCACCATACTATTAAACCAGAGACAATAGTAGAAGACTTAAGGCATAGAGGATATAAACTGCTAGATGCTATTCCAAAACGAAGTTATAGAACTAAGAAACCCATAAATATGTTCATGCTAGTATTCAAACATGATGAAAATGTGGACAAAATTTATGGTATAGCAGATATACAAGGAATAAGGGTAGAAATATTACCGCTAAGAAAAACAAGATTGGTACCACAATGCAAACGCTGTCAGGCATATGGCCATACTAAAGCTTACTGTGCAAAAGAGCCACGATGCGTACGATGTGTGGGCAAACACCTGACGAATGAATGCCCTCAACCTAAAAATGTACAACCAAAATGTGTTCACTGCGGCGAAGGACATCCAGCTAATTACAGAGGATGTGTAGTAGCCAAAGAAATGCAGAAACTAAAAGACAAAAATACTAAAAAAGTAATAAGGCCTAGTCGACCACAGAGAGATAACAACAGAAACCCAGCTCCTGCGACAGAAAAATCACAAAGCAGGACTACTACAAACAATGCGGAAAACAGAAAAACTTACAATATGGCAGTAAAAAACACAACAGAAGATAATAAAAAACAAAACAACCCAGCAACCGATCAAATTCTCCAACAAATATTGGATAAACTAAATAAACTGGACGATCGAATTACCAGATTGGAATATAGCAACAAAGGAGCTATCCCCAAGCGACTTGGTAATGAGAGACAGCCTTAGAATATTAGAATGGAATGCTAATGGCCTCATTCAACATCAGCAAGAATTACAGGCCATTCTAGAAATTGAAAAAATAGATATATGTCTCATTAGTGAAACGCATTTCACTAAGGAGTCATTCATCAAAATAAAAGGATATCAGGTATACCATACCATTCATCCAGATAATGCAGCCAAAGGTGGAAGTGCAGTTATAATAAAACAAAATATAGCACATCACCAAGAAATGAGCTATAAAACAGCCGAAATTCAAGCAACCACAGTCAGAATAAAAACAAAAACTTACGAATTGAATGTAACGGCAGTCTATTGTCCGCCAAAACACGCAATCAAGAGGAATAAATACATTGAATTCTTAAATAGCCTAGGGTACAGATTTATCATTGGAGGAGATTTCAATGCAAAACATGTACACTGGGGTTCTAGACTAACTAACACTAAAGGTAAGGAGCTACTAACAGCAATAAACCAAATTAAATGTGAAGCAATCTCGACAGGAAAACCAACTTATTGGCCTGCTGACCCTAACAAAATTCCAGACCTCATAGACTTCTTTGTGGCCAGGAATATCTCGACAAACTACATGCAAATAGAAGAAGCATGGGATATGATTTCTGACCATTCCCCCATCCTTCTCACACTTAGTGAGACTATAATACAAAGAGAAAACTTACCAAGACTAGTCAACAACAAGACTGACTGGAAAAGTTTTCAGATTGAATTAGAAAACAACATTAACCTCTTAGTCCCGCTAAAAACCAAAGAACAGCTAGATGAAGAAGTAGAAAAACTCAACAAGGTTATTCAGAAAACTGCATGGAATAATACCCCGAGCATTACATCGAGAACAAAGGGAAATAATTACCCAAGAGAAATTAAAGAATTAATAACAGAAAAAAGAAAACTAAGACGGAAATGGCAACAATCTAGAGCACCAGTAGACAAAACTAGATTAAACAATGCCGCACAGAATTTAAAAAGAGAAATACAAAAAATCAAACATGAATCAATTAGTACTTACCTCAGTGAACTAACAAATGACAGCAGTACAGATTATTCCTTGTGGAAGGCTACTAAACGATTAAAGAGACCAATCCTGCATAGTCCTCCAATCAGAAATGAAGATGGAAGCTGGGCCAGAGATAACAATCAAAAAGCCAAAAGATTCGCTGATCACCTAGAAAATACCTTTCAACCTAACGAAGGAGAAGAATTATCAAGAATGGACTATGACCAAGAAGAATTAGAGATAAGACCTGTTACACCAAAAGAGGTAACTGCAGAGATAAAAGAAAACATTAACCCGAAAAAAGCCCCAGGATTTGACCTGATTACAGGAGAAATCCTAAAGCAGCTGCCCAAAAAAGCTATAATAAAACTGACACACCTGATAAATGCAGCTTTCAGGTTGAAATATGTCCCCAGAATGTGGAAAGTTGCAGAGGTGATTATGATACCCAAACCAGGCAAAAAACCTGAAGAAGTATCATCATACCGGCCAATATCATTACTACCAGTAGTATCTAAATTATTTGAAAAACTTCTGATAAAGAGACTAAAACCAATAATAGAAGAAAGAAAATTGATACCTGATCACCAGTTTGGATTTCGCGAGAGCCATTCAACGATAGACCAGGTGCATAGAATAACAAATATTATAGAAAACGCATTGGAAGAAAGAAAAGTCTGTTCTGCAATCTTCCTAGATGTAGCACAGGCCTTTGATAAAGTATGGCATGAGGGGCTCAAACACAAACTCAGATGTCACCTACCTAAACAATACTCTGACCTTCTGGATTCATATATATCAGAAAGAGTATTCAGAATAAAACAAGAAGAAGCATACTCTGAACTGAGAGAAATAAATGCTGGAGTACCACAAGGAAGTGTACTAGGACCAGTCCTATACCTACTGTACACTAGTGACATTCCAAACCTAGAACATAATACCACAGCCACATTTGCAGACGACTCAGCTATCTTAGCTGTAGGCAAAAACCATGAAGAAGCAGCAAATAAACTGCAGAATAACATAGATCAGATTTATGAATGGACCAGAAGATGGAGGATCAGATTAAATGAAGCAAAGTCAGTGCACATTAACTTCACCAACAAACGAAATCAACATGTACCAATTAGACTAAATAATGCTCAGATACCTTACGCCAATACAGCAAAATATCTGGGTATTACATTAGATGCGGGGTTACGCTGGAAGCCACATATCAAAAAGAAAAGAGAAGAATTAGGACTCAAATTTAGAAACATGCATTGGATATTGGGACGCAACTCCACTCTGTCTGTATACAATAAATTGCTATTATACAAGCAAACTCTGAAACCAGTTTGGACCTACGGCATCCAACTTTGGGGCTGTACCAGAGAAAGTAACATCCAGATCATACAACGATTCCAGAACAAAGTATTAAGGAACATCGTCAATGCGCCTTGGTACTCCCGAAACAGTGACCTCCACAGGGACCTGGAGATGGACACTGTCAGCCAGACAATCACTAAGTTTGCCAAAAGCCACGAACAACGGCTTTTAGACCATGTGAATGTAGAGGCCATCCAGCTCCTCGACAACACCAACCAGAAGAGAAGACTCAAGAGGACAAAGCCCTTTGAGTTAGTTAACTAGTGACAGTGTAAAGCAGAGCATAGTGCGGTAATTGCACGCTAGTGATAGTGTTTGTTTGTATTAGAGCCTAAGGAACTACTAATGAGTAAGACCTTTAGTTATAAGGTAGAAATTAGTAAATTAAGTTAGATTAAAATTGCTTATTGATCGTATTAATGATCAGATTGTAATTTCAAGAAAAGCCTATTAAGGTTTTTTTTAAATAAAAAAAAAAAAAAAAAAAACTCCAATCGAGTGAGGATAATCAAAGTTTCTGCTCACCAACTTTAATAATGGGTTGAAGTTCCACGATTTCTTACACATTTCCTGATGAATCTAGGCTTACTCATAATCAGGTGAACAATTTCCTCCTGGGGTATCTCGTACCATCTTTATTTCATGTCAATGATCCATCAGTTTGAGGACGCTGTAAATTTCTTAACCTTCTACAGATGATGTCCCACACATATTCAATCGGGGACAAATCCGGGGATCTTGGGTCCCAAGGTAAGAGATAAATTTGAGCCTGGTGGAAGTAGTCTGAGGTTAGTATGGCCATATGTGACCGAGCATTACCTTGCTGAAAAGTTGAATTTTGAAGTGTTAGATGAGATTCCAATATTTCTTGAATGTATCGATGTGCATTCATGTTGCCTCTGATGAAGACTAACGGTGACCTTGAGTTATAAGCAGAGGCATCCCATATCATATCTCAAACAGCACGATGTACATGCAGCTCAACAAAAAATTGGTGGTTATGACGTTCGCCTGTCTCCTCACCCTCACTCAACCATCATGCATGTCTAGGCAGAACTGGAATTCTAAAGACGATCGTGTTCCATTCCACACTAGTCATTCTTGGAGATATCTTCAGTGTCCTACAGTTAATGGTAACACCAACTGAGGTTGGTATGAAAAAACTCCAAAACTTCTGTCTATAAATACTTCAGATTCCAAGGACTCTTCCATGTTCAGCAAACCACTAAAATGCTATTGCCCTTGTCAATTAGAAGCGATTATTAGAACTGATAAAAGTAGGAGACAATCTTGGTCCTCTGTTGTCATGCTCACTCATCCTGTGCCCCTTTGTGTTTAGCCTTCTTGGTGCCATGCCTGATAATCTTACTTTTATGATAAACATGTATGCGAAATATTTTTAAAATAAAATATTTACTGGGTGTTCTGGTAGATATTTGATATAATTAATAATAAATTTTGTAGGATACTACGTTAAAAAGCCCTTCAATCCTATTCCAATCTAAACAAGCTTAGATTTAGAAAAGTAAGAAAAAATGTTCGTTTCATTTATATTGAAGTTATTTTAGTCCCCTTTGTAGGCTTTACTACTTTTTCCCCACACCTAGATCTTTGAAATTAACTTCTAATTAAATAATTTCACTGTAAGTGGAAATCAAACCCATGATTTTACAATCCAGGCTATATTCAGTGAGCCACCAACCACTTCATTTTATAAAAAGTTAATTGTAAATTCAGAAAGTTGCTACTATCCCAGGATTTTAAAAATGAAATTACATTAAAACATTTTTTGGGTATTTATTAACTTATTTACAGAAAAAACTTATATACTGATGTATTCAAGCAAAGAGGAAGAAATCGCATGAAATATTCGTCAAGTCCTCACATCGTGAGCTCCATTATAGCATTAACTATATCATTCTGATTATTTTTGAGTGCTTTTACGGCTTTAGCTTTACTGACATTTGCCTGTGACATCACCAACTCAACGTCTTTTTCTTCAACTCCAGATTCATCAATCTAGAATAAAAAAGACCATAACAATATATAATTAAAATTATCTATCTCATAGATATGGTTATTCTAACAGTAAATGATTAACATTTAGTATCAATATACTCAAGACTGGGAAAATAGAATAATAAATTAGAAGTACTCACCTCCTCATCTTCAGATTCTTCAGCTATAGGAGCAACTGAAGTTGTTGTAGTACCAGTAGCATTTTCACCGGCAGGATTTACTTCTTTAAACTTCTCAGCTGCAGCAACTTGTGCCTGCTGTGAAAGATCTTCAATTTTTGCTTCTCCAAAAACTATGTAAGTATCACTGACAGGGTTCTTGTAAACATCTGGTTTGTTAATAACAAACAGAATATTTTTTGACTTCCGGATAGTTACTCTGTTGACACCTTGAACCTACATATTAAAGTGAAAGTGTGAATATTCCATAAAAACAAAAATGAATCGTGTAATATAAGAACAAACAGATTTTTCTTATTATTACTCACAGGTTTCAATCCAAGTTTTGACATTATCTTTCTGGCTTTCTTTTCTCCTCTAGATTGTTTGGCCTTGGAAACCATATCAACTGGTAAACCAGCGGCAGAGGCCCCAGGAAATGTTGATGCAGCATTTGCAGCCCCGGCATCTTCTAATTCTGGAATTTCTTCGTCGGAATCACTATCAGTTGAAGATTCGCTATGTTCGGGTTTTGGTTCAGACACAACGGGTTTATCAACTTCAGTCATTTCTGGCATTGTTTTAATACTGAAAATATATACATTGTAATAAATCTGCTATCAAATTTATGATTACTATTATATGAAAACGGATTGCTTCATTTGATTTTAATATTACTTTCATTGAAATTTTGTGTGAAATCCGAATTATTTTCATGACAAAATTTAACCTCGAAATTCTTTTCAATTACTGATCCGTCGCTTAAAATTTTATATTTATGTTAGAAATCTAATAATAATGTATTTAATCAGCACACAAAAATATTTAATTTATTATAGATGATTTAGATAAATTTTGAATACCTTTTCCCGATAGATATTTCTATTTAGAATGCTGAAAGCTAAAAAGAGGGGCTAATAAAAAAATTGAAACGTTACCAACATAACATCAATGAAAATTTTACGCGAAACAAGGATTGCCTTGGACTTCTTCTCCTTGTAGTTTTATGAATTTCAGAACTCGTTCACCAAATTCAAATGAATGCTAAGTGTATCCATATAGATTTTTGGGCAGTATTAACTTTAAACACCAAAAACGGTTGAAATGATCGTAATTATATCCTACACTGCTTACGAAAATGCTGCTAAGTAAATTAAAATATTTCATTCTGCGCATCGAAAACTCTGAACACGGCCAAGGTACCTAAAGTGATGAGAACTGAAAATTAGATGCCAGTATCAGTGACAAAAGTACAAACTTGACGTATGTACATTATTAGTTTACATTTGAAGTTGTAGGTATTTCGAGTTTTATCAATAAACATTTTCAACGATCCCTAAAAACCATGATAGAATGAATAGTGAACAGTAAATTTGTTTAAACTTACTAGAGTATAGAAAAGGCACGTTTTTTTATTCACCGGTAGATCCATCAATCCACCAACTACGTTTTTATACTCATTGGTGGATTTCAGATTAAAAAAATGACGTGTTCATTTATTACTGTTGCATCAACCAAAATTGCAAACAATTCCACCGCTGTTTGGACATGGTGGATAAATTTGGTGGTTTAGAAAATTACAGCTAACCTCAAAAAAACATACATATTATTTCATCCTCGGAATTATTAGATGAACCGCTACTCCGAGATCTAGAGGCTAAAATAACTACAACACTTTTCAAATATTATCATTTGTATTGTTAATTTTTGCTAATAACAACAATCAATTTAAAAATCGATTGTCAGGTGACAGATATAATGATATAAATAACAACAACTGCGTTTTTTATGTGCCATTGTTGACTCCAATATGTCGGTGCAGCGGAGAATGACGTCACTAAACCAATGGTGAATATGTGTAAAAAAAACGTGCCTATTTAAAGGGCTTTTCGGAAACGGTAATCTTAGATCAGATAAATCACTTATCAGCTGATTGTGGATTGTAACCCAGAATGAGATTTTTATCAGAGTTTCCGAACGACGCGTTATGTTTTGTGTGGAAATGTCAAATTTAATACTTAACAAAAACTTTTTATTTTTATTACTTTAGTTTCGTGGGTTGATTTTTCATACACTTCTCTCCATACTCATCTTGTAAAGCTTTAATTTGTTTTCACTCATCGTTGACACTAAATTTTAATACCAACAAGCTATTTTTTATATCGAAAAGCCAAAAATTATAAAAACCGCAAGTCTGAGCAATTTGCTAACTACGTGGCTTAAAACACTTAATAACTTTTTATTCAAAGAAAACAAAAACAAAATTTTAATACCAATGAGTACAATAGCCGCAAACCTCAGCAGCCTGCCCACTACTAGGCTTAAAGAATTAATAACATTTTAGCTTGAAGAAAACAAAAACAAACGAAACAATCCGTCAGCTGATCGCATTTACCCACCGATGTACTAGGGTAGAAAGGATCCAAACATATGATTATGATCCGCTCAGGTCGTTCAGTTTCCGAACGTGAGTGAACGTGATCCGGATTACTTTCCGAACGTTCAGATCATGAACGGGTTAACCCGATCATAGTTTCCGAAAAGCCCTTAGGTCTTCCTTGGTGAAATGGCGGGAACATACTTTCATATATTTAAACACAGCATTTATCCAAGCACGTTGTCTGTCTATAGACTCCCTCAATCCTAGATTATTTTCATAGATAACCTTTTGATTATTCTGATCCAGAACTTTTCGTTCATGTTCTCGTGGAAAGCAATGAAAGCTAAATGTCTTTACAACGAGATTGTTTTGCACAATAATCACATTGTGGAATACAACAATAATGATTTGAACTACTAGAACCACTAATATTTCACCGTATAATGTGTATATTAGTCAAGAAAATATTCATCAAGCACTTCAGAATTACAATAAGTATGATTTTTATGGTAACAATGGCCAAAACATATCCTTCAATGTTTTCCAAAATCAACAATGCACATTTGTCTAGTTTCAAAAATTGTCACCAGAGAAAGTATCCATTATTTGACATTTATATAATTTTCAAAAAATAGTATATTAGAGTATAAGTGGATAAAGAGGTCTTTCAAACACGCGCGATTTTTCGAGCACGACGGCGCAGCAGAGTGCTCGAAATAGAGCAAGTGTTTGAAAGACCAGTTATCCACGAATACTTTACGCTATTTTTTTTTATTGGTGCACTTTGGAATCATAAAATATTATTATTATATTATTACTACAAAAAAATGGAATTCCATCCTCGATGCCCAGCCAAGTTTCGTGAACGTCAAATAGTATTTATTTTTAGTTGACGTTACGGGCTGTCAGATCAATAATCAAAAAGTTTCTTTATTTATATTTAAAGGGAAACAATGTATATATGAATATATAAATACATTTTGCAGAAAAAACCAAATAAGACATTGGTTCCCAATGATAATATACAATTTAAAAACTAATAAAAAAAGTTGTCATTGATACGTTTCTCAAGTTGTTGTTGTTACCATGGGGACTTTAAAAAACGCGCGTGTTTGAAAGTTCAATTTAAACACGCTGACGCGTGCTTTAATAATGTAATATGCGGTATCAATAAAAAAAAAATATTTCTCTAGACTGCAATATTTTAGAAGTTAAATGTATACGTTATAATATTTCACACTGAAATACCTACCAGTAGAAATACAAATTCAAACTTTTCCATTTGTTTTTTAATGGCATGTGCTTCTTTTTTAGTGCTAATAGATGACCGGAGTGTGACGTAGTTCGGCCGTCGTGTTAGGATTGGTCAATAATATTGTCTACTTTCCAATCAAAGTTTGTTGATTTGGTGTATTTTAAAATAAGTGCTGTTGAATATCATTTAAATAAACTTCAATAAGATTCATATTCAGTATATTATAGGCAGGTTATAGTTCTCCGAATTTTAGAATATGAAAACAAATTTAAATAAACTTCAATAAGGTTAGACATACAGTATGAGGTTACATTTCTCCCAATTTTAGAAGATGACAAGAAAACGTGTTTTGTGGATTTCTTCCAATTATAAGTAATATGCGCAAAGTACTTACAGTTATAAAAAAAACAAAATGCCTTCTAAACACTAGTTTTGAAAACTTTCTTATAACACAATAAACGCTATCAAAAGCACAGGTCACCGTGGTTTTTGGTCAAAAGTTTGTATGGGAAGTAACCCCTAACAAGATGGTCGACCTACGCCACACTCCACAATCGTTTATTATATAGGTTACCTACTAACTTTCAGCCAATCAGAAGCTTGATTAAATGTGCGGAAACATGTCATCATCCCTGCCAATTCAAACTGCTCTATTGTTTCGTTATCGAACCTTTCGTAACTTAACGAGTACTCGCTATTATCCCACAAACCGCATACACAGTATTCCGTGTATTACCGTGACAACAACGATATTAGCGAGTATTCCTAAAGTGGCGGAAGGTCAAGAATTAGCCCCCTGGATTATTAGATAAAAGGATTTTTTCAGCGGAAAAAAAACAAATACTTGAGTTTTTCTAACTTTATTATGAATGAATTTACAATTCTTTTGAGATCTTTCCCTCTGATCTTGTAGGAGATCTCTTCCTTTTACAGTTCCCTTTTCTTGTCCACAGGTACCGTTGTCGAATAATTGATCGAACCCGACAAAATGACAACAAGCACATCTGGAACATTATTCAAAATGAATCGAAGTGTTCTCCGGCCAACATTTTCTCGACTTCTAATTTTTTCTTCGTGAAATTTAAGAAAATATTTTTAATTTTTCAACTCGTGTTGATCATTCCTTTGATGGTTGGATAAGGTCACCATAAGAAAAACTCTGTATTGATAAAGACATATTATATGTATGCATGTTTAGTATTCCTAAATAGGGTTTATCTGTAAGTATTACTTGTCTTTTTTAACTTTTGAGCTTGAATTCCCATTAATCTGGCTTTCATCTCATCTTCACGTCCTCTGATTGAAAATGTTTGCCGTACACTCTTTTATTTCCAAAAGAAAAGCTGTCTTTTCTGTAACTTTTTCGGATCCATTCTTTTCTAACATCTGGGTCCTTTGGAAATGAAAAAAAAACATGATATATTCCACAGTATCTTTGGCCTTCTTCGAATTGCTTTTGCAAATAGCAACACTACATATTTTTCCTCCATGCATCTGGTAAAATAAAAATACAAGTTGATAGAAAAATATAAGTTTCACATTCACAATAAATTCAATAAAAGACCATATGTCACATGAGTTTTAATGTAAGGTTATAGCTATTAACGTTGCTGAATACCTAATAACTCAAAACACAATACACGATATTAATTGTCATTTTTTTATAAATAAAATTACAGGAAACTTGAAAAACTACCATAAGCACCAAAAACAACAATAAACAATGGTAAACTGGTATACACGACACAAATACCCCCACGGCAGGCACGATGACGCGAAATAAGGCGACGTCAGATGACCTTTAATAGTTTATAGGCAACCCATATACTTTAGGAACCTTGGTACAGGACAAGTTGAACAAATGACAACTATCACTAGTTACTGATCTGTGATAGGTACGTTTTTTCGTTAACTTTGGTGCGATCTTTTTGACTGAGATCTCAGTTAATCTCAGCTCACATCAGTAATGTGAGCGTTCTTTTTGTTTTACTCACTTTAAGTGAGCTGAGATTTTTCCTCCCCCTTCACTGATGCTGAATGTGTTGTATGGGGGTATCAGTTGGAATTGAGTCGGAAATAAAGTGGAGGGGATGAAGAAATATTTGATTTGCTTGGTTTATATGTAGTTTTAACCAAGGTTATCTAAGGTTTTAACCATTGACATATAAACAATAAACACACATAATCTATTTTTCTTTTGTTACACATTATGGATACATTAATTAACATTATTAGATGCTGATACGAATCTGTCGTATAGTTTAAATCTATCGACAGATCGCGCGCTTCAATTGAGATGTTGTTCTTTTTGGTGCTTACTCACATCACTTTATCTCAGATCATCTTAACTAAATTGATCTGAGATCTCAGTAAAAAAGAACGCACCAAATGTATCTATAATTTGTAACAAAAGAAAAATAGATTGTGTGTGTTTATTATTTATATGAATGGTTAAAACTTTAGATAACCTTGATTAAAACTACATATAAACCAAGCAAATCAAATATTTCTTCATCCCCTCCACTTTATTTCCGACTCAATTCCAACTGATACCCCCTTACAACACATTCAGCATCGGTGAAGGGGGAGGAAAAATCTCAGCTCACTTAAAGTGAGTAAAACAAAAAGAACGCTCACATTACTGATGTGAGCTGAGATTAACTGAGATCTCAGCTCACATCAGTAATGTGAGCGTTCTTTTTGTTTTACTCACTTTAAGTGAGCTGAGATTTTTCCTCCCCCTTCACCGATGCTGAATGTGTTGTAAGGGGGAATCAGTTGGACTTGAGTCGGAAATTAAGTGGAGGGGATGAAGATATATTTGATTTGCTTGGTTTATTTGTAGTTTTAACCAAGGTTATATATGGTTTTAACCATTGACATATGAACAATAAACACACATAATCTATTTTTCTTTTGTTACAAATTTTGGATACATTAATTAACATTATTAGATGCTGATACGTATCTATCGACAGATCGCGCGCTTCAATTGAGATGTCGCTCTTTTTGGTGCTTACTCACGTCAATTTATATCAGATCACTTTAACTGAAGTGATCTAAGATCTCAGTCAAAAAGAACGCACCTATTACCTGACATCCCGCAACTTGATGTGGTTCTGTGAACAAGCCGACCATCTTGAAACTTAAGTTTTCGTGCTCGATATCGCGTTAATACTCATTGCGGTGTATTTCCGAATTTTAAGTGGTTGGCTGCCTATTTCGTTCTTTGCCGTTTGTTTGATAACGACACTAATTTATCTATTAATTTAAAAAAATGTCGAAACGGCGAATTGATGTAATAGACCCTTTCATTAAAAAGAAACGGTAAAAGTTATTATTGTATTTTTAGCTTCCTTAATTTAATTTATGATTTTATTTTAGGGAAGAACGAGGCATAAGCATTGCGACTACAACTGCACCATCGGGCTCAACAAATCCTTACACAGGTTTACCTTATACACAAAAGTACCATGAACTATTTCGAAAAAGGATTGGGCTACCAGTTTTTGAATATAGAGCAGATTTTATGAGGATTTTAAGTGAGCACCAATGTATAGTACTTGTGGGAGAGACAGGTAATTGATTATACCTACAAAATTATTTAAACTGTAAAAACATGTTTATTTGTTCTATATTTTGATAGGATCTGGCAAAACTACGCAAATACCTCAATGGTGTGTAGAATATTCGAGGACAGTGGGTACAAAAGGTGTTTGTTGTACACAACCTAGAAGAGTGGCAGCAATGTCAGTTGCCCAAAGGGTATCTGAAGAAATGGATGTACCTTTGGGACAAGAAGTTGGATACAGTATACGTTTTGAAGATTGTTCTTCAGCGAAAACTATACTCAAGTAAATACATACTAATATTCTTCATACTGGCGTATTTTAATTGATAACATTTGCATTGTCCTTTAATTTTTTCATTAGGTATATGACTGATGGTATGTTGTTAAGAGAAGGAATGAGTGATCCTATGTTGGAGGCGTATCAATGTATTTTACTTGATGAAGCCCATGAGAGAACTTTAGCTACTGACATTCTGATGGGAGTTTTAAAAGAAGTTATTAAACAACGAAAGGTAAATAATACTTTTTCCAAATGCATATGAGGATTTTTAAAATTTACCATTTTAGGATTTAAAACTTGTTATCATGAGTGCAACATTGGATGCTGGTAAATTTCAGCACTATTTTGATAATGCTCCGTTAATGAATGTACCTGGTCGTACTCATCCAGTTGAAATATTTTATACTCCAGAACCAGAAAGGGATTACCTAGAAGCTGCTATTAGAACTGTGATTCAAATTCATATGTGTGAGGAAATTCAAGGTAAAATAAATTGATATACTTTTGTTTATACCCACATAATGAAAAAGACTTATCAACAGTGTATTGAAACTCTAAAAGTCATTATGCATCATTGCATATTGCAATTGTTACGAATGGTGCTGACCCCAAAACCAAGGGCCTATACGAGATCCATCTTGTATTATGGAATTTTTTTTATATATGTCAGCTACAAAATATCGCTTAATCAAATTAGATAGAATACGATTCAAGGCTTTCTGATTGGTTTTAGTTGCTCTCAAGTTCACATCTACTAACATGCTTTTGACTGAATGTGGCTCTTATTTCTTGCAGAAAAATGTATTCTTGAATGTACATCCAATGACCAATAAGTACTTCTTCAGGAGATAGATCAATTATCAGTCAACATAACAGAAAAAATGGTGGCTAAATAAAAATTCTCCAGTTTTAACTATTGCATATCCCAATATACACTTTTCAATTAATAGAGATGAACAAAGTGCTTTTTCATCTCCTTATGACATATCTTTTTTTTGGCTACAGTTTCTGGGGCAAGTCATTCTCTCAAAAACAGGCCAGATTTTTGTTGAGGGAACGAGATTTTATTACTGTTACTTTTTCTCCAATATATCATTGACTTGTGTTAATTTGAATCTGAAATCAAACATCTAGCGATGGCAGAAATGGTCTTCTTGCTCGTTTGTGATGTGCAAGATGCGTACACTGTAGAAAGAGATGGGGATGGGAAGGGTTTATACATATATTTAACGGTTTCTAAAGACTTCAGAAAATTAATTTGAAAATTAGGTATTTATTTACAAATTTTCAAGGAATATATAAAATAAACATAATAAAATAGGAATTATTTTATTATATATCATCATATATTTTTATTGCATAGCTTGCAAAATGAGATCAAACAAAATTGAAATTAAACTTTAAAAGTAAAAGTAATTTTCTATTCAAGTAGGTTGGTATACATAATAATACATACACAGATAATTAAAAGTACATATTTGCTTATTTAACCCCCTTTTTTTTAATCGAAACATGTCCCATCTACCAAAAGGTTATTAGCGACAATACAATAACATTAGATCTTATACAATAAGTTTATGGATTTTAAATAGTCTATGATTCACCTATGATATTGACAGTCTTTTCCGAGGAGAACTTCCAAACTGTTCGGAAAATTATTTGTTGCTCGTTCGACTGTGTATTTTGGACATGCAATAAGTACATGTTTTATGCTATCTACGACATTACACGTTGTACACATCGGGGGTTCACTATTTGTGAATAAATAGGAATGGGTATATCTTGAGTGACCTAGTCCAAGCCGTGTTAATATAACTTGTATTTTCCCATTTTTAGTAGTAGGTTGCCATGGAGATATATTACTCTTCACTTCCTTTAGCTTTGATCTGGAATTCGACCACTCTTGTTCCCATTCACTATACACTTTCATTTTAAAGAATGCTTTTAAATCACTAGCAACGCTTCAACACTCACTTTCCAAATTAATATTAAAGATCGCGTCACGCGCACCAGCATCTGCTTTGTCGTTGCCTTCAATTCCAATATGCGATGGTATCCATATAAACTTAACGCTTCTAGAATTCAACTAAGCTTCCAGTAATTCAGCCTTTATAAGTTTTCCAATAGGATTTAGTTGGTATATTTGCTGCAAACTTTTTAAAGCACTGAGGGAGTCGCTAAGAATGAGGCTGTTTGAAAATGTCTGCGAGTTGGAAAGCTTTGTATAAAGCAAAAAGTTCAGCAGAGAAGATACTGAGGCTGGAAGGAAGTCTGTATTGGGAAATATTCCCAGAATTTACAATGACAGCCCCTACCCCTGTTTCACATTTTGATGCATCAGTGTATGTTTTATTGCAGTCACTGTATTGTTGTTCCAAAATTAAATTAAATTTATCCCTTAAAATTGCTGAGCTTACTTGGTATTTGTTAAATATACTTAGTGTTGTACCAACACTAGGGGTTTTGATGGTCCAGGGTGGAGGATGATTCAAGTCTACAGAAAATACAGGAGGAAATTGAATGTCCAAATTATTTAGGAATATTCTTATCCTTTCGTAGTAAGGTTTAGCTGTTTGGGGTTATTGTTGAAGTGATGTAGATATTTATTGGTGAAGGTGTTATTAGAAAGGGGCTTGTTTTTATTCGATGTAATTGAGGTAGCATGTGACAATGCTAGATACATTCTTCGATAATGTAGAGGAGGTTCACGCGTTTCACTATGAATACAATAGACAGTAGTTGTTCTAAAAGCTCCAAGAGCAATTCTAAGCCCATGGTTATCAGTATCAAGTAATTTTAATCTTGTTTTAGATGCAGAGGCGTAAGCAATTGATCCATAGTCTATTTTAGATCTTATTAAACTTTTGTAAATAGTTAGCAGCATATTATAATCAGATCCCCAGTGTTTGTTACTTAATGTCTTCATTATGTTTAGCCTTTTATGACATGATAATATGGTTTGCTTTATATGCTCTTTCCAAGAAAGTTTTTGGTCCAACCACATTCCGATACATTTAACAGATGGCTTGAATGAAATAACTTCATTGTATAAAGTGAGTTTTGGATAAGATTCTGGGATCCTTTTAGAAAATAGTACTCCTTTTGTTTTTGAAACTGAGAATTTGAAGCCGGTGTGCTGAGACCATTGTTCTAATTGTGTGAGAAAGGATTGAAATATATTTGTCATTAGAGTGGTATTTTTGCCTTTACAATAAACTACCAGGTCATCTGCGTATAAGTAAGCCGTAAGAGGCTTTGGTATATCTTTGATAATCTTATTTATAGCTATTAGAAATAGTGTTGGGCTAAGTACGGAGCTTTGAGGAGTTCCGTTTTCTTCAGTTTGACTTTCAGAATATGAATTATGGACTCTTACTTGAAATGATCTGTCTTTAAGGAAATTACTAATAAATCCGAGGCAATTACCACGAATATTCGATGAGTGGAGTTCTTAACCCTTTGTTTCCCGGTGACCTTGCTCCATATACCATTTTACGTCTGTCGACTGGCCACCGGAAAACAAAGGGTTAACAGCCTCTTATAGCACAGATAGGAACTTTACGAATTTACCTACTTAAGATCATTCTTATTCTTCTTTTCATTAAAATTTCACTAGGTTTCCATTAATAACATGTATCGCTGCTTATCATTTCTTTTGTATGCAAAATATTAGAACAAGTTTATATGTTTATTCAATTGCGAAATTTGGTCTTTAACAAAAACAGAAAATTCTTTCCGCTGCTGCAGAAGAATGTGGCAAACAAAGAATACATTTAACGAAATATGACAAATGAGGAAACATAGGTTCATCAATGCCATTTTTTCTTAAATGTGTCACATCTGGAAGCATTCACCATTTAGAGTTTATTACCTCAAGGTTAGAGATCAAATTTGGGAAAAGCTTTGAACTCGCAGCAGCAACGCTGGATATATTTCCTAACATTGCTACTGTGGGATTAAATATGAGACAAAATTTAAAATAGGATCATCAACATTTAAACAGTTTTCATATTTTCTGATATAATCTGGCTTTAAGTAATTCCTTAAAATACTTTTATAAAGATCTGAGAATCTTTTCAATAAAACATGAAATTTATTCTTTTCTGATTGAAATTTTAAATTTGGTTTATTAGTAATATCCAAAATGTATGCAAAGAAATGGAAACAAAGTTTGTGAATAGGATTAAGTAAATAGCTTTCATTAGTAAAAAAAAAAGAATTTCTTTTGTCTGCTGCTAGCAGTGATAGCCAACTTGTTTCAGCAGGGTGAAGAAGTTTATTGGGTTTGACTTGACAAAATACTTGGCATTTGTTCAGCTGATCTATACGCTTAGGACTGTTTGAGAAATAATTGTAGATATCTCTAACAAAGTCTTCTACACTTCATGGCAATTTATTTGCAGCAGCTTAAGTGCACAGATGATTTGAATGACATACACAACCAAGTGTGTAAATATTAGGAAGAATTTCTCTAAAGCGAGCTTGAACACCTGACTGCTAATCCAACCAAATTCACAATGGGAATATTAAATTTTGTTGAATAATTTTGTATTGCCAGGAGAATTGATTCAGGTGTAGATATATCTAATTTTATAAGGCCAAAAAATTAATCCCTAACTTTTTTAAGACTCATTATAATAACAAACAACTAGTGCTAAAAACTTTTGAGTACTAATAACAGTTGTTTCATCTATTCTCAAAGAAAATTTAGATTTTCTTAAATGTTTTGAAATTAGCTCAAGTTATTGTGTGTGTCTACAGGGTGTCCCGGGACTAATGGGAAAAAAGTCAGGAGAGTATAATATGAGCCAAAATAATGTTAGTACTTCATATAAACTTTTACTATGCAGGCCCTCGTTTTCGAGTTATAGGCCTCCAAAGTTTTAATTTTGAATTTGGTTTTTATTTTTATTTTTTGTACTAGTTATTTGATCTTCATAAAATTTACGGCAAAGCTATAATGTAAGTGTATGTTTATTTTGGTAAGGTAAACAGATTTACAGTAGTGCATTGAAGCCAGGGACGAACTACTAGCAATGGTTAGTGATCCAAAAATTTTGCAGGTATGGCACACCCTGTATGAAATTATCGAAATTCACTTCCCCACACATTAAGCTAACGAAAAGGTACTCTTGTTGGAATTCGATAAAATAAGCCGTTTGGCTAATATTTACAGTTTTATTAATGCACTACGTACAAATCTACCTAACTAACTTATTAATACGATGTCCAGAATTTACTTGCTTTTAATCAAAATTACGAACATAACATTATTAAACCATTAAGAAAACCTCAAAAAACACAAGTTATAAAACATTAGACTAAAACTAATTCCTAAACAACAACAAAAACTAACGTTATTCTAATAAATGTTCAATATGAGCTCCTCCCACTTCCACGCACATTCTAAGTCTACGAAGGTTGTTTCTTTGCACTTGAAAGAGCAATTTCACACTATTTCTAATAACATTGCAGTGTAACACAATTCTGTCTATTAAATCTTGCCTTGTTTGCACAGGTGTTGCGTATACCTTACTTTTGAGATAACCCTAGAGAAAGAAATCCATAGGATTAACGTCTCCTGATCGCGGTGGCCATTGAAAAGGGCCTCCACGACCAATCCATCTATTAGGAAGCCTTGTGTGTAAATGCTGTCATACATCTAAACTGAAATGAGGAGGGGCCCCATCATGCATGAACCATAAATTCCTACGAGTTTGTAGTAGCACATCATCAAACAGGTTCCATAACTCATTTTGCAAAAAACTCCAAATATCTCTGACCGGTCAAAGTACCGTCAATAAAGTATGGCTGTATCAAATTATTGCCAACTATTCCTGCCAAACATTAACCATGAATCTATGCTGGATCCTAGTTTGGATAATGCCATGTGGATTCACATCATCCCATAAATGCATATTATGAGAATTTATGATTCCATCTCTGGTGAAACCCGGTTCGTTCGTAAAGAGAACGTTACTAATAAATGTGTTGTCTGCTTGTTGTTGTCGCAGAAACCACTGGCTATACTCAAGTCGAGCAGGATAATCAGCCACTGTCATACGGTGTACTTTTTTCATGTGAAAAGGATATAACAGCTGTTCTTTTAGGACACGATGAACAACTGATTTCGAGACGTTATGTTCTCTTGATAATTTTCTAAAACTCGATGGTTCATTATCAACTGCATTTAACAAGTCTTGTTCAACTGCCACAGTACGTATGCTTCGTACTGGACCTTCTCCAGCTTTTTCTGGCGAAAATCTTCCTAAAATTTAAAATTTTGTTTTGTATACATGGAAAATTACATTTACTTATTCATACCTGTTTCTCGTAACCTGAGATCAATACGCCCAAACATTCGTCTGTCTGGCAATGCTCTGTTTGCAAAATGTTCTTCATAAAGCCTTTTGGCCTCTAAACAGTTTCGAGAAGCCAGTCCATACATTAGATGTTTATCTGCGTACTCAATAAAAGCGAATTCTGCTATTGTAACTGTTAAATTAAGGACTTATGAATTATTGACAAGTACTGACTACGAACTATTCTACACAACGTTTGACAACTAATCCTATGGTAACTTGATAAACGGTAAAAACACTTATAAAAAGTTTTTACCAACTTTCCAATTAATAAGTCGTTAATGTTTTTCATCTTCTGCTATCGTTAAATTATTATAAAAAGTTTTTACCAACTTTCCAATTAATAAGTCGTTAATGTTTTTCATCTTCTGCTATCGTTAAATTATTTTTTTGTAGTACTCTAGGTAAATTTTAGACATCTATTAAAAGTTAGTTTTACCTCGTTGTGTACTTATAAAAATGGTGAATGCGTAAACTGGTACGTAGTGCATTAATAAAACTGTAAATATTAGCCAAACGGCTTATTTTATCGAATTCCAACAAGAGTACCTTTTCGTTAGCTTAATGTGTGGGGAAGTGAATTTCGATAATTTCATACAGGGTGTGCCATACCTGCAAAATTTTTGGATCACTAACCATAGCGAGTAGTCCGTCCCTGGCTTCAATGCACTACTGTAAATCTGTTTACCTTACCAAAATAAACATACACATACATTATAGCTTTGCCGTAAATTTTATAAAGATCAAATAACTTGTACAAAAAATACAAATAAAAACCAAATTCAAAATTAGAACTTTGGAGGCCTATAACTCGAAAACGAGGGCCTGCATAGTAAAAGTTTATATGAAGTACTAACATTATTTTAGCTCAGATTATACGCTCCTGACTTTTTTCCCATTAGTCCCGGGACACCCTGTATATATAGGGTGTAGGGTGCTATGTTTACTTTCTTTTCATGCATTTTTTTCGACTCTTTTCTTTCCTTGGCCTCGTTCCAGTTTCTTCCTCTTTTTTCCAGTAATCCAGCTATTACTTTATCCCATGTTTTCCTTGGCCTGCCTCTATTTTTATTTTTCACAATCTTTACTTTCCACACTCTCTTAACCGGTCTTCTTTCATCCATATGCTGTAAATGTCCCCACCATTGCAGTTGTCTTTCTTCTATAAATTCTAAAGTAGAGCTTGTATCTTTAGGTCTTTTCTTATATCTATGTTTTTCATTCTGTCCTTTTTTGTTACACCTATTACTCTTCTTAGATATTTCATTTCTGTCGCCTGTATTTTGCTTTTTTGTTGTTCTGTTAATATCCATGTTTTGCAGCCAAATGCGAGGATTGGTCAGTATATTGTTTTGAATACTCTTAATTTAGTATCGTTAGATATTTTTTTTTATTTATGAACTTATTGTTTATGACATAGTATAGTTAGTTAGTTTTACCTACTCTGTTATTAATATCGGCTTCTTGTGTTCCGTTTTCATCTTATTGTTCCAAGGTATTGAATATGTTTTATCTGTTCTATTCTGTTGGAGTCGATGTATATATTTATTTCTTCTTTTCCCCTTCAAATTACCATCACTTTGTTTTTATTTTTGTTTATATTCATACCCATATCTAACAGTACCATATTCCACACATTCATATTTTCTTGTAGCTCTTTTTCATTTTTGGCTATTAATATCACGTCGTCTGCAAATACCCCCTCACTGATGTTTACTCTGCATAATTGCAAATGGCCTACACATACTTTTTTACTTAGTGTTGTGCATCTTTTAATAATCTCGTCCATGTATATAATAAAGGGCTTAGGCTGCCCCCTTGTCTTAGTCCTATATTTGTATTAAAGTTTTCGGATATTTTGTTATTTTTTATGCTACTGCGTTCTCGTTGTTGTTATAAATTGTTCCTATTATTCGTATAAGTTTCCCATTTAATCCTCTTTCTGCTAGTATTCTCCACAATCTTTCTCTAGGTACTCTATCAATTGCTTTTTCTAGATCCAAAAAAGGCACGGACAGTTGCTTGTTTTCTTTTATTGCTTTTTCTGTCATCTGTTTTATAGTGAATATGTGGTCTTGGGTACTTCTTCCACTTCTAAATCCACTTTGCGATTCTTCTAATGTATCTTCTATTGTCAATCTAATTCTTTTTTGTAGCACTTTTTCCATTATTTTCATCACGGTGTTAATTAATTTTATCCCTCGATAGTTATAGTCTTTCACATCTTCTTTTTTAAAAATTAGTACAATGAGCGCCTTCTGCCAGTCAGTTGGGAGCACTTCTCCTTCTATAGCTTTGTTGAGTATGTGTCGCAGTATATCTCTTCCTTTTTATCCAATATTTTTTATCATCTCTGTTGTAATTTTGTCATATCCAGGTGCTTTTCCATTTTATATTTCTATTATTACTTGTTTTATTTCTTATTATCATTTCTACATCTTGCAGCATATTAATTCGGATTTGTTCCTTTTTATCTTCTGTATCATTAAGTAGTTTCAAGTTATTGTAAATTAATACATTCATTAGTAATATAGGAAGCTTTTATTTGAGAACAACTTATTTGTTTGGAAATGTCTGAGTCAGGGCAAATACTAGCAACAAATTTTGAAAGATGATCTGCCAATAAAAATGGTAAATTATGTTCATGTAAGAATGCACATATTTTAAGCTCCCCCTTGCTTTATAAGTTGATGTTTTCTTAATACCTCAACATAATTGATAACGGTGTATTTTTGATATTAAATGTACCACAACGGAATAATAAGTTGCAAGGTGTGCATCACAATTTATTATTTTGTATGGAATATTTGAGCCATGGCTACTTGATTTTCCAGCCTTCTTGAAACTTTTGACTATACCTTTTTTCTTCATCTTGTTCTTCACTATCTGAGTCTGAATACTCTGAATCATTGAGAATGAGATCATTTGAAATTTTACCAACAGTCGTTGCCGCTGGTTTTTCAGTCGGTTTTGGTAAAGCTGAAATCGAAATGGCACCAACAGTCTGTTTCTCTCGTGCTTCAGTCTGTTTAGGTAATCTGGTGACAAATCTAAAAACATTTTTCAACTTTACCAATAAAAATCTACCATAGCAAATTAATTAATAACTTATTTGTCCATTTTATTTTTTTTTGATTAAATTGTAAGGGAAATTTGGCAATTTTAGTACATAATATTATACGTTCAATTACTCCACTGCTTTTGTCAATCAGGATTTGGCTATACTTAGGTATCCCCATATCCAGGAGAATGGCAATTTGCTGATACAGAGCATCATGGAATTTAGAAATGTGTGAGCGAAGAAAACTTAAACACAACACAGCAAAACAGCTGCAACTGATTGACAACTGGCATTTCTCTATCGAATATTCAGACCAATGTGAACTGCAACCATGTCGCTATCTATATGGTTGTACTACCAATCTCAACGCGGTCGTATCATCGAAACGAGCGAGATTTATCAAAGGGGAGTGAGCGAGCGAAAGGAAAGGTAAAGAGTGAGCTCTGACAACGCTGCCTGTTTCACAAAAGTTGAAACCACATGAAGTTGCAGTCATATTCGCCAACTTATTGTCAAAACCACCGTTATATTGTAACATTGAAAATCAGTAGCGTAACGATTTCACATTTTGTAGGTTAACACAAAGTTAGAATATTAGTAATTTATTTATACCAAACATGTTTTATAACCTAATTACATGGAATAAGAATTGATAATATATTGTGTAGTAAGGCCATTGATAAAAATAACAGTAATATATTGATTAATGTAAGGCAAGTAAGGTTTTAAAAGAGAAATTCATTATAACTTCGATATATTTAATTAGAAATATATTTTGGAAGTATAGCTCAGAAATTAACTAAAATCAGAAAAATCACAAAACAATATCTCTGGAATGCCATAGTACTCCTATCGGGTATATGAAGGTTAATATTGGTCAGTTATCTGCCTTACTCTATAATTATACTTATTATTCTATTAGATGTAGTAAATCATATTACTTTCTATTGTAAGCAAATTAGGATGAATAGAAGAGTGATTGTGTGTTTGTCTTAAATAACTGAAATACATAATTTTTAAAAACACTTATTGAATTTTTACAATACAAGTTATCCACCCTCTTTAGTGAGTGCTTGCAAATTAAATTTTATCACTCCCTAACATTAGGAAACAGATTATAGTGAGTATAACTAATTGTATAAAATGTTTAATTAGGAGATGTATTACTTTTCTTAACCGGTCAAGAGGAAATCGAAGTGGCATGTAAAAGGATAAAAAGGGAAATAGACAATTTAGGTCCAGAAGTTGGTGAGCTGAAATGTATACCTTTATATTCTACACTACCTCCAAATCTACAACAACGAATTTTTGAAGATCCTCCTCCAAATAAACCCAATGGAGCTATTGGTAGAAAAGTTGTAGTATCTACTAATATTGCTGAAACATCTTTGACCATTGATGGTGTTGTTTTTGTTATTGATCCTGGATTTGCCAAACAAAAGGTAATGGAACATTTCTAAAATTAAATATTTTGAAAATGGATACTATAAGTATCCCTTATTCTATTTCACGAAGAAATGTGTATCTAGCCACCCAACTTTCTCTATGGCAGTAATATGTGGTTCGTTTCTTTTTAACTCATCACTGAATTCACAAAACTGGTACTTATTGTTAAAGATTATTTCCTGAATGACAGATGGTAGCCTAATTAGTAGATTATTATTATAAATGTGAATTATTAAATATTTTGATTTGAAAATACTTTATAATTTGTTGACACTTCATAAAAATATGCTCTCCCGAAAGACTATTAAAGAATAGAAAATTGAGCACGAATTTTCTTTGTGGTAATATACCCTTTTTTCAAATTTTAAAAATTAGTCCTCATATTTTAAACGTATAAAATTAATACGTAACATTCAGGATGATTGTTTCATAGAATGTAAAATCACTACTTTTTAGTGTTCGCCTACAGTTTCAGTCTTATATATCTGAAATACTGCTCGTTCAGGCATCTCGATTTTTTTATATAAAATTGTTTTTTAGAGCACATCAGAATGTAAACTAAATATATTTTCTATGTCAGCCTGTACTATTTTTGATGTAAAGTTATTTGTGACAGATTTCTTCTTGATTTTAAATTGAGAAATCATATTTTTCAGGTGTACAATCCCAGGATTAGAGTCGAATCATTGTTAGTTTCTCCTATTAGTAAAGCTTCAGCACAACAAAGGGCGGGTCGTGCTGGTAGAACGAAACCCGGAAAATGCTTCAGATTATACACAGAAAAGGCTTTTAAACATGAAATGCAGGACAATACATATCCAGAAATATTAAGGTTTGTAATAACAGTATTATTATTAAAAAATGTCTAGTCCGTTACTGCCATGTCCCAAACTTTAAAATAAACAGGGTGAGTCCCTTAGCACACATATTTCGTTGTTAATATTGTGACTAAAATAAGATCTCCATTTAATTGTATATGTTAATAAATAAATCACTATAAAACAAGAAACAAAAGTCAATTATTGGTGTCTAGACACCATACTGCACTTTTTGAAAAGAATCTAGAGTATCTAGGATGTAAATTTTATAATATCCTCCCAGAGGATATAAAAAACAGTAATTTCTACAATTTTAAAAATAAACTAAAGCAGTTTTTACTAAGAAAAAACTACTACACCATAGAGGAGTTTTTTAATTGATAAATTGTCTTTCTGTTGTTACCTGCTATGCATCTGCCAAAAATTGTTTTGTTTTTGTGGAACTGTTTTCATTATTTTTAAGGGTTGTCTGTGGTCTTTGATGTAAACAATTATATATGTGTATGTGTATATATATGAATATATATGTGTGTGTGTTTTGTGTTCTTTAGTTAAGTCATTTTATTATACTTTGTGACATGTTTCACTATAACTGTTGTATAATTTTTTTGTACAATATTTTTTTTATGTGAAATAAATTACTTTCTTTCTTTCTAATGGAAAACCAGACATGTATTAATATATACATATATATATATATATATATATATATATATTAACGTTTAAAATTTTAAAATAGCATGTATGTATGAAAACGTCGTTGTTTATCGAATATTTATTTTTTTCTTCTGGTTTCTAGGAGACCTCGCAGCACAACCAACAATTTGTTATTATCTTTGTTTTTTTCGCAGTTCTAGCTTTGATCTACACTTGAAAACGCACAGACAAATCTGATACTCAAACTGGCAGATGCTTGTCACATATAATGAACTGTCCTCTAAGTTCTTTGCCATTTGAAAATATTCGCGGGATTGATCCAAACGAACACAACTAATATGTCAGTTTTAATGATGTTAGGTCAAAAGACCAGGAAGTCAAAAATGTTTCGTATAATGTGTGTTCACCACAAGTACTTGAGTTTCTTCTGTGCTCTCATTCGAAGAAGCAAGACTCATACTCATAAGTACATAAGTTACTGATATCAAACTTGAGAGTTGGAATATTTCAGTTAATCTTCTGTATTGTTTCAGCCAAAAAGCAATTGTTCAATCCCTTATGCATTTTGGAAATTTTTTCAACTCATTTTATTCTTACAGATATAACTTGTAATCTCTTCTATTTATTAATTGGCTTGAGTGATTCTGAGATAGCTATACATTTTTTTCAAGAAATCTTCTTTTCACACCGATAGCTATACAGGATTGGGCTAAATCTGATTTTTATCAAAAAAATCAAAATCCATTGATTTTTTTGAGTAAATCACGATTTATTTGATTTTTTAAATTTGAATATAAAATTTAAACATTTTTATTCTTTGAAATTATTATTAATTATTTTAATGTATAAGTCTAAAAATTATAATACAATTTGTGGCTCAAAAACTTGTGACAACGCATTTGTCGCGCTTCTTGCAAGAAAATTCTTGTGGCGATTTGTTTTCCTTCTGTCCTATACACTCACTATACAGTGCCGAGTACTGCCAAGTGAGGCACGAACGCGTTTGTTGTGCTTTTTGCAAGAATATTCCTGTCAAGGCTTGTTTTCCTTCTCAACCTATAAATTGACGTTGCCCAACAATTTCACGCTTTTCGCTAGTTAGGTTAGTTAAGTGAAGTGAAAACATATAAATAAAGTATATTGAGTGGAAGAAAAGAGGACCCAATATGGCAGTTCTATATTAAGAAAACAAATCCAAATAAATTGAGGTGTAGGGCTATTTGTAGAAAGTGCAAGAAAGATATTCTCAAGGGTTAGTCCAAAGACTTAAAGTACACCACAATGTTTGTAATTATCAAGAGAAGAATACAGGTAATTAAATTATTAATTTAATTTGATTTATATTTAATAAAGACTTTTATTATTAACCTGGGAATGATCGCGTGGTTAGATTTGGCCTAACATTTTTTGTTTTTTGTTGATTCTCCAAACATAGTGTAATTTTTAATTATATATTCTGAGATATTTTGAAATATATACGTATTATATTATAAGTAGATACATTTTTGATAAATAACAGAATACAACAGGGTAACAAATGTTTCTATGCATTAAAAGACACATTTAAATCAAAGATATTGTCTACAAACACAAAAATTAAAATATACAAGACAGTAATTAGACCAGTCGTACTTTACGCCGCAGAAACCTGGAATTTAACAAAAAAAGAGGAAAACACATTAGAAATCTGGGAAAGGAAAATACTACGGAGAATATACGGCCCAATTAAAGAAAATGGAGTATGGAGAATATTAAGAAACTACGAAGTTAATCAAAAATTCAATAGCCCAATAATAACAAATGAAATAAGAAGTAAACGATTAAGGTGGGCAGGACATGTACAACGTCTAGGTAATGAAAGGTGTGTCAAGAAAAGACAAGGACAAAGAGCAAGGGAACGACCGAAAACTAGATGGTTGGATTGTGTAGAAGAAGATCTTAAAGAAATTGGAATAAATGACTGGAAGAACAAAGCAAAAGACCGGAAAGAATGGAAAAGAATAGTAGAAGAAGCAAAGGACACACTTCAGAGCAGAAACTAAATCACCGAATTCACAAACTCTACTGATTTAAAACAGTAGGGTTGGCCAAGCGGCAGGCCACCGCTACCGGAAAAATGAGGCTAGGAATCCCAATAGGGAGACTATGGACCTTAAGGTCTGAAAGTCAATGAGAAGAAGAAGATACATTTTTGAGATACTTTTAAAATTTTTTTGATAGATATTTTTAACAAAGATAATATAATTTTTAAGTATTAATTTATAGATATTTTAGGATATAGATTTTAGGCATATAGGATTGTTTTTAATGTTAGGTGAAATCTAATATGTGGCCTTTAATGTAACTTTTTTAACACGACCTTTCCCAGGTTAATTAAAGATTATCTTTACTTTTTTTTCAACTTAAAAAAATAAATTTGCTTTTACATCTCTATTGAACATTTTCACATTATTTTAAAATCAATAATTCAATACTATATCAATATATCAGCAATTAATCAATTTCAATTGTCAATTATGTTTTTTCTCTTTCCAGAGAGTCAAATGTCGCTTGACAGTTTTGCTAGCATATCATCTGCCTCAAGTTGTAGTTCACTCATGACGGATAGTTCATATGTTAGAAAAACTCCGCTGAAAGTACCAACAAGTCAACAACTTTTGAGCCAGTCCAAAAAAAGAAAGCAATCGAAACTCAGCTTACCATGAGTGGTTTTGTAATGCGGACTTCAACTGTTGAAAAACATAAAATTGACAAACAAATAGCAAAGGCTATTTTTGCTACTAATTCAAGCTTCAGATGTATTGAGAATTTAGAGGTGAAAAAAGCCATTCAGTTATTAAGGCCTGGTTATACACCGCCCTCGAGAAAGTCTTTTGGATGAAATCTATGAAGAGGAAAAAGAAAAATGTTTCTCCTCCCTGTCAGGACAGTCCGTAAATATGTCAATTGATGGGTGGTCAAACATGCACAACGAACCAGAGATATGTACAACGATAACCACTGAAGATGGACATATGGACAAGCCCTCCTATACGAAACTATAGACACATCAGGAAATCTACATACCTCAGAATATTTAACTCAAATAGTTTGTGACCTGATTTCTTCATGTGAATTAAAATACTACAAGTGTACCGTAAAATTTTTGTGACAGTCAATGCCACAAATATGTCACTTATGAGAAAAACATTAGAAGAAAAAATGAACGCAAAAGTTATAACTTATGGCTGCTATGCACATATTTTTAATTTACTGTGCAAGGACTTTCAAGTTAAAGACGTTAAAGAACATGTGGTCCAAATTGTTAAGTATTTTCGAAATAACCATTTGGCTAGAGCTAAATTCAGTCAAGCAGGAGGCAGCGCATTAGTCCTTCCAAGCGATGTGCGATGGAATGGGCGACTATTTAGAGATGTATGTCACTCAGTGGAACATCATATTAAAAATCTGCGAAGAAAATAAAAAGGAGATTTATTCCACTATTTACCAAAAAGTTTCAAATATTGCGATTACACATGCAGCGCAAGATTATTTAAACATTTTAAAACCTATATCAGTTGCTCTTGATACTGTGCAGAGGAAAAATGCTACTATCGCAGATGCTGTAGAGCAGTGGAAACATTTACAATATATCTTTGATGAATCTGTGGAATTACCATTACAAAAAACATAACAATTTAATAATCGATATAAGCAAGCACTAACGCCATATTATTTTATAGCGTATATGTTGAATCCACAAAAAACAAAATACCAGTTAACACCAGAAGATAAGAATATAGCTTTAGAAACAATTAACGAGTTATATGAAAACACTGGACTGTTACCTTTAGTAATAAAGTTAAATGCCCGCAGTGCTCCATTTAAGCAAGTTATGTTTTCGGGCGAAGTACTAAAAAATGTAAACGGACTACAATGGTGGTTATCACAAAATGATGAGCCGGAAATCTTGAAACAGTTGCCAATAATAAAACAGTTCCTGTGTGCAACTGCTTCTTCAGTTTCAGTAGAACGCGTATTTAGCTCTTTTGGTCTTGTACACTCGGATATTAGAAACAGATTAGGCATAGAAAAAGGAGGAAAACTCGTGTTTTTGTTTAAATTGTATAAAGAAAATGAATAGACTGATAATATACAGTAATAAAATTTAGGTGTTACGTTTAGCTTAAGGATTTGGAATTATGTACTTCTTTTTTGTTGTTTTTGCTAAAAGCAGATACTTCTTTTGATTTTTGAGAAAACTTTTATATTATTTTGTTATCTGGTTCTGAATAAAAAAGAAAAAAATTGATTTCAAATCATGATTTTAATTTTAGAAATCACGCGATTTTAATCACTTTATTTTAATCAGACCAACCCTGTTGTCATTGAACTGTGGTGCTATTAACCATCCAAAACATTTGTTTCTTCTGCACAACAGTAGTTTGAGCCAATTCATGAGCATGTTTTTAAATTTGATAAATAATAATGTGTACATGCATATTTGATTCATGTAAGGTCTATATACTTATTCTCTATTGCAGATCGAATTTGGGATCAGTAGTACTTCAATTGAAAAAGTTGGGCATTGATGACCTTGTCCACTTCGATTTTATGGATCCTCCAGCACCGGAAACTCTTATGCGTGCATTAGAACTACTTAATTACTTAGCTGCATTGGACGACGATGGAAATTTAACCGATTTGGGAGCTGTAATGGCAGAGTTCCCCCTCGATCCTCAACTTGCCAAGATGTTAATTGCTAGCTGTAATCACAACTGTTCCAATGAGCTATTGTCAGTCACGGCAATGTTGTCAGGTATTTATTTTTCAGGAATATTTGAGTGTAATGATATTATTTCAAGGTTGCCTACAATAAATGAAGAACATTTGATAGTAATGATATTTTTATTTATACATAAATATTTACAAAACATAATTTTCTTAGAACAATGAAACATTGTAAACATTTTTTCAAACAGAACTTAGTAGGAGTAGTTTTTGTATTTCATATTATTCATCAAATTTTATTTCTTATTTTGTCCCCAATTTCTTCTCTGTTATGGAAATATCTATTTCCCGTCTTAATGCAATAAATAATTGACATAACATCCCACAAGTATTTTGTAAAACAATTGTCTACCTAAATATTTGACATTTTATTAAATAATCAATCACACAATAGCAACCTTGAAATGAATATCTGCAAAATTTTAATTTTCTTGATTGGATCATGATAATTTAGTATTCATTTAAAAAAAAAATGTGAACAGAAAGTGATCAACATATTTAAAATGCGGATCTAGACTGGAATACTATTTTTTGTTTAACTAAGGTACTGGAAAACGAATTCCTATGATAAATAATCAAATTATGCCTAGAATTCTCATAGTTAAAAATGAACTTATTAAAAAATGAATTGCAATCACAAACTTCTATCTTATTTCTGCCTATAATACAGATTATTTTAATGATTCTTTAAGACCTTACCATTTTGTATATATTCTATTATTTATGTACCTATCTATTTTCTATCCATTCAAAAAGAAAACATGACAATTTAATATAATATTCTGATTGTTTCCCCAAAATCACAATAATCTTAAGTCTAATGCTGCATTATGCTTAATATTATACCCTAAGGTATCCTGTATAATTTTCATATAAAAGACATCCATAATTTCTGTTTTCAAATAAGAAAATGTTTTTCTAGCACAATATTTTTATAGTAATCATCTACTTTATGAGACATTTAAATGAGTTAATACTCCATTGGTGTGCAATTGTTTAAAACTGATTAGTTGAATATTTTTATTAGATTTTTGTAAATATTTTATTCAAAACAAAAATGATGATCCAATCTCTCCATACCATTTTTGATTCCGTATGATTAGGCTAAAATTGATTATCGTTTTGCTATTTTAAGTAACAATTATAAACATATTTACTATATTATTTTGATATAATGGGAGGCCATAAAAATTAAGTTTAGTTTATATTTGTAGTAAACGTGTCTATTTAATTAGATAATTTATTTTAAATTTGAGACTATTATATTGCCAATGTCTATTATGGCATTTTTAAAGTGAATTGAAGAACTAGCACTTAATATGTTTCATATATACCGGCTTCGTTCAGTATTTAAAATCCATTTCAGTTTGTTAAAAGTGATTAAAATACAACAGTCTATATCTCATAGATGTGTGAATTCTCCCAACATTTTTTGTTATATCTGTGGACTTTACATGACAAAATTTCAAAAAATCCTCTTGAGTAATTTATAAAAAAGTGATATATAGAATATTTTGGTTTCAACATAAGATATCAAGACAAACACTGGGTTCCAACAGTTTGCTGCACGTCATGTTATATCAACCTGACACAGTGGTCAAACGGCAAAAACATTTGTATGAAATTTGGAATGCCTATGACATGGCATGAACCTACCAATCATGCAACTGATTCTTATTTTTGGTTTGTGAAAGTCTACGGTACTTCAAAAAAGAATCTGTGCAATACCCTGATTTGCCTTAGGTCGGTAAACCATCTACACATTGTACATAATTACCTGTTCCAAAACCTGTGTCTTTACTTTAATATGATTGTGCTGTAGAGTAAATTGAGTCAGAAAATGACGATAACTTCTCAAATTTAGACAACGATCCAGCTTATGTGCCAGAGTCTTCTAAGGAACCACATCTTTAATACAATCCGAATTAAACGATTTGGTTCGTAAGCTAAGAGCAGGCCAAATAACATTTGCAAGAATGGGAACTTCTTGATAAAAACACTCTAATACTGATGTATAAAAGACAACATGACAACCTGAGTATCTTTAGATAGATAGTTTATTTAGCAATCTTGCTATTACATTCAAAATATTTCCAAAAATAATATAAAATCATTATACTTTATGCGCTAATTGCATGTCAAATAACTGGATAGGAATAATTATGAATAATTTATTTTTACATAATTATAAGCTTCTCTTATGAAAGTGTCATGGGTACTACAAGATTTTATAGGAATTGACAAATTATTATATAACAATAAACCTTTGTAAAACAGAGAGTTTTATGTTGAACTAGTTCTTGAAGTTGGTATATATATGTTACTACATGTTCTAGTGTTGTAAGTATACATGTATCTAACAAAACTAATTTTGTAACATATTATGAATAATTTTAAAAATAAAAATCACGTTTTGTCAAATCATCCGCTGATTAAAAGCCTAAACGGTCAAGCATGTCTTTAATACCAGTGTATCTATTTACTCTTAAAATAACCCTCATTGCTTTATTTTGTAAAATTTATAATTTAGACTTCTCAGACTGGCTTAAATAATATAAAATTGTTGGGCAATACTCAAAATGCGGTGCAATTATAGTTTTATATAACGTAACTCTTGACATTAGAGACAGATTTGAACTTATGCTTTAAAAATAATTGATTTTTTTACTAATTTTCTTATGAACATACTGACCATGTTTTTTAAAATTCAAAGCTTTATCAATAATAACACCTAAGTATTTACATTCACTAACAAGCTTTAAGGACTGACCGAACAACTTAATATCACATGCAACATTACGTTTATTACTATTAAATAACATCACTACTGTTTTATTTGTGTTTACATACAAATCATTGTCAATAAGCCACGATTCTAATAATTTAATAATATTTTGCATTTTATTCATCGTCTTCCACATTTTCACCCTCCACTGACAGTATGGTGTCATCGGCAAATAAATTTAAAACTAATGGAATATCACAGAACTTAACAATATCATTAATATATAAAATAAAAAGGAGAGGCCCCAATACTGTTCCTTGAGGGACTCCATACTTCACAAGAAGTTTACTGTAGTGACAGCTATTTACTTTTACTTGTTGGTAACGATTTTTCAAGTAACTGCTGAACCATTCTTGTGCATTTCCAAGTATACCATATTTTTTTAGTTTTATGATTAACAAGTCCCTGTTTATTGTCTCAAACGCTCTTTTAAAATCAAGAAAGATAGTACATATAACTTTTTTTGAATCTATAGATTCCTTCCATTTTGAGACAACCAGTTGTAGTGCAGACTCACTACAATGTTTCTCTCTAAACCCAGACTGATTGTCTATTAAAATATTGTTATTATTAATATGTTGTATAAGTAGTTCCTTTATGTATAATTCTATTACTTTTTTACAAAGAGGCAACATGTTAACTTGTCTAAATTCATCACATTTTTTTGTATTTGTTACCTTTTGAATAGGTACAATAAGTGATGTTTTCCACGAGTCAGGAAATTTACTTTATTCCATACTTAAATTTATTATATCTGTCAATTTATCACTAATCGTATCTAGGCCCTTCAGCATAATGGTTTTGGTAATCTCATCTGTTGAATAATCTTTTTGCAAATTTATTATTAAATGTTTTATTTTTCGTTGGGCAACTTTTTGAAAGTTGTATAAAGGAGTTATTTGGGTATCCATAATAACACGATTTCTTTGATTCAAATTGTGATGTTTGTCCCTATTAGCTGATAAGAGTTCTATACTTTGTACAAAATAATTATTAAATGAATTGGCTAATGGTTTATCATCTTCCACTAATATATCATTAAAGTATACAGCTTGTATTATCTCACCCTTTCCTTTGTTTCTATCTATTAAGTTTTCAAAATATAACCTTTTCTTCGATCGTATTAGACTAACAACTTTGTTTCTTTAATCTTTATACCCTACCCAATCAGCAGCCATACCTGTAATTATAGCCCTTTTATATGCCAGATCTCTTAATTTTTCTAAAGATTTTATTTCATTATCATACCATTCACAACCAACCCTTTTACATATAGTTATTTCTGTAGCAAAATTATTCAAAACGGAGGTAATATTTTCATTAAATTTTCCAAGTAGGTCATTTATATTCATCTCACGTTTCCAAAGTTTTTCATGTAATGCCGTTTCAAAATCTTTCTCGTTAATACCTTTCACATATCTTGTTTTAAAAGTAGGTGTATAATCATTACTTAATTTTAATTTACTTTGTGGATTCTTAAACTTTATTTTAAAGTATGTCATATCATGATCTGTAATTTTTGGTTCTCTCCGCACTTCAGCTGTTACCTCGTTATTGTCTGTAAATACTAGATCAACTGTACTTCTAGTATTTTGTGTTATCCGGGTATATTCCTTTATTATTTCTTTAAGTTGAAAAGCTTTCATTTGAGTAATTAGTTTTCCCCCAGAAAAATAAATTTTTTCTGGACCAACATCTATATTAGTCACCCATTAAAAAAACATTTACATTACAGTTCTGATAAATTTCCTCTACTATGTTTTCCAATTCTGTTAGAAATGCAGAAATACTAGAACTTGGCGATCTGTACAAAACAATAAAACACATTCCTCTAATTTTTAACCTTATTACCCATAACATTTTTGGGAAGTCCACGATGATTTTTGCTTTTGTAATAACATAGATGCTCTAATGCAAGAACTGGGTTTAAACCAGGGAATGGTGTCTGTTCAAAGATTCATCTAAAACGAGATTACAGCCTATTTTATAACATAACAGTAATAAAATATCATAGATTCCTTTGGCCCTTTCTACAACCAGGGATGAAACGTATCAAACTATATTAATAATTTTAAATGTAGTTCAATATAAACGGTATTTGTGGAGATCTTAGGCTGTTGCCATCCTGCTTGGATTACAAGGTGGTTTTACCAAGTACTGTTGCTTTCTCTTCCTCTGGGATTGCCGTGCTGTTCAATCACATTATAATGTTAGACAATGGCAGCAACGAGATAACTTTGTTCCTGGTAAATAAAATTTGAGGAATGAGTAAACCCACAATTAGTGGTTCTTCCGCCAATGCACATAAAAAGGGGTTTAATTAAACAGATTGTGAAAACCTTAGATAAAGACGGCGATTGTTTTAAGTATCTCAAGAGTAAATTCCAAAAGTTCAGCGGCGCCAAAAATTTGAGAAGGAATATTTGTTGGTCCGCAATTTGGAACTTACTTCAAATTTGTGCAAATTTTCTTGAGAATAAAAGAAGTTCAAATTATACCGAGTTGGTGGAAGATCTTTTAGCCAATTGCAAAAATCTGCGATGCCGTTGCAATTCTGTGTGAACCATCCGAACAGTTTTTGTTATATATGTGGTGAGGTAACGCTGAACACTCAACGAAAGACCTTGAGCCTACTTGTAAGAAAAGCCTACGAGTTATATTCCGGGTTCAAGGTTGGCGATCAAGACAAAACTTGGGCTCCCAAAAAATGCTGCCACACTTGCTCAAAAACCTTAGCTGGATGGATACGGAGTACTCACACTCACACATCTATGAAGTTTGGAGTTCCAATGATTTGGCGGGAGCATAAGAATCATGTTGATAATTATTACTTTTGCTTTACAAAAATTCTGGGATTTTCTAGAAAAAGCAAGCATAAAATAGTGTATCCTAATATCCCCTCAATTATTAGACTTGTACCTCATGATGCTTCTAGCATTCCTATACCTCCAGAGAAATATGATGAACCAGATAATTATGATGACACAGAAGAACCAGAAGCTGGTCCAAGTTTTGAAGAGAAAGTCGTTTTCAAATGTAGTAGCAAAAAACAGCCACATTTTATATCTCACGAAGAGCTCAATGATCTAGTTCGTGATTTAGATCTTTCCAAAACAAAGGCACAACTACTTGAATCTCGTTTGTAGCAGTGGAACCTTTTACAACAAGGTGTGAAAATTTCACGTTTCGGAAAATGCAGTCTATGCTGACCATATTTTTCTTAATGGAAAATGACTTAGTTTACTGTCATGATATTCCAGGCTTAATTAGTAATTGACTTGCCATTTCCTGTGTACCTAACGAGTGGCGGCTATTTATTGACTCTTCGAACACAAGTCTAAAGGCAGTTTTGTTCTTCAATGTAATGAAAGAAAGATACCCAAACATGTGCATATTACTCCGATGCATAAAATATGAATATCATATGTGGAATATCTGTGCCGATCTCAAAGTTGTTGCACTGCTCACAGAACTACAGAGTGGCTCCACAAAATATTGTCGTTTTTTATGCGAATGGGACAGCAGAGCTAGAAACCAACATTATTTAGATAAATATTGGCTGTTATGTGAAAACATTGTGCCCAACCAGAAAAACGTCCTTAATGAAGCAGCAAAAAGTTGATTTACCTCCTATGCAGATAAAACTAAGGCTTATATAAAAATTTTCGTCAAAGCCTTAGATAGAGAAAGAATCTTCGTTGAACCTCAAATATGGGAACTTGTTAAGGATCAAAATTTTACAACTATATTTTTGAGAAGGAAAAAAAGAGCATGGGATGCCTTCAAAAATGTATGTAGCAACTTCTAAGGTAACAAAAAGTCGAACAACTACAAAGATCTTATCCAATCTTATAAAGCCTTGGGATGCAATATGTCCCTTAAGCTGCATTTTCTTCACACCCATTTAGAATTCTTCCCTGACAATGTGGGTGCAGTTTCAGACGAACATGGCGAGAAATTACACCAGCAAATTGCTCAGATAGAGAAGTGCTGCAGTGGAAGATGAACCCCAAATATGCTAGCGGATACAAGCGAAAAAAGTCAACCAAATAAATTTTTTGTTTGTATTTATCTTGCTTATAAATTGGGAGTTTCATATTTTATATTCTTCTTTCTCTAGAGACTCGTGGGTTTTAGTGAGAAACCGAGTCCATATTAGAATTCAGTACAACACAGTAAACGCAAAAAACCCAAAAAAAATTCGGTAAACGTCAAAAATTTTCAAAATATAGAAGTGTTATTGAAGAAGGAACTCTTTCAAATGATTTTTGTCCAATTTTTTTAAACAAATTCTCTATAATCTACACAAAATCCATTTATTGAGAGTATATTTTAAAACAGACCAAGTCAAATTTGGAAATCTTAGGCAACTCACTTATGTCCATACTGTATCAATCAATGTTTTATATTACATATTGTCTACAACGAACAATTCAAATAGTTTGATCTAATTGAATAGTTGCTTTTTAGTCTAAATTATATCCAGGTTCTATGTCATACATTATGTGTTTAAATGAATATTTAGATTAGTATATCCAAAATTCAAAAATATAAATCATGGCCTCCCATTAGGTAGTTTAATAATATTTAATATAAAAATATTGATATGTCTAATTGAAAAACTTACATAATTCACTTACCAATGAAGCTTTATTTTTCAATTAGGTACATTTGAGTCGCCAGAAGTAAAATAAAAATCAAGTAAATTTGTAAAAATTGTATGGATTATAACATTTTGTGAATATTTGGTATCAGAGTTTTACGCTACAAAGCTGCTTCTCTTTGATATAAGAAAATAATTGAAATGTTCAAAAAACATGATTTAAACAGCCTTTTTAGTTTGGATTTAATAAGTTAGAAATAGGAACTGTTGTTTTGGTGGATAAAGACATATATGTCGAGTGATTATATTTTATTTTATTAAATAAAAACACAAAGTTAATTTATGAGTATAACACATGGAACTCATGAACAACAACCAAGACAGATAACATTGAATTGACAATTTTGACAATACAGTTTTACCAAATTAAACTGTTTTAATTGATATTCAACAGGAACAATAATTATAATACAGAAAAATAAAGAAACTTTCATTGGTAAGGAATTGTGGAAAGTCCCAAGCTCAAAGATTAGATTATATGTTTTTGTGCCTTTGATGATCTCGTAACAAATACTTCCTTTTGCTATAATGTTCACACGAATTGTAAATTTATTAATATTAGGCATTCCAATATTTTTTGATATTATAAAACAACTTTTGTAATACATTTGGGGTGCTTGAATCAGATGAAAACCACTTACGACTTGAAATTACTTTCACACATTTTTATGAAAATTATCGGGTAAATTAGTTCATTATCCAATGTACGGGTGATTTTTGTTGCCCATATTTCAGCTTTGAGAAAAAAATTAAATTATTCATAGAATCGAAGATCCACCGCTAAAGGCCTAATTGAATACAATAAAATTTACCTTATCAACTTAATTTTACATGAAACTGACATTTGAGGTAACTTCTAAGTATTGACATTGGATTAGTGCCGACATATACAAAACATTCTTTGTTATTTAATGTTTGTATTATATATGTCATTCAAATTCAATTAATGTTTGATTTTTTTTCTTGCCTTTGTTTTCATGGTATTTTCAAGTACACTTCAGGATTGCTTCACCTTTTTCAAATGATTGTGACATAATTCCTTTTATTTTGTTTTTTTTTTCCTTTTTTCGTAGTGCTATTACTTGAATGAATTTGAATAGTTTCTTGAGTCTGGGCAATTATTGTTCTCCCCCACATGTGTTCTCTCCCTTTTTTTGACTATTGATAATATTTAACAAAAATCACACTTCTATGTTGGATTATGTACAAATTTGCAGTATATTGTATTATTTTGTTTAAAAAACTTATCTTTTACATTTTCATGAAAGTATTATCCGAAATAGGAAACTCGTATTTTGATGACATAAGTGCGTTTTCACATTTAAATACAATGAAAAAAAAATTAACATACTTATAATTTTCTTATTACATACTCATTAAATAAGCGGAGTATGTTATTATCTTCTTAATAAAAAAATGTAGAATACATGAAAAAAACTTAGAGCGTTTGACATAACAAGAGCGCAACTCTCAGTTGAAAATAAGTCATGACAAAATTCGTTTGACCTTATGAAGCAGACTAGTTTTGTTTTAAAAAGTAGAACTATATGTATAGTAATATTATAAATGAACACAAGAGGCACTACAATTTGGTGTCTCTTATAATATACCCCAAATATCTCTAAATAAATATCCTTTGTATTCTATTTAAACTTTGCTATTTCTATTTAAAATTAACAAATGTGTAAACTGATCTACAAAAATGAATGACTATGTATCTGTGTAAAGCACGACCAATAAATTAAACGCTAAAGTGAAATTTACTATATTTATGGTTGTACTATACTGGCTTAATTTTGTTGGCGTTGCACTCTTGTTGACAAAACGTTCTGACTAAGGGGTAGCTCTGTAGGAAGGGCCTGAGTGGTGTACATCTACTATATCGATTGGATACGGGCATTGCCCTTTTGGTTGCCCGCTCCAATATTTAGTCTCGCAGTGTTTCGTACGTCCAAATGAAGCGAAAAAAGCAGCCGATGATGCTAAGATGCGCTTCGCACACATTGATGGAGATCATCTCACGCTACTAAACGTCTATCACGCATTTAAACAAAGTAAGTATTAATTATTTTGTGTGTATTTTTTTTGTAAAATCGTATTACAATTTAAAATTATTATAATATCGCTTCTGAATTTGACCCAATTCTATAAAAGTTGTCCAGAAGTCTTCCATATAATAACTATACTTAAAAGTGATTCAAAAACAGTTGATCCTTTTTCTCGTTAAATGCTGCCTTATTTTTCATAGATAGACCAATGGAAAAATCAAGAAAAGCATTGCAAGGTACAAAATAATGTATAATAATCTATCTACAAGCCATAAATCACTATTATCTTAGAGACATTCGTGCAAAACTCAAAGTAATTCAAAACATCTGTCCAGAAGATGAAATTTTATTATATGTATTTCTTATTTTCTGTTTGTTACTCTATATTTCAAGGGTTACTGTAAATGCTTGTACATAAAGAATAATAACTTCAGTTGTGGAAGAACATTCAGCACATACAACACAGATTTTATTGCTCAAATTATCTTTCACAAAGCACGGGATCCATGTTTTGGAACATCATTCTACTCATAATACCTAGCTTAATCTGATTTTACTTTTCCGCCCAACCTATCTATATGCGAGAAAAGTATTGGTTTACCCACAAAATAAAAAAATAAATGAGAAATAATGGAAATTACAAAACAAATATCACTAGTGAATAGATGAAAAACATTTGGTATCATAAAATAACAAAAAATCAGATTAGAATCAATAACCAGAAAATGAATGGATATAGGAAAATCAAAAAGCCAGAGATATAGAAAGTGATGAATTGGTATTAATGAAATTTTTTTAGAGAATATCAAAGTGATTGCTAGAAAAAGAGATGAAAGAATTAATCAAAATTAGAATACTTTGCCTGGAGAGGCACACGCAAAAAAACAAGATGAAAGGAATTAGTAAGACAAGTGGAATCCATATATGAAACGGAAAATAAGCGTTATTCATCAAATTATTTTTTAAATGCATGTTCAGGAATCAATTTCATTACTTGCCACGAATTCTCTTGTATGTCCTCTCGATCGACTGAAATTGAGTGTCTCGATGTGTTTATTTGAGTTTTGAAAAGGGATATAAGTTAGTCAGAGGAATATGGTGGTTGTTAAATAAGGTTTGAGTTTTTAGCCCGAAATTCATTTACTATGTGAGGTAGTACGTTATTGTAGTACAAAAAGCTTTCTTTCCACAAATCTCCTATTTCGATGGATTTGCTACAACCCTGCACTTTTTAAGTGCAAATCCGGTCCCGGTCAAAATGAATCAAATTTGCGTATCTTGTACGTCCTGACATGCCGAACTAAAGTTCTCTTGGGCACAACTACTGCAAAAATAAAAATATTAGGAGTGAAAATAATGTTTTACAACACCTAATACTAAAGCACAGTCAAAGAAAAAGCAAAAGTTTTACAAAACACACGCTGAAAATATCTAAAATAGCAAAATAAAACCACTTACACATCAAAGGGCTTATACGGCAGCAGATTTATTTTACTCATTGTTAAGATGACATTGATATTTCAGAACGCCATCTATTGAATTCTACTTTTCCCAATTGCAAGTCTGAATTGTTTCTTCATTGTCGAAATTACGTTGTAAACGTTTCATTTCTCGAGGAACATGCAAAGCAATTAATACGAGCCATTTCAATAAACAAATAAACTACAAAATCTGATATACCTATATAGATAAAAATCCCATTTGACATTTCACAATTAAACTAACAGATTCATATAAATATTCAATTGTTTTGATATTGGTACTTTGATAAAGATGATCATGGCTATCTACGACTCAATGCCCGTGTGCACAAATGATGGCAAATATAGTCATTATATTTTATGTGAAACTTGCTACTGATCGTAGATAATAAGGTTTAAAAAAATACACGAAGAAGTTCAATATTATTTTAGTTTTTTCTAAAAAACGAAATGATTTTATACAAATATCACTTTATTTCTTACTCTAATTAAAGCTGAAACAATATACAGGGTGTTTCATAGTTAAATCACCATAGGTTAACTGCAAGTTGAGGACACTTTGGTGGTTTCAAATAGACTTGGTTAATTGGTCTAAAATAATTATTAACGGAGATACAGGGTGTTTTATTCATTTAGTACAATGCTTTTGAAGGCCATAACTTTAGAACTACCCTATATATTTCTTTCATTTTTGGTAAGAATAATATTGCATTGATAACACAATAAGATAGTGTAATAAAAATAATTATAATCCAGGTCTGGTTTAAGGAAAATTGGCAAAATTCGATAATCTCCAAAACAACACCCTGTATATCAGAATTTTTAAAATCCAATAGATTATTCGAAGAGAACAGAAAAAATAGAGCGGCAACAAAATATTTTTCGAAGTGCACATCCCGTTTTACTGCTTAACTTTTACTGTCAAAGTTATTTAAATGTATCATTGACATTTTCGTACGTAATAACTTTAGAACCACCCTATAGATTTCTTTCATTTTTGGTAGGTTTAAGTTACATAAGCATCAATAGTTTATTCCAAAAGAACATAAGAAATTGAGTTACACGAAAATGTTTTTCGAAGTGCACATTACTAAAATATTCTAGTCAAGTCATTAACAATTATCAAGTAGGTCTAATATTCTAAAGGAACAGAAAAATTATCAAATAGGCGTAGACTGTTGAAGTACGGAAAACTTTGACAGTTCGTTTTGTTATTGGTAGTTAATCGTTTGTTGTTAGTAAATTTCGCACGAAATAATTTAGATCATTTTGAATTATAATTAATTATGCCTCATAAATTTACAAATGTAGAATATGCAGACATACTATTTGTGTATGGCTTTTGTAACGAAAATGGTAGAGAAGCAGTAAGGGAATATGAAAGGTGCTTTCCTAATCGGCGCACTCCTCATTACCAGAGATTTGCGAGAGTATTTGATTACAGTCGGCAATATGGTAGATTACCTACAGCGACAACCAATGATTATAGTGAAAGACAACACTTGAATGTTGAAGATGATATACTAGGTAAAGTAAAGATATTAAATTTTATTTAATAGATATTAAAGACTAAGAGTCGATTAGAAATTTCCCTTTTGTTCATTACATTAATACATTAATATGTGCTACTAAATTAGTCTCCTCCAGTGCCATCATTTCATTTTGTTCCAGATATGGTTGACAACAACCCAACAATCAGTACAAGAAGGATTGGCCACGTATTAAATGTACCCCATACTACCGCTTGGAGGAGATTAAAAAAAATTAGCATCTACCCTTATCATGTTCAACAGGTTCAAAGACTAGAACCACGTAATATGGAACCGTGATTAGATTTTATTCGGTGGATACTTAGAAGGAGAAGAATAGTTAGCAGGTGTCTATTCACTGATGAGGCCTCATTTACAGGGGATGGGGTTTACAATCTACGAAATTCCATGTTTGGGATTATCAGAATCCTTTTGCTACAAGACAGACATTCGCAGTATAGGTTTTCGGTTGACGTTGGGTGTGGAGTTATAGATAATCACCTTATTGGACCATATGTCCTACCCCCTACATTAACAGGAGACGACTATTTTGCTTTTTTGCAAATTATGTTACAAGTGCTATTAGAAAATGAGGAAATTGGAGGAATGTATTTCCAGCACGATGGTGCATCGCCTCACTTTAGGGTGATTGTGCGAAATTTTCTAGACGAGTATTTTAGAAACATGTGGATAGGGAGGGGCGGGCCCAATAATTGGCCTTGCCGGTCGCCGGATTTTAACCCAGTGGACTATCATATTTGGGGATATCTGAAAGCCAAAGTATACTCTACTGAGATAAACAGCTTAGAAGCTCTTATTCAAAGAATTGATGCTTGCGAGGAAATCAGGGCAAATCCATTATTGATAAGACAAGCAACACAAAACATCTTAAAAAGAGCTCGTAAATGCATAGAACAAAATGGTGGACATTTCGAACAATTATAAATAATTTGACATTCTGTGTAACTCATTTTTTTTTCTTCTTTTGGAATAAACTATTGATTTATAAAAATCTTGATAAAATATTTTTTTTCTTAACCCGAACCTGGATTATAACTGTTTTTGTTACATGATAAGATTTTGATGCTTATGTAACTTACACCTACCAAAAATAAAAGAAATCTATAGGGTGGTTGTAAAGTTATTACGTACGAAAATGTCAATGATACATTTAAATAACTTTGACATTAAAAGTTAAGCAGTAAAACGGGATGTGCACTTCGAAAAATATTTTGGTGTCGCTCTATTTTTTCTGTCCTCTTCGAATAATCTATTGGATTTTAAAAATTCTGATATACAGGGTGTTGTTTTGGAGATTATCGAATTTTGCAAATTTTACTTGAACCAGACCTGGATTATAATTATTTTTATTGCACTATCTTATTGTGTTATCAATGCAATATTATCCTTACCAAAAATGAAAGAAAGATATAGGGTGGTTCTGAAGTTATGGCCTTCAAAAGCATTGGACTAAATGAATAAAACACCCTGTATCTCCGTTAATAATTATCTTAGACCAATTAACCAAGTCTATTTCGAACCACCAAAGTGTCCTCTACTTGCAGTTAACCTATGGTGGTTTAACTATGAAACACCCTGTATAACTTTCTTATTATCAAAAATAACTACAGTTATGACATTACACATCAAAAGTGTAAAAGCGGCCATTCATTTACGGATATCATACGCATCAAAACTGAAGTAGAAAATCACCACTGACATGCAGTTTTTGAAGAAGTGAAAATATAGTCATGGAAGGTTCACCACATTGGTGTATAATATACTATTGTCACCACTGCTTCTTTTTAAACTGGGATGGACCCTGAGGTATGTGACAATATCCTTTATACTTTAAGAGGTCAACATTGACCTTATTTGGGGTTTTCGGTAGTTTTGGCCATGAGAACTTTTGTTCGCCATGTCAAGACGTACAATATACTAAAATTTCATTCATTTTGACCGGGACCGGATTTGCACTTGAAAAGTGCGGGGCCCTTTAACACATATTATTATTCTTTGTTCGATATTTTTATCCATTATAAAAGTCGTTAAATGCGATTGAGATCAATTAACTAAATGACAGATGATGCTCAATGTATGCATAAATATAGACAACATTTGTGCCAACTTAGCAACAAGAATAATTTCGACAAACTCTACACGAAATTTTTAATTATAAATTCCCTATACTCTCTAAACTGTATGTATAATGGTTACAGCATTACTGATATGTCTTCTTCAACGACAACTCTGATTATGCGAGCCGAACCAAATCTTTACAATTTTGTGAAATTCGTTATTGAACACGAAATTTATTTTTTCTAAATCTTTCCGGAAGATATCTTATAAAATTAGTAGCAGATATTAAATATTTTTGTTAAACTAGGTATGGAAGAACCGCAATGGTGCTATGAGAATTTTGTTAACTATCGTTCGTTAAAATCCGCCGATAATGTTAGGCATCAACTATCTAGAATTATGGATAGATTTAACTTGAAACGTACCTCTACAGAATTTACAAGCAAAGATTACTACATTAATATTAGGAAAGCTCTTGTCAATGGATTTTTCATGCAGGTTCGTATTTCACTTTTCTAATATTAATAAACCAAAAAATAAAAGAGTTATCTGTTTTATACAGGATTTTTGGGAAAGTCGCGAAATAACTTTGTTTTCCAATTTTGTGCTGGAAGACGTAACTTTCTTCTACACTTTTGCATAACTATATTCATGTTAGGCTTTGAAAAAAATTATTTGAATTGGAAAGGCAAGCTGCTAACGTAGGTAATGGGCCATTTTCTGCAAGTTAAAGTGTTGACAGATTAGACATTTTACAGTTTAAAAATAGATGATTGCTGTTACAAATGGGGCCATCATTTTGATTAATCCATTTTCGGCCAAGTTCTAAAAACGAAACGTGTGAATTTATTGCTGTACTTTTATATATCTCTCATACCAATTTACGAATTGTACGTCTACCCTATTAGATTTTTAATGGTTGGTTTATGTACTATTTTTTTTGTCTCCTTATATTTTCGACAGCTGTTATTCATATTCTACGGCAAGGGTAGTACATCAGTTTATATTGGTACAGTATGAATAAATTACTTTCAGTGTAGCTCAGTTTAGTTTGGTCATATCCCTTCTATTGTAATTGGCTATTCGTTTACAGTTTAGGTATACTACTCATCAAGAAATCTCATCAGATAATGTTAACCAAATATTTAATTGAAGATAGTATACTTTTTATTTGTGTTTAGGTGGCACATTTGGAGCGAACAGGACATTATTTGACAATTAAAGATAACCAAATAGTACAACTCCATCCATCCACATGTCTAGATCACAAACCGGAATGGGTCATTTACAATGAATTTGTGCTAACTACAAAAAATTATATTAGGACCGTCACAGATATAAAACGTAAGTTACTTAATTATATTAATAAAAATTAATTGTGTACATTTCTTAGATAATATTGTGTTACATATGTATTTAAATTGGTTTGTAGTTAACATATCGTCGCCTCGAAGTCAAAACCTCGTATCTCGAATTTTGCTCTGTTTGAGTTACGAGTCTTGCAGATTATAGAATATTATAGCGCATACGTGGCAAATACTTGGATCTCGATATTTAGATAGAATGCGGCTGCGCAAATTTATTTGAAATTCTCGTATCTCGAATGAAGCACACAAACCTCGTATCTCATTATAAGAAAAACAAAATTTTTATGCAGTTTGAATCACCGGGTCGATATTGTGTCTGATTTAAATAGGTAGTTGGTCAGAAAGGAGCTCTAAGATATGGTAAGTAAAATTCTATCTGTTTTATAAATTTTTATGCATGAGAAATGTGTTAGTTTTTAAAGTAGAAAAAAGTGAGGTTAGAAGCTAAATTTTTGAGAGTAAACGGCACATAATGTTGTAAAAATTTGAACAAATTTATTACAACTACTAAAACTAAGTTTTTTAAGCACCAGAGGTTAATAGTTACAATTTATTATGAGTATAGCAAACAACTTAAATGGCTTAAAATCAAGATACGCGGTTTTGCAATTTTGCAACTGTAAAAATAAACTGACATTGATGATTTACGAGTTTTTAATAAACGGATTTAATGTTTTTTTTATTGTTTGTAGGCGTCTCGTGCTAGTAAAATATTAGCTATGGCACTACAAAGCCCTCAGGATTCTTCTTGCGATAGTCAAGCGGTTCCATCAGCTGTAGTGACAGAACGAAATTCACAAAAATTTGGATGTGGCACGAATTTTTCTTCACACATTGAACTGTGTTGTAACGTTAATCCGTCTGCAGCTGTAGAGATTGATCAAAAAATATCACTAGAACATTTCAATATGTGTTGATCAAAGTTTAGTCACAAATAATAATAATAATTTCAATGAGGAGGACACCGATGAAGACCCTTTCCAAGATTCTGAATCTAGCTTTCACCCCAGTAATGGCTCAGAAGACGAATCCCAATCAGAAACATACCATGATGAAGAAGTACTAGAAGATCAAAACGGGACTGTAGATATTCAGTTAAAAAAGAAACGTGCCAAAAAAGGACAAGGAAATCCCACTACTTGGAAGAGAAATAGTGCTCAAATACGCAGAAGAAAGGGAGAGGAATATGAAGCACAAAAAAAACACATAGATGGATCGAAAACAGTTGTTAAAAGGTGCACGGATCATGAAAGAGAGATGCAACTCAGGCAAGTGTCTAAAGTCTAAAGGAAAAAGACAATGCGCTTCCATAATGGACGATCAAAGAAAATAATTATTTACTAGGTTTTGGGAGGAAATGGACTGGAGTCAGAGAAAAGTGCTTGTGGCGACTTTGGTAAATAAGTCTACAACTTTACAAAAAACAACCAAGAAGACATCACGCAGCAACACCAGTTTATTTTATCATTTAAAAGTGAACGACAAAGTACGTCCCGTTTGCAAAAAAATGTTCCTCTCAACATTCGCCTTAGGAGAATGGACAGTTTTAAACTGGGTAAAAAATAGTAATCACTCTGGGATAGTAGATTCCTCGAGGAAGTGCCCAAATAAAAGTAAACCTTGTGATAAACAAAAAATAGTTCAAATAAAAGAATTTTTGGAGAAGTTGCCGAAACTACCTTCACATTATTGTAGATCGACAACCAGTAAACTATACGTGGAAACAAAAAGACAAAGATGATGCCATCGCTGGGAAAGTACTTGCATTCACTATGGATGTACAGGCGGTGCAGCTTGTGCCATTTTTGCCAGCTGGCATGATTTATTTTAAACAAAAATTAGCTTGCCATAACTTTACCATTTACAATTTGGGTAGTGATGCTGTCGTATGCTGTGTACGGCACGAAGGGGAGGGGGGAATGGATGCTAATTGTTTTGCCTCATGTCTAACAGATTATATCAACAATGAAATTGCCGGAGATGATAAAGACAAATTAAAAATCTTTTATAGTGATGGCTGTTGTGCTCAGAATAGGAACGTAACCTTAGCTAATGATTTGCAACATTACTGCATAATGAATGAAACCAACGATATTGTTCAAAAATATCTTACTAAGGGCCATTCTCAGATGGAATGCGACAGCGTGCATTCCACCATCGAAATGCGTAAAAAAAATAGAGAAGTTCATTAGCCCTCAAATTACGTTCAGATCATTGAACAAGCTCGTCGAAACTCTAAAGGACCATACAAAGTGAAGTACGTTGATCACAGTTTCTTCAACAGCTATGACGAAATTAAATATAAGACTATACGTCCAGGCGTCAAGACCGGCGATCCTTGTGTAACTGACTTAGTAGCCCTTAAATATTCAGCTGACAGTGGGATACAATTCAAATTGAGGTTTGATGATGAGTGGTCTCTCCTTCCCCACAGAATGTCAAATAATATGGGAACTGTAAAGAAACTATACAAAGCTGCATTGCCTCTCAAGGGTGATAAATATGATCATCTTCAGTCTTTGAAAAAGGTCATTCATCAAGATTATCATGGATTTTATGATTATCTACTTCATTAATTTTTTTATATGTTTTTTCATCAAACCTTAGCATTCAATCTAAGTCGAAAAATTATTATTTTTATTGTATTTTGTGTATTATTTGTTATAACTACCGATTACCAGAATAAAATGTTTCTTTCTTTCTTAATTTGTTCAATTTTTATTGTTCACTTTGCAGTGAGAAAACCTCTGAAGTCCAAAATTAATAGTGGAAAACTCGTATCTCACTATTTTTGCGGTTACAAAGAAAAAAACAAGAAAAAACTAAAATTTAATTTATTCAGGATTTTACTCTTATCCAGGCCTTCAATATGACAATACCCTGTACCAAAACTATCATAACAGCAAATTATACTAAGTTTTTTGGGTTTCCTGAAAAGTTGTGAATTTTGACATAAGAGGTTTTGACTTCGAGGCGACGATATGTGGACAAAACCAACAACTTGGAATGAAATCAACAAATTTTGACATTGTCATACTGATATTTTATCATTACATATCTATTTTGTGTATTGTGAAAGCTCTTACATGAAATATTCATGACAAATACCACACAGTAAAACATTGTTCTCAAAGTTTCATTCATGTTTTTTTGCTCATGGAATATCTGACAAATCACATTCTGTGACAATCCATGTGAATTTATAGCCGTTTTCTTCTCAAATCTATGTTAAAAAATCAAATCTGTTCTTATGGTTCGTTTAATCCTGAATCATTCATACCTTCTGATGCTATTGTAGGTTCATTTACTCATACTCCAGTTCCGTCTGCTGATTTGGAATAATCGTTTTTAATGTTCTGTTCTTTATAAATACTACTATGCCTATTTTTTATATTGAGTTATGTGCAAACTAACAACCCTCTCATATAATTTAGTTTTATCAGCATATCACTTACGATTATAACAATGTTGTCTGCATGACACTTGTCAATCAGATTGCAGAGAAGTTAATTTACTACCAGACTGCTAGTTGTATTATTTCCTATTGTGTAAAAAGTTGTCATATCAAATCAAACATATTGTTCTGTTTCTGATTTGCTTATATTTATATGAAAAATGGCGAATCTGATATTGCCATCTGTTACGAGTTTGGTGTGCCCCGAATTATGAAAAAATCAAGTGACAACTCAAAAAAATGAATGAAGAATTATTGGTATATTGTCAGAATGTTGGCAGATTATCAAAAATTCACGAACTAAAAACCAGTGCTAGTGTATCTGTATATGACGTTATTATCTTGATTGAGACTTGGCTGGATGAAAGTGTACCTAATAAAGAACTGGGTCTGGATAATTATATAGTCTATAGATGTGATTGCTCTAGTAAAACTAGTAAAAAAAGTCATGGTGGTGGAGTATTAATTGCTATAAGAAAGTGTTTTAACACCAGTAAACTTACATTTAATCATGAATCAGTTGAGCATCTATTTGTGTTGTTAAAATATGGTTGGAATAAGTTTATTTTGGGTGCCGTGTATATTCCACCAAAATACAGCATGGAGTTATACTCTGAGCATGCAGATGATGTACTTGAAATTTTTGTTGACTATCGAGATTTTTAATTTATGTTATTTGGTGGTAACATTCCGGGCGCTATTTGAACACCATCTAATAATGATAATACACTATCACTTGTCCTTTAACCTCACCGGGGAATTTTATAAATAGCTATTTTAATGCCATTGGAGTTGGTAAAGTTAATAAGATTCCTAACAATCATAACATATTTTTAGGTTTGCTTTTGACTCAGAATACTTGAAGCAAATGATGTTTTGATTAATATGAACACATATTATTTTTCCATTTTTATAAATTCTACTAATAATCTAAAATTTGATGAAATTAACTGTCTCGATCCTTACTTCGTGGAATCTACTCATATTAGTGTTTTGAATGAAACTCAATGTTTCTAGCTAATTCATTGCACAGTTATACTGATCTTAATTGAAAAATGATATCCAGGATATCACCATAGGGCTAATAATATCTAAGCTTCAATATTTGTAATATCACATCTTCTTCTTTTTTCTATTAACATATATTAAGTCAATCACAAGGTGGTCACTTCTTGGTCTAGCCAAAAATAACTACTAAACATCAGGTAGGCATCAAATGAAATGTAACTTTGTCATTCTGACGATGATATTCAGTTATCGAAACAATTGTCAATTTTTTAGAATTTTCAACATTTTTCATTATATTGTGGAATTAGCTAGAAACATTGAGTTGCATTTAAAACACTAATAAAATTTGATGCTTTCTACTACAATTTTAAAAAAGCAAACTCATTGGCATCAACAACTGTTTTTTATCAGTAGATTGGTCTCTATTGTACAACATTGAGGATATTAATTCTGTTATTCGACTTTTTTATGATATTGTTTTCGAAGTTATATGCATTTTTGTTCCCTTACAGAGATTTAAAACCTCAAACCAGATACAGTATAAAACTATAGTTAAAACAATTAGAATTAGAATTTAAATATATACAGGCAACAGTGTATAACAATCACTTACTATAAACAAGAATATGAAGAAAATGAAACAAATAAAATAAATAAAAGGTTACGTTTTTAAAATTTTAAATATTAAAAGATCCAAAACATTAGGTAAGTAATTAGGATTGAGAGATGCCACGCCACCCATTAAATTCATCCAGCGAGTAAAAACAATATTGTATTAGAAACCTCTTAAGACTGGTTTTAAAGTTTTTGAGATGGTTTATTTGCTTAATATCATCTGGTAACCGATTAAAAAATTCACCCCCGGCATATGTTGGCGACTTCTTCAATCGGGAACGATTAAATTTGGTCAAGTGAATATCACTCTTAGATCTCGTATTGTGATCATGTATGTCACTATTTTTCTGAAGGTTGTTTTTGTTAATAAAGGTGTGAATGTCAGGATGTTATTGCTCTTAAAGGTGCTCCTACAGGACTCTTTGTAGCCTAAGCCAAAGATCAAACGAATAAATCTCTTTTGGAGAAGAAATACTCACCCAACCTTGCTCGTTCTGCCCCACACAATTACATTGCAGCTGATTGCAGAATATATTAGTGCGTAATACAAATTTAGTAAATAATCTTGATATAAATATGATTTTAAACTATTAAAAGCAAAATATAATCTGCTCAACCTTTTACATACATAGTCAACGTGCTTTTTAAAATTCAATTTACCATCCAATTTCATTCCCAGAAATTTTGTATTTTCAGAAGTGTTGAACGTCCAATTATTAAAATCAAAAACAAGGACATTGCCTTCCTCGAGTGGTGATGTAAATTGAACAAAAACAGTTTTGCCCTCATTTATAATAAGGTGATTTCATTGACACCAAGAGGTGAACTCTTCCATGATTTTCCTTATTTTTTTGAGTAACTCATCTCAACTGTCGGCCGCAATTATAACTGAGCTATCATCTGCATATATAAAAATACGTCCGTGGGAGATGTATAAGGGCAGGTCGTTTATGTAAAGAAGAAACAAAAGTGGTCCCAGGACACCACCTTGGGGGATACAAATGGAGGTGCTAAGTTCATCTGATAATTCATCCCCGATCTGCACCCTGAGTGTTCTACCAGACATGTAGGAATTAATCCACGATTGGATTGGACCTCGAATGCCCATAGCTTCTATTTTCAGGGACAAGTAGTGGGGATTGATAGTGTCAAACGCACGAGTCAGATCAGAAAATATACCCACCAAGTATTTGTTTCGGTCAATGTTTTCATGAATATATTGTACCAGTTCAGTTGATGCAGTTTCTATTGAATAATTTTCTCGAAAACCATGCTGTGATGGGGTTATAATTCTATTTTGATCTAGGTAACCAATTAGCTGATTGCATACCGTTTCTCAATTATTTTAGAGAACGAGCTAAGCAAAGAAATCATTCTATATTTTTCGACACATTGGGGGTCATCGTTTTTGAATACCGGTACGATTTTGCTTCTTTTGAGTTTAGTAGGGAATTTCCCTTGCACCACAGATAGATTTATCATATGCGCTAGTTGACAAGATATGGTGTCTACGCATTCTCTCAATACCAGACAGGGGATTCCGTCAAGTCCTGTCGAATATTTTTTATTAAGATCTAAAATTATATTTTTTACGTCATGATCGTTGACTGGCACAAAGAATATGGATTATGTATCTTAGATGTCGTACAAATACCGTCAGCAAAGTTACATTCACTAATCATATCATGAACAGATGCTGCAAAATAACCAGCGAAACGATTGGCAATTTCACTTTTTGTAATACTTGTTCCGGAATCAGATAGTACTATTTCTGATTCTTTTCTATGTCTACCCATTTTTGTGTTTACCAGGCTCCAAAGAGACTTTGCTTTATTGTTGTATAAATATTTGATTGCAAGGGATATTATTGAAACTCAAAATATTTCAATATTTTTAGAGTGAAAGATGTAAAGCTTAAAAATTATTTAATATGTTAAATTAAATAAATTGTATTTATTTTCTGTTTCAGCTGAATGGCTATTAAAAATCGCGCCACAATACTACGATCTCAACAATTTCCCACAATGTGAAGCTAAAAGACAATTAGAAATTCTCCAGAATCGATTAGAGTCCAAACAATTCCAACAAGGATTTTAAAAATTGTTTATACATACCCGTGAAGCAAACTTTTGAATAATTATGATATATTGATTAACAAATGTGTTGAATCCATTCCAAAATAAATAGTTGGGCTGTAACCCTTTCCCAAGGGTTATAAGAACAACAACATTGTATTATTGAAAACCAAGCTTTCAATGTATATCCTAACCCTTTTTATGATTACATTAGTTAAAATATAGATTTTTGTCTTGTTTTTCATATCTGATATGGTACATTACATTAATTTTTCACATTAAATTATAATTAATATAAAGAATTGTAGTATTTTTACTTCATCTTATGTATACATATGAGGGAAGTATTGTAATCGAGTGATTTTGACGTTTCCAGACTCAAGTGTGAGTGGTTCTATAAAATGTTGGTGGATCTGTTAACACAATAACTCGAAAACGCGACCAATTTGTTAATGAAATTCTACATGTAGGTTCAGAACGTAAAAAGTGGGGCTAAGTTCGTAAATGAACAAGATCTGATCAACAGTTTTCCGGAAAAGCCGTTTTCATAAGGTTTTCTCAATTTTCCATCCGAAATAATTTTTTTACGAACAACTGACAAATTTTTTGGAATCCTCGTATCGAAAAAACCTATTTAGATTTTCACCAATTTCATTCTTTCCATTGCATAGACGTGGTTAGTACACATTTTTTTAAGGTAATATTTTACAAAAATTTCTACTCCAGCATGAATCCCGTATATTGTCTACACATATAAAACGGAAGAATTCAAATATGGTAAGTAATTGAGATGCATCTTTCCTCTATCGAATGGCGTAAGAATTGAATCAATATATAACAGAAAACATAAACATGGAAAATTTTCAAAAAATTTGGTCCTGGCCAGAAAATTGTAAATTTTGAAAAAAAAAAAAATGTGAAAACTAATAGCTTCGTTACATAAAGTGAAGTCGTGCTGAGTACATCAACTAGTTTCGCGTATGCAATTACACCATTAACATTATTTTTTTTACATATTGATTCAATTTGGTAGCATTTAAATCACGTTTAATTTTATAAATTTTTGATACTGAACAGATATCCATTTACATATTACCATTTGTCATCAATCTCACAATAAAAATATGTAGATAGATAGTTTATATAGCAATCTTGCTATTACATTCAAAATATTTACAAAAATAATATAAAATCATTATACTTTATGCGCTAATTACATATCAAATAACTGGATAGGAATAATTATGAATAATTTATTTTTACATAATTATAAGCTTCTCTTATGAAAGTGTCAAGGGTGCTACAAGATTTAATAGAAATTGACAAGTTATTATATAACAATAAACCTTTGTAAAATAGAGAGTTTTGTGTTGAACTAGTTCTTGAAGTTGATATATATATGTTACTACATGTTCTATTGTTGTAAGTATGCATGTCTCTAACAAAACTAATTTTGTTGGACATATATTTTGGTAACATGTTATGAATTATTTTAAAAATAAAAATCACGTTTTCTAAAACCATCCGCTGATTAACACTCATAAAGCCTAACTGGTCAAGCATGTCTTTAATACCAGTGTACCTATTTACTCTTAAAATAACCCTCATTGCTTTATTTTGCAAAATTTGTAAGTTAGACTTCTCAGACTGGTTTAAATAATATAAAATTGTTGGGCAATACTCAAAATGCGGTGCAATTATAGTTTTATATAAAGTAAGTCTTGACATTAGAGACAGATTTGAACTTATTTTTTTAAAATAATTGATTTTTTTACTAATTTTCTTATGAACATACTGACCATGTTTTATAAAATTCAAATCTTTATCAATAATAACAACTAATATAAGTATTTACATTCACTAACAAGCTTTAAGGACTGACCGAACAACTTAATATCACATGCAACATTACGTTTATTACTATTAAATAACATCACTACTGTTTTATTTGTGTTTACATACAAATCATTGTCAATAAGCCACGATTCTAATAATTTAATAATATTTTGCGTTTTATTCATCGTCTCTTCCACATTTTCACCCCCCACTGAAAGTATGGTGTCATCAGCAAATAAATTTAAAACTAATGGAATATCACAGAACTTAACAATATCATTAATATATAAAATAAAAAGGAGAGGCCCCAATACTGTTCCTTGAGGGACTCCATACTTCACAAGAAGTTTACTGTAGTGACAGCTATTTACTTTTACTTGTTGGTAACGATTTTTCAAGTAACTGTTGAACCATTCTTGTGCATTTCCAAGTATACCCTATTTTTTTAGTTGTATGATTAACAAGTCCCTGTTTATTGTCTCAAACGCTCTTTTAAAATTAAGAAAGACAGTCCATATAACTTTTTTTGAATCTATAGATTCCTTCCATTTTGAGACAACCAGTTATAGTGCAGACTCGCAACAATGTTTCTCTCTAAAACCAGACTGATTGTCTATTAAAATATTGTTATTATTAATATGTTCTATAAGTAGTTCCTCTATGTATAATTCTATTACTTTTTCACAAAGAGGCAACATGTTAACTGGTCTAAATTCATCACATTTTTTTGTATTTGTTACATTTTAAATAGGTACAATAAGTGATGTTTTCCAGTCAGGAAATTTACTTTGTTGTATACTTAAATTTATTATATCTGTCAATTTATCACTAATCGTATCTAGTCCCTTCAGCATAATGGTTTTGGTAATCTCGTCTGTTGAATAATCTTTTTGCAAATTTATTATTAACTGTTTTACTTTTTGTTGGGTAACTTTTTGAAAGTTGTATAAAGGAGTTATTTGGTTATCCATAATAACATGATTTATTTGATTCAAATCGTGATGTTTGTCCCTATTAGCTATTAAGAGTTATATAATTTGTACAAAATAATTCTTAAATGAATCGGCTAATGGTTTATCATCTTCCACTAATATATCATTAAAGTATACAGCTTGTATTATCTCACCCTTTCCTTTACCCATTACTCTTTTGATACCTTGCCACATTTTCTTACTATTTCCTTTATTAATTTCTATTAAGTTTTCAAAATATAACCTTTTCTTTGATCATATTAGACTAACAACCTTGTTTCTTTGATCTTCATACCCTACCCAATCAGCAGCCATACCTATAATTATAGCCCTTTTATATGCCAGATCTCTTAATTTTTCTAAATATTTTATTTCATTATCATACCATTCACAACCAACCCTTTTACGTATAGTTATTTCTGGAGCAAAATTATTTAAAACGGAGGTAATATTTTCATTAAATTCTCCAAGTAGGTCATTTATATTAATCTCGCGTTTCCAAAGTTTTTCAGGTAATGCCGTTTCAAAATCTTTCTCGTTAATACCTTTCACATATCTTGTTTTAAAAGTAGTTGTATTATCATTACTTAATTTCAATTTACTTTGTGGATTCTTAAACTTTATTTTTCAAGTATGTCATATCATGATCTGTAATTGTTGGTTCTCTCCTCACTTTAGCTGTTACTTCGTTATTGTCTGTAAATACTAGATCAACTGTACTTCTAGTATTTTGTGTTATCCGAGTATATTCCTTTATTATTTGTTTAAGTTGAAAAGCTTTCATTTGAGTAATTAATTTTCCCCCATAAAAATCATTTTTTTCTGGACTAACATCTATATTAAAGTCACCCATTAAAAAACATTTACATTACAGTTATGATAAATTTCCTCTACTATGTTTTCCAATTCTGTTAGAAATGCAGAAATACTAGAACTTGGCGATCTGTACAAAACAATAAAATACATTCCTCTAATTTTTAACCCTATTACCCATAACATTTTTGGAATTGTCAATTCGAAAATGACTTCATAAGGAATGCCATTTTTTATATAACACACTATGCCACATGTGTGCCTATTCTCGGAGTTGTTTTTGTTTTTTTTTTTGGCCGAAGGACATAGTCCATTTAGCCATGAGCTACAGTACTAAAAAGGGTACCAAATATGTTAACTGTAAGAATCAATTTGGATGGGTTAAGGATATACGTTTCACACCCAGGGGTCTTTCAGGGTGGCTAACTCACAGAAAAGGTAGACCACGGTACTAATAGGGAATAATCAGGTTAGGCTCACTTACAGAGGAGAAGGAGCTACATAATATTACAGTTTTAAATTGCATGCTTTAATGAATGTCAATAAAACGTTATAAACAGGCAGCTTATTTAATGCCAGTAAGTTCATTACATTGAAGGGAGGTAGAACATCGATTTTTATTAGTTCTCTATACATATCTTCTCTATGTTGTGTATATTTATTACATTCAAAAAAAATGTGTTCCAAGTCGCATATGCGGTAACAAGTGTCGCACAAGTTCGAATCTATTACTTTTATTTTATTAAGATGTGTGGGATAGCAAGCATGGCCAAACTTAAGTCTACTTATAGTGACTATACTACTACGCGGTAATTGATAGTTCCTGTACCAGTATTGGTTGGGAGTTTCTGGGTGTAAGATTGTATATCTTGTAGGTTTTTCAATGCAATACTCATGCCATAAATTTTTCCATCTTTCTTTTAGTTTAATTTTACATTGGTTTAGGCACTCATCCACGTTTATTGTATTATTTATTGGTAGTCCATTTTTTTTACGGCTTCTTTGGATACATTATCCACATGTTCATTATGCTGTAGTCCAATATGTGCTTTTATCCACAAAAAACTGATATCGAAATCCTTTGGGCGTAGCTTTTCGATTTTCAGTTTAATTTTTGGAATGATTTGATTTTCATAAGTAGCATTTATATCAAAAGGTTGGCTAATGCTCGTGAGAACTGATAAGGAATCCGATATTATGATGGATTTTTTATAACCATGTCGTTCAATGAATTCAAGAGCTTTGATAATTCCGATTGCTTCTGCAGAAAAAATAGAAGTAGCGTTATTAAGTTTAAATTGCATTTGAACCTTCACTGACGGGGCATAAAATGCGCACCCTACACCACTGGATTGTTTGGAAGCATCCATATATATTTTAATGTAACTATCATATTTTGATAAATAATGTGATAGTATATTCTTACTGATCATTATATTATGATTATAATTTGGAATTTCAACATGTACATATTTCAGTGATGTGAAGAAATCATTAAGTTCATATGTCTTGGGAACATCTAAATTATTAATTAAATTATAATTTTCCCTAAATGCCTGGCATGTAATGGGCGAAGGTTTTTTGGCCCAATATTTGTTTGTAAGGTCATATATATTTAACTCCGAAATATTTTTAATAATTGCTGGCTGTCTGTAATAGGATTTAATAATTAATTTTTCTGTTAGTAATGTTCTACGAAGTTCTAATGGCGGTTCTAAGGCTTCAACTCGAAGTGCTTCTACTGGTGTAGATTTCATTGCTCCGATACAAAGTCTCATGGCACTGTTCTGTACAATTTCTAATTTTTTTAGTAAGCTTGGAGCTGCGGTTCCATATAGAGTACATCCATAATCTATAATCGATCTTATATATGTTTTGTAGAAAGTTATGCAAGTATGAGGGTCGGCTCCCCACCATGTCCTTCGTATTAACTTTAGGAAGTTTAAACCTTTATTGCATTTTGTAATAATACTCTCCACATGACTTTTCCAAGTAAGTTTTTTATCTAAAGTAATACCAAGGTAAACAACTGATGTTGAGACTGGGTATGGGATCTCGTTTATTGTAATATTGACCATATGTGGTAAGTTATGGCGTGCTTTAGATTTGTCAGAGTATTTGGTAAGGTTTTATCGGAGTTATACACTACAAAGTCATCCGCATATTGGATTAGTTTGTAGTTAATTTCTTCATGGAGATTTGCTGTGAATATATTAAATAATAATGGAGAAAGTAGTGCTCCTTGAGGTAATCCTGTGGAAGTATTTCGAGGGTTTGTAAGTGAGTTGTTTATATATCTGACATAAACTTTTCTATAATTAAACAGGTTACACATTACATTGCAAATTCTTCTTGGTATCCCAATATTGATTAACTTTTCCCGTAAAAATACTAAGTCAACCGAATCATATGCTCCCTTAATATCGAGAAATGCTGCTCCTAAGTAATGATTTTTTGAGAAACATATTTGTGTATCGGTCACCAGTTGTAATATGGCGTCATTGGGGCTACATCCTCTTCTAAAACCATATTGACCCGAAGGAAGAGTTGATTTAGAGATCATGAAAAATTCTAATCTCTGTTTGATAATTCTCTCAAATGTTTTCAATATACACGACAGTAAAGTTATGGGTCGATATGAGTCGGCTAAGTCAGGACTTTTTCCGTTTTTATGTATGGGTACTACTATTGATCTTTTCCAATCTTCAATGATATCATTATGAATCCAGACATCATTGTATATTTCTATTAAAAACAATTTTGCGTTATGTGCTAAATTCCATATCATGTCATATGTAATTTGATCTATGCCAGGTGACGTGTTATTGGTTTTTTTAAGAGCGAATGATAATTTACTATAAATTATGGGTTTGTTAAATAATTCATTATCTGTATCATCTTCTTCTTCATTAATATTTGTAAATTCTTGAGATACTGAGGAAGGTGCGATTTTATTCATAAATTCCTCAACTCAATCTAAATTTTTGCATGTTTTGTTGTTTTAATTACTACCTATTGTGATTCTCTGCATTCTTTTAGCTTGTTGCCATAATTCTGTACTAGTTATATTTTTATTTAATTTATTACAAAAAGTAATCCAATGATATTTGGCTTTTATTTTTAGGAATAGTTTTGTAGCAGCAATTTCTTTGTTGACTATAATAATATAATTCTCCAATGAACTTAGACGTTTATATGCACTAATTGCTTTTTTTCTGCGTTCTGTTGCACAATCGCACTCACTATCCCACCAGGGTGGTGGTGGTGGTTTGTTTATTTTAAACTTTTTTTCACTGGTATAGCCACAGAAGCTGAAAGTTCTATACCTTTCATGAAATATTCATATTTTTCATTTATGTCATTAAAAGTTTCTGGGATTTTCTTAAAATAGCTTTGAGAAACTGAGTTATATTTTTTCCAGTTAGCTTTCTTAGTATTCCATTTTGTAGCGAGATATATTATCGTTTCTATTTGAGCTCCTGAGTAAAGAAAATTAATTAGAATAGCATAATGGTCTGATCCTAAGGTATCTGGTAACACTTGCCATTGAATTCCATTTGCAATATCGGAAGTAGCGAATGTTAGATCAATCGCCGACTTATTGGTTGTTCTTGATATCTTAGTTGATGATCCATCGTTTAATAGTATCAAGTTGTTAGACTGATTTAATGCATTTACAATGTTTGTTCCGGATGTATTGGTTTTGTAAGATCTCCATAATCCGTGATGTCAATTGAAATCACCTCCAATTAAAGTGGACTGATCGGCATATTCAAAAAGTTTCATGAAGTCTTGTGTACTCATTTTAGCGTCTGGTGGACAATAAATTGAAATCAATGTAAGACTGAAGTCTGCGCCAATTATTTGAACAGCACAAGCTTGCATATTTTCATTGATATCCTCGATAACCTTTTCTTTGTATTTTATATTGTTTTTTATTAGTATTGCCACCCCAGTGGTGGCATCAAGTCTATCTCTATGTACAATATGATAACCAGGAAATGTATAAGATTTATTTAGATTAAACCACGTTTCTGATATTAAAGCGATATCAATTCTAAGATCAGATAATATATTAATCAGACTGTTTTTATTGGATACAGCGGAACCTGCGTTCCACTGAAGAATATTCAAGTTATTACTATTCTTCAAATTCATCGTCAATCGTAATTTTCTCTTGTCCAGGTTCTTCATTACTAGAAAATGCAATTTTTTTAATATATTTAACATCTATTGAGGAAAGTTCTTCGAATGAGTTTATTGAGCTGAGGACCTTTTGGATTGCTACTAGGACTTTTTCTGCTAGATCTTCTTGAGTATCGGAATCCTTAGGATTGTTTTTTGAGGGGTGCGTAATTAGTTTATCAGGTCCGAATCTGAATGGATACATAGGTGAAACATCGACTTCTGTAATGGGGGATGAGGCTTTTCGCTTCTTCTGGCCATTAAATTCTGACAGTGTTACGCTGCGACTATTTCCATTATTTTCTGTATTATGAGTACTTGCTGTTGTTGTCGAGGAGTAAGTATTACTTTTTCTATGTTTGGCGTTTGGATTTGGAAGAGAGGGGAACTCTTGTTCATCTAATGTCAGTGTCTGAAATCTATTGTTGGTTTTGACTATATTGGCATAAGAATTGTTATTCATCCGTTTAGCTTCTAAGAATGTTAAGTTTTCCTCAGCCATCTTCTTTTTAATTTCTTGTTGTTTGATATGAGCGGGGCAAGTTTTGGATATTGATTTATGCGTGTTAGTTTTACAATGTATGCAGCAACTATCTTGTGGATCGCGGCAGACATGCGTATCGACTTTTTCTTTTCCACAGTTTATACATAGTGCTGTAGTGCTGCGACATTGTTTTGCTACATGGCCGTATTTTAGACATTTAAAACATTGTGTAACTTTATGTATATATGGTTCAACATTACATGCTACAGAATTTATGTATATGACGGACGGTAGTTTATTACCCTCAAACGTGACAGTTACAGATTGTCTTGGTACTAAAATTGTCTCATTATTACGTGTTATTTTTCTATTAATTCTACTAATGTCTGAAATAGTTATAGGAGAGAGAAAGTTACTGAATAAATATTCTTCATCAAAAATAGTATCAACATTTTTTATTACTCCTTTTCTATTTAGCAAATTATTTGGTATGTACGCTTTTAAATGTTCATTGATCAGATCAGGATTAGTAACAAGTTTATTAGCATCAGATATATTTTTAACTTGAACTCTAATTCTATTTTTGCCCACATCAATTTTCATTATATTTTGAATATTAAGTTTTTTGTGTAGGATATGACCTACGGCCATAGGATGTAATTTGCCAATATTTTGATCATTAACCTTTTCAATAAATACATAAACAATTTCCAAATATAAATTTGGTTTTTGTAAATTAAACACCTTACTTTTTTGTTGTCTTTTATCACTAATTACTTTTTCGGCTAACTGGTTGTTGTTTTCTTTACCATTCAGGACAACTTTTTCTTTGTTGATAATTTGTGAGGGCACCTTTCCGTTATATACATTATTATTGTTTGTTCCCCCTTTATCAGGGGGAGAATCGTCTTCCATAGTCACTGTTACAGTCACTGAGTGTTATTTTCACTAATAATAAAATTAAAAATCCAACTCAAAACTATTTTATCAATATTAATAATATCCGCTTATATTCGACACTCAGAACTAACATCTTTATCGTACCGAGTATAAATTCGAACTGATTCTCGGAGTTAAGTTTAACTATATTAAACCCTGATGTATATTTCATTTTATTCAATTTCAGTTGTTACTCTTGCTTCCGTTAGTGCTAAGATTTCAATGATACCTCTATGTAAAACGAAGTTGGACAATAAGCTGCATACATTTAAATGAACAATATCCAATTGATATATAAAATTCGTCTTTTTAAATTGTTGTTTTTCCATTTTTATAAGACATTGGCAAGACCTATCCCACACCGCATGTTTAACATCCAAATTTAAATTGAATTTTGCGTTAGCTCGTAGGCAATTTATGCAACATTTTTCATTTAATTTACATTCACTAGATTTATGACGTTTATTACAATTTCCACAAAAATTTTCCTCTATTTTACAATTCTTAGCAAAATGATTAAATCCCTGACATTTAAAACATTTTACAATACTTACAAATTCAAAAATTCTACACCTATATAAACTAATGTATACAAACTCCATACTTCTAAGAAAATTTAAAGTTTCAGTGTCTACTTCTATTACTTGATTAATTAATCCTGTTTTATTTATTTTTTTGGACTTATTTATTACTTTTAAATGAAAATTATCAACATTGTTTCCAATTTTGTTTTGCCTTATAATTACTTCTTAAATTTCTTCATCTACTAGTGTATCTTTGGGAACGTTAATAATTTTTAATTTTGGATACAACTTTTTCGGTTCAACTACCTCATTATGACTCTCCTAAATTCTGTTTAATTGAGTTTGATCTGGGCCGTGACCAAGGGTGGGGGGGAGAGCCACCCCCTCCAAAGTCCAGGCAGTTGGTTCCAAATCCAAACACAGTTGGCTACAAATAATATTTTTTTCGTTAATTATTATTAGATCTGTGATTCTTTTTATTTAATTTTGTTTCAATGTTTAGAATATTGGAGTAAATAATGTTTAAATTTTGAAAATCACTTTTTTTGTTCAATCTATTTGGTTCATTTTCTAAAAAACATCTTTTAAACAAATTATTTTGTTTGGTTAATATAGAAATGTTATTGAAATCTATGGAATGTCCTGTTACATTAACGTGCTGTGACAAAGCACAAGCATTCGGTCTTAAAAGAATATCGCTCTTATGTGAAGTAATTCGTGATTTTAAATTTCTTGAGGTCTCACCAACATATTTTTTATCACATTCTTGACAACTGATTTTATAGACAACTCCAGTCTGATCAAGTATAGGTGTTCTATCTTTTAATTTTGTGAATAATGAGTTAACAGTTTTAATAGGTTTATTAGCCAGAACTATGTTTTTTTCTTCTTTTAATACATTGTTAATTTTGGGAGTGTTCTTTTATATATGGGAATGATCGAAATTTTTTAATGATATTTTCTTGAGAGTTTTCATTATTATTTATAATATTATCTGTTGAAAATATTAATTTATAAAGTAGTCGTTTTGGGTAGGAATTTTCAATAAGTAAATTAAATAATTTCTTGAAATTTTTCATTTTCAAAGTTCCATGACATATTTTGTCTATTCTATTTTTCATCCCAAGTACTAAATTAATTTTGGTTTTTTCCGGATCTTGTAGGTTTAATATACCTGTCTAATATTATTTTATTTTCTGGTGTTCTTATGAGTTTTGTATCTAAAAATGGAACACTTCTTTCAGTTTCGGTTTCAATTGCAAATTGAATATATCTGTTATAATTATTAAAAGAATTAAGAATCTCACTTTCTTTACCTTCGGGTATAGCACAAATAATATCGTCTACATATTTTTTTAAAAAAGGAATTTCAAAAGGTAATTTAGGTATACAATAATTTAGTAAGTCATCCATAACATATTGAGCAAGAATAGGTGATATTTTTGATCCCATGGGAGTTCCGAAAATCTGTTTATAAAATTTTTCATTAAGTGAGAAAAAAGTATTGTTAAAAATGAATTTAATTATCTTAATGAAATTATCTTTATCCAGAGAACAATGATCTTTGATAGAGTTCCAATTATTGATGATACTATTGATAACTAATTCCTCAGAGATGTTAGTGAAAAGTGAAACGACATCAAGACTTATAATAACATAGTTTGATTGTAATTGGAAATCATTAATTATTTCTGAAAATTTGAAAGAATCTTCAATATAATATTCATTATCTACGTTATATGCTTTGGTAAGTATATCTGTGAGGAAAGATGTTAATTTATCAGTATGTGCATCAATAGATGCAATAATAGGTCTTAGTGATAATATTGGTTTGTGAATTTTAGGTAAACCATAGAATTTTGGACACATAGAGTTATAAATTGTTAGTGATTTACTAACATTTTCGTCAATATATTTATCTTTTTTTAATTGACTAACTAATTTATTAGCTCTTTGTTGTGTTCCTGATGTTGGATCTCTGGGAATTCTTTATTTATCTCTATCGATAGCTACTGTGATGTTACCCTTATCAGATCTTGTTATGTAAATTTCAGGATGTTCATTTAGGAAAATTTTTGTTTTATCAAACCATGAATTAAATTCGGAATATTGGGAACATGAATTGTGTAAAAAATTGGTGATTCTAGAAATGTAAATATTCTTTTTGTCAGGATCCATTATTTCATTTATTGATAATTCAATATCTGCCAAAATATGTTTTATAGAAATGTCTTTTATAGTAGGTTGAAGACTAAATTTAGGGCCTCGTGAATAAACCTGTATATTTAAATAGTAAAAATAAATCTTTTTCTTAAATGAATTCATCAGATGTTAAATAAATGTTTATTTGGAAATTACATAGTATAGTTTTTTTGTTAAATAAATAATATTAAAAAAATCAGCCTCATTCGTTTCTTAAACTTGTGGTGAAGGAGATTCCACTACTGGTGTCACAGTGTTCTTAGCAGGTCCGGTCTGTGTTATGGGAACTACTCTTTCGGCTGATGAGAGTTTCTCGTTTCTTTTTGGAGCACTCACAGTCAAAATTCCATCGGAAGATAATGATGAGATTACTCCTTCGGCATCGTGAGTTTCGGGTAGGACGTATCTTCTGACGAAGTGCCTCATAATAAAACCGTGTTCATCTTGTTTCTCTTCGTGTTTACCTTCTACAATGATACTGTTACCGTTGGTCTTCACGGTGATTTCGCTTGGCGTGAATTGTTGGACGTCTAAGATAACCTAAATATAAACACGTTTTGTAGTTGTTTTTTTAATTAGATGTTATACATTCAGTGTAATGTGAAAATTATAGATTCCAATTTAATTCTGATAAAATTCGCCATAATTATAGGTAATCTCAAAAATAAGTATGTAGGTATATACACGAAGTACAAAAAATATAAAACTATAGAAAATCATAGCTAAGTAAGAAAATCTTACTTGGAATTTATCTTTATCCTGAGTGATAGTGGATCCTGAATCTTGTCTTTGAAGGGCGGTAGAAGTAGTACTCCACGGCCTGATGTAGTTACATAACCTGGATCTTCTAGGTATGGCGCTGAGTGAATTAATCAATTCATCTCTTCTCAATCCCAATCCAAACTGTTGATCCAAAAGACGTGAAGGACGAAACGTGTCCTCTTCGTCCCACCAATCACGGAAGAGGAGTGGTACCATAGACATTCTTATAAAAAGTTGAAACTTGATTTGGATTAAATCAAATTAAAAATAAGTAAATATCCTGCCCAAACAACAATCGTACTTTGCGGAAAAAACGGTATTTAATGATTTCTATAAACATCTTTAACTGACTAGATATTTTCAAATCAAAATTTCGATGTTTTTGAAGAAAAAGTCAACTAATTCCGCCTTGGCTATATATGCCTGGACAGATATTGAATTACTTTTCCACATGCAGTTAAAAGAAGAAATTATTTACTTGAAGAGCGGTTTTAAATCACTGCGCCTCTTCAGTTAAACATTTGTATGATAGATGAATCCTACTAACCACCTTTCTTTGTTTCAAAATAAATTAGTCCAAAAACCTCTTGATGAGGTAAAAATAGGTGACGCAATTACTCCCCTTACAAAAAAGATGTTATATCAAATCATTCGATGTATGAGGTGATACAGGTACTATATCTACTTAAAATCTTTTTAAAATAAAAGTAAGCTATGGCTACACATTCACACTTTATTCCTTATTAATTTGAAAGTTTCAAATTTTTCTATACTTGCATTCACCCTGTTTAAATATTGTTTGAAGCAGACTTTTTTTATTTCTTTAAATTTTACCACAAATCATTGAAATGTCTGTATATATTTTAGACGGACGTTCACATTAGGATCCACTTAGTTCTTACTACCAAAATATATATGATTGCAATGTATAGAAAAGGCTTCATTTCAATCAATACTTCCAAAATACAATACAAAGAAAGGCTCCAAACGCTTTATAGGTACTATCAACACATATAACAAAAATAGGACCCCGTCCTAATTACGCTATCAAAACATATAGCAGAAAGGGCCCCATCCGATTTATAATATTAAAACACATTAGAAAGAAAGGGTCCCATATGAATTATACTATCGGAACGCGTTACTAAGAACATACACAAGGTGCGTAAATAAATAAGTTCTAATTTAAATTAATTGATAGTTGTTATCAAAATACATAATGATGGGTATTGAATCTTTAATTTCTTTTTTCAACATTCATGCAAAAAACAACACTTTTGTGAAACACATTTAATGGAAAAAATGGTTCTTTTTTGCACTAGTGCAACAAAATTGTTGTTGCACTCATCTGTCATTCTTGTCAGTTTTGTGATGATTTATGACAAACATAAATATTTAAATAAAATAAAAATCCAGAGCAAGTGTCTGATCCTGCTCTAATACAGCAATAATATATGTATATCTTACTACTTAGTCTCAACGAGTTACAATTATTGCAAAAATCTTTGATTATTTAAAATTTAAATAGTCAAAGCGAAAACCAGCTGTGATTAAGTACTGACAAGGTGGAGGCCATAAAGATACAAAAAAAAGAAGAACGGTTAAAATACATTCTGAGTAACATAGATTCTAATTTTCCAATTTTTGCATGAATGTAGAAAAAATATTGTATGCAACTCGTGCAAAAAATACTCACTTATTGCATAAATAACTACTTTAAAAACTTATTTGAATTCAGTATAAATACCTGCATATTTGCGAATATAAAATTAAATTAAATAATAACAACACAAAAGTGGGTTCGTTTCATGAATTTCAATGAAAATGTCACAAGATATATTGAGTCTGAACTAAGTATTAGCACCTAATAACGCCACTGCGATTTCAAATAAAAATGAAAAAAAAAATATTGAAATTTGATTTCTTGTGGTAGACTGGTACGCTAGAGCCAATGGCAAACAAAGAAATTTTGTACTGTTGTCAAGAGGGAAAACTTTATAAGTAGACTAGTTATTTTTTTTCTTTAGCACCCGTTAAAGAGAAACGCAAAGTAGTGTCAAAACGTACTCTTTCAAATAATGTTCTCCTAATCGGGTGCCTCTTATTAAAAAAAGCAACTCTCGTGCAGTCAAAGAAATTTGGAAATATATATTTTAAAGCGCAGTGAATGATGCTTTCAAAATATAATGTAAAATGTATGTATGATGAAAATTACATGTTCTCCATGTAGGTTGAGTTGTTTGGAAGACATGTGATTTAACATACATACACAGATTACGTAACCCCAGAATTCCGAACTCGATTTAGTACCGGATCGCTTATTCTTCTGCTTAGGGAGTTCGAGTGTACTGAGACACCATGTCCACATCCACTTGAAGAAGATTTGTCGAATTAGCTGCGGTGAAACCTGGATCCATTTTAAAGATGTCTTTTAAAAGGCAATAAAACAGAAGCACACTTTCTACTATAAAATAACTCAAACAACTAAAAAGGCGGCGAGGATGATATCTATTTGAGGTTGGTTGTGGATATTGATATCAATTGTCAAATTCTTCTAGTCGACTTTCCCTTTGTCTTAATCAACATAGATAGTCAAGTAAGATTGGTAACAGAACGTACTTTTTATCTGGCAACAAGGGAATCTGCCATTGGTCGACTTACATAGGTTTATTTAAATCTAATTTCCGAAGATATTTATAACTTTTTGAGATAAATATCGATATTATAGAAAAATATATATTATTCTTAATCCTTCTGATATGATTTCACTTGTTAATTCATACCCATGAAATGAGCCCATTGTAAATTAAAAATTTCTATCTATCTAGCTAAGTTGGCTATGATTCACTGACGGCTCCACAAAACACATAGGTAGATACTGGACATTTAGTTACGTGTTTTCTGGGACATGTCTTCTTTAATTTGTCATTTAAACTGGGATAAGGTAAGTAAAAATATTTAGGTAATTATGATATTATTGTAGATATTTTCTGTAGGAAACTAATCAGGCATCTATAACAACTTCAGTTTAACAATGGATTCGTCTAATTCTGATGATTTCGAAAATACTCCACCAAATATATTGGATAAAAATTTCGATAGTAGAAAAAATATTGTAAGCAATTTGTGTGTAAAATCCCTTTTTTGATTAATGTCGCACTCGCCTGTAGTTCGTGCGACAATATACATATTCGTCAAAAAATTTTTACTTTACACACTTGTTGCATAAATAACTATTTTTTCTGTATTACAATACAACCGGTTGAAAAACAAAAGTCATTAAAATGAATCTGGGAAGAACACAAACACTATTTAAATAGGGCTAAACGCAAGTAGGTACCTCAATTATTTGAAACTTTCAAATTAATAAGGAATAAAGTATGAATATGTAGCCACAGCTTACCTTTATTTTAAAAAGATTATAAGTATAATACGAGTACTTGATGTGTCTCTCTATACGTCATGATTTGATGTAACATCTATTGTAAGGGGTGTACTCGCGTCACATATTTTGTAAGCTTTTAAATTCAATTCTTATATACTTGTTAGATGTATGCCGTATTTAAAAAAAAATTCTTTCGTAAAATTTTTTTATTTGGGCTCAAAAACCGTATAAAGTGATAAACAAAGAAATAAATAAAACGGTGGACCACTTATTTTGGCTTTAACTCCACAGGGGTACACCAAATATCTCAAATATTATATACCGTTGGTGAGGTCTTGAATAGAGCTTCAAAAAACATTAGGGTGTTTTTTCTCTACCTGAGGTCAAAAACCGTGTACATTGGAAAACACTTAAAATGCCCATATTTTCGAAATTTTAGATGGTCATTAAGGCCCCTTAAATATTTTTTCAGCATCGTGATATGATGCGATCGTAATAACTTTTCGAGTTTTGTCATCTTGCAAATTTTCATCAAAATCGTTAGAGGCATTACAAAGTTGCCACAAATATATATACTGACAGACAAACTACCTAAAACGAGGAAACATGTATATCAGCTTTGAGTACAGCTAGGAGGCTGAAAATTTTACTATAGCTTCACCTCGGCGCCCCTAGTCAACTGACAGGATTCCATCGTGATCGGTGAACACGTTGCTATTTTTTCGGCCATTTGACATTTTGTATGAAAAAAAATACTGTATAATGCAGAGTTACTTTTCATGGTTTGACATTTACATGCTGCAGACAGTTTGTATTGGGCTTTTTCGGTGTGGTGGTTTTTATGGGGGTGTACTTTCGTCACTCCGCAACGGCCCGTTGCCTATGATATTTTCATATTTTCTAGGAACAATAATTCAATAGACATGTAGCCTTAGAAGACTTACGAAATTTTGTTTTGAAAATATCTATTCACAAACAAAAATAGGTTATTAGCAAAAATCATCTATCTACAATGTTTTTAATTATACCTCATAATTTATAATTTTTTATGAACTGGTAGGAACTAACACCAATCGTAATAATGTCGTCTTCTCTTCGGATTAAGTATTCTGAATGAGCAATATGCATCTACTGAAAATCTGTAATGATACCAAAACCGGTTTTCAAGTATCCATTCCTTAATTGTAAACCAAATCGACCACTGTCAACGGTGACAAAAGTAATTCAATTTCACCCACCTTTAGAAAATATCTATTTTTAAACACGCATGTTTAACTTCACATAATGAGTTGAAGAGTATGGTTTTGTTTTTTGTTACATCATTAATGTGTACATAGAAAACAAAAAAAATATTTAATATTTCTCAGTTCTCTGTATTTTATTAGTTGAAAGAAAATATTATCAACTCACTCTATAAATGGAAACTGGATTTATTTTATTAAACATAGTTAATTTTCGTACTCTTTCTTTTAATGATTATATCATAGTTTTTTCTTTATACTATAATTTAGTTAAACTTTGCATAGAGAGAATTTTGAAATATAACATTGATATACCATTGTTTATTTTAGAAACAATTAGTAAGTTTCTTTTATTACATAATTACCGCGAAACGAGCGTATATTTCCTTTTTTAAAGGTTATTGTAACTATACGAGTATATAACTCCATTAAAGACTCTAAAAAACCTGGATGTTTATATTATTTAAAAAAAACACGTCTTACGCAATATAAAATTCGCATTTCAGTAAATGTAAGTTCATTTTTAAATAATCACCTGAAGTATTGTTTTTCACCTTACTACACCACTCACAAGTTTGTTCTGAAATAACTACAAAATATTCCGTAGCCAGAAATTATATATATATCGCAATGTATACATTCGATGGATGCACTATTTCTGGCTATTTCTAGAAAAATTCGAAAGATGAATCAAAAATTAATGGATTTGGCTTGGTTTCAATTTTCAAGTTATGTTAAGGTTTTAGAAAAAACTCATCTTCTAAAAATAACTCTGTGAGTAAACTAAATGGTGAAAATCGAAAACAAACATGTTTACTTGGCTATTGTAATTCCTTTTTTAATTACAACATATATTCATTGTATTAGCAAAATATCTAATAAGTAGGTACGCGAAATGTGAAATATTACACATAAATATAAATCGAAAATACAAAAAACAACTTAAGGAATTTTGGGACAGCCAAATGAATTTGTTAATGAGGTAAACAAAAGGTAACGAAAACAACAGAGAAATAAAGGTATATAAAAAGTGGAAAGTACTGACGAAAGAAATAACAAAAATAAGGGACAGAAAAAAGGCTCCTTATGAGATGAAACATTCTGAAGAGCGCAAAAGTACAGGTAGACCAAACAGAGATGAACTGAAACAAATTGCTGGCTCCAAATCACATGAAACAGGACATGGTCAAAAATAGGAAGGCTTATATTCAATAGATGGATACATTAAATGTTCAATGAACAACAATTTCGATCTTTTTTCTCTATTAGGCAAGCATCTTAAAAAGCGTTAGATTTTATCAATTTATTCTTCATTGAAGTCTTGATTCCAAGCAAAAATTTTTAATTACTCAAAAAACACACAACTTTTGTTAATTGCAAGTTAAAATCCACTCTAAAAAGAAACTGAACGCAATTTTCATGAACCTCGCTTAACAGCCATTGAAACCACTAATATTTTCAATTAATTCTTAGAGATTGTACCCAGCTGTTTAAAAACTGCCATTATAATAACATTTCACAAATAAATTGTTAACAAATATTAATGAGAAGTAAGGTTATCATATTACTTTTCCGCCCAACCTATCTAATATGCGAGAAAGGTATTGGTTTACCTAAAAAAAGTTGGAGTTTTGGACTTTATAAGTTATTTTTCTGTTTTTCAGAGAAGAAAAACACGAAAAAACAGTTTTTAGAAAATAATCCTGTGTGTATGTCGTCGGCCACTTTTCGTAACATCTCTTTTAAAAAAAGTTTTCAGTTATTTATACGTTTTTCATCTAGAACAACACGAAAAAACGGTTTTTAGAAAAAAAATCCTGTTTGTATGTCGTCGTTGTCGTCGGCCACTTTTGGTTACATGTCTTGTTAGCACGATACAGCCTCCTGAGTGCAATAAGTCACCAATTTTATGATTGAATATTGTTCAGTACCTATCATAGATAAACCCTATTGATTTTCAGCTCACCAGAGCCAGTACAACGGGTGCTATGGTACTGGAAGTACGACATTTTTGTCATTTTTTGAAAAATTTTAGTTTGTTAGCACGATACAGCCTCCGGAGTGCAACAAGTCATCAATTTTATAATTAAATATTATTCAGAACATCTCACAGATGAACCCTATTGATTTTCAGCTCACCAGAGTCCGTACAACAGGTGCTATAGTACTTTAAGTACGACATTTTTATCATTTTTGGAGAAATTTCAGCTTGTTAGCACGTTACAGCCTCCGGAGTATATACAAGTGACCTATTTTATAATTGGATATTTTTCAGAGCGTCTCAAAGATGAACCCTATTGATATTCAGCTCGCTAAAGCCACTACAACGAGTGCTATGGTACTTGAAGTACCTAATTTTTGGAGAATTTTCAGTTTGTTAGCACGGTACAGCCTCCAGAGTGTATACAAGTGATCAATTTTAAGATTGAATATTATTCAGGGCGTCTAATAGATGAAGCTTATTCATTTTTAGCTCACCAGAGCTAGTACAACGGGTACTATGGTACCAGAAAAGCCACATTTTTGGTCCTTTTTGGAGACATTTCGGGTTGTTAGCACGATACAGCCTTCGGAGTGTATACTAGTGACCAATTTTATAATTGGATATTTTTCAAGGTGTCTCACAGATGTACCCTATTAATTTTCAGCTGACTAGAGCGAGTACAGTGGGTCCTATAAATCTAGATATACTAAAATTTTGGTTATTTTGGGAGAAATTTTGGTTTCTTAGCACTATACATCCCCCGAAGTGTATACAAGTGACAATTAGTGATAGAATATTGTTCAGGGCCTCTCACAGATGCGGAAAAGTTAGTTTTAATCCTTAAAACCGTTTATTATTCTTATATTTCAAGAATAATGTAGAATCAGAGATTGTCTCTGGTAGAGTATTGTATTTACCTGGTATTGGTAGAATGGCTACCCAGTATTCAGCCGGTCATAGGCGTACTTCAAGAATATTTCAATTAAATTATTGAATTCATACCTATGAAAATTAAGTTATTGCGATGGACAATACCAATCCAGATTAGTTGAACATTTACCAATTACTCAATAGAAAAAAAATTAAATTGCGACGTGGTTAATTTCTAAGAAATTAATCTTTAACGATCCAATGACAAAAGCAGAATTATTAGCCATTGCCAACATTCATAAACAAAATTATAAAAAATATGTCGTTAAGCAGATAGTCAAAAAATGAGGAATTGAAATATTTCCTATCATTGTGAGCTTACCGATTGAAGTAATATGGTCAAACGATAACACAAATTATAAATTATCAGATCTGACTAATCTTTTCCATACCTAAATCAATACCTGAAGGAACGACGGAAAATTGGAAAAAATGTATTAATCACGTTAAGGAAATTGAGAAAAATACGTAGGAGCTTGATCATATTATTGACAACAGAATGGAGCCTCTAATAATTTCTCTTGCAGCAGATAACAATTCGTCTGAAATAGAATATGAGGAAGCATAACGCTGTAAACTGTAGCTCAGAAGTTTATTTTACATTTTCTCCAATTAACTGTGTTTATATATTTTTAATTAAATAAATCTTAATATTTTTGTTTTAATTTGTCTTAGTAGGTATAGATTATTTAACACTCTATATTAAACTTACCTATATTGTTACGAAATCGCACACTGGTGTAGCCCCTGTCCGATTCTCTCTAAAGTTATATCTAAAGCTACAAACATGCTCCTAATACCATCTCGAACCTCGTCGCGTTCTCAAGTGTGGACGGAACAATGCAACCGCGTATCGTAGCTCGACGCGGCAACGATGTAATATTGTAGGATTCCGCTGGTTGTCGGTACCTGCCTCGAGCATCAAAAGAAACGTGAACACAACGCTGTACACCGTGAATTCATGTCCGGACTAGTTTGCGAATATTTTCTGTATTCCAGTCTGAGTAGTCTGTTATTTTGAATGTGTTTTGAAGTTAAGTGCATCAAGATGGAATGGACGAAGGAGAAAAGTTTACTGCTAATTGAAAATTATCGGAGAAAAGAGATATTATGGAATACAAAGAATCCCAGATATTACAACAAAACAAAAAAAAATTATGCATGGGAAGAAATTGCTGCAAAAATGGAAACAACAGCGGATGAGTAAAAAAATGACCAATCTTCTATCTGGATTACGGAGAGAAAAAGGAAAAATAAAAAAGTAAAGTCACAGGAACAGGTGAGTGGTTTATGAATTTTCAAAGACGTAACTTTTTTGATTAGAATTTATTTCATATTTAAAGATATAATGCTATTACAAAATAGGGCAGTGTAATTAGAAATAAAATTTCAAGGCAACTTCATTTTCCAGGTCGATCAGAACTGTATGAGAGTAGCTGGTTTGCCTACAAGAGCAAGCTTTTTCTTTTGGATAAAGTTCGAAATACTCAGAACACTGTAAGTATTCTTTATGTTTCTTATCTTTTTTTAAAGTAAGTAATTAAAATTGTTCACGCGTAATTGTCTTGCCATGAAATTCGACCTTCTTCCTGGAAGAAAATCGGTAATTCATTTCGAATCACTTTAGCATCGGTAGGTGATTTTCTTGGGATGTTTCTTAAAGGCAGAAGAGATGACATAGGATCATTAGTTATCGTTCTATATGATCCTTCCACAACTTTTCCTTCTTTTTCTGTATCAAATGTTCCTTTCGGCGTATACAACTGACAGGAGGTTGAGCTTTTACGTATGAAATTATGTAAATGAGCTATTGTCATTACTATGAGCGCAGCTTTTTCGGGACTCAATGACATAGGCTTTCGAAGTACTCTGAATATTGCTGAAACAATGCTAAATACATTCCCCTTAACTCTACGTGCACGCGACAACCTATAATTAAAGATTCTCTCAATAGACCCTTTTTTATGAACGCCAGAAAACATTTTCATTACTCTGTTACTTGAGCAAACGCCTCGTCACCAACGAAGAAATATGGAATTTCGCTTTGTCTTTCATCCAAAGGTTTTGCTTGAGGCAAAATCAAATAATTATTCTGCAAGTTGTTGTACAAAGAATAATTCTTGAATATTCCACCATCAAAAATTCTTCCTTGACCACCAGCGTCAACATACAGAAAATTATAATTAGCATCAACAAGTGGCTTCCAAACTAAAGAAATATTCAAATGCTTCAGCGTCAATTGCCGAAGAACAAATAATGGCTGTTTTATTTTAAGCAGACAGAGGAATATTTCAACATTCAGAAAACCCTACTCCCTCAGTATATTCTAGCAATTCCTCTATATCTACATATTCCAATCCAAGACCCCACTCTTCTGAATCCCAATTTTCACCGCAATCTTTCCTAACGTCCCCATATTCGACACCAACATATAAACACTGTGTTATTTATAAAATGCGACATAGCGTTTCCTGTACAAAACTGTCAAACGCGAGCTAACTTTTTTACCAAATACCGTTCGTGAAAAATAATAACAGATGCACTTTTAATACTCTTAAATTCGCTCTGGTTTACTAAGAAAATGCATAATTATGTTTTTAAAAGTCGTACGCCATTTTTATAAAACTTTGGAATACTAATGATCGGTGCCGATGTGGCCGAGTTGATACTTGGTATTCGAAATTCGAAGTTGAACGTAAAGAGTCGCGGTTCGCTCCCGCAGTATGTCCGAAATGTTTTTTTCATGATTTTTGTTCATAAAGAAATTTTAAGTACAGATACTCGTATTTAAAATAAACGGTTTTAAGGATTAAAACTAACTTTTCCGCATCTGTGGCCCTGAACAATATTCTATCATAAAATTGTTACTTGTATACACTTCGGGGGATGTATCGTGCTAACAAAAAGAAAAATAACCAAAAATTCAGAATATCTGGATTTATAGGACCCGCTGTACTCGCTCTAGTCAACTGAAAATCAATAGGGTACATCTGTGAGACACCTTGTACAATACTCAATCATAAAATTGATCAATCGTATACTCTCTGGATGCTGTATCGTGCTAACAATCTGAAAATTCTCCAAAAAAGACGAAAATTTGGTACTTCAAGTACCATAGCACCCGTTGTACTGGCTTTAATGAGTTGAATATCAATAGGGTTCATCTTTGAGACGCTCTGATTAATATCCAATCATAAAATTGGTCACTTGTATATACTCCGGTGGCTGTATCGTGTTAACAAACTGAATTTTCTCCAAAAATGACAAAAATATCGTACTAAAAATACTGTAGCACCTGTTGTATTGGCTCCGGTGAGCTGAAAATCAATAGGGTTCATCAGTGAGATGCCCTGAATAATATTCAATCATAAAATTGGTGACTTGTTGAACTCCGGAGGCTGTATCGTGCTAACAAACTGAAATTTCTCAAAAAATTACAAAATGTACTTCAAGTACCATAGCACCCGTTGTACTGGCTGTACTTAAAATACTGTAGCACCTGTTGTATTGGCTCTGGTGAGCTGAAAATCAAAAGGGGTCATCAGCAAAGATGTCCGGAATAATATTCAATCATAAAATTGCTGACTTATTGCACTCCGGAGGCTGTATCGTGCTAACAAGACATGTAAGTAAAAGTGGCCGACGACGACATACACACAGGATTTTTTTTCTAAAAACCGTTTTTTCGTGTTGTTGTTGATGGAAAACGTAAAAATAACTTTTTTTTGGGTAAACCAATACTTTTCTCGCATATAGAAAGGTTGGGCGGAAAAGTAATAAGACATTTTTTTTAGGTTACAAATTTATTTATTTAATTAAATGCTCGAATTGTTTTCCGTTTGCTGCTAAACAGTGTCCCAAACGATCATAAAAGTTCCGCCGTACATTATTAATAACAGTTCTACTAATTTTCTGACATTCATTAATAATAATATTTTTCAATTCATCTTCTGTCCGGTTCATATTCTGCTACCTTATTTTTTAGGAAACCACATAAAAAGAAATCGGGGGTGCTAAATGGAGATCTTGCCGGCCAATTTATTGTACCCCTCGACCTATCCACGTATTTGGGAAAAAAGTATCAAGGTATTCCCGTACTTCCCTACTGGAATGAGCCGGGCAACCATCATGTTGATACCATACTGAAACATTTCTATGTGCGGCATTTGCAATTTGTGGTCCTATTTCATTTTGGAGAAGATTCAAATATTCTTGATCATTGAAGTTATTACTTAGGAATAAAGGACCAATTATTTTATCCCTATATATGCCGGCCCATACGTTTACTTTTTTCTTGTATTGGGTATGAAACACATTTATTTTACATGGATTTACTGTATCCCAATACCTTTGATTTTGTTTGTTAGTTTTTCTCTTTAAAACAAAACTAGACTCGTCGGTAAAACAGATGTATCTTAAAAAATTCCTATTTCGGTTGGCTTTGTCTATCATAATTTCGCAGAAAAATTGTCTATTAAAATAGTCTTGCTCAAAAAGTTCTTGCACATCATGAAGTTTGTAAGCTTTGAATCCGTTTTTTCTTAGAACACTGTGTACTTTAAAAATAGTAATATTTAAATTTCGTGCCACGCGTCTAATGGTGGTCCTAGGGTTTTCGACAAAAGCCAACAAAATGGACAGGGCAATCTCCATTAATGTTGTTCGATTTCTTCGTCGGTGTTCCGGTTTTAGGCACAACGTTGTTTCAAATTGTTTAATAATTTGATGTATCCTGTGATGCGGTACATCAGTCTGATCATTGGACATATTAAATAAAAATTGTTTAATATCGCGACTACTCTGTGACCGCCATAATACATACGAACAATTTGCACAGTTTCTTCACTAGTAAGCATTTTACAACGAGAAGAAAAATAAATAATAACTAACTGATAAGAATTAAAAACTACCAAAAATATAAACAATATAATGAATTAAATAATGGGAAAACACGAACAATTTTAAATGAAATTATAACTATTATAATGAATTAAAAATTATTTAAAAATGAATCTAAACTTAAAACAACAAATGAACTTCAAAAATATCGACAAACGAAACAAGAAATTACTCACAAGTATACTAAAATAACAAGTCGCGAATCGCTTCAAAAATACTTATTCGCTCCAAAGATTACAAAATGTCAAGAATGAAAATGACATTATTTGGAAAGCTACCTACTAGATTTTGCTTTTTAAAATTGATACTAAATTGTCTGAACTTTTCTTCAAATAAATAAATTTTTGAAACAAATAACTGCTTTATTTTAAAATTAATGATTTTTAGATAAAAATTGTAAAAAAAGAACTAAAAACAAAAAACTTCGTCAGAGCGTGGATTCGAACCGTCCACCTCCACATTCAACTTTCAAATTTCGCGTACCGAATACCAAGTCGGCCATCTCGATCCCCCTTGTATATATTCGAAAGTGATATAAAAATGGCGTACGACTTTTAAACATAATTATGCATTTTCTTTTTAAACCAGACCGATTTTAAGAAAATTAAAAGTGCACTCGAATTTATTTTTTAACGACCTTTTCAAATCTGTTATTATTTTTCACGAACGCTATTTGGTAAAAAAGTTATCTCGCGTTTGACAGTTTTGTACAGGAAACCCTATGTCGCATTTTATAAATAACACAGAGAAGAGTCCCAAGCCGGTTTTAATAATGATAAAATATAAGTTCCCCTGCCATGTTCTCTTTAATTATGCCCAGATTGGACTTGAATTGAAGCAGTTATAAACTATGTTATAATTTAAATTCGATTAAGAATAAATGAGACATATATTTACCTGAATGTTTTTTTCAATCCTTCGACTATAGCTCCACATATACTTCCGGAATTATTGCACTTATAGATTGTTTAGATATTTTGAAAAGGTATTGTAATAGTATATTACGTAACGTGTGTTGTAAGAAGCATTTTTCGCACGAACGGAAAAGTTACGCACGAAGCCGCGTAGCGGCGAGTGCGTAAAATGCGTTACAACACGAATTACGTACTATACTTTACCTACGACCAACTTGTACTTGTGTTTATAATATTATTAAGGTATTTAAAGTACAAGTAAAAGCGTACATCCTCGATGCCCAGCCAAGTTTTATAAAAGTCGCTCCTCGCGATGCCCAGCCAAGCATCTTACTGGAATTGCATAAAATAGCGTATACACCTCTCGACTAAAGCGACATTAATCCCTTAGGTGGATTACTTCTCTCAGGAATCAAACACCACCCGCAGGATTAAATGGGCAACTTTAGTCGCTTGGTGTATATACTATTGTTTACTAATATGAGATTCATTCAGACAGCTGCGGATTGAATGAAACGGAACCAATTATCATATAATTCTAAATAACTCTTAGTATTAAATGCAATCTCATATCTAATAAATGTTATCTACCATTTATATATAGAATAAAATTCAACGTCAAATATCTAAGTAATAATAAAATAGCTACGTCTATTGACAGTTGCTAAGTGGTTGCTATGGAAGCAGTGCGATTTACTTTACAGCCGTGCCTTTTGTTTTACCGTGCGTAATAGACGTCTTACATTGATTGTCGACTGGGTGTTTTTGACTACTTACAGGGGTGGTCGTAGGTAAACTAGTGAATGAATCTCTAGTCGCCAAAAAACGCATCGTGACTGCTAACCGTTCTTGAACAGAGATAGCTTTTCTATATCTTGTATCTTTTCGACAAATTTTTGGACCCACTAAGGTGATCAAAAATTCCAAATCGGATGGCGACATCCTTGTGAAATTTTTGTATAACCCACTAATCGACTGAAATTTCAAATCCAAGAATAAGTGATTGCCACCATATTATATCCCTGCTTTTATATATTTGTGTTTGCCACCATCTTCTTTCACGAGTATTTTTTTTTAATAATTGAATAATACATAACAATATAGGCTGGTATGGGAGGAGATTTCCACAGGCAAAAGACCACTCGGACGTCCCAGAATGCGATGGAGAGATAACATCCAATCAGATCTCCGGAAAATGAACATTCCATTTGACCCTAGGTTGATGGAAGACCGAACAAATTGGAAAAAAGTTGTACAGTCAGCCAAGACCCACCCAGGGTTGTAGCGCTACGTGATGATGATGAATATAGGCTGCTGCAGCAACATCCTTCAGGTACAGATTCAACGCAATTACTGATGGAACGACTAAATGTTTGGTACCAGGTACGGATCGGTGTTCTGTTCGTTGCTTATTGTAAGGCCCCCTCTGCAACAACCTCGCGAACTTCTGTTGATCGCGTCGCAGCACGCGACGAAGTTCGGGACGGAATTCGGAGCATGTCTATACGCACCGATTTCTGGAAGGGACTATTTTTTGTGATTGTTTTTATATGCATTTCTAAGAACGTCGATTGTTTGTAGGGAGCCGCAATCTAGAAATTGCAGGAATCCAAGTGTGCCAGAAAAACGTTTTAATATATAATAAGCGACTACCTACCAACCGCAGTTTAGTTTACAATTTAATCTCGTAGCGAATAGACGTGAAGTATTTTTATAAATTAAGTGTAAGTGAATATACAGTGTATATAATATGAATTAGTGAATAGTTAAGTGTATAAATAAATTAAGAAAGTGAATATACTGTGTGTGTTTAAATTTACCCCACCCGTCGCGATAAAAACTATTTAAATAAATAAGAAAAACATTACATTGGTGTCAGATGTGGGTTAATATAAATAAATAGGTACTTAAAAAATGGCTAAGAGACTAAGTGACAGTGACAGAACTATAGGCATATTTGGAAAATCGCAAGTTGGATACGTCCGGAAAGAAGAGTGAATTAGTAGAAAGACTCAAAGTGGCACTGGGCAGTGAAGGCTTGGGTCCACAGATCAATAGGTGGTTTGTGCATGGATCTAGAAACATTTTTATTCAAAGACGAGGCTTCCACCATCTCGTCAATTTCTTCTAATATGGACGAGAAGATTTCAACTATGAAGAACGATATTTCTGCAAACACGGACAGGATTCCTGCCGATATTTAATTAATAAAAAATGATATTGCAGCTGACGATAATAAAATTTCGTCTCTAAAATCGGATATCAAGAATAAGATTACAACGAAGGATGAGAAAATAAAATCGGATATTGAGAAAAAGATGGCAACGATGGACGATGTAAAACAGTTTGAAGTAGCCGCTAGAGTGAATAATTGGTACCGTAAGAAAGCAGTGAACTTAATCATCGCGCTTCGGGGAGGTGCCTTACGATTTAGTTCAGACAATACCTCTGGAAAAAAATGGATAACTTCCAGCAGTTGAAGAAGAGGTTGGACATGCGATATCGTCACGAACATCTATAACACTTGTACCAATTCCAGCTGAAGAACCGAAGGCGGAAACGTGACGAAACCCTTCCAAGAGGAAACGTGACGAAACCCTTCCAAGAGTATGAGCTGGTTATCGCCCGACTAGTTCGATTTTTATCCATCAGCACCATAGAACATGATGGAATCTTTGGGCATCCAGGCCTTTATTGACAGCTTACCGTATACGCCCGAATATAAGACGCTCCTTTTTTATAAAATCATATCTTGAAAATTGGCCAGCGTCTTTAATTCGAGCACATTTAAGTTTTTCTTTGTAATAGGTACATATAGGAAATCTGGCAACTAACTCTATTTCATGGTAAACCTAACAATATTATAATGATGTTACCATCTAATTTAATCGGATTCTAGATTCTACTTTTAATATTAAAATTGTTAAGGTAGGATTGATGTTTTATGTTAAATGATCCGATGGTAGCAAAGTAAACGAAAGTTAATTATATTGCAATGTTCCAGATTAACTCAAGGTGCTGCTTGTATTCGAGCATTTTGTAGTGCGGCTTGAAATCAGGTCGTGAAATGTTTTCAATATTCCGTTATGAAAAATGGGGTGCGTCTTATATTCGGGCGTATACGGTATGTGACCACGATGTGGAGACAACACTTCGATTAGCCCATCCTAAAACCATGGTAGATGTATTGGCCGCTGTTCTTCAATATAAAGCAGCCACGAACGCTTTGGGATACAATGGTAGAACCATGCAAGAAGAAGGTGACTCTGATAGACTTTACGAAATCGTCAATTTGATAAAAGGTATGGTTGACAAGAAGCCGAATAAGATCAGATACTGTAATTGTGACGAGCTAGAGCATGTGCGTAGTTCGCGTAAACGCCCTATTACTCCTGCAAACCAACAACCTCTTGAATATGCAGTCACAAAGGCTTCAGAGTCCAACAAAGTTAAAACTATGCAAGGAGAAGGTGACGAAGACAGACTAAACCAGATCGTCAACTTGAAAAGAGTATGGTAGTCAAGAAAAGCCGAAGATCAGATGCCGGAAGTGTGGCAAGCTAGGGCATGTACGCAGTTCGTCTACGCGCCCCAGGACTCTCGTAACCCAAGAACTCCAGTCAAAGGGAAAACTAGACAGGGGCGAACATCCAGCTGGTGTGAGTCACCGAAATGCCAACTCTCTGCCTAAACGGTCATGCCCAGCAGACTATTCTCACTGCAACAAGGCAGAATCTAAGGAAGTTGCAGTTTCAGGAATTACGGTAGTTGACGAAGAATGATCCTCACCTAAAGATGATTCGGCAATGAAAGGTAGAAAATCAACAAACTATCTGGCAAGAAGTGTCAGCATTTTCACCGACACTCAAGGCATATTGGGCTCAGTAGGACTCCCTAGTCCTGGAAGAAGGGCTGTTGAAGAGAGCCCTTGAAAACGATTATGGTTCCAAGATAAAAAACAGTTAGTTATCTCGAGAACGAGAGTAGCTGAGGAAGTTACACGACAGTCCATCAGGAGGTCATCTGGGAGTGCAGAAAACCCTTCAACCCGTGTAAGGTTTTATTGGATTAACAGCTCCAACGATGTGAAGTGCTGGCGTAAGAAATGTACTACGTGTATTGGACCACTTCATAAGAGAAAGGAAGCCATGAAACAATATGTCAGAGGCTCTTTCGAAAGGATTGCTTTAGACATCGCTGGACGATTTCCGATGACAGAAAATTGTGGTAAATACATTCTGGTTGAAATGGATTATTCCACAAAGTGGGTGTAAATTTACGCGATGCTGAATCAAGAGGCCACAACTGTCGCGGATGTATTGGTGAAAGAATTTATCAGCTGATGGAGTGCCCTGGGAAGGCCACAGAGACCAAGGAAGAAATTTCGAGAGCCAGGTATTACAGAAATTTTGTGACAAGCTGAGAATGAAGAAAACCAGGATAACAACGTTGCATCCACAGTCACATGAACAGGACCATTGGAAAATACCTGTCCAAAGTAATTTACAGCCATTAGAAAGACAGGGACCAGTATGTTTCCCTATTTGCATTGGCTTATCTATAAGCACTTTTCCTCTTTTATAAAGGGTTTCGTACGAGTTAACTTTAGCACAAATATTTCTTTGTTCGATATATGGTGTCTAAAATAAAATTTCCGTTGTAATGTATATATATTAAACAGGTGGAAAACCAGACGGTATACAGGGTGTCCCGGGACTAATGGGAAAAAAGTCAGGAGCGTATAATCTGAGCTAAAATAATGTTAGACTTCATATAAACTTTTTCTATGCAGGCCCTCGTTTTCGAGTTATAGGCCTCCAAAGTTTTAATTTTGAATTTGGTTTTTATTTTTATTCTTTGTACTAGTTATTTGATCTTTATAAAATTTACGGCAAAGCTATAATGTACGTGTATGTTTATTTTGGAAAAGTAAACAGATTTATAGTAGTGCCTTGAAGCCAGGGACGGACTACTCGCAATGGTTAGTGGTCCAAAAATTTTGCAGGGATGGCACACCCTGTATGAAATTATCGAAATTCACTTCCCCACACATTAAGCTAACGAAAAGGTACTCTTGCTGGAATTCGATAAAATAAGCCGTTTGGCTAATATTTACTGTTTTATTAATGCACTACATACAAATTTACTTAACTAACTTATTAATACGATGTCGAATATTTACCTACAGTACTACAAAAAAATAATTTGATGATAGCAGGTTATAAAAACATTAGGAACTTATTTAATGGGAATTTAATAGGTACGCAAACAACGTAATTAGTTGCTTTTAATCAAAATTACGAACTCAGCATCATTAAATCATTAAGAAAACCTAAAAAACACAAGTTATAAAACATTGGACTAAAACTAATTCCTAAACAACAACAAAAACTAACGTTATTCTAATAAATGTTCAATATGAGCTCCTCCTACTTCCACGCACATTCTAAGTCTACGAAGGTTGTTTCTTTGCACTTGAAAGAGCAATCCCACATTATTTCTAATAACATTGCAGTGTAACACAATTCTGTCTATTAAATATTGCCTTGTTTGCACAGGTGTTGCGTATACCTTACTTTTGAGATAACCCTAGAGAAAGAAATCCATAGGATTAACGCCTGATCGCGGTGGCCATTGAAAAGGGCCTCCACGACCAATCCATCTATTAGGAGACCTTGTGTGTAAATGCTGTCGTACATCTACACTGAAATGTGGAGGGGCCCCAACATGCATGAACCATAAATTCCTACGAGTTTGCAGTAGCACATCATCAAACAGGTTCCATAACTCATTTTGGAAAAACTCCAAATATCTCTGGCCGGTCAAAGTACCGTCAATAAAGTATGGCCCTATCAAATGATTGCCAACTATTCCTGCCCAAACTTTAACCATGAATCTATGCTGGCTCCTAGTTTGAATTTATGACTCCATCTCTGGTGAAACCGGATTCGTTCGTAAAGAGAACGTTACTAATAAATGTATTGTCTGCTTGTTGTTGTCGCAGAAACCACCGGCTATAGTCAAGTCGTGAAGGATAATCAGCCACTGTCATACTGTGTACTTTTTTCATGTGAAAAGGATATAACAGCTGTTCTTTTAGGATGCGATGAACAACTGATTTCGAGACGTTATGTTCTCTTGATAATTTTCGTAAACTCGTTGATGGTTCATTATCAACTGCATTTAACAAAAGTTTTTACCAACTTTCCAATTAATAAGTCGTTAATGTTTTTTATTTTCTGCTATCGTTAAATTATTTTTTTGTAGTACTGTAAGTACATCTTGGACATCGTATTAATAAGTTAGTTTTACCTCGTGTACTTATAAAAATGGTGAATGCGTAAATTGGTACGTAGTGCATTAATAAAACTGTAAATATTAGCCAAACGTATTATTTTATCGAATTCCAACAGGAGTACCTTTTCATTAGCTTAATGTGTGGGGAAGTGAATTTCGATAATTTCATACAGGGTGTGCCATCCCTGCAAAATTTTTGGATCACTAACCATTGTGAGTAGTCCGTCCCTGGCTTTAAGGCACTACTGTAAATCTGTTTACCTTACCAAAATAAACATACACGTATATTATAGTTTTGCCGTAAATTTTATAAAGATCAAATAACTAGTACAAAAAATAAAAATAAAAACCAAATTCAAAATTAAAACTTTGGAGGCCTATAACTCGAAAACGAGGGCCTGAATAGAAAAAGTTTATATGAAGTACTAACATTATTTTGGCTCAGATTATACGCTCCTGACTTTTTTCCCATTAGTCCCGGGACACCCTGTATATATTGACGTTACAGATTTTTAAATTACATGTATGTGAAGACGTCGTTGTTGATTTTATAATTATTTATTTCTCTTCTTGTTTCTATTAGATCTCGCCAGACAACCAAACATTTGTTATTATCTCCGTTGTCTTCCGTAGTTCTAGCATCGATCTACACTACACTAAACGCACCCACAAATCTGACACTCAAACATCTTGTCTGACGTATGCTTGTTAGATATAATAAACTGTCATCTACGTCGTTTGCCATTTGAAAACGTTCGTGGGATTGATACAAACGAACGCAACAAAGACTTAAATAATCCGATTGCCTTTCTAATTCGCTTTGACTCGTCTTCCTTTGACGACATTGTAGATTTTTACCAAAAATCTCAGTGTAAAACGTTTGCACTTTGCTGATATATATTCAACAAAACAATATAAGCAGTTGTTTTTTATTGCTACTGGCTTCAAATTCGCTAGGGATGGGCAAGAATGAAAGAGTTGACGTGAATCAACGGAAAGACTCGATCGGAAAATTTTACGCTTAATCGATATACTATTGAAGTATTGCTGATTCTGATTTATCTCTGTCTTTCATATGTTGTCTCACTTACTTCCCGGGCGGCACATGAAGCATGCGTTCAAAGTAGCGAAGAGGAGATATTGTAATATGGTCTTTTGAAACCCTGTTTTTTAGCTACTTTTCAGGGATAGCTGAGCCGAAAGATTCTGGGAGTAAAAACTATATTAGGGACAAAGTTATTGCACAACACCATAACAAATGGATAATGCTCACTGATCAAGGAGCCATATATGCCGAGAAACAAACGCAAATCATCTAAAAATCGCCAGTTCATCGGCTTTCACTGTATTTATACATATATTTTTAGAAATTTGTAAATTAGGGCTTCAAATACCAATAAAGACCTTTTTAATAATAATAATTGTAATATGGTCGTACCCGCATTAGGCAAATTTCACACGAAATCTGATGGAACCACCGAAAACTATTATTTGGCCGGGCACACCGCACGCCGGCTTCGTCACTGCACCAAATTTTATGTTGCAAAGAACAAAAAAAAAACAATAAATTTCGTTAGAAAAAGGTTTATTGCTTGCACAAGGTACAACCGTTGAGAGAGCTTTGATTTGACCTTCACATTTCTTCACTGGCAGCTAATGCCGAATGACATTATTTTTTTAAACATATAATATACTAATACAGTTCCTCTATTTAAAATGTAAAAGAAACATTAAAACAAGGAAAACTATTCATATTTGTATGCAGTACTTTCGATACACACTGTATTATATGTATAATCAATAATTTTGAAAGATTCGGTATACAAATCAAATTTGACATTTTAATTTTCGGATGACGTTTATGTAGAATATATTTAATGATACAGATTATATTACAATTTGGAGAATATATTTGAAATTTTAAAATACAGATGTCTCTGCTATCAGAATTACAATGGTAATAAAAGAATTCAAATCTCTCTTTGTTATAGGGAAACATAAATTAGTATTTTTTTTAAAAAGGAATTTTTCGTAACCACAGGAGAAGAGATTTATTTATTTGAAAAAAGTTTAGTTAGTTGAATTTGAAACCCCCAAGAGACAACATCGAGATAAGAGTTGTCTCAAATTTTAAGAATTTAATAAAAATTATAACTATACAATCAGATTATAAAGCCATACTTTGTAAAGCCAGTGCGTGCATAATTCATAGAAGAATTGCATCGTAGCAAGTGTAAGTGGTTCCAGTTTCTAAATCAGATATTTAGAAAGTTTTGCAGAATTCTAAATACATTTAGAATACGTACGAGTTTTCCTGTCCGATTTGGTGAGTCCACTCCAGTTTAAAATTATTTTTCGAGAATTAACAGGCCTTTTTAAATACTTTTCGAAAATAGATGCATCTATAGAATATTATTAGCTAAACCGAATTAACGTTATACATAAAAGATCTTACATCAAGTGAAAAATTTTGAATAGACAATTTGAAGACAAATTTGCATTATTTGACATTGATATACGTCAAGGGTATATTAAACGAGTTGAACTTTTGCATAAAAAAATTTACAAGTAGTCGAGTTTTAGAATAGGTTGTAGTAATATTAAGATTGGTAGAAATTATTATCTTTGTTTCGTTTACAATATTTTGGGAAATAATAAAACTTTCATAATTTGTTATCTGATTATATAATTTTGATTTCAACTCACTGTGGTATTTATTCAGTATCTATTTTCAACGTATTTAACATTTTGCATGCTATAGTAATTTTGATTTAATCAGTGACATTTGCTTAATTTCCAGTGACAATTTATTTGTAAGTCATAAAATAATTCAAGTGCCTTTTATTATATAAAAAAAAACAGTTACTCGAGATTCGGAATATAGAATAATATTTGAAAATTACAAAATTTGAATTATTATTTAAAAAAATTTTGATCCCACCCTGAGATTAGAGTGATTAAGTATATTGTGAATTAATATCTTTCTAAATCCAAAAATTAATATTTATCTTGGCCGGGCATTGTTTGACAACTACTGTCAAAAGTAAATTAAGTTACGTACGCTACTAAAGGTGTGTGTACAAGAGTGTCGCCACAAATTGTGAAAACGTCGACAAATAATATTTCATATTGTTATATATCATACATCCATTCAATTATAATTATTAAAACATTAGATATATAATAATTGACGCAGCAACGTGGGGCAATTAAAAAATTGGCACATAATCATTAAAATATTGAGATTTATTGACATTATTATAAAAAATTTAAATATCTACGATGGAAAGGAGAATGACGTTAAGGGATGGTAAACAGGTAGGAGTTGAAATTGGATCTGATGAACAAAGAGAAGAAAGAAGACATAGTATGGGTGATTTTCAGGTGCAGTACTTAGAACAAGGAAGGGAACAATCACAAGAAGTTTTGACGGGAGATGAAGCAGAAGAACAGGAGGATAAAAGACGGGAAACACAAGGAGTAACATGTACCAATGACCTATTGACGCAAATATTAAGTAACATAAACAACATAAATTTTTTGATCCCACCCTGAGATTAGAGTGATTAAGTATATTGTGAATTAGTTTATCTTTCTAAATATAAAAATTAATATTTATCTTTGCCGGGCATTGTTTGACAACTATTGTTAAAAGTAAATTAGGTTACGTACGCTACTAAAGGTGTGTGTACAAGAGTGTCGCTACAATCACAAATTGTGAAAACGTCGACAAATAATATTTCATATTGTTATATATCATACATCCATTCAATTATAATTATTAAAACATTAGATATATAATAATACATAAAGTTAAATCAGTGCGAGGATAATCGTCTGCCTGGCGGTCGGGGGGGAATTACCCCATCTTGTATAGCTGAACAAATTTGGTATTTTGATGATTGTGTTTTGGGACATGCAAATAAAACTCATTAGTCACATGAAGAAAATGTATTTTATTTAGAGAAGAAAAATATGTTTAATTACATGTTTCATTTGCTTATTGGAAAATAACAGAACACTGAAATTGAAGAAATTAAAACAGAAGTATAAAAACATTTTGTACTTTACACACTTAAGACAGTACTTTTTATACAACAAAATACTTTGTATAAACAAATCTATTTATATATTTACATAACTATTACTCCATTTACAATGAACGATTAATAATAGTAATTATTAATATTAAATCACAGATAAAACGCCTTTAACAGCGAGAGAACTGTTCCAACAGTTATCGAATCTTTCAATAAAATTAATTCAACGTTAACGTAGCGACAGTGGCATATAACGAATTACATTACTATAGACCATTTTTACATAAAATACAGACCGAGGACAAAACATTAATATACAGTGCGATCAGAAAACATTTCAAATAAAAACTATAATTCTTATTTTTCTCAAATTCCCAGAAATCATTACCAGAAGTCACATAATTTCACTTTTAATGTCATTTTCATCTTATTTTATGTTATACATGGCTAAGATGGGAACCAAAATCACACAAGCTGCATGCTCCAATTTGTATTTAATTAGATTTCATCAGAAAGTGTTATCTAAATCAGCAAAATATATCTTTTTCATTTGGACTAATTATATAGTATTTACCTTTTTATATTCCCAAAGTTATTTTTTTTCTGAATAATTTAGATTCAGTATAAACACTTCCAGTATTTTCTTGGAGCTTCAATGCAAAATCCCATTCAATTGAGAGACAATAAATTGGAAAACAATGAAGTGGTAAGAATAATTTATATGAAACACCCAACGGTATTGACTAAAAACTTTTAAGGAAATAGGTAATTTGGTCTTTAGTAAAAGCCGTTTCCTGACTTGCTCTATAGTAAAAATTATGTCCTACAGACACGTTTCTAAGTTACGTATCATTAGTGCAATACATTTTGTCTTACTAATATATAATGCACGACTGAAGAACAGACGCTAGTGTGTACCTCTAACTGTAGTCTTCAATAAAGAAGCGTACTGTGATTTATATCATATTTACAGTATGTACAAGAAGAAATTATGACCAGACTACAACTTTTAGTATAGTCTAGCATGCTTTCAAATCTAACAAGGAGTGTCTTCATTATAAACTTTCCAGTACAAAAAGATAGCCACTTTCATTAATACCTGATACATTATTTTAGATGTTACCTTTTTCTCCTAATTAATGATTTCCTCTTTTAGTCCAATCATTACGTCGTAAAAATCGGGTTAGTAATGCAAATGAACCGAGAAAGCCAAATTTTGGATATTACGTGGGGGGGCAGTTTTTCCATCATAACTCGGTTCCCCTTTGAGATACGAAAACGTTTATGCTATACTTTTTTGCTGCTCTCTGTACGATCTACAATTAAGGTCCTATACATTGTTCACGTATCGATCATCGTTACGACATATTGATCAATAAACCATAAATTTGGGGAGAAAAATTTGTTTTTCGTTATTTCCTTTTTTCTCGTGAAAGATATCGAAAAATGTCCATTATAAAACTTGTAGAGCGTGTTCATATCTACAAATTCTTTTTTATTTTCGACAAGAATTACGACCTCTATGGCGCCACAATTCGGCCCCAGCGCGCTCGACGCTGCAATGTGCGTCTTGCCATAGAGCGCGCCTATGCGGTTACTTTACGATTCGTCGCTCGGAAAAATTTTGGTCTGGGCTTAAGTCAGACATGACGATAGAGCATACTCTTATGCGATCCATGAAGACAACAGGAGGACTGACTCATGGACGGGAAATTACAGACAGCACGATAGCATCGTGGACTTTGGGCATGGTTCAGCTTCAAAACATTTGTGAACAAATTGAAAACTTTTCCGGAATATCTTGCTCTACAACCGAACAGCACGTCGACATGAGACCCTCGCGGATTTCTCGAGATAATTGTGACGTTGAGAAATTAGACATCTGGCACGCAGGTCATAATCCTTTTCCAGAGAAGAAATAATTGATGTCTATCGGCACAGTAGTTTTTGCAAACGAGAACATTAATTGTCATCGTACATACGAAATTGGTCGCGGCATGACAACTAAAATCATGGGAGCGGATTTCGGGTCCTTGTCATTCACAAGGAAGGATTAAGTGCTCTCTTTATCGGCAGTAAATACCAGCATTACAATCGACGAGTCACCAGTTCCGATCGATCCATTGTTGCTTTTCCAAAGAATGTGCATAACGAAGAATTCCGACACTGACCTGATAAAATTTCAAACATACGAGCTCGGTCCGTTCCCATTGTCATTGTTCGCCGAAGAAGGAATACGAAAAGGAACAAAGTCGCTATTATACAATGCCTTCGAACCTTTTACTGAAAATTTACAGCCTGGTGACAGACTTCATCACTTAATCCACGGTGGTTTCCTTCTGCATAAAGTTGTTTGGGGTCGAATTGAGACGTTTGACCTCATCTGCAAGAAATATGTCACATACGTGCAACAACACTTTGGAGAAAGTGTGACAATTGTATTCGACGGTTATCCGACTGACATGAGACTCGCAGGAACTAAAACTTCGGAAAGGGCACGACGTTCAAGGAAGAACCAATCACCAGAGTTCACGTTTGATGAAACTACTGCTCCGAAAGTTAGCCTGGAGAAGGTTCGTGCAAGGGACCAAAATAAAAACAACTTAATACATATGCTTCTCCGTTATTTTATAAATACCGGAATAAAAGTAGAGCGGGCTTTTGAGAATGCTGATACCCTCATTGTAACCACAGCAATTAGAGAAGCATCGTTTCATGACTCTGTGGAAATCGTCGACAAAGATATCGATCTTTTGGTTTTAATTTTAGCACAGGACAAAAGAATTTTTTTTTCGAATAGTTTCAAGCATGATAAGTCTGTTCTTGAGAACAATCTTTTCATCCATGCCTTCAGCGGTTGTGACACCACGTCATCTTTTTATAATATTGGAAAGTCGAAATTCATCAGCACCCTCCAGAAAAACCCGAACCTCCGGTCATCGGTAGAGAGCTATTCCTTATCGCTCTGTATGGTGGTCGTAAAGAGGACACAACGATGAATATTTTGCGATTCCACGGCTTTGCAGAATCAATGACGACAAATATGATGAATAATTTTTCACGACTTCCACCAACGGAAAGCGCAGTCCGTCAACACGTTTTCCGGACATATCTACAGGTACAAACGTGGCTCGGAATTTTCAAAGATCTTCAGGAATGGGGTTGGCAACAGACTAATTACGGGCTTGAACCAATTTGCACCACCACAGCCGCACCCGCTCCACCTGAACTTTTAAAATTCATTTCGTGCAAATGTAAAGGAAAGTGTGAGGCTGCTTGTGGGTCCAGGAAAGCAGGAATTAATTGCTCCGTAATTTGCCTGCAGTGTAGTGGACATACATGCAACAATGTCGCCAGAGTCGAGATTTTATTCAACGGCGATTATGATTTTATGAGTCTACCAATGATGAAATTCTATAGCCAGGACCATCAAAACGACGAAAAACATGTAAAAAAATGACCACCTGTAATTATTATTTTTTGCTGCATAAAAATTATTTGATCAATAACTTTCATGTGTTTGATTTATAATTTGGCTGGTTTATTAATTTATTTTGTTGTAATTTTTCTCGAAAATAAAAAAACGAATTTGTAGGTCTGAACACGCTCTACAAGTTTTATATTGAACATTTTTCGATATTTTTCACGAGAAAAAAGGAAATAGCGAAAAACAATTTTTTCTCCTCAAATTTATGGGTTTTTTGATCGATATCTCTATAACGATGATCGATACGTGAAAAATGTATACAACCTTAATTGTAGATCGTACAAAGAACAACAAAAAAGTGTTGAGTAAAAATTTTCGTATCTCAACGGGGAACCGAGTTATGATGAAAAAACTGAATTTAACCCTTTTTTCAAGATGGCGGTTACAAGGTTATTTTGGTCGACAATTTGAAGTTAAGCTTTTCTAGCCTACCCCCACGTAATATCCAAAATTTGGCTTTTTCTGTTCATTTGCATTTCCAAATGTATATAATGACTGGACTATTTATCGAAACAGTTTCACATAAATTATACATCTTGACTCAATATGCCTAAGATTGTAAAAAAAGATAATAGTTGATTATGTTGTGATATTTAACTTGACTATTTTTTAGTCAATATCAAATTTTTACTTTACTAGTATGGCGTTTATAAAAATATTGGGTTGGTGGTACTAAAAAAAAAGATGGTGCTGCTACTGAAGAATTACGCTTGCGCAAAGCGCCAGCGACCTATACCTGTTTGTTGTGAAACCTTCTCTTTAGATTGCAGTTCATCTCCCTGTTGTAAACAAACCGATTTAATCACAGCCTTCATCGCATTAGGGCTGTTTTTTGGTTTGAAACTTATAATACACCAACCTTCTTATTTGCCAGATCAAACATCAATCAACTTATTTCTGTTTCTGAATGTGAAGTCTACATTATAAGAAACAATAGTTGTTCCTGTTAAAGCTGTGAAACAGAAAGATGCACACGTTCTGAAAGACTTCCAACAGCGTTATTTAATAGCCACACCTTGTAAACTCCAAATCTATTCACCAATGAGTGGTTCAACACTCAATATTCTGTTATATAGAAATACAGATGTTGTCTGCACTCGTACAACGCGTATGTATCTATCCAACAGGATATTTTTAATGACTAATTGAGACTTTATCAGTTTTATAGGTAGGAAGTACCTTCTATCACTCTACTGTGTAAAGATACTAGGAAATTTAAAGATTATAAAATAATAAAACAAACTTATACACACATATATCAATGTTGAATACTCATTTTTAAGAATAAAAGCAGCTATCAAACATCTCCAGAAAAATCACAGAAAATTCTGCGTATGTATTCGAAGTGTCGGTACCAAACTTAACCACAAACTAAATGCGTTTGATAACTGCTTTTTATATTATATTGTTTAAGATACTGTCATAAAGTACTAACTTCTGTTTGGAGCCACTCCATACATTGCGAAAAATACAATTCATCTTTGGCGAATAAATACGGCATTATAATGGACGAAAAATAATTTCACCGTCGGAAATTTTTATTAAAACATTGAATCATAGATCAGAGTGACACTATGGTTTGTAAACTCAGGCTAGATACTATACAATAAAATCCAGAATCAGATTTAACCATGCTATAGCTCCAATCCATTTGTTCAAGGTAGACATTAATGTATCCAGATAAAACATGAAAAAAAAGAATATAAAATAATATGAAAAAAAAATAATAACAGTCTTATATATTGTGAAAGCTGAACTTAAAATAAGATAATTCTTACAATGCAATCATAAACAGATGTCCCGTTACATATACTCGGTGTAACAGTGGAAGTTGTTCTCAAACCATCCTAAATTCTTTAGTTTTTCACTAGCATCAATAAAGTGATGTAAAAAAGTAGATGTGTTGAAAATATAGTTTATGTTGATTTCAAGTTCATCAAAGGTATTTTGCATGCTGTTGATTGAACTTAGATCTCGTTAAGCTGCCATTGAAAAGTAACATTTCATGAACCATATAAACAGCTAATAGTGTTTTTTATAGCAACAGGCTAATGCTTGATCAGTACATACCTATCTCCCTTCCCATCCCCCTAATCTAATATAAATAAGATTGAAACTCGAATACCATGAAAATAAAAAATGTAATAAGGAATATTTTTAGAAAAATTTGATTTGGTTTATTCAAAATCGTCAATGCCAAATTTCGCCAAAAAATATAAAGGGTGATTTCAGAAGCCAAAGACATTTTTATGTATATAGCTCTAAAAATAAAGAAATTAATCTGTCAATCTAGCAATTATGCAATGTTACTGTTGAAAATACAGTCAATCCAGGCAAATTGATAATAGCAAAACGGTTCAGGGGTCGAATTCCGTGTACTGTATTCGCCATATACAAAGTATAGAAATCGACATGCCGCTATTGAATTAAACAGGACCCGAAATTCACCCCCAGGTTAGAGAATGGAGTGTCCAAAAAGCTATATGTATGTACTATGTTACTCTACACAAAACTACACAGTATACTGCGCGAGATTTATGGCTCAGTAGATTCAGCCTACATATTCCTGAAAGTCCACCCGTACTAACTAATTACAAAATCACTGAGTGACGAACAAATGATTAATAATACTGTAACAATAGAAAGGGAAGAAGGAAATGAAGAATATTTACAGATTATTAACCGAATGAAAAGAGAAGGTAGATTAGAGAACAAGAATAATTCTGCTGTTATTCAAAAGGGGTGAACAGGAATAATTCTGCTGCTATCCAAAAGGGGTGATAATGGACATTATAAAAAGAAGTACTAGAGCTAATTTCGAAAGTTGGCAAACCAACATTAACTTTTGGGGCGACTCACGACCATTAAACAGAAGTTGAAGTCAAACTTCTGCGCAAAATCGAAAGAATAAGAGAATAGAGAAAATAAGGAGCGACACCTTCAGTGAAAATCTAACCGTGACTAAAACAGCAATACTGGTTGGGGACACTACAAAGAATGATTCAGTATTAATTATTAAAGAGAAAGAAGTGGCCACAAGTAAGCAAAAGTGGCCACATTAATCATGGAAGGATGATGTAAGAAAAGCTGCTCAGAAAAGAGAAATAAAATAGATGATATTGACGAAAGTTACTCGAAAGGTTGGTAAATTAGTAACAATATATTAAATTTTGTTTAGGACAAGATCGGCCAATAGAATGTCACGTAGAATAACTTACTATTTTATATTTTTGGCTTCCGTACGTTGATAGAGTAAATAGATTAATGTTAATATATCTTTCGCAATGCTTTGACTGCTTAGCAAATAAATGGAAGCCAATAAGGTGTAAGGTACATAACACATATAATTGAATAAATGTTCTTGATTTTTAGTCTATTTTAATAAATACTATGTTTTTTATAGAAATTTTTTGACGTTTCGGCTTTTATCCAAATATTATTTGACATTGACAAACCCAATGTATAAATATATAAAATGAAATAAAGAACATTTCTTCAAGCAAATATATATATGTGACCTAGTTGATTCTGACAAATAAAAGTTCACTTTGGTTTTTAAAACGACAAACGACATAAAAATAGATCCAATCAAAGTGATGAAAAAATCCATTACAAAATTATTAAAATTTACATGTTTCAATACCTATGTTATGACTAAGGGGGCATAAATAAATTGGTATAATTTATTTTATTCAAATCAATGATAGTCAGGTCCTTTGGTCCTGCCTATGTCATTAATGTAACGGGTGGTCCAATAAGCCGATCTCTCGGCTATATATCAGAAACTATCCATGTTATAACTTTAGTAGAAAAAATTCCTTAGTAAAAGTGCCTAAGAGAAATTGCTGGAAATAACTTTCAAGTTTCTAGGTTAACCGCTAGGAGGCGTAACACGTGAAGAAAAATTTAAAAAACAGTTTTTTGTGAAATATGCCCAATTATACCAAGTGTTAAATAAGTAAACTAGAAAGAGGCATAAATTCCGCACAAATTTGTTTAAGTACTTTTTTACTTACTCAAATAAAGGGTGGGGGAGAGTGGGGAAGTGTTTGTGGATAAATACCTATAACTTTGGTTTGGATCAACCGATTTTAACGAAATTAGTATCATTAGAAAGGATTGTTGAGAGAAAGATTGGAAAAAGAGTTGGAAGTTACTGGGGGTATCTCAGAGCGACAATACGGATTCAGAAAGGGAAAATCAACGATACAGGCCATAGAAAGGGTAATAAGTGCAGTAAATGATAGATCAGATGACAAATGGGCGGCTCTTATCACATTGGACGTGAGAAATGGATTCAACACGGCATCCTGGGATAAAATCCTACAGAAATTGGAAGCAAGAGGGGCGGCTATATATCTGCTGGAAATAGTAGACAGCTATCTAGAGAATAGATCACTACAAATAGAAAAAGATGTGATACTAGAAGTCCAAGCTGGAGTTCCACAGGGTTCTGTTCTAGGACGTACCCTGTGGAACGTGATCTATGATGACGTGTTGAATGATCTGGCACTAAAGAGAGTGAGTACAATAGCATAGGCAGATGATCTTGCAGTCGTCATAACTGCCAAAAGTAAGAAACATCTTGAATGGAAAGCAGACGAAGCTCTTCACCAAATCCACACCTGGATGAAGGAAAACGAACTACACTTAGCCCCACCGAAATCCGAAACAGTTATCCTGAGAGGGCAGAAAGGAAAAGAGCAGGTTAAATTCGTATGTCGAGGGGAAGAAATTCCTAGAAAAAAAGGCGTTGTGTGCCTGGGAGTCACTATCGGTGAAAACTGTAGTTTCACGCAGCATATAAAAGCCGCCGCACAAGAAGTCGAGAGAAGGGTAGCTGCCATGAGTAGAATAACCCCAAACGTGAGAGGTCCTGGGTCAAGAAAAAGAGAGATGCTTTACAATGTAGTACAGTCAATTCTCTTATATGGAGCACCTATATGGCATAGATCCTTTACAGTTAAAAAGCACAGGCAACTATACAGAAGAGTGCAACGCAAAATGCTCGTAAGGGTCATTAGTGCGTAGCGTACAATATCCGCGAAGGCCTCTCAGGTGGTTGCAGGGAAGATACCTATTGAACTGATGGCAGCAGAAAGAGAACGATTATACGGGAGAAGGGACGGGGAAACTACGGAAGCGAAAGCAGAGGAGAGATTGATCACCCTAGCAAAATGGCAGGGACTGTGGGATCATACGGAGAAAGAGGCGCAATGGACAAAAACTTTAATACCAAACATACGAGACTGGGTGGAGTGCAAACATAGAAGAGTGGACTATTTTCTGACGAATTGAAAAAAACAAAATGAAGCAAGTTATATCCTATTGTCTAAACTGTGACGGTAACTCACGATTCTGTCTAGATTGTTTTAACACATTTCATAAAAATGCATAACAAGTAAAGTTACGTAAATGTTTATTCTGTAATCATAAAAGAAAAATTTAATTTAGTTGTAATATGTAAGTTGACATGAAAATATTTAAATACAATAATGTTTCCAAGTTTTAACAAATTTTTTTTTTTTAGGTAACTGAGACTAATTACGCTGAACAGTGTATGGAGAAAAATGTGAAACGTCACTCTCGCATTACCTTATGGAAACTAACAAATGCAGCTGAAATTGAAAAATTGCTTGATGTATTCTTATGGATGGGCTTATGCTCTTTTCCACAAATACAAAAATTATTGGAGCAAAAAACAGATGTACAAAAACTATATAAGATATGTGTTTTCCATATCAGGTTTCAGCTATTGTTGCAAATGTTCTATTTTAGTGACAACATTGTCATAACTGAAGATAGATTACAGAAAATAACGCCTTTAGTAAATTTGTTACGAAAGACTTTTCAACAACCAGTAATTCCATCAGAACATATATGTATTGATGAAACTCTCGTACCATTTCGCGGAAGACTAAAATTTTGCAATAAAGAATAGAAAACACAAATTTAGCATAAAAATGTTCAAATTATGCTTACAAAAAGGATATACTTACGACTTCCAGATTTACTGTGGCAAATCAAAAGATAAGGAGACTTATTAGATAAAGGCCATATAGTTTGTACTGACAATTACTACACCTCTGTTGCTTTGACACAAGCCCTCCTTCAGCGACAAACACACCTTCTCGGTACTTTACGTGCCAACAGGAAAAACAATCCAAAAGATATCATTCAACAAAAATTGAAACTGGGTGAAACAGTAGCAGCAGAGTGCTATCAAGGTATAGTTATACAGAAATGGAAAGATAAGCGGGATCTTTTGACACTCAGTGCGAAACATACCGGCGCGATGGTGAGTGTACAAAAATAAATAAAGAAGTCATGAAGCCATAACATGTGTAAGAATATAATAAGTATAAGTCATACATAGATCATTCTGATCAAATAAAATCCTACAACACATCTCTATTAAAAAGTCTAAAATTATACAGAAAGTTGGCACTGGAATTATTGACTGGGACAGCTTTTGTAAATGCATATATAACATACATAGAAATGGCAAACCAAAATATTAGTATTACAAATTTTAGAGAAGAAGTTATTGTGAAATCTGGATGACACTGTCACTAAAGAAGGAGGACATAAACTTATTCAGCTGACCCGAGCTGAACGCAGTCGTTGTGTACATTGCTATGCAAAGATGGTTCAACGATTGGGAAGACAAGAATCAGCCAGAAAATCAACACAATGCACTTCTTGTGAGAAACATTACTGTTTAGAATGCTTTTTTCAAATGCACCGAGCCATAAAACGGTTGTTTTCCTTTAGAGTTGATATTTTTAATTTGATTTTTTTTTATTTCGTTGTTTATTTAGAGTTAATAATTTTAATTTTGTGTTTTTGACTTATTTTGTAAGTTTATTACTGCTTGGAAAATATATTGAAATTGTATCTAGTTTGTTTTATAATTTTCTGCATTTTAAAATAAAAACAGGCAAAGATTTTGTTTTTCACTGTGATATGAAAAATATTTTATTACCTGGCCATATGACGCCACATTGATCTCATACAAACATGCCAATTATGCTAAAAGTACCGCCAGGCAACCTCCTTTAAAATAACATAGGTTGTAATACATTCCATGTGTTCAACGTGGCTTCACGCAGCGAAATTTATCGATTTATTATGTGAGTCCACTTTGGCTTCACGCAGCCTATCGATCCCAAAAACGTGTGAAGCAACGTTGGTCTCATATGGCACAATACGTGTTAATGTTTGGTGTGGTATAGTTGATGGAAAGATCATAGGTCCATATTTCTTTGATGAAACTTTAAATTGCAATACATATTTGGATTGGGAAGTATATTTTCATGGCCAGCTATATCTTCAGACTTAACATGTCAGGACTTTTATCTGTGGGGAAGATTGAAGGATTCAGTGTACCAAACTCGACCAACCACACGAGACGACATGAAACAGCGCATTAAGAAACGCAATAAATAGTATATCAACAGCTGAGATTGAAGCAGCTGTTATGTCTAAGCATGATAGGTTGCATTTTTGTGTGGACAAGGATGGAAAACAATTTGAACATTTAATTGGACATTAAGTTTTAATGATCGAGATATTTGTATGATCTTTCTTTCGCATATTTAATTTTAAGTTATTACAGGGTGAGTCAATACTATACTTACTTATGTTTATGCGTTTTTATATATTACTCGAGTTCGACAAAAGCTACCAACATGCGGTTTGCGCCATTTTGTTGTATTTAATCCAGTTCCATTATAATGTACGAGGCATGTTTTTTAAGTAAGTACCGTTTTGCGATTCCGCTGCCGCAGCGCTACGGTCGGCGTTCCGCGCATGCGCGCTGGTTACCTACATCTCTTGTCTATGCACTTACGCCATTACAGTCTGATTCTTCATTGTATACGTTGATACTGAGTGAGTCCCGCCGATTGTGAAGTACGGGCTGTTATACGATTTCTTAGTGCTAAAAGCGTGAAACCGACCGATATTCATCGTGAGATCTGTGAAGTTTACGGATAAAACCTACGTCACACCAGAATCGAAACAACAATCCATGGAATGGCGACATTCATCATCACCCAAAAAAGTGAAGTTTAAGCAAACAATTTCTGTCCGAAAAATCATGTGCACAGTTTTTTTGTGACAAAAAAGGAGTATTGCTAGTGAAGTTTCTGCCTCGTAATGAGACAATCAATGCAGCGTCTTATTGTGAGACATTGAACAATCTGCGTCGTGCAATCCAGAACAAAAGCCGTGGCAAGTTGAGTAAGCGTATGCTGCATGACAATGCCCGTCCACATGTGGCTAAGCGGACCAAAGATCTTATCAAATCTTTTCAATGGGAAACTCTAGATCATCCTCCATACAGCCCTGATCTAGCGCCCAGCGACTACCATTTGTTCCTTCACTTGAAGAAACACCTGGGCGGTCAACGTCTTCAAGACGATAACGAAGTCAAAACATTTGTGATACAGTGGTTAACAACTCAGGCGGCAGAATTTTATGAGGAGGGTATTCAAAAACTGGTGCCACGTTATGACAAGTGCCTCAATATTCACGGAAATTATGTAGAAAAGTAGATTAAGGTACAGGCTTTCATGTAAAAATAAAATTATTGCGATATCTTTGCACTTCTTTTTTTAATTCCAAAACGGTACTTACTTAAAAAACATGCCTCGTACAATAATTAGGTGTTTCCCTTAAACATTTTTAAGAAAAACAAGTTTCAATTTTTTTTCATTCGAAAGTACTCTCTACCTATGACAATTAAAACTAAATGCAATTGTTTTATAGTAGATGTAATTAATTCATCTACACTCTTTCTAATGACACTAATTTCGTTAAAATCGGTTCCCCCCACTCCCCCACCCTTTATTTGAAAAAAATACTTGTTCATGCACTAATGACTTCAGCTTTTTCTAATTTTCAAATACTTTCCGCGCTGATCAAAAACAGCTGGTTTCGAGAGATTGGGTGCCAATATCGTGTAGCGCTTGCGCTAAAATAACAAGCAGAGACAACGTTTTGCGACGCGACCGTTAACCACGGCAATATTCAAAATATGAAATTAGGTGAAAATTACCTACAAACCAAACATTAAAATTGAGTGAAAATATACTGTAGCCGTTCAAGTGAACGATGAAAATAGTGACAGTCTAAATCGGGGATCCCGAGGTGTAGAAGGTCAGCAATTTTGTGAGTACCCACATTGCAAGAAACTACAGTTGTTTATTAATATAATAAATTATTAATAAATCTACAGTCCACGACATTCTTACTGTGAAAATTTCATTGGTGCTTAGACAGTACTTAAACAAATTTGTGCGGAATTTTGGCCTCTTTCTAGTTTACTCATTTAACACTTGGTATAATTTCATAAAAAAAAAGGTTTTTAAATTTTTCTTCACAGGTTACGCCCCCTAGCGGTTAACCTAGGAACTCGAAAGTTATTTCCAGCGATTTCTCTTGGCTACTTTTACTAAGGCATTTTTTCTCCTAAAGTTATAACATGAATAGTTTCTGATATATAGCCGAGAGATCGACTTATTGGACCACCCGATACAACTCTTTTTCTTTATTTTATTCCATGTTTTAGATTAAACTAATTTCCATTATTATATTGATCGTGTAGAACAATGAACACTTTTTAATTCAATATTACAAATATTCATACAAAATTAAGTATATGTATATTCCTTTTTATTTGTAGTGTTTTCTAGAGATGGAAATCAAAACATTAGTATGTAATTTCTCTAGTAGCCTTAGTAGCAAAACAGTTGGCATGAAACATGTAATTGAATACATGTAAAGTAAAATCGCATAGTATGAATTGATCTGAGAAATCTCAACATAAAAAAAATAAAAATGGGAAACATATTAATCGGATAATAAATATTAGAAAATAAAATATACTCAAACAAAACATCGTACACTATTGCACAATTATCTTTGAACAATAAATTAAATTTAAAAGCAATCTGTCCACAATTATATATGGGGTTATAAAATATTTCAATTAATAAATGTATTCAAATGTTTTAGTACAATAAATTATTGATTCTTAGGTTATCCAGGAACGTAAGATATAGCACTTATAAAATGCTAAACATGTCAGGAACTGCTTCAACTTATGTATGTGATTTCGTTATAAGATTTCAGACATTCTCTAATAGAAAACGAGCAAGTATAAACCATACAAAATCAAATTAAACTGAGACATTAATAGCATACAATTTAATATTTTCTAATGAAGTTAGTTTTAATTAAAAAAAAACTAGTAACAAATTTGGTCATTAATTTCAATAAAATGTGTGACTTAATATCTAGTATTGTTAAAAATACACAATGTTTCAAGGGTGTAATTGAAATTATGAAATGCGCCAAATTCTCTATAAAATGGGGTATTATTATAATAACAAGGATAAATGAATTTGTAAAGAAGTGTGTAATATTTTATTAAATGATGTCGACATAATTTGAAAGATCAGGTCGGAAAGGCCACTGTGGATATGGTTTGTGTGGTGTCGTTTTGAATTTGATTTGTTGAAATGTTTGTAATTTGTTGTTTGTTTACCATGTTTAACTGATAAACGCAATAATGTGGACAATTTTAATATGTCTCTGGACCGACTGACGAAAGCCCTGATGATGGCGTAATGTCGAAGGCGCCTGGCTGAATTTAATAAAATATTACACTTCTTTACAAATTCACTTATCCTTGTTAAAACAAGAGTGTGTACACTTCATAATTTGGATTTTTTTTTTATTATAATAGGATCTAGAAACTCTTGAAAAGATTGACCAAGTTAGTGTGCACCAAAATTACCTAATGATCTTTTTATATGGAGATACATACATCGAAATCTTACATTAAACGAATACTCTAGAATAATATCTCTATTTTTATAGATTTCAATGACAATGTGGACGTTGTTTTGCTTTGTTTGGTGTTTTAAACAGACATTTAAAATTGAAAAAAAACTGTAATTTCCGAATGTTTTGCTTTTAATTCAGGGTACAAATTCAATGCTAAAAGGTTAGTCATAATAGGCCAAATTGTAATTTCCTATAGAAAACAAAAATATTAATATTTAATTTAACAACAATAGGTCCCTTTACTAAAATGAAAAATAACAAACAATTTCGTTAACAAATCGGCCATTTTTATATATGTAGAAGTATTTTTGTATGAATAAAGTTGAGTTATACATACTTCACGATGAATAACAAGAACCAGCTTAAATTTTAGACCATCCTTAATTTATTATTAGATAATTTAATTCGAAAATCCTTATTGTTAATGCATATCAACATATCTCATGATTTTCAAAATTTAAACATTGTTGAGAAATTTTAATTTTACTAATTCCCTGCAAGGACACCGAAGTTTGTTAACTACAAAATTTCATATTTCCTAATTGCCACAGTAGGAATTAAAATTCTTGATTATGAAACAAATTGACCTACAAAGAAAACATTTACACTGGTTAATTTGCACAAAATCGATAAACGCTTTGAAATATTTTGTATACTATTAACCTACACGATATATAAGATAATGCTTATTATATAAAATAATAAGAGCATATTAAGATCCATTGCTATTCAGTATAATATTAAATTAATTGCATTCTGGACGTACAGTTTGGTAATAACATGACTAAATGATAGATTAAAGTGATAAGAGAAAATTGACAGTTTTTTTCAATTTTAAATACTCATGTTCATCTAATTAACAAAACTATACCATAACTATGTTAACACTTATAACAGTTCCTTGACTTCTTTCATTGTTTTCTGAACACATCATTTTAAATGAAAAACTTGTATAGTTTTATTATGCACTTTGCTATCATTTTAACGTTTTTTCCCCACTGGCTAAATTCTTTTTCCTTTCTGGTGCACTATCACGTTTTTTTTCGTGGTCTCCCTGGAATCATTTTTTAAAAACTTTACAATCAATTTCATTGTAATACAATAATAAAAAATAATTTTTATTTTTACTACAGAAAATTACCTCTACACCACTATACAATTAGATAGCGTTACTTTTTGAGATTTATTGTTAACTGTTCTGCCAATTTATGGCAGCTCTTTTTGTAGTTAAGTGTTTGCAAATTAATTTCAAATATTGTTGTGGGCGATTCGTCATTCAATTTTAAAAAGAAAAGTTTTTATAAACAAAGTGATAAGGGTTTTTGGTAATGAGAAATAGGGTGTTTACTTTATTGTTAATAAGCTTTGTTCTAACTGTAAGTGAACTTTATTTCGGCCATAATTTTGCATTAGTGACACTACTAGACACTAATAAGAAAGAACATGTTTATTCTAAGTGCCTTTTGGAAAGTTGACAATTTATCAAAAAAACAAACATAAATTTTCATTTAATTTATGACTATTTATCGGTCGTCTACGATAATAAGAAAACAGTTTTTCCACTATGACGACGTTTCGAAGTTATTTGAATTCTTTATCAAGGCTACAAAGATATAAATGCATCTGGTGATTATGTAAATATTCAAAATTTCAAAAAAACTGAAAACATTCCTCAAAAATTTCTCTAAGAAACATCATTAAATAAAATTTAAATTTTTGACAATTAAAAATCCCTTAAGGTACCACTCTTACCTAGTGAGGTTTTTTCTCTGTTGAGCATAAATGATTTTTTATTTATTTGACAATTCAAAATAAACGAGAAATTTAGAAAAACAATGCAATGCATAATTTTCAAACATTATAAAAAAACTTCTTTTTCTAAATTAAGAGTCTATACACAAACTGTACCTCGATATTTGGATGTTAAAAGTAGATCGTACGTATTCATTGATAAACGAAAACAAAAATTGCAGAAAACTACTGATGATGTTGGTCTGGGACAGCTTTTTGAATACAGTGTGTTCTTAACGAAATTGTTGAAGAACCAAAATTATCTATTCGTCAATAATCCGAAACGTCAAAAATCCGAACGCCTTTACGGATAAAATTGAGAAAATATATTTTTTCCGTGATTGACCTTCAACAACCCAGTACGATCTATTTTTAGATCGCCTCCCCGCTCCTCCTATCACCACTCCCTTCCCGAATCTGCTCGTGGCAAGTTACATATACAGTAGTGCGGTTTTTAGTTACAGTTTGTTCACAAGTGCAGTTTGTCAAGTTTTGCCTTATGGCATCTTCCTCGCAATTGAAAAGGAAACATGTATCTCTTACAATTCAAAACAAAGTCGAAATTTTGAACAGACTAGAAAAAATTGAAAGTGGTTCGCCCCTTGCCAAAGTTTTTGAAGTAGGAATAGCTACTATCTCAGACATAAAGAAAAAGAAAAACGACATTTTGAATTTTGCTACAAAAGTGGATTCTGACGATGGATCTAAATTAAGGAAAACGATTAGGTTAACTAATGATAAGTCACTTGATGATGCAGTATATTTGTGGTTTACTCAGCAGCGAAGCTTAGGTGAAACTGTCTCAGGTGATCTGTCAAAAGGCCATTTATTTTAATGAAAAATTAGGTGGGTCTGCTGATTTCATAGCCAGCACGGGTTGGTTAAAAAATGTCAAAGCTGGACATCGAATAAGGGAGCTTAATGTTCAAGGAGACAGTTATGTGGCAGTCTTTTAAGACTTTGTGAAAGACAATGGCTTCGCTAAAGAAGATGTGTACAACTGTGACGAAACTGGAATAAATTGGAAAGCTCTGCCCCGAAAATCACAGAAACTAATGAGAACAACGAAAATGAGAGAGAAACTACAGATCATATTAAAGATGTGACAAAGCTATGTCAGTCTATTCCCGGATTTAAAGATTGTGACGAAACTGACGTTGCAGAATGGTTGAACATTGACGCAATTGGCCAGGGCTATGAAATATTCAATGACATTGTCAACTCAGTTCAAGCATTCACGGCCTTGGAAACAGCAATGTCTTGGTACGAGTACCAGCCGGAGAGCACTCAAGCGCATCTGTTGCTGCTAAAGCTTATGAATAATTTGGCTGGCAAGAAGAGAGTCTCGCAACTCACTCAGGTGAAAATCAGTGATTTTTTCAAATGAATTCCACTAGTGTGTGTGTGTGTTTTATAAATTAATTAATTTTTGTTAGGGTGTAATAATATTACTTTTCCACCCAACCTATCAAATATGCGGGAAAAGTATTGGTTTACCTCCGGAGTATATGCAAGTGACCAATTTTATGATTGAATAGTGTTCTAAGTGTCTCACAGATGTACCCTATTAATTTTCAGCTGACTAGAGCGACTATAAATCCAGATATACTACATTTTTGGTTATTTTTGGAGAAATTTCGGTTTGTTAGCATGATACATCCCCCGAAGTGTATACAAGTGACAATTTTATGAAAGAATATTGTTCAGGGCATCTCACAGATGCGGAAAAGTTAGTTTTAACCTAAGATTAACAAATAAAATAGATATGTTTGTTTTGATCTTATCTTGCCCCAAATATTGAGTCATATTCTAAGCTCACTTGCGGACACTTTCACTGCTTTGCCATATTTACAGTCTCTTTAGTTGCAGGAAAAATGAAATTAGAAGTTTAATTGAAAATGTGTTAAAAAGTTATGCAAATAAAAAAAGTCATACTAACTTATGCATTTGAGTCGCTATTTTTAAAATTAATGAATAATACTTGAATTTTATTTAATAAAGGCATATTCTTATATAAATTTTAAACAAGTATTTGTTGTTTCCTTAGATACCTTTATGGTTATAACTAAAAGTGGCAACATCGCTCAAAATTTCAGTACCTGTTTAATGTGTCAACAGTAATCTATTTAGTAGATTTGTCCTTGTTTAATTACCATATAAAGAGAGATGCAAATATCGTCAGACTGTGATCGACGATCATTTCGAATAGGTCGTAGTATTGTAGTAAATAATGTCAAACGTGGTTTGTTTATACGAGCGCCATTACGAGTTCCTTCGTTTTGATGTGTTTTTCAAAATTTTTAGTGACAAAATAAACTTTTAAGTTAATTAATTTAATGTTTTTGGATTACCATGGTTAGTCGGTGTCAAGTTTGTCAGAAAAACAGCCGAAATTACCAAGGCCATGTAGCTACCATACCTTCCCCACTTTTTGTAATTGATTCATTATTTCACTACTGGCGTTTAGAATTGTTGGCCGCAAAAATAAACGTGTTTATGAATGAATAGCCCTCTCTATGTTTATTATTACTCTAAGATTTTAACCTTTAAAACCATTTATTTTTTTAGTGTTTTTATTGATATTATTACAGACAATACTATATGTATGTACATATGTATTAAAATTTACAGTATTCCTACATGTGATCGCAAAAGCTGAAAATGTAAGTACAGTATACATACAGTAGTAGTAGTAACCTTATTTAAGACATTGTATAAGCCATGTATGGTCAATTTAACTACTGTATTTCAATCAATAGGATATCTTAATTAAAGCACAAACTAAAAAAATTATTTAGTTTCTGTTCGAAAATCCGAACCACCGTAGGTCCCAATTAGTTCAGATTTATCGACGTCCTACTGTAATTGGTAATTATGTGTTTGTAAATTTTATTCAAGTTGTCAATATCTGATTTTTTGTTTACCGTATTCTCACTTAATTCAATAAATATAATTTTGCTTAAAAGGCGTTTGTGATAGTTATCTAGGATGTTAATGGTTTCAAAGTCAAATTTGTGATTTTGTTCAAATGTATGTGTTGCTAATGCTGCTTTTTCTGATTTGTCCCTATGTTTTTTTCACATGATTTCTTGTGGGCATATATTCTGTTTTTAAACCTTTGCTTGGTTTGACTGCTATAAGATCTATCGCATTCCAAACAATTAATTTTGTAAATAAGGTTTGATTCACTCTCTCAGTAATTTCTCCTTCATAGAGGAATAAAAACAATTCATGTAGATATTTCAAGATTTCTTATGTTTAAAAGGGTCTTTCGGAAAAATGTAAACACATATTACAAACTGAAAGACTAAACATCGTATTTTACCATACAAAAACGGTAAATGGTTTTTATTCCTCTATGAAGGACAAATTACCGAGATCCAACCAAAGGTTAAAAAACAGACTATATGCCCACAAGAAATCACGTGAAGAAAAACATAGGGACAAATCAGAAAAAAACAGCATTAGCAACACATACATTTGAACAAAATCACGAATTTGACATTGAAACCGTCAACATCCTAGATAAAGAGACTAACTATCACAAACGCCTTTTAAGCGATTGAATTAAATGAGAATACGGTAAACAAAAAAATAAGATACTGACAACTTAAATAAAATTTACAAACACATAGTTACCAATTATATCGAATTGAGAAATAATCGATACTAACTCAATAAATAAATAAATATATATATATATATATATATATATATATATATATATATATATATATATATATATATATATATATATATATATATATATATATATATTACATAATTTTGGTTCTTTAACAATTTCGCTAAGGATTTTTCGAGGACACACTGTATTCAAAAAGCTGTCCCAGACCAATATCATTAGTAGTTTTTTGCAAATTTTGTTTTCGTTTATCAATGAATAAATATGATTTAATTTTCACATCCAAATATCTAGGTACAGTTTGTGTATAGACTATCAATGAAGAAAAAAAAGTTTTTTTAATAGTTTTTTGAAATTTTGCATAGCATTGTTTTACATAACGTGCCAGAACTTTCTGAATTTTTTCGTATTTCTCGCTTATTTTGAATTGACAAAGAAATAAAAAATCATTTGTTCTCAACAGAGAAAAAAACCTCACTATACTCGATAGTCGAAATTGTGTAAAGTGAGTCAGAGCTATCTAATCAACACTTTGGTTAAAGCGCAGTTGCCATATGTATTCTAGAGAGAAATGCTGTATTTTATAAATACACTTCAAATCCATTGTGTCAATATTTCAGGTACAAAAGATGCAATGTAATTAAGTCAATACCAATTTAATATATTTATTTCAAATTTCAAGCAGACTAATAATAATTAGTTTACTTGAAATGTGAAATAAAGTGTTTATGTATATTTCTTGAACGTAAAGTTTGTTGTGAAAAACTCGCCGATTTGACAATGTTGGAGAGTCGCTTCAATGTTCCGGCTTTGAGAACGAGATAGATAGATCGAGCTACGCGAATGAGACAGTGATAGTAAACAGTTATGTGAGGTGTTTATTCTCTTCATGAACGTAACATCAGTATTTGTGTTGTGGTTTTGTGTGATAAATCGGTTATTATTGGTATTTATTGTAATATTTATATCGGTATATTTAGTGACAATAATAGCGGAGTGTAGCGGTATTGGCGATAAAAAACGGCGTCGTAACAATTTAATTCGGGAAGAAAAAGTCCTCATATTAAATGTGTACGAAGGACTGCGTGCCATGGACAAACAGTTGGGTGTTAGTGACGCTGTGATTAAGTGCAGTTATTTAACTAAAGTTTCTGAGAGTACTATATACAATATTCTAAAGAAATCGCGGGACGGATCTTTGACAAGAGAACGAGGTGAAAACTGTAAACCGGAAAGTAGGGGAAGAAAGAAAATTGTTTTGGACGACCAAACACGGAATGCTATACGTAGGGAAATACATTCTTTTTATTTTAGGAATGAAATCCCCTCGGTAGCTAAATTGAGCAAGGTAATAGAAGCTGATGATACTTTAAAAAACATCAGTGATAAAGTTTTGAGACGAACTTTAAAATTAATGAATTTTCGTTACCAAACAAGAAGTAGAAACAGTGCCTTAATTGAAGAAGAAATTATTTAAAACAGATACGACAGTTTCGTAACGAAGGACGGCACATATATTATCTTGACGAAACATGGTTAAATGAAGGCCACACTGTGTCAAAAGTGTGGCAAGACATGAATATACGAAGCAATCGACAAGCCTTTATGGAGGGTTTCTCTTCCGGTTTAAAAGCTCCCTCTGGGAAAGGACGTCGACTGATTATCACTCACATTGGCAGCGAGGAAGGATTTGTAGAAGGTGGATTACTAAGTTTTCAGTCCAAAAAAACTGTCGATTACTATGAAGAGATGGATGGTAACCGGTTTGAAACATGGTTTAGATCAATTTTAACAAAGGTAACTCCTGGTTCAGTGATAGTTATGGATAATGCTTCATACCACTCTCGTCGACTGGAGCAAATACCTACTTCAGCTAGCCGCAAGAGGGTTATAATTGATTGGTTAGAGAGTAAAAGCATTCCGCACAACGAGGCAACGCTAAAAGTTGAATTATTATCTCTCGTACGGAAACATAAAAGCAGTTATATTAAGTACGTTGTCGATGAAATGGCGAAAGATTTCAACGTCTCAGTTGTTAGACTTCCTCCCTACCACTGTGAGTTAAGCCCCATCGAGCTGGTTTGGGCCCAAGTGAAAAATTATGTTGCGAGAAAAAACAGTACATTCAAAATGGCTGACGTTGAGAAACTGTTTGACGAGGCGCTGCATACCGTTACTGCTGAGAGTTGGCGTAAATGTATTCAACACGTATTAAAAGAAGGAATAAAGTTTTGGGATTTAGACATACGTGTAGAAGTAATGACGGAACCACTCATTATCGATATAGGAGGAGAAAGCGATGATTCTGAGGAGTCGTCAGGGAGTGATACCGCTTCCAGTTAGTCAGACATTTTACAAGTGACCTCGCAACATACCTATACTTATTGGTAATTTATTTTGGTCTTGACAAACAACTTTTTTTTAGTTTTAGTAGTAGTAAGTTGGAATTGACTTTTAAACATTTTTTTATTTTGTTTTAACTTACTTATGAACAACTTGTGATAAGTTATTATTTCAAATGTTAAAAATTGAAATTCCAGATATTTCAGTATTCGCACCCTTAAACTATGATACGCTCATGGAGTTCACTTTAAATCGGTAGATAACCGATGACGTCACTTTACACAATTTCGACTATCGAGTATAGGTAACAGCGACACCTTAAGGAATTTTTTATTGTCAACAATTCAAATTTTATTTAATGATGTTTCTTCGAGACATTTTTGAGGGATGATTTTAGTTTTTTGAAATTTTTTGAATTTTAAATTTTCACATGAACAAGAGTTTTTGAAGTTTTTTTGATTATTTAATATTCATAATCACCAGATAGCCTTGACAAAGGATTCAAATAAATTCGAAACGTCGACATAATAGAAAATCTCTTTTCTTATCATCCTACAGAACCGATAAATAGTCATAAAATAAATAATACATAAGGATACGAACACGGAAGTTATACATTTTCATTCATACTGATTTCATTGTAGTACACAGTAGAACCAATTTAAGCCGAAAACCTTCCAAACTCGAAAAAATTTTGTTCCCCTCCCTTCAAGCCACAAAACCTCCATTGCTCGAATTCTGACCCCTCTATAAGTCGAAATAACCAGTGAGCCCCTACAAGTAAATTCTGTACATATTTACCATCTATAACTTGAAAATATAAATTTGACCTCTATCTCGGGGAAAATAATATACAAACCGAGTTCAAGAATATGCCGAAAATGTACATAATGTAAAAGTAGATACAGTTATAGAATAAACCAATTCTATGAAATGGAATTTATGACTGAAGTCCTCCATAAGTCGAAAACTCTATAACTCGGATTTATTAGTGTCTGCTTTCAAGTTTGACTTACAAAAGTTCTACTTGATAATAATAAAAAAAAAATGATTCTCAAGATCATCTAAGTTAATCCACTGGATTTTCGAGTATAGGGATTTTTAATACCACCTGTGGATACAATACCAAACTTGAACTTAAAAGATCTTCAAAACTGCAATGTACGATGCTGTAATGTTATTTATTTCATCCTGTACAGTATATCTACTTACCCTGTAGTCATTTGCAGTCGGTATAGTATTTTTCACAATCTAAGAAAGTCTATTCTATTGCATCTCATAAAACTGGAGGCTAGTCACTTACTTAGATCGTGTAAAATACTATAAATGGAACAGAGGGAGGAGTAACAACCTCGTTATAAATCAGGGTTCATCCGGCCCGGAAGATAGTATCCAGTAAGGGCCCCTGCCTAGGGAACAGGTGAAGAAAAGATCAACGGTCTGGAAAACAGAAGAGTAGAAACCTCTCGGTTCAAGGGAGCGGAAGAGCATTTTCAAAAAACGGGGTAGTTGCCCCGATAATCCAGTAAGCTAGAAGACAGAAACCTTGAAATAAAATTTCCTGGCCCTCCAGGTTGGGGGGATGAGGCACTAGGCCAATTCCCTAGAACTCGCAAAAAATGTAAAAAGTTAAAAACCCAATCAACAGCCTTGGAATCTGAAGGAACGCCAAAGACGAACCAAGCAATGAAAAAGGATTATGAATTTTGGCACATGGAATGTACAAGGTATGGTTCGCAAGGTCAATTAAATAGTAAATGACATGAATAATATGAGAATCAACGAGAGACCAAGAAAAAGGGTAATAAGGGATCTGAAAACTTAGGGCAGTATGATCACTTCTACAGTGAAGTTGCAAAGGGAAAACGTGCACAACAGGGAAGGAATCGACGAGAGAATGATGAAGCTTAACGTTACTTTATACAGATATAGACTAACAATCTTTGGGGGTATATGGAATTAATTAGGATGCACATGTGTAGCTTTTTTGAGAGGTTAAACGCAGAAACTACCTCAGTTAGTATACCCAGGGAAGCGATAGTTCTAGGAGACCTTAATTGCAGGACAGGAAGGAGAAGACAAGATAACATCATAGGTGAATATGGAGAGGAGACTGTCAATGATAACAGAAACAGACTTATAACACTCTGTGACCAGGCGCGCTTACAGATTCAAAATGGCTTCTTTCAACATCTCGAAATACACACGTATACATGGATTCAACCCACCAGAAATCTAAGATCAGTTATTGATTACTTGATAACAAAATTAAAGGTACAGGACGTGAGAGTGAAAAGGGGAGCAACGTGTGGAAGTGACCACTACTTTTTGGAGGCTAAAATACTTTTTATATAGAGACCAAACCAAGAAGCAACTTGAGAATGAGGATAGGCAGCAAGAACTGAGTCAATGTAGATATAACCTGAGACGCCTCAAACAAGATAGTGTCAAATACCTCTACAAAAAACGACTAGATATACAGCGGGAAAAAAGATACAAGTTCGAAAACCCAGAAGAAGAATATCAGTTCCTGATAAATAGTTTACAGAGCGCTGGGTATAGTGGAACGAAGGAATATCGATGGAAACCTTACTGGTGGGAGAGCAAGAAAAAAAGAAAAAAGGGAAGAAATACCACGATTACCTAAAAATAAGATCAGAAAATAGAAGACAAGAGTACAGTCAGACTCAGATAAATGTGAGATTGCTCATCACTCAGAAGAAAAATGAACCGTGGGAAAAAATGTCAGAATATCGAAGCTTTTATGGATGGTCAAAGGAGCACAGATGGTTGGAAAATGATGAAATTTTTAAGACAAGAGACTACCAAATACATCATATCACCAATAACAACTGAAGAAGTGGGATGAACACTTTGAGAAACTACTTACAAAAAACGAGCAAAATTTCTAGAAATAAACGTCTTGAGAATGTGAGAACAATATTATCTCCACTAACAGTGACCTGGCAGAGATCAAAAAGGTATGTAAGACACTAAAAAACGGGAGGGCAACAGGACCAGGAAATATCCCAACAAAGTTGATAAAGTATGGAACAGAGAAGTTTTACCACAGACTATTATTTCAAAAATATAAAAAGGGTAGAAAGGACAGCTGCGATAATAATCGGAGAATATTAGGAACTAACTCTTTAAGTCAAATATATGGCAATATATTATCAGATAGAAAATTAATATCAAGATATGGAGGCAGAAGAACAAGCGGGTTTTAGAGCAGGCAGATCTACCTCAGATCATATCTTTTGTGTCACTCAATTAATTGAGAAGAAACTAACATTTGGTCAAGAACTGCATTTGCTATATGTGGATTGACAAAAGGCGTACGACAGTGTCCCGCTGTCTTACCTGGAAAGCGATAGATAGAACAAATATTAATGTAGGACTAATAAAATCCATAAAAACTTTATAGAAAATCTGAGGCAAAGTTTAAAATAAAAGATAAACTGTCTAAAAGTTTAAGGACACTAAGAGTCTTAAACACGGGTATTGTATTTCGCCTACACTATTCAAGATCTACTTAAAACAAGTATTGAAGCAAACGAAAAGAAAATTCCAGTACATGGGTATTCCTCTGCACTATAGCACTCTCTATACGTTATGTTTCGCCGACCACCAAATAGTAGCGGCACAGAATATCAGGAGTTGAAATACATGACGAAAATAAAGAGTACAAAAAGTGGGAATTGGAAGTAGACCTGAACAAATCTGAATATATGTGCGTAGGTGGATGAAGCCAGGATTTAGTCCTCAATAATGGACAATGTATCAAAGCCTGCCATGAATATAAATATGTAGGTCTCAAAATAACATTCGATGGAAAACTGGACAACGCCATTTAAGATCGAAACACGCTGGGAAGAAGAGCAATTTCACTGATGAATGTTATCGTAAAAAGTATTATAACATGTGGTTCAGAAGTGTGACAAATCACGGAGAGAGCGGATATGATGTGTGCTACAGAGATGGATTGCAGGAAGATCAAGGAGAGAAAGAGTCACCAACCAGAAAATTAGAGAAATAATGGAAGTGGAACGTAATATAGTTGATGATATCCGAACAAAACAACTAGTATGGTACGGGCATGTACAGAGGATGGAGAACATATTGCCTAAACAAATGTTAACATGAAACCCAGATAGAAAAAGGCCAAGAAGGAGAGTAGGAATAGATGGTTAAATCAGAGATAGAGGCCTGGATGAGAACTTGTGGACCAACAGACGAATGGAGATTGGGTATGTTGTCTAGCAACCATGTTTTCATATTAAAAACAAAGACCACTTACTTTCGTAATATTAAGTAATATCTGTGTTGGAAATTATGGAGACTTCGGATAAGATTTTAAATAAGGCCATGGAAGCAACAGGAAATTTAAACCCAACAAAATTATCAAATAGATATATCAAAGAATATGAATTGTTTTGTCAATGGAAACAATTTCATAAAGTGACAAGCATACAGGAAGATGTACTCTTAGCTTATTTTCTAGATGAAGTAAGTATGATCTGTAGGATTTTTAAATTAATTTTTATAGGAACAATATTAATTAAAATTTATTTTAAAGAGCATTTCAAAATTGCCAACTGATATATGTTTTTAAATTCTAATGAAAATTTATATTTACTCTTTTTAAAAAGGATTATAAAGACAGGATGAAATAAAATATCACACGATACACGTCGTGTATGTGTTATTACAGTACTCGCTTATATTCCAGGATCTGCTCCTGCGTAGCCTCGTCGTAAAACTATTTGTACTCTAGACTTATCCCATATTTATAAGAATTATAATCTTCAATCAACACTATCTGACCATCCTCGGTCAAATTATAGCACTTTGAAAGTAACAGATGGAAGTTCTTTCTTAGATAATTCTATTCAATTTATTAAATGTCAAAATTCACTGCTAGTATGAACAAGAAAATTTTCTTGCGGTGTTGCACTAGAAATATGTGTTCTACATTATGGATTTGATACGGGATAGACGAAACTACAAAAAACAGTTTATGGAAATGACAAAACCCATTCTTGCTACTTTACTTTTACCCCCAACGTAAAAATCCCAAATTGATAACTCACCTCTTTTTCGCACTTGTGGTGGACTCGAAACAGACTTGCCTGAAATCACAAAAACATCGGTATGTAGAGGAAAATAAATTGGGCTAAATAATTAATGGTATCTAGATCTACAAAAACAGGCATTTGACGATTTTGATACGAGTTGAATTACTCTTAATATGTTAATTACAATATCTAAAAATATTATCATGCAAATAAATTAATTTTCAATAGCAGTTGTCTATCACCAAATATTTGTTGTAAAACAATATTTGGTAAACATAAAGCAATCTTTCTAATAACTTAATGAGAATACTTCTGTCTATAGTTTGTTTAGTGCTTTACGACAGCCATACAAATTACTGCTTTGAGTGTCCGTAGAATTTTTTTGTAAAATTATACTGTGGAAATGATTCCTGATATTGTTGCCTAGTGAGCAATTCTACAATTCTATGAAATTCGTTAATTTAATGTTTTAATTTCAAAATTAGCTAGGTTAGTAATAGGAATATTAAACTAAATATAGATCCAAATCAGTAAACTAAACAAAAACCTCCAAAATCAGAATTATCAAATGTTGATTAAATTAAAAATACTGGCTACATTAGTAAGATTAAGCAAAAAGCTGTGCGAATAATCAATTATTCAAGTAAACAGGCTTTTTTATTGAAGATGCGATATTTTAAAATAACCTAGATTAAGATACCTTCTCACAGTATTTTGTGAGACTGGAAAAGCCGCTGAGTATATCGACGTGGTGACTGCAATAGGTCGTATGTCAAAAAAAAATCGATTTTTGGAACCAAAATAACAGGTCTCACATTCTGCAAATGGTGTATGTAAATTATCCAATCAGAAAATGTACGCGCTCCCGCGTACAATACGACGAATGTAAACAATGTTCTTTTGCGTCGAACAATTGGACGCATTCATGCAAGAAAAAATGATCAAGTTATTCAAAGAACGGAAAGATCACTTCTTACACGGTGTAACGCTCATAAAAGAGGACATAGTACAAAGGGTAGACCGAACCAGACCTTTGAATGTTCTATAGTCAGTAAAAAGGAACGCTAGTCTATCTCCACACGATTTTGGGATTTAACTTCATGGGAAGCAAAACAAGTTTTTGTATCAGGAAACGTTTTGAAAGTACGCCCTAAACATAGATGTCGCCAAATCGATAATGAAAGTTCAAGGAAAAAAAGTCCCTAAAATTTTACCAAACTTTTAAGGAAGATAACCCTCAACATAATATAAAAAGACATGTTTGCAAAAGAATGTTTCTCAACACCTTATGCATCGGTGAGAATGCTATGCGATCTTGGGTTTTAGATGATGGAAGCACTTTATCTGCAGCAGAGCTCAGAGACCGAAGAACTATAGTTGCAAAGGACATCAAAGAGTTCTTAAATTTGTTGCCAAAGATCGAATCTCATTATTGTCGATCCGCATCTAGTAAGCTTTATCTTGAACCAGTTTTAGAGATTTGCACAGACATTATGCAAATAAGTGCAGAACCGAACGATAAACCATCGCCTTCTTGGAAAGTGTTTTTAAATGTTGTTCATAAAATGAATATTGATATTTATAAACATAAAAAGATCAGTGTAATAAGAGCACTATAATTAAACATGGTAACTTAGATAAAAAAAGATTACCAAAAACACATCAAAATAAAAAAACGAAGCAAAATCTCGGAAAGAAAACAATAAATCGGTAGCCTCAGAGTTCCTCAAAATACGAAGTTAGACTGTTGACTTGCAAGCTCTGCTTTTATTTCGCCTTAATGCAACTGCTAACTACTACAAATCTATGTTAAAAGTGCACAATCTTACATACTATAATTTAAGTACTAAAGATGTCGTTTGCTATGTATGGCACGAGGCATGCAGAGGCTTTAAAAGCGATGAGTTTGCCTCAATTGCAGTAAAATATTTTCAAAAAGAAATTGATACAAGAAAACTTGAAAAACTGATAATTTGGAATGATGGCTGTGGATATCAGAATCGTAACACCAAACTTTCAAATGTACTTCTTGAGCTAAGTATTAAAAACAACGTGTTAATTGAACAAAAGTATTTAGAGGTTGGACATACCCAGATGGAGGTAGTCTCAATTCATGCGTATATTGAAAAAAAAATTGGGAATGAAGAGGAAAACTATGTACCAGCAGATTATCTGCCAATCATTCAGGATGCAAGGCTAAATCCTAAGCCTCATGAAACCGTTCATTTTTTAAAATATGAAGCTGTTTTTTATAAAAGCATTCAGTATGGGAACAAAGTTGGGGACCCCTGCGTCAATGACGTCATTGCCTACCAATATACCACAGGGAGTATAATAAATTATAAACTTAGTTTTCAAAATAAGTGGTCATCACTTCCAACAAGATCGAAGAAGTTGATGCGTTGCCAGATCATTCCAAACTTTATGAAGGACCTTGCCCAATTGAAGCTTCAAAGTTTTGTCATTTGCAAGAACTGAAGAGGATACCCAAAGATTAACAATCTTTTTTTTATGATACGTTAACTTATAAATAAGTTTTTATATAATAAATGTTGTTTACTTTTGCATCATTTTCATAGTTTTTGATGTATCCTCTTCTACTGTGCCTAAAGATCAATTGGACGTATCTCTAAACTTGGAATAGGACAAATTTTACAATAGGGTATCTCATTTTTTTAGAAAAACAATTAAGAACCATGTTCTTTCTATAAAATGACCTAATAGCGTGCGCATAAAGATACAGTATAATATTACATTTTTTTTAAAATAAGTTTTTGTGTCTCCTGAAAACTAGCAGCTGACTGACATACGACCTATTGCAGTCACCACGACGATATATATATATATATATATATATATATATATATATATATATATATATATATATATATATATATATATATATATATATATACTATAGTTGAGTAACAAAATTGTAGGCACTAAATTCCTAGAAACTATGGTGACATTTATGCGTAATTATTGGTCGTCCAGTGGCGGACGAAAAATATAAAAGGAAATACAAATAAAATCGCATTGCTAAAGTCTGATCTATGAAGACGTTAATAAAATACAATAATTTACTTCTATTGATGAAATAAAACAGTCGTGATAAAGTAGTTCCATCAGCATAAAAATTATTAATATTGTTTGTTTTGAAGAAAGTTCGTCAAATGATCAAGAACTATCAAGATTGTTGACGTTGATAAATAATGGTTCAACAATAACATCTACTCTACTGTCCAGCATTCTGGTTTCTCCTTCTATAGTGTGTTTAATGTAATTATTCCATGACTCAGGTGTGGCTTTTTCTATCGCAGACATTAGCAGATTTTTCACTTCATCCATTTTAAAAGTTAAATTTTCTCTTGCCTCTGAGTTTTTGATTTGGGCCCATATAAGCTTAATACGGTTGAGCTCACAATGATAAGGAGAGATATGGTGCACTACTATATTCCTTTCAAGAGCAATTTCATCGTCAACATGTATTCTCGCAAGATTTAACAATTGTACTTTTAACATTATGTGATCGAAAAGTATGTTTCTTTCAGATAGTCAACAGTTAATGATGTCGCCCTTTCGCCAAGCTGTTGTTGGAGATGGATCCAATTGTCGACTGTAATAAGACGCATTGTCCATAACGACGATAGAATTTGCTTCTAGACTCGGTAAAATCTTAGAAAACCAAGTTTCGAATTTTTCGGTTTCCATTTCCTCATGGTAATCGCTAGTTTTCTTCGATTCGAAGAGTAATAAGCCGTTTTCTAGAAAGCCCAAATCGCTACCTATATGTGTAATTATGAGTCTCCGTCCTATGCCAGCAGACGCTTTTAAACCCGTTGAAAACTCTTCTACAAAAGCTTGTCTATGGCTTTTTATTTCAACAACTTGCCACACTTTTGAGACAGTATGGCCTTGATTTAGCAAAGTCTCATCTAAATAGTAAAAGCTCTCGGATCTTTTGCAAGAAATTTCCCCACCATACGCCATTTTCTTCTCTTTCTATAAGGAGGCTTTTCCTACGTCTTTTCATGTATTTGATGTTCATTTGACTTAATGTTCGCAATAAAACTCGTCGTGATATATCGGGTATTGAATCATCGGAATCTATTTTAACGGCAACTTTTTTTAAGGTTGGGATCTCATTTCGAAAAGAGAAAGATTGGAATTATCTTCTAATAGCATACTTGGTGTGATCATCAAGCTGGATGCGAATTGTCAAAGTTAACAAGTTATTTGGAAAATAAAATCAACCTGGTAATAATGTAAATGGTATAGATAATTCGAACTACAGTCATCCGACGTCGACACTGTGTTCATCAATGAAGATTAACATGTAACTAATTTAATTAAGAGATTGAGACACCATTGTGGATTGTAGGGACCTTGTTGAATAAACTGAAACCAGCTAGCAATTACGCATGAAATTCCAAATATGGATGAATCAATTGTCCATTGGAGTTTTGCATGCTCCACAGTCAAAGAAATGAAATGATAGTAAAACCCACCCGAAATGTCTTCAAATAAATGATAGCGGCATTTATCTCTAAAGCAGAACCTGTTGGAACAAAATCAAATCATTGTTACAGAGCAGAGCTTCAAGAAAACCAATCCCGAACGACGATCAACGTCAATCAGAATAATGTTACAATTGTAACAAAACAGCTTGATACCTCGGTTCTCTGTAGATTTACAAAAAGAAAATTAAATACGAAAGTTTCAGTTAAATATATATATCGCATCTTCAATAACGACAAGCACGGTTTAATATAGAAGCTAATTCTCAATGTTTTTTAAACAAAAAGTTACTCACTTTGCACCTTCCGCTTTCCATTTTTTCGTCCGTTATATGCCAAATTACCTTCAAAATAAAAAATACGTTATATCAAAGAATATTTGTGATGTTAAATAAAAAATATAATAGTGTAAAAAATAAAAATTAAAAAGGATTTTTATGTGATGCTGAAATTATTTATGTTTAGTAAAATCACTATTATTAGTGTACGACTTAAAATCATTAAAGCTGTTTTACGTGATGTACGGAGATTCTTCTTTTCTTCGATGTCTTCTCTCTTCTTCAAATTTCCATATTTGAATAAAACGATACAAAAATAAAAATGTAAAATAATTCTTAAAAAACAAAATATGTAACAAATTCACAGCCGTTAAAATTGGTGACTTTTTATAAAGTGACTATTAAAATGAAATATTAAAACTCAGTCAAAACTAGCGGCCTATTTGAAAATACTGAAAATTATGGAGATGTGATTTACTCGAAAAATCATCATTCTCTTCTTTTCTTCTTGCTTCTTTTTTCTTTCTTGACTTTAGTTTCATTTTCAGTTGGATGAGGATTTTGGGAGGCCCCCCCAGGTTTTTGTGCATTCACCACATTCACATCGAACGTTGGAGTGCACAAAATAGGAGAAAAATACGTGCAAGGAAAAAAAGGATAAGGTACGTTGTTCATGTGATAATTTATAGTAGGATTATTGTAAGTATGAGTGTTGTATTGTTCGGTTATTATTTTTGGCACGGTCAGATGATCGGGGACTGGCGGAGGAGGCATTTCTTTCTTTTCTGCAGGAGTTTTGAAAGTACGCGGTTGGGACTCGAGCCGTTCTTGAACTTCAGCTATACTTATGGCAGGTGTAGCGGGATAACTAATATCACTTTCGTTTTCTTCGGCTCGAGCTCGTTTTATTATTTCTTCTATCACTTCTGGTCCAATGGTTTCCTCATCTGAATTCGCTTCTGTTGTATTAGCCAATGAGTGTTTTCGTTTCTTCAATGGCAATCTTGTTTGGGGTTCTTCTTCTATTTCTTGCTTTTCACCAACATTCTGTTGGCCTTGGAATGTTTCTGCTTCTTTATTTTTCGACAGCTTCTGTATCAATTCTTCTTCCGCGATTCGAACCCAAATTTTTTGATTGTTTGAAGATTCTTCTACGTTTATATCTTGATGTTTTTGGGTTTCCGTACCTTCGATATTTTCATTAATTTGAAATGAATTTACTCCGTCATTAAAATTAGAACAGTCTGAAAAGTAATGGTAAGCAGGAGAGTGAGGGCTAAAACAATTTATTATGGGACTAGGTGAGAATTTTCTGAGGTTAAGATTATCTAAATCTGAAGGTATATTTGAAACTTTAGTGACATCTTCCAGTGTTTTTTCGAATTCTTCTACTTCAGGTACGGCAGCTGGTTGGTTAATAAAATCAAAAGAATTGGTAGATTCATCACATTTGTCAAAGTTTTCTACAATCTTATTTACTAGTTTCAAATCTATAAAAGATTTAGTAATAGCCTTTGTATTTTCAGTAACAGTCATATTGCGACCGAACATTTTTGCATAAAAAGGATTTCTTGATATCCTAGAAATAGTTGAATTTACACTGTTCAAGTCACTACATTTTAAATTTAATTTACTAAATTGTTCAGGAAGGTTAATACAGCACTGGTTTTTACACATTGTAGGAATGTAAAAGTATTTAGACTCTTCAAGGTCTGATTCTACTATACCTTCGTCATGTGGATCTATTTTGGGATCGCGGGTGTTAGATCTCCAATTTTGATCTTCGGGAGCTCTGTAACGAACTGTAACGGATGACGATTCGAAAGGAGTTTGCTTGTCGTAATCCACCTAATAAAAAAGAAAATAGATCAATAATGTGTTTGGAAAATTTAGACAGTACCAAAGCTCCTTTTAATTGTCCATACATGCTACGCATTATACAAAAAGAAAAAGTTACCCCTGTAGACAATAAGTTTACTTAAGATAATAAGAAAATCTTTTTTATTTCTGTGAAACCAAAACTTTTTAATAAACCTCTGGAAAAATGTGATATCTGATGACTGTATTTTGTGTTTTAGGTCATGCACAGCTTTTTATGAAGAATATTTTTTTAAATTAATAATTAAAAAGTTTTCCATATAATTCCAACTTAAGTAGACACATTACATAATACCCCTAGACTGCCCACAATAGTATAGAATACGCAAATAGTCTTCTCTATTCCACAAGTTGCATCCGAGAAAAAATGTATATAAAGATTTTCACTAGCAATATTTTTACAACTTTCGAGGACAATATCTCAATATGAATGCAACACTTAGACTATTAAACACAGAGAGGCATAACTGTTTACATTTGAAAGCGATCCAACATTAAAATCATAAAAATGGGTCCTTACCAAATTAGGTGCGGGCCCTGTACATACATAGGTACGCTGCCAGATTTTTATAGAACATTTAAAAAATAATCATTGTTGAATATGAAAAGGAACTAGCTGTGACAACACCGTAGTATGAAAATTTATCGATTTTCAGAGTCATTCATAATTTCATAATGCAGTGTTACTTATACTTAGATGTGATTTTGTTGTTGTTTTGTGTGTTTTTTTAATAATCGCTTAATCAATGTTAATAAAACTTTTAAATATGGATCACCAGTGCAAGTTTTGCAATAAATCAGATCTTTTGAATCCATATTTATTGTTTCATAGGTAACTTAATTTCCACCAATGCTTTGTTGTTAATCAGTGGCATACATAAAAAAGTGTCATTGTTTTATGATAAATAATATTACAATGAGAGTTCGGACCTGGCAACTATGGTTTAAACACCTTTGTGTGATCGGTCCCGAATAAATAACAAATTTAGTGGAAAAAGTGAATGATAATTTCAAGACTGTGAATGACATTGTTTACATTAATACAAAGTGCTTCACGCAAATAACTGTAAGTAAAAAGTTTACCAGTAAATAATAATCAACTGATAAAATATCGTCTGAAAACAAATCAAAACATATAAATCACAAACGAGGCGAGCGATAAGGGAACCAGTTCCTTACGCACCTTACCTCGAAAGACAGGACCGCATTCAGAACACCTACTAAATAGAAAAATTAACCAATCTCAAGCTACCACAATGTCTTATTCAACTGCCTTATCAAAACCATCTCAACCCACACTCCCTTCCAAAGATCAAGCTATTATTTTTACCTCATTAAATGGTCCTAAGCTTGAAGATTATTTATATCAAATCGGAGACATTGTAGGCCCTCGAAATATCCTTTACGCCTCTCGAATGTCAAACAACAGAATATGCATATATATATCATCCAAACAAGCAGTAGTCGTATTCTTCAGTGAACAGGGAGGAGAATTCTCTATCAATGGAAACTCTATTAAAACCCGTAGATTACAAACACCTTCTGAACGGCTGGTACTATCAAATGTCTGTCCCTCGATTCCTAATGATGTACTACTATCAGAATTGCGGGGTCTAGGCATAAACAACATATCCCCAATAATGCCCCTAAGAGTTGGAACGACAAAATCAGAATACAACCACATCCTCAGTTTCCGACGCCAAGTATATGTAACCCCCTCCAACAACTTAAATATTCCAGATAGTATTATAATCCAAGATGACAACACTCCCTATCGGATCTTCCTCACATTTGATAATCAGAATTGTCACAAATGTAAACAAACTGGTCACATTGCATCAAAATGCCCAAACGCTGAACAAAACACTTTGTTACAAAATCTTCCGGAAATCAATAATTCCCAAAATATATTTGATGGAGAGAAAAATCCACAAGTAAACCCATCCCAAGTAAGCCCAACAGAATCCACAAGTAAAACTGCTAACATCTCCCTATCTTTGTTAAAAAACCCCATAAGATCAACTGAAGATGACTTAGAAAAACGAATGGATTATACAGAAAACTGTAATAAACGACCTTTATCCGAAACTACTAGTCCCATAGCAGAATCAGACTCGGCATTCAAAATACCTGATACACTGAAAAATATAAAAGTGATGAATTTACATCCAAACAAATGCAACCTGTAAAACAGCTAATGGAAAAAGATCCTAAAAACTATGCCCTTACCTTCGAACAATTGACCGACTTACTGTCAAATATAAAAGGAAACCCAGATCCAATAAGCGTGATTAGAACCTACACGTCGGAATTTGAAGACTTAGTAGATACTATTAAAAAAATTTACCCATCACTACAGAGGAAAGCAACGAAGACGCGCTTTACAAAAATTAGGAAGAGACTTGAAAGATATATTGCTGAAGGACCCATAGAACAAGAGCCAATCAGTGACTCATCAGACAGCAATGACATAAATTCTACTTCCATAAATTTAAAATAAAACAATGAGTATTCTATAGTGGAATTTAAATGGATATTACCTCCATCTGGAAATGTTAAAAACTATTATATCTAAATACAACCCGAACGTTATCTGCTTACAAGAAACACACTTTAATAATCAGAATACACACAAACTAAAAAAATTTAATGTATATTACAAGAACAGAATTGGTATAAAAAGTTGGGGGGGATTTGCAACATATGTAAATAAAAACCTTCATTCAAGTCAAATTGATTTAGATACCAATATTGAAGCAATAGCTGTATGCGTTTATTTTCCTACAAAAATAAATATATGTAACATATATATTCCATCCGACCGAAACCTAAGTAAAATGGAACTGACTGATCTAATCTCCCAGGTTCCTAATCCTAAAATTATCATGGGCGACTTCAACGGACACAAATTCATGTCGGGGTGTAAGAAACAAGGTACTCGAGGAAACATAATAGAAGAGGTTATGACAGACTTAAACTTAAACATTCTTAATGATGGAAGTAAAACTAGATTTAATACCTATAATGGAACTTCTTCGGCTATAGATTTAACTTTGTGTAATCCTTCATTACATCAACACCTAACATGGAAAGTCTTACCTTTTTCATATGACAGTGATCATTCCCCAATCCTTGTAGTAGATAAACGTAGAAGTGCTGACGATTCAACGCCTATACAAAAGTGGAAGCTACATGAAGCAGACTGGGAACAATATACCATTTTAACTGACGCATCTTTATCAAAATTTTCAATAAGTGAGGACATAAATGAAACAATAAACAATTTCAATGACATATTGATAACAGCTGCAGACATAACAATAGGGCTAACTAAAAACGTAACACACCGTACGGCTGTACCATGGTGGAATAAAGAATGTGAAGAGGCACTTAAAGAAAGTAAACATGCATTTCATATCTATACCAAGCATAACACGATTGATAATCAATTACGATTCAAAGCACTAAGGGCCAAAACTAGGTATATTTTTAGAAAAAGTAAAAAAGACTCATGGATGAAATATGTGCAAAATATAAGCAGCTCTACTAGCTTAACATCTGTATGGAAAAAAGTGAATACCATATCCGGCAATAACTCATACTATAAAATCACTGGTATAAAACAAGACGAAATCTTAATAACAAAATCAAAAGATATAGCTGAAGCATTGGCGGAAGCATTCCAAGAGAACTCGAGCGATGCCAAATTAAAGGAAGATTTTCTAAAAAATAGAGTATCAATCGAAGAAATCCCAATCAATAATGAAAACAATACATCACACCTCAACCAACCACTCACACTATCAGAATTAGATGAAGCGATAAAAGACTTTAAAAACTCGAGTCCAGGTCCTGATAATATACCGATTTCATTCCTGCTATATCTATCGGAGAGCGGCAGAGAAGTACTCTTAAATATTTACAACACCATTTGGATACAACAAACTTTTCCAATTCAGTGGACTGAAGCAACAATCATACCAATTCTAAAGACTGCTAAGAAAGCAACAAGTACAGAATCATACAGACCTATTGCACTGACTAGCACGATGTGTAAGCTCTTACAAAAAATTATTAATAATCGTCTTAGGTGGGAACTTGAAAGTCGCAAACTAATTAAACCAGAACAAAGTGGATTTAGGAAGAAGAGAAGTACTATTGACAATATTATTGATCTAGAAAGTGATATACACGAAGCCTTTGCAAATAAACAGAAATGCTTAGCAATATTTATTGATATCAACAAAGCATTCGATACTGCATGTAGAATAAATATACTGAAATTGTTAAAGCAATGGAATATAGATGGACATATGTTGGCATTCATTAAAAATTTTCTAAGCTATAGGACTTTTAGAGTAAGAGTAAATGGTAATCTATCGACCAAACAATGTCAAGAAAATGGTACTCCCCAAGGCTCTGTTATTAGTCCCACATTGTTTCTAATCGCTATTAATAACATTACTGAAAATGTACTTAAACCAATTAAAATAAGGCTATATGCCGATGACTTAGTGGTATACATGAAAAGTAAAAACATCGATACAATGCAACATATACTACAGAGACAACTTAATAAACTGCAGCAATGGTCAAAACAGTCGGGCTTTAACTTCTCTGCATCCAAAACCAAATGTATATTATTTTCGAAAAAACATTGTGAAAAGACACCCCCGCTTACACTATATGAAGAAAAACTGCAATATGTAACTTCCACGACATTTTTAGGTATGATATTTGACCAGAAACTGAGCTGGAATGATCATATAAAAAAGTTGATATTATCTTGTCAGAAAGGTATTAATCTTCTAAGAATACTTTCTAACCGTAACTGGGGATCAGATCAAAAAACACTACGTATTATATATAAAAATCTTATACGTTCCAAACTCGATTATGGATCTATTGTCTATGCATCCACCAAAAGCTATATTTTAAAGAAACTTGATACAGTTCACAATAATGCCTTACGAATAATATCTGGTGCATATCGTACATCACCGGTGGAAAGCCTTTATTCAGAATTAGGGGAACCATCTTTATCTACGAGAAGAAAAATATTGACATTGTCATATGCTACCTCTATATTAGATAACACTGAGCATCCAATGTACCCAAAAATTCATACAGATGAAATTGATAGTTTCGCACAACAACAACAGAGTCCAACTTTCTGTAATCGCTTTAGACAATACAAAGCAGATCTTCAAATCAAACATGTTCCTATATTCAAGTTTGAAGAAACATTATCCTCCTTGGCAAAATTCCAAACCAATAACTGACACCACTCTTACCTCTTTTAAAAAATATGAACTACCCAGTTTGCTGATAAAAAACATCTTCCAAACAAAACTCATTGAATATAATGACCATTTCAAAATATATACGGATGCCTCGAAAACTACAGCTGGCGTCGGAGTCGCGGTTGTTACGGCAAATCATAACTTATCTTTTAAATTACCTACCTGTAGTACAGTCTTCACTGGAGAAATATATGCATTGCTACAAGCCCTTAAACTGTCCAGAAATGCGAATGCTTCCAACATCCTCATAATCACAGATTCCCTCAGTTCATTAAAATCCATCCAGCAAGTTTATAGTAGTCATCCCATTGCTATGGAAATAAAGAAGGAACTCTTCCAACTACAAGAATCCCAAATAAATGTAAAATTTATGTGGATCCCCTCCCACGTAGGAATCCAGGGTAATGAAGAAGCAGACCAACTGGCAAAACAAGCAGCAGAAAGTGATAGTGCGGTAGTTGTAAACGCGACGACCATCAGTGATTTGAAGCATACCGTGAAAGAAAAAGCGATAAGTGCGTGGCAAAATCAGTGGCTTGATTCGAAAGCAAAATTACGCGAGGTGAAACACAGTGTGAAACCCTGGAATACAATACCAAACAGGCGGCCCAACCAAGTACTACTGACAAGACTAAGGATAGGACACACTAAACTGACGCATCAACATTTACTTGCCAGGACAGAAATGCCTCAGTGTACTACAAGTTCCAAGCAGATAACAGTAAAACATATTCTGATTGAGTGTCCCAGATATGAGGACGCCCGAGTGAAAAACAATATACCAAACACATTGAAATCGGTATTAGGACAAAACTGTGACATAAATGTATTAGTTCGATATCTTACTGAAATTAATGTAATCAAAACCTTGTAAAATAATCTTTGTCGCTAATAACCGACATGGTTGATGCGACAATAAAAATGGAATTAAAAAAAAGTATTACAATGAAAGAAAATTCTTATTGCATTTGAAAATTGAATTCATATATCCCAGTTTTTCTGGTGGGCATTCATTTAATATACTCAATTACATACATTTCAAACAAAGACCACTTCGTTTTGCTTTAGAAAGAACCACTTTTAGGTAAGAATTTTAAATAGGATGTTAACAAGCTATCAAAATTATCTCTTATTTTAGATTTCCAAAGAACCCTGAGAGAAGGAAAGTTAGGTTTTCAATTCTTGGGATGGAGGATCATGAGAAGGCTTAGTATCTCTAGGTTGTGTTCTTTATGTGCAAACTTTTCAGAGAGGTTGTGTATGCGTTGATTTATGGGGACAATTCCTGTTGTTTCGTACAGTAGGTTATTGGGTGGGTTGTGCAGAGGATTTCTGGGGTGTCTTATCTTCGTTATGGTTATCAAGGAAGTGGTTTCTGCAGTCTGAAGCGTCTTGATGGTAGGAGTCTTCGCAGTAAGGTAGGTAGGTATATTGGGTGACAGTATTCTAAGATAGGTCAACATATTGAAGTATATATATATATATATATATATATATATATATATATATATATATATATATATATATATATATATATATATGTGCAGCTGTTTTCTTACTTATCCCTGAATTCTTGAATGTTAAACTCCGAAAGTGTTTGCTCCTACTGTCACATTTCCTCTTTATGTTGTTAGCATGTTGTTTAAAGTTCAATTTGTGGTCTATGTCTACCCCCAGATACCTCGCATAGTTTACGCAGTGAATGTTTTTGCCGTCTATATTTATTTTAGGTGACTTTAGTGAATTATTGTGGTTAAATATTATATATTGTGACTTGTCTGGATTAACTTTCAGCCTCCATTTGTTGAACCAGATCAGGGTCCTGTCTAACAACATTAGATTTTCAACAGTTTTCGAGTGGGTTCTGTTGTGACTAGTCAAGGCTGTGTCATCAGCATACTGCAAAATGTAACGGTTATTAAAGTAGTCTTGTTGATGACTGTAGTTGTATATGTCGTGACAGTCAACATTATATAGAAGAAGACACAATGGCGATCCTTGTGGAACTCCTTGTTCATTGTGGAATGTTGCCGAGTATTGGTCGTTGATTTTGACTTGCAGAGTTCTGTTCTCAAGATAGTCTTTCAGGAGCAGGATCAAATATTGAGGGCATTGTAGTGTCATTAGTTTGTAGAGTAGTCCTTTGTGCCAAATACTATCAAATGCCCTGCTTATGTCAAGAAATAGGGCTAGTGGTTTCCCATTAGTTGGTTAGCTTGAATGTTGGATGTTAAAACGGTTACTGGGTGAATGGTAGAAGTTTGATGTTTAAAGCCGAATTGGTAATCAGGAATTTTGTGTCAGATTTAATTTTGTAACAGATATTTCATGATGTTTTCGAGTTGCTGAAAGAAGAGTGATAGGACGGTAGTTTTTTGCTCTATGATGGTTCGTATTAGGTTTGGGAATGGTGATAATGGTTCCCTGCTTCCACTCACTAGGAAAGTAGTGATGCTTCAAACAGTACTTGTATATTTTGATGATATATCTGTGTAAATTTTCACTCAGTTTTCGTAATAGATCTTTAGTAATGTGGTCATGTCCTGGAGCAGTACTCTTTCCTTTGCTTAATATTTCAAAATACACATCTTCTATATTACGGTTGTGTGCTCCGTGTTCCCCTTCAAAGTATTCATCATACCACTGTCCGATTTCATCATATATTTGTTTGTCGTATTGGGGTTCATGGTTTTCTCTGAACGTTTCCTTGTAGTAATTTGCAAATATCTCTGCTTTTTCTTCATTGGTGGCATACACAATGTTGTTTTCTTCAATTGGCTGTGATTTTGATATAGCTTTGTAGTTTGTTAGTTTTCTAATTTGTTGCCAGTAATCTTTACCTTTGCTAGCGTTTATTTCAGTACACACTGTAGCCCATTTGTGTTCTTTGTATTGTCTAATTAGGGCTTGTAAATTTTTGTTGTAATTGTTTAGTTGCGTTTTTGCCTCAACATTGGGATCTCTCAGATAATCCCTATACATTTTTCTTTTGTTTTTTATCATTTTGATAATGTATGGTGGTAGTTCGTGGATGTAGTGTTTTATTTTCAGGTCTGGGCTGTTTTCTATTGTGAGTGATGTTATTGTGGTATTGAATTGTTCAATATTTCCTCTATCAATCGGATCGTCCCCCATACGATCAATGTACTCCTCCAACTTTTCGTTAAGTTTGTCTATATCACACTTCTTGATGTTCTTTTTTATTATTTCTTGCTCTATGATTCGTCTTTGTCGATGGTTATTTCTATTGCATCATGTTCTGCTCCTAAATCTGGATGGGTTTCTACTGCTACTATATTATTTTTGATGTTTTTCGTGTATATTACACGATCTGGTGTAGAGCCTGGGTTATTGGCCATTCTAAAGGTTGAAGGAGTAAACGCCATTTCGAAGGGTGCATTATTGATAAAATCCTTTATTTGTCTGCTTTTATTCCGATTCACATCACATATATACAAGAAAAATGTGTAGTTTATCTCCTAGAAATGGAATTGAAAAGTGAAACACCTCATTAAGCGGGTTATTCATTTTGGGAGGGTTTTCTTTTAGCATTTTTAGTCCTGGATGCGCCTGTATCAAACTTCCACCACGCACATTAGTGTTTACTATGCTTCCATTTCGTTGTAGAATGTTCCAGTTTCTGTAGTTTGTGTTACTATTTTCTTTTGTTTTTGTTTCCACAAAAAATTCAGTTTATTTTATGCCTCTCAATAATGTTGTTGATGAGGTGTTTTCTCGGTGAGTAACTGTTAAGATTGGCGTACATGATTTTAAATGTCGACGTGAACTTGAATATTATTATTCCCTTGGATAGGTTGGGTGGGCGAAGTCGTCGAAGGTTGCTCCAAGTCGAACATCAAAATGTAGTCTATTTCCCGAGAAATGCGCAACTGTGTCTATGGAGTATTGGGCGACGAATTTTTTCCTCAGCTTTGCAATTAGTTCATCTCTGTTAGTGCTATTCATTTTATTTAGTTTGTTGACATGTGTCAATAATCATGTCGTGAACTGTGACTGCTGAATGTATTTTGGAGTTTTTGGTTATTTTCGGGTCGATTTCGTGGGATTTCTTGTCGAGTGTCTTGATCTGATCATTAGGAATTCCTTCGATTGGCTTAGTTGGTCTATGAGGGCACTTCAAGGACCACGCTGAATTAATTGGTGAAGAGTGTCTGTTATAGTTGTTTTGTTTAGATTGGACTTGAGCAGAAAGCTCTGCTTTGTTGAAAGTATTACATCCTCTGTGTTTGGACGAACTCTGTCCCATACGTCTGAGAATTTTTTGCATGTAAGTCTTCAGGGGCCTTTATGTAGAATAAGTATTTAAATGGTTTGTTTGTGATCTCCCTCATTTTTGCAGAAACATTTGGTCTGTATAGTGAGTTTGTGGGATTTGTTTCATTTGTTGCCTTGTTTTTGTCTTGCAGTGTATTTTCCATTGAGTTTTCTTCGTGTATGTTTTTATTGGTATTACTTCTGCTTGTGTATTTGGTGTTCAGCTTATTTTGCTAGATTGCTGTTAGTAGGGGTGCCAAATGTCACTCTGTGGATATCTTCAGCATCAGGAATAAATTGTTTTGGGTTATTCGATGTAGGGGAGTTTCTTCGCCCTTTCCTTTTGTGACGCACTTTTCTCCATGTTCCATTGTCATATATTTCCATCTCTGAGTATTCTCCATCACTTGAACTGCTCATGATCATGTTTTGTCTCCTGGACTATTGTTAAAGTTCTCTAAATCACTTCAGCTCTCTTTGGTAGCTAGCAGGTTACTGTCTATCAATATATTCTCTATAATATTTCCAATTGTTAAAAATCTACCTCTCTTTAATTTTAAGAAAGTAAATCCATTAATTCCCAGAAATTCTGTGGGGCCTCCTCAATCTCCGCACAAGGTGCAGATATACATTTCATAAAAATAGGTAGTATGGGCTCGAAATTAAAATTATTGGATATGGAAGATTCAATTAATTTAAGCTTAATTTCACTTTCAGGAATACTTTTTATTATTTCATAAATTGAGCACTTGTAAGGTATGTTATTCCTTCTCTTACTAAATTTCAGACAACTATATAATATCATCTTCAGGTTCTTACATCTTGTAGCAACAACTGGCTTTTTTGTATATTTGTAAGCCCAATGCCAACATTTCAATATAATAAAATGTATGTGCAGTTTAATTACTGGGTATTCAGGTACTGCTTTTAGGGGAGGAAACTGAGGATGATCATTTTATGACCATATTATTGCCTTTGTTATAGCTTGGAAGATGAAGGATCAAAGACACGAGGATTTCATATCAATTGGTTTTTCATTAGGGAGTTTCCCTTAAAGAACAAATTAAGAAATAATTAAGAAATTCATGATTTTTCCTCCTCAACCACCTTATCTGGTTCTGTAGCTGAAAAGCTTCAAAAGTAAGTTTATGTAAGTCATGATTATTGTCATAATATTTAGTTTCAATTATTTCCCAAATTGGTAACTAGAGAGGCATTTGAAGGCACTGAATCAAAAATAAATTAATCTCCCACGATACTCACATCATATGATCTAATGAAGGAAAAATTAATAACAGGGACAAACGAGAAATTAAATGGAATTTTTTGACGAAATTAGTTGAAAATCAAAATGCAGTGGGCTTGTAAGCTGCCACAAAATTATGTATTTGACACCTTCAGTGGCAGAGAGAAAAAAAATGACAGTTCGCCTAGCAACCCAATCCATAAGCAGAAGTGTAAGTGATGTCATTTCTTATTTTAGAGAAGATCTTCAAGCTCCAGATTTCCAAAACTCCGAAGGCCCATCTAAATTTTCATTAAATTTTAATAACGTTTTTGACATTTTAAATTCCCGCATAAGATTTGCAAAATATTTTAACAAAAAACCTGTATCGCCTAAAACAGAAACACTTTTTTTGGATTCTTTGAAAATATAAAAAATTATATTTGAGATCTTACTCTAAACAAAAGGCCGATTTTAGAATCATCCAGAAATGAACGGTTTTAAAGATTATAGCTAACTTTTCCGCATCTGTGGCCCTGAACAATATTCTATCATAAAATTGTTACTTGTATACACTTCGGGGGATGTATCGTGCTAACAAACCGAAATTTCTCCAAAAATAACCAAAAATTTAGTATATCTAGTTTTATAGGACCCGCTGTACTCGCTCTAGTCAACTGAAAATCAATAGGGTACATCTGTGAGACACCTTGAACAATACTTATTCATAAAGTTGATCTATCGTATACTCTCTGGAGGCTGTATCGTGCTAACAAGACTTGCAAGGAAAAGTGGCCGACGACAACGACGACGACATACACACAGGATTTTTTTCTAAAAACCGTTTTTTCGTGTTGTTGTTGATGGATAACGTAAAAATAACTCAAGAAAAAATTTCAAATTTCCAACTTTTTTGTGGGTAAACCAATACTTTTCTCGCATATTAGATAGGTTGGCGGAAAAGTAAAACAGGCTTCTTTGAATTTCTATATGTACGGAGAGTTTACAAAAATTGTACAAATACCTTGCGACAGAAAAAAAGTTGCTAAACATATTTTAATGAACAAACTGTCACAAAACCATTTGGAATTATTCTTCGGAGCTCTTCGTATAACAACAACCTCACTTCGAGACAATTTGAGGCAGCATATAAAAGATTATTAGTAAAATCAGAAATATCAGGGCCAGATAGTGGTAATGCAGTTAACCTAGAACTGACAATTTTAACATGTTGATCCAATAATAACATAACCAACACAGATACAAGTGAAAATTTACAAGAAAGTGAAGAGTATTTAACATTAATTCAAAAAGTAAATAAATAACATTGAAGAATCCTATGAAAGGAATGATGAAGGTTAGTAATTTTATGCTGAATTATTGGTGGTAGCTAGATTAAACTTTAGATCCATCAAAGATCTCGTTTTTGACAGAATGACCTGGAAACTAACCGGTCAGATCACTGGCAATTTCAAAGGAATAAATGTTTGTGCAGTCACCTGGTGAATTAAACAGCCGTTTCTATTAATTTCGGAATAAGTGTTCGTGATTCCTCAAAATGTAGGCCTGTCTTTGATGGGGAATCTTAATGAGGCCTGAAACATCTCTGTAAGTCTTGAAAGAGATGAATTATTTTTAAATTAATTCACCTTAACATATAGGACAGTAAAGTTTCATCAATATATTCTAGATCAATTTCTTTTATACTTTATACTAAATTTTTGTTTTAAATATTTCAGGAAATGTCTATTTTGTTAATGACGATTGTCCATATTTTTATGTTATAATTCTGAAAAATAAATTATTTGGAATATCCCACTGAGTTTTTTTACTAGCTACTTTTCTTATAAACTGTGATATTTATGTAAAGCATCCTTTAGTCATTTTTTTGGTATTTTAATATGTATGTTATGTAAATCATGTTGTTGGCACACAAACTATCTTTGCAGTTAAATTTTCAAAACACACTCCATGGCTTGGAAAAAAGTGTTATGAACGACGCGCACAGTTGCGATACAGAGAGAATAGAGGAAACTAAGGAATGGATGCCGAACTGAAACTTTCGGTGTGACTAACTTTGAATAAAATTAGTGTAGTTTACCAAGTAAAACTCTTTATGTGTCCAAAATCGTTAAAACAATATCATCCGACATTGTACCAGACTTCGGGTACACGAAGTGGAGATCCCGGAAAAAATTCGGCGAGTACCCTTTATTTTTCAAGTGATGGTGTGCAAAACTCTTTAAATATTATCAAATGTCAACATATCAATACTATTAAAGATTTTCGCGGTACACAATTACATACAATCTATTTTATCAATTATCCTTTATCGTCAGACAGCACTGTGACATGTAACAACCAACAAGGATAATGTTGAGTGAATATAAAATCATAAAAAGGATATATATATATATATATATATATATATATATATATATATATATATATATATATATATATATATATATATATCCTTTTCATAATAGCTGTGCCAATCAGACAAAAATTTTCGATGATGAAGATAAAACAAGGTGCTGTAAATCACGAAAAAAAAGTGAGGTTAGAACTTCTGAAAATGAATACATTCATGGAACTGAAGAGAAAAAACTGGAAAATATCATCAATAATGTCCTAAAAACCCAACTAGGAAATCTGAAAATTGATCTGGAAAAGAGCTACAGGAGTGAGATGACTGCGTTGAAAAATTCAACAAAAAGAAGAACTGAGGGAAACCATGAAGCAGATGAGAGCGATTCAAGAAGAAAATAAAGCTCTAAGCACCAAAGTTCGGAACCTGGAGAATAAGCTGGGCATAAAGGAACAGAACGAAAGAGTGAACAATGTGGTCATTGCAGGTATCGAAGAACAAGAAATGGATCCTAGAGAAATCGTTCAGAAGATCTTTGAAGGGATGAAAATGAACTACACCGAGAGTGTTGTACAGGATGCAGAAGAATTGGTGGGAAAAAAAATTCACCTTTACTAGTCAAATTCAAGGATAAAGCAGATAAAATATCTCTGTATAAAAGAAGAAAAGAAATAAGAAGTATCAAATGTCTGGATTGCAAACTATCTGGCGATAAGGCAATATATTTCAATGATGATCTCACTGCTGAGAATCAACTAATATTAAAAAATGCAAGGGATTTAAAGAGAGAAATGAATTTCAAATCAGCATATACTGTTGGAGGAAAAATATACCTTGTAAAAAACGAAAATGAGAAGCCAATCTGGATTAAGGATGAAAATGAGCTTTGGTTATTGAAACAGATTAAAAACTAATAAAAAAAAATCAATTGAGAAAAAAAACATGTATCGCCTTAATGGTTACTAAACCAAAAAATCAACTAAACGTTCTTTATATCAATATAAGAAGTATGAAAAACAAACTAGAGGATATAGATTATCTTCTGAAAACAAGTGATAAAGAGATACATATTATAGCTTTAACAGAAACCTGGCTGTACCCTAATGAAACCAGCTTTTTCAATATCCCAAACTATGTGGCTGTACACGATTGCAGAGACACACGAGGGGGGAGTGTAGCAATTTACTTAAAACAAAATATAACTCACAATCATGTAACTGCACCAATAATTGATCACTGTAATATTGTTGTAGTGAATTTACTAAACTATAAACTAAGAATTTTTGTAATATATAGATCACCATCATCCAACGTCCAACAATTTATCGATGCTTTTGAAGACATACTCGATAACCAGAAAAGTAGATGTGTTGTTATTGGAGATTTTAACTTGGATCTATTGGATGGTGGTAACCATGTTACAGAATATAAAAATATTATAGAGATGAATGCATTCAATTTGCACAACAAAATAGACTCCCTGTACGCTACAAGAGTGGGATTCCACAGGAGTAGCATAATTGATCACGTAATGAGCAACTAAAAACTGAAGTGTGAAATAACATTAAAAGACCATAGCATATCAGACCATAAGTTGATGAACATTACAGTTGATCAGCAGGTTATGGAAAAAGTCTCAAAAGTTGTCACAAGGAGTTATATGAATATAGCAGACTGGAGAAGTCGAGTTAGTTTAGAATTAAATAACAAAACCATATCAAGCTTTGGTGAGCTAGCTAATATACTTTGCAAAACTAAAACTCTAAGTACAAAGCAGAAAAATATAAAAATCATTAATAACAATGACTGGATCACAAACGAATTTATTGCTAAAGTGAAATATCGAGACCGATTATACAGGATATGGAAGAGGTTAAAAACTCCTCACTCTGAAAGTGAATTTAAAAAAGCAAAAAATGCGGTAACCAATCAAGCCAAACAACTGAAGATCAAATGGGCGAATAGAGAATTCTCAAAAACTGAAAACAACCCAAAAAAGGCCTGGAACTTGATAAATAACTTGGTGCATAACAAGAACTCTGAGAACTCCAACAACATCAAACAAATTAATATTTCTGATGAGATTTTTACAGATGAGACAATAATTTCCAATAAATTCAATGGACACTATGCAACAATCGGAGAGAAGCTAGCCTCAGAAATTCCACCGGCATATAATCAAGAATATACTGAACAAGAATCCACGGACTCAATCGATCTTGGTTTATGTGATGAAAGTGAAATCAATAGTGTAATTAAAAGTATAAAGTCAAATTCAGCTGGTCATGATGGAGTGAGCAAGTGGGATTTACTAAATCTCCTAGACATAATAATTGTAACTATTACTCGTCTTGTAAATGATGTTCTCACCACGGGACAATTTCCAGAAGAACTCAAGGTTGCAAAAATATTACCTCTACATAAAGGTGGGTTGAAAGATTTGATAATTAACTATAGGCCCATATCAATACTGAGCATCTTTTCAAAAATTATTGAAAAAATAGTCAAAAAAAGAATTGCACTTTATGTAAAAGATACCTTTGGCTTTGACAAATATCAATATGGCTTCCAGGAAGCAAGTAGTACCATGAGTGCAACAACTGATCTTTTTGTCATTCTTGTGTTTGTAGATTTACAGAAGGCATTTGATACCGTGGACATTGAAATTCTATTGAAAAAATTGAGTAAAATGGGTTTTCGGGGAACTGCTTATAAACTACTCAAGACATACCTAGAACACCGAAGTCATTACACTGTTGTCAATAATGTGAGTAGTGAGAAAAGAAACGTCAATATGGGAGTCCCTCAGGGGTCCGTTTTAGGTCCAATTCTATACCTTTTATATGTACAATGTGTAGGTACAAAGGCAAAATATTTCAGTTTTGCAGATGACACGGTATTGGTCTATTCAAGTCCATGTTTGAAAAGTATTGAATCTACCATAAATGAGGACTTAACCCACTATTCTGATTGGCTGCGGTGTAATAAACTTAGTATAAATGTCAAAAAAACCGTATACATGTGTATTAAACAAAAAAATAAGCCATTTCATGATCTGCAGATTAGATTTGATAATAATCTACTGGACTGTGTTGATTATCACAAATATTTGGGATTATATATTGATGAAAAATTGAGTTGGCACAAACACATAAATTATATCACTAGTAAAATAGTTCCAATAGTAGGCGCATTGAAAAGATGTGCTTACATGATGAGTGACAAACATAAAAACACAATTTATTATTGCTTAATTGGATCCAGATTGAGATATCTTATTAACTGTTGGGGAAATGCTTCAGATACATTAATTTCAAAATTACAATTTATGCAAAATAAAACCATAAAGGTATTGTATAACTATGACTCACGAAAATCTACTGCAGAACTTTATTCAGAAACGAAATTACTCAATATCAAAAATTTGAAGAAACTTGAACAAGTTAAACTAGTTCATGGCATGCAAGTTGGCTATATTAAATCAAATCACATATTCATGTTAGCACAAGACGTGCACAATCATGACACTCGAAATAAAGATTTTTTAAGAAACGAATTTAGACTTTCCAAAAAAAACCCAAGATTCGCCGATTTATAGGGCAATTGAAGCATACAACACAATTCCAGCACGAATAAAAGAAATAGAAAATAAAAATTCATTCAATATCAAATTAAAACTGCATCTGAAATGTATTATGTTAGATGTATGACTATTTAACAATATGATTCATGTGATATCTGTAAATACTCTGTGATATATCTATTTAAATGAATTAATGCCAAAAAAGTTATTTGTATGTGTGTATATAACAAACATTGTACTATCCAGCTATTCTGTATTATGTACTATTTCATTATGTTTTATGTTTTATATTTGATTATGTACTATATTTTTTGTATAGGCCTTGTTATCAGTATCCTTTTTGTACTGTATTTGAGGCCATAAATAAATAAATAAATAAAATAAATATATGTATATATATATATATATATATATATATATATATATATATATATATATATATATATATATATATATATATATATATATGTGTATGTTTTTGTACCCTAATACCCGAAGTTTGTAATGACGCGATCTGACTAGTGAAAATACAAATTCGCCTAGGTCGCTCTTCTGAGAAATCTATAATACAAAAATTTCTCATTTGTTGCTTTGGCTCACAATATAATTTAAAATTAAGGATCCATTGGAAAATCGATAAAAAACCGTCAAAAATCATAACAAAATTGATATTTTGTTCATAAAATATTTATGTAAAACTGAAAATATATTTGTGTATTAAACCTAAAACTTCCTGGTACGCCACTGCCGAACTACACCGAAAGAAAAATCGCAGTAATAATTATCGAATGTTTGTTATCGTCAAATTTGTTTATAATTAGGTATTGATGTTCATAATTAAAAAAGCTTATTTATTAAAATTGTTACTGATGATTTGTTTTATTAATAAATAATAGGGGATTTGTTTCTGCTATAATTGTTTATGTTGAACAAAATGTTTTAATAATAAACAATTATCTAATACGACTGCCCGATGATAATAATTAATAATTATAATTTGGTTTCATACTTTTTTAATGGTACAGTGTCTGTTAATAAATCTTTGTGTATCATTACAACATTCAATAAATTCATTCGTCTTTTATAAATCTACGTTGTACAAATGAGCAATGTATGTATTCATAGTTAATCTTGTTCGATATAAATCAACAAACTGTCATGCGCGTGACATTAGCCCGCACTGCTCGCGCATTGTGCTGTGGCTTCCCTTTTCGTGTATCGTATCATTTTAGTAGGGTGTTTTTGCCGGTAAGAAATTTGTATTTGTTTAACTATATTATTTGGATATTAGTGTGGGCGGCGTGAGGTTAAATAGTTTACAAGTAGTGATTACTGACCTATATGTGAGTATGTGCTTGAACTGGTCATTTTATTTAGATATTATACAAAAATAATGGCGTTCGGCGGTGTATGTGTATCCGAGTTTAGTAGCACTTCGATAAATGCATTCTTGAAAGAATGTGGGGCTTATGCAACGATATTTGCAAATTACGAACGTAAGTAGCTATAGACAGTGAAAATATAATTTTGCTTTGCAGAATATCAGATAGTAGATGTAGGTTAGATAGGTTTAAACGCGAAAAAGTCGTGAAATATAACAATCCTGAAGAATACCGAAATGCACAGAATGTAAAAATTGTTTACTCGAGGTGAGACATTTTCGTACGATTTTTATTCGAATACGTTATGCAATCTAATCGATGGACTGATATTTTCTGGAATTTCTTGAAACACTTTTACTATATTCTGTTGTTATTTCATTTAAGAATTATATTTATGTTTAGTATTATTTGTATAAGTACAGATTTAATAATTTGTATTTATTGTATTGAAATAATTGGTTTTCGTTATTTTATTTATTTATGTGGATACATGGCTAGAGTAACACTGTATAATGTATACACAGTGTATTTTCCCAGACCTATCTTGAAAAATTACCCAAAAATGTATTTTTATTTAGTGGTTTTTTTTATAATTGCATATTATATTTTTTGTGTTACCTGTGTGGTACCTTTATATGGTATTTTTTGTAAGAATTATAATTAAAAAAAATCGCTTGAATCAAAGTTTTGTTGTTTCATTTCCAGTATCTAAGTATGTAAGTCATTTTGAATAAATGCAAAACAATTTATCATCCGTATATTCAAAAAACTGTAATGGTGTAGAAAACGAATAATAGGTACCTATAGCAATAAACACTAAAAAAAAAAACAAAGTAATATTCAGAAATGTCGTAATACTTATTTCAGCAACTGAGTTGCCATCTCCAGTAGATACACTAAAAGTAATCAATGTATTAGCAGAAATCACCAAAGGCTGATATGGTTTCACTATCTGCTAATATCATGATAACTTTTCGGGTCTACTTAAGATGGCAGTCTAGTCTAGAAATAAGTATTTGGACATCAATCTATGAACATTGGTAACAAAATGTAAAAAATATTTGTTTATTGTCAATAAAGGGGCTTTTGTCATGTGATTGTGAACAAATATATGGGTATAATAATTCAATCTGGAATAACAATGACAGAATATGTAATAACTATATGCAATGACTTTGTAATAATAAATAACATATGGTGTGGTGGAAAAACATATATTTTTAGTTATGAATCATTTTTTCAGAAAAACAAAAGATACATTTACTGTTAATAAATAATTATTATGAGAAAATATTCTCATCAAATAGTAAATCATTCTTTTTCCTACGACCACGTAGGAAAGTGACATATATCGCACTGTCTAGTTCTATGGAAAGTGGCATTTATTCATACGCGTACGGAAAAAAAACTTATCCGTAGGTGTACAGATAAAAAAGCTGTCAAATGAATGTTGAAATGCTAGTCTATTTACCCCGCAAATTTATGTATATGTCAAATGCGTATTTTCTAAGTTGATTTGTCCATACAATATAATTTATTTATTTCATTTAAAATTAAAAAAAATCCACGGATCCCGGGTTCGAACCACCTTAACGGTTTGTCAGTAATCGAGTCTACGGACGCTTAGCCCACTCGGCCATTGTATCATTGTTACGATAAGTTCTTATCAACGATACTTATACCGCTAAGAAAATATACACAACAATTTATTTATTCTTAAAAATAATGTGTGTTTACATCGACATTTCTTGGACTTTCATGTTATTAAATAAAAAAATATCCGTTTTCAATTATTTGGAGCATGGTTTGAACAATGAATCCTTAAAACAGCTAATTAATTTTTTTGAAAAAGTAGGCGTCGAACAATTCATGTAAAGCGTCAAAAGTTTTTTTACAGTGACTATATTAAAATCATCTGTTGATTATCTTCGTACAGCTGTACAATATTTGATAGAAACCTAAAAAAACTATGGATACGGACGACAGTAATAGCGATAGTGAATGCACTCCGCCAGAAATTGTCGAAGCAGCAAAAATAACATGCTTAAAAATCTTACCTACAAAATCACGAGCCAGATATGAACGTACATATGAAGAATTTATAAACTGGAGAAAAGGTAAAGATATCAAAAGTTCATTTTCAGAAAATGTACTACTTGCATATATGTATGAATTATCCAAAAAAGTACGTCCAAATACACTGTGGTCAATATATTCTATGCTGCGTACTACTTTATATATAAACCACAATGTAGATATTGCTAAATATCTAAAAGCAAAGGCATTTTTAAAAAGAAAGAATGATGGTTATAAACCAAAGAAATCGTCTATCTTAACCACCTTGCAAATAAACGATTTCATAACACAAGCTCCTGACGATCAGTTTTTATTCATTAAGGTGAATTTAAAAAAGTTTTGTATTGCTGAAGTGTTTTACTAATAAGTGTTTATTAATTTTTAGGTAGTTCTAATCTTTGGAATTAGTGGAGCATGCCGCAAACAAGAACTAGTAAACATTAGTGTAGATGATATAGAAGATCTGGGTTCTGCAGCGATAATTAAAATTTACAATACAAAAAATAAAATTGACAGGAAATTTAATGTAACAGATATATTTTATGAAAAATATAAAAAATACGCTGATTTAAGACCTGCAGCGCATGAGAAAATGTCTTCTCAAATACCAAAAGAAAAAATGTACCAAACAAGTTGTAGGTATAAACAAAATAAGTTCTGTACCTACTGTAGTTGCCAAATTTTTAAAACTTGACAATGCAAAAACATACACAAGTCGTTGTCTTAGAAGATCATCCGCCACAATATTGGTAGATGCAGGAGGAGATATTACAACTCTTAAAAGACATGGAGGATGGAAATCCTCTACTGTCGCTGAGGGATATATAGGCGACTCGACTACCAATAGAATAAATGTTGCATCCAAAATTATGGACGCTGTGCAAGGAGGATCCAAAGATACTGCAGAATCAGCGATATTAGAAAATATTAATCAGCATCCCTCAACTTCGACTACAATTACAAGTAACATCCGAGAAAATATCGAAAACAATCTTGCACATACACCATTGCAATTCATAAATTGCACTAATAATAATTTTACTTTTAATTTTTACAGTGATTCAAATAAATAATTAATTCTGAATCGCAATATTTATGTAACAAAAACAGTTTTATTTCTGATGTTCTGTTTCCAATTGTTGTTAGTTATTAAAATAAATGTTCGTAATATTTTGTGTACCAATATTTATTCTAACTTTTTTATGAAGGCACTCTTTTTAATCACATAAAAATCACAATTTTCTGGGCCACTTTCAAAGGTAAGTAGTCAAAACTATATAAAGTAATTATAAATGCCTGATTCGGTAAAAGTATATCGCGTGATCGTAGGAAAAATAGTGTACATAACTTGTGCGAAAGTTATTTTTCGCACTCGTTACGTAATATACTATATTTGTACAGTGTAAACAAATAATTTGTTTTTTACTAATAAACGTTTAATAAGCCGTATTTCAATAACGGATTTGGTGATAGTTAATTATTATTAGTGATTGCAACCAAACTGTTCTTTCAGTGTACGAACTCGCTTTCAATAACATTGCATTTAAAATAGTGCTCCCCCGTAAGAGAGAGAATAGTCCGTTTTCGTTGACGCATTACATCGTTTTTATCAATCATGGATTGTGATTTTAAAGTATTTATGAATGAAATGATTTGTCTATCTGTGTTTAATAGTCTAAGATGCCACCATCACAAGTTTGTTTCAATTGTAAGTCGACATCTTAGTACGAAGATTCTAAACGAGGCAGATGAGGTAAAGCAACAAATCCGGAGGAGGTGCACCAAAAACGAATTACTATTGACTAAACAACAGAAAGCACCCCTATGTCAAAAAACCACTTATTCTCAATTGTATGATGAGCGCCAACGTTCAGTGGTGTAATTTAGACTTTGCATCATGTTTCTTCATCACATTTAAATTTAACAGAACAGTTCTTAAAAACTAAAATTTGACTTAAAATGAAGGTAGCAGATGCTAATTTAATATTAATGAAAGATATGTACATTGGACATTAAAAAACTTAGACAAGATCAACAAAGATTATAAATTGTTAAATAAAATATGATGGTCTCCAAAGAAAATGAAAATATATCTGCCAAACTAGATGATTTGAAAACTGTGGGACTGATGTCCGAGTTCATTTTAATGCAGAAATTAATCTCAGGAGAGTCGAGTTTGAAAATGAATTTCCAAATGTACGTATGTGGAGTATAGTTTTGTTGGATGTTATATTGATACATTCTATCAAATACTTGACAAACATCAGTTTACTTTTAGATGTCAGAAATCAACAAGCCGATTGTAAAATCACTGTAATAGAAATAAAAAATACTTACCCTAAACATTGTCATACTTGGCACCAGGGAAAATGGCTGATTGGTCTTCTGCTTCTGTAAACGTTTTGTTCTTGTTTTTTCACTAACTCGCTGCCATTCCTTAATTTCCATTTCACTCAACCTTTCTATCACCACACAGGGATTCCTTTGAAGATAATAATCTGTCGGTTTGACACTGTAACAAAGACTTTTTTTCTAAAACTCTACTCATAAAAAATTTACAAAATTAGACGAGGATTGGATGTGGATCTAGGAAAACAATTCTTGAGCTGACACAGATATTAATAAAAAGAGTAGATGTCAACAAAATAATGTTTGTAGGTTTGATTGATACGGAGAAAACATTTGTTTAACTAACACAAATACTTGTGCAGAAATGAACTAACTTCAAAGAAGAAGCAATAGCAAAACTCTCCATTATCTCCATACATATTCAGTAAATATTCCAAATACCATCAATCATAACATTCCATAATTGATTATTTACAATAAATTCCACTCCATAAATACGATTTAAGTTTGAACATGAACTCTATTTGAAAAATGTTACGCAGTTGGTGAATCTTCAACAAATACAACTTTAATTTAAAGGGACTTACTAAAAGATGACCGTGTCTGCAAATTACTCATCAGCTTCAGTAACATAGAGCATAATAATAATAATAATAATAATAATAAGAATGTTTATTTAGGAAACCCTAATATACATAAAAATTTAAAAAAAGAATTACAATATTGTAGTTAAATACAACTTACACACTAAGTATGCACTAATACCACAAAGAGTAGATGCCTTAATAGGAGCTAGTTTATTCTATGAACTGCTAGGAAAAGGTCAAATTAGGGCGAAATCAGATAATAATGCAGGAAACAGTATTCGGTTACAGGCACAGTACCAATCAATTCACATTTAAATAACACAGTACAATGTAATCCTGCCCATACAGTATCAAATGATGTGCTTCATCAAACACTAACAAAATTTTGGAAACTTGAAGACAAGTAAAAAATTTCTAACCACAAATGAATAATATTGTGAAGAATACTTTAAGCAAACAACAGTGAAAAACAAAGAGGGTAGATTTGTAGTAAGATTGCCTTTTTCAGAAAAATTTGATTCTGTAGGAAATTTAAGTCAACTGGCTTTGAAGCGTTTTCTGTCAGTTGATTTTAGATAGATTACAGAGATATAAGTTTAAAATAAGAGTATATATTTTTTATGCAAGAATATGAAAACTTAAATCACATGTCCCAACATTCTTATTATCAATTTTGCCGCAACACGCTGCATTCAAAAATAGCACTACTACAAGATGTAAAATCGTTTATGATGCTTCAGCAAAGCTACCAGGATATAAATCATTAAATGAATGTTTACATGTCGGTCCTATTTTCTTACCTTCAAGATTATTCAGTTATGTTTTAAATGCAGATATAAAGATGATGTTTAGAAATATATCAGTTCATGAAAAAGACAGAATGTATGAACATATTTTATGGAATTGACTGTCTCGACCCTGACTTCGTGGAATATGCTCATATTAGTGTTTTTAAATGGATTTCCTTGAAGAACTGGAAATTAGAAGACATTTAAGAAACCCACAATATGAAGTTGTCAATGAACAGTTAAATCTAGGGAATTCTCCACTAATAAACTGTCTTCTTAAGTGATAATTGTAAAGATCAGCAGATATAGTTTTCCTGGTTTTCTATATCATTGCACAGTTATACTGATCTTAATTGGAAAAATGATATCCAGGATATCACCATAGGGCTAATAATATCTAAGCTTCAATATTTGTAATATCACATCTTCTTCTTTTTTCTATAAACATATATTAAGCCAATCACAAGTTAGGTTACTTCTTGGTCTAGCCAAATATAACTACTAAACATCAGGTAGGCATAAAATGAAATGTAACTTCTGTCATTCTGACGATGATATTGATTTATCGAAACAATTGTCAATTTTTTAGAATTTTCAATAACTTGTATTATATTGTGGAATTAACTAGAGACCTTGAGTTTCATTTAAAAACACTAATATTTTATGGAGTTTTTACAATTCAGAATCTATTCAAATGTATACACTAAACAGTAACATATAGTACAGCTTGCGCACCATATTTAGCAGCATGTTGTTCAGTGCAGTTGGCTGAAAAATTCGTATCAATATACCCACAACCTTGTAAAATGATCAAAAATTCATTTTATATGGATGTCCTATTAATTAGTGTGAACACAATCGATGAAGCGTTATAAATTTATAATGAAATTACAGAAATATTATCTAGCCCAGGATTTATTAAACAGAAATGGTCTTCAAATGAAAGAAGCATTTTAGAAACTATTTTAGGAAATCAAGATAACAGGGACAAATTAGTTCAATTTCATGAAAACAAAGAGCTCAAAACATTGGTTTTATTCTGGAATTCACAATCAGTCATTTTAGGTTATGATATTAAAGTACAAGACATATCAATTCAACATACAAAAAGAAGAGTCTCAGCAATTATCTAGAAAATATTCGATCCACTAGGTTTAATCAGCTCACCAACTATAAAAGTGATGTTAATTATACAATATTTGTGGCAACTAAAAATCAGCTAGGACGAACCCATACTAAACAATAATACCGATAATTTTAAAGATTTTTTGTCACAAATTACGTTGTTAAACCATATCCATTACTACTGATTATCAGTCAGTGGAATTACATGCATTTTGTGATGCGACTACCAAGACATATGGAATACGTATTTATCTAGGTTGAATTCAAACATGTATTTTTTACACAATTTCAAACTAAAAATATCAGATACACTTAAAGAAAAGTTCTAAGCAATATAACTAACCTGAATTGATTCAAAGATTGGAGATTCATCTGCTCTTTAGGAATTCTTAGTACTGGCGATTGTACATTTTTCAAAATCCCCTGTATTTGGTTAGGGCTATTAATGACTGGCTTATGGGAACTACTGGTATTTACAATATCTTCATCTGCAAACGCTATCCGCTTTCTTTTTAATTGGGGTACTGATACATTTTTATTAGTATCACTCTTCAGTCTTTTTCTGGGATTCTTCAAACTGTTGGTTTTTGGTGCTAAAAATACAGAATAAAATCAAATGGAGATTAATTTATGTTACAATTAACATCAGACTTCCATTTACTGATTAGAATCAAAGGGGCAGAAAAATCTAACTTTTGAATTCTTTGTCCAAATTTAAAGAACAGTTTCAAGGTATAACTAATTATTATTCAGTCTAGAAAATAGTTTTATTTTGTATCAATATTTTTGTACGAAATATTACTAAATTCTGTTATGTGAGAGACTGAGGAAAGATAAGTTTGTAATTATGGAACAGGATCAAATAGGGTGGATAATTTAAAGGTTGTATTATATTGCAAATATAGTTTTTTAAAATTCTGTATTTCAGTATTTCCATGCTTTCTTCTAACCCATAGATGGAATAAAACGATTTTTTAGTCCGACGTATTTTTGACACAGGCAGGTTTTTTTTTCAAGTAAAACAAGTATATTCAGTTTATTATTTTTCTAATGAGAGCCTTCTTTCTCATCCTCATTTATTATAGTTTCCATACTTCCTGTACTTCTATTTGGTGACCTGATGGTGCCTCGTGCAGTCGGTTTTCAACTGAGTCATATTGGAATTTCAACACATTTAAACTAGTTTTGCAACTTCAAACGTTGAGTTTTGGTGTTTAACAGTTCTAAACACATTGAAAATAAACAGTTTTAAAGATCAAAACTAACTTTTCCGCATCTATAAGACGCTCTGAACAATATCCAATCATAAAATTGGTCACTTGTAGACACTACAGATGGCGTATCGTGCTAACAAACTGAAAATTCTCAAAAAATTACAAAAATGTCGTACTTCCTTTACTATAGCACCCGTTGTACCCGCTCTGGTGAGCTGAAAATAAATGGGGTTCATCTGCGACATGTCATGAACAATATTCAATCAAAAAATTGGTAATTCGTTGCACTCCGGAGGTTGTATCGTGCTAACAAACTTAAATTTCTCCAAAAATTACAAAAATGTCATACTTCAAGTACCATAGCACCGTTGTACCGGATCTGGTGAGCTGAAAATAAATATGCTTCATATGTGAGATATCCCTAACAATATTCAATCTTAAAATTGGTGACTTGTTGCACTCCGGAGGCTGTATCGTGCTAACAAGACCATGTTATGAAAAGTGGCCGACAACGACGACATACACACATAATATTTTTTCAAAAAACCATTTTTCGTGTTGTTCATGGTGAAAAACGTAAAAATAACAAAAAAAAAACAAAAATACCAGCTTTTTAAGTGGTAAACCAATACTTTTCCCGCATATTAGATAGGTTGGGCGGGAAAGTAATAATAACTTTCTTATCCTCAGCAACAAATTCAGAAACACTAACTATTATCAAGGCAAACGTTTTCAACAATTGCCTCTAACCAAATATTCCATTTATCTGTGCCTGTACCTGAACTTATAATCATTTTCTAAGAAAAATCCTCGCACTCCTTGAAGCAAAATTGAAATTATTATCTCACATCACAGTATCAGATTTAAATTCACATATTATGGACATCTAGTATATTGTTGCATTTTTTTTTCTTCCAATACCTATGAAATACAGCGAAGGCCAGTGGGTTTGCAGTCTTCTATGTTTTGATCCAAAAATTAGACAAAAAATGCGTTAAACACATATATAAAAAATTGGCTAGGAGCTAGAACTGTTCTAGGAGCCAACGAATAAACACGTACCTCTCATTAAGCTCTGTTTTTTTGTCAAAATCCTTAAATATGCGTTAGTTAATGTGTATTGTTTTTCAAGTTTTATCGTCAAGTTTTTCGTATACTTGTTACCGCCGATCCATCTACGTAATACCTGACAAAGATCTATTTGATATATAAATTTTAATCGAAATCCTACACGAAAACACAAACTACAGAATCTTCATAACTTCAGATAAACTTGAATGCTTTCTGTGTAAGCAAATTGGACACACTGCAGATTCCTTTCTTAATCCGCAAGAAATATCCTGCAATCCCCTACATCCTACCACCATTAGTCAAGAAACTGAAGATCTGCTTCTATATTTCTCCTCCTAACCCTCCCACATCCGAAGATAATTCTTTCGATAATACACCTACAGAGCAGCCTATAATACTACCTAGCCTCCCCACTTCCTCTGGTATTAAAAATGCACACTCCACGGATACCAGTCTTGGGTTTACTCCTCTTTTCGAGAAAACTCTTTCGGTAATAGTGATCTTCTAAAAGAGGCCTATAAGTTTACAACCAACATTAAAGCTCTCCTTGAAGTTCTTTCAGAAATGTATTCTATCCTATTTGATAGACCCCTTAGAAACCATATTACTAGACTGCAGAAAAAAACTAAAACTCACGTTAAACCCCAAAGAAACTGATGAGCTAGAAAGCTTAACATTCACAAATCCGTGATGATCTCGACCTATCTCAACAAACTTCTGATTTAGAATAACTTCTGCCCTCAGAACCAATTGCTCTAGAGCTAGTGGTGGTACATCAATATTCGCATCTAAAGAAATATTCTCTTCACATCTTCCACTTACCACTGATTTGGAAGCAATTGCCGTAACAACATTCTCTCCTAACAAACTGACTATGTGCTCCCTTTATCTCCCACACAATTATTCCTTAGAGAAAGAGGAACTTCTTGATCTAATAGGTGCGTTCTTTTTGACTGAGGTCTCAGATCACTTCAGTTAAGGTGATCTGAGATAAAGTGAGGTGAGTACGCACCAAAAAGAACGACGATCTGTCGCATGCGTGAATAAGAAACAAAACATATAAACATAACATATCTGGATCCGGGTCCACATCAGTAGATATGTACGTAGTTCGTCGGGGTATTTATTGATGTGGAGGGGGTGAAGTACCAACCCGGCGGATAGGAGAAGGGCCTCTGAGATGATTTTATATGAGGAGGAGGTCTGCGGGGAAATACCTGGGGCTCGTTGTGTCTAAAAACTCAACTGGCAGCCCTCGAATACCCTTCCGCGGACCAACTTTACCTGTCCCAGCTGTAGTATCGTGGCTAAGGGATTGCACACAGGGTTACGATGCCGGGTGAAATTTCGAGCTCACCTCGAAATCACCTGTTATACCAATGTCTCCTGGCTGTCTGTGGTCATGTCTCGCGGGCCAGTGGGATGGGGGGGGGTCTTGGCTTTACTGTCCGGACCAAGAGGAGACAACCTCATTAAAAACCTAAATTCAAGGTGGGAGACCAGGCCGAAGAATGCGTGGCTATATAGAAGAATAGTCCTCACTGGTTTCGACCTTGGAGCACCGGCGGGAACTCCATTGTATTGAACCCCTTACCTCTGCATGCGGGGCTCTGCAGCGATGGACCGTAATTACCCTAGCTTCTCATGGAAAGAAAAAGTAAAAAAACTGTCACCGGAAAAGTAGCGGAGACAACCTCCACCTCTTCATCCGGGCACCTCACAGAGGGAAAAATGGCCAAACGGCACAAAGGTCGTATGCCGTTCGACCTCCCAAAACCGGGCGGTATAGACGACCCACTGAGAAAAGGCCTCAGTGGAGCAGGGGTGCGGAAATACCTGCGACTCCTCAATCAGGGAATATCCCCTGAAGAGGCCAGGAAGCAGGTATCTCAGCTCCCAACCCCCCGAAGGAATTACCAACGGGGAAAACAAAGCTTAAAAGAGGCCCGGAGCATATTACTCCTCCACTTAGGCCTCAAAGCAAGAAAGCAAAAACAGCTGCAACGTTAACCGGGCAAGCCACTGGTTATGCAGCAGCTGTCAAAGCAGAGAAAGCTTTTAGGGTGGGAATAATGCCCAAGGATTATCCTGGGGTCATCCTGAAAGCGGAGCAGCTCTCCACACTTGAAGATACTCTGGTGGAAGAGCTGTGCCAGAGCAAAGAGAAGGGAATCCACTTCTCAGGTATCCATTTCCGATGTGGAATGATACTGGTGGACTGTGGGTCACAAGAATCGGCAGACTGGCTCATGAGGTCCGCGCCGAAATTAAACTCTTGGGAAGGACCCGAATTGGTGGCTCGAAGTGGAGACGACATCCCAAAGCCAGTCACCATAACAGTGTTCTTCCCAAGAAGCCAAGACATGAAACTGGAGAAGATCCTCCAACTTGTCGAGGTTCAGAACTCCAACCTCAGTACTGAGGCTTGGAAGATTTTAAACTCTAAAAAAGAGAGACAGGGAACTATCCTCACGATTGGGACCGATCACCAATCTGGGGAGGCTCTGAAGGCAGGAGGTTACGCTCTAAACTTCCGTTTTGGACGTATCCCTGTCTCGGGGCTGGGAAAAAAGAAGAATCCCGCGGAGGATCCAAAGGATATGGAGATACCCTCCACATCCAGAACCTCTGGAAAGGAGAAACAAGGCGAAAGCTTGACCTTGGGTCAGCCCGAGATCTCCTCCGGCTCTGCTAGGATGACTGGGAATGCGGAGACTGCCTCTGCATCCCGGGAAGCTGGGCAGAGCAGCCTGGGGGTCGAGAGTCTGACTCTGGATCAAGAAACCTGCTCGATTACCGAGGGAGATACTGCCATGGTGGTCGAGGAGGGTCAGGGAGAGAGAAAGGAGGGGGAAGAATAGAGGCTGAGTAACTCGGCCTTTCTCATCCATAATTATTCACCTTCACGTTCACGAATGTAGCTCAGATTAACCTGCATCACGCGAAGGGAGCTTCAGCCGTGATTGCAAGGTTGTTCGCCAGACTACAACTGGATATTGTACTGATCCAAGAACCATGGATCAACAAAGAAGGCCAAATCAAAGGTTTGGCATGTAAGGATTCTAAATTGATTTATGATCAAAGGCAAGTATCTCCGCGTGCCTGTGTAATCATAAGAAATAACATAAAATATATTTGTGTTTCAGAATACGTGTCACGGGACCTTGTTCCAATCATGGTTCACCTCAACATTGGGGGTATCGACCGAGACATCGTCATTGCCTCTGCCTACTTCGCTGGAGACGGGCCGATGACACCGCCAGTAGAGGTACAAGAGCTAGTGAGACACTGCGATAGCAGACGGCTGCCAATTATAATTGGTTGTGATGCCAACGCACACAATACCGTGTGGGGAAGCACCAATAACAACGTAAAAGGTGAGTGTTTATTGGAATATCTCTTAGCAAATAACCTTGAGACCTTAAACGTGGGGACAACCCCCACTTTTGTCACGAGAGCAAGAGCAGAGGTCCTGGACGTAACAATCGTTAATGTTGCTGCTAGGAAAAATGTAAAAGATTGGAGGGTGATGAGCGAGCCATCACTTTCCGACCATAGGATCATCGAATTTAGGATAGAGGGAAATACCACCTCGATTCCTACAATTCGAAATCCTAGAAATACTGATTGGTCTCTTTACAAGACCAATCTGAAGGACAATTTGGAACACGTCGAAGTGAATGGGGTAAATCACCCGCGCTACGACCTGGAACAAAGAGTCGAACAGATCAGTGAGGCAATAATGGAAGCTTTTCCAGTTGCCCACTCTCAAAAGCTCGTTCAGAAAAGGATGCTCCTTGGTGGAATGAGAACCTGTCAAACCTCAGAAAAGAGGTCCGTCGGCTCTTTAATAGAACCAAACGTGACGGCAATTGGCAGAGGTACACTGAGAAGCTTACTCAGTACAATAAAGAGATTAGGAAGGCCAAAAGGCTTAATTTTCAAGCCTTTTGCGAAAAGATCACTTCCACTCACACTGCGGCCAGACTACAAAAGGTCATGGCAAATGGGAGAACTAACCCCACAATGTCGCTGAAAAAGCCAGACGGATCATACACGGAATGTGAAGAGGAACGATCAATTCTTCTTCTTAAAACCCACTTCCCAGATAGTGAACCAGCAACAAAAATCGAAATAGCAATGAACTACACCAAAAAATCCCGCAAGGAATATTGGGACATTGCTAAGAAAATATTTACCAGACAACGGTTGGAATGGGCAATAAGTACCTTTCAACCATATAAATCACCAGGAGTGGATGGAATATTTCCAGCACTCCTACAGCAAGGGATAGAGGAGATTCTTCCTCACCTGCTGAAGATTACAAGGAGCAGTCTAGCAGTGGGTCTAATACCTAGAAAATGGAGAAGGGCAAGGGTAACCTTCATACCAAAAATAGGGAAAAAAGATGGGACTGATCCCCGATCTTTTAGACCCATCTGTCTAACATCGTTTCTACTCAAATCGATGGAGAAAGTAGTGGATAACTACATAAGAACAGAGAATCTGGAGAATATACCACTTCATAAATGTCAGCATGCCTACAGAGCGGGTCGATCAACTGAGACGGCTCTGTATCAGCTGACAGAAGTCATCCAGAGAACTCTGAACAACAAAGAAATCGCAATGTGTGCATTCCTGGATATATCAGGGGCCTTTGACAACACAACTCATGTGTCTGTCAAAGAAGCACTAAAAAGGCGAGGAGTGAATGAAACCATTGTAAAATGAATGTATGAGTTGTTGACAACGAGGATAGCTGAGACACAGGTGGGGAATTAAACCACCTCAGTTAAAGCCACTCGGGGGACACCTCAAGGGGGAGTGATATCTCCCCTTCTATGGAGCCTCGTAGTAGGTGAGTTGCTCTACAGGCTAAAGGAGCTTGGCTTCGAATGTATGGGCTACGCCGATGGTATTAATAGTCAGAGGCAAGTTCGAGAGCACCTTGTGTGATTTATTACAAAAGGGCCTCAGAATCATTGAGCAATGGTGCTTGTCAGTGGGGCTAAACATTAACCCAAGCAAGACCATAGTAATTCCATTTACCCGGAGAAGAACACTTCCAGCCATGAAACCCATATCCTTAAATGGGGAAATCATAGATTGGAAATCGGAGGTTAAATATCTAGGGATAGTAAGCTTCTGTGGAATAAGCATGTTGAAATAACTGCTAGTAAAGCAATAAGAGCTTTGTCGGCGTGCAGAAATCTAGCTGGTAAGAGGTGGGGCTGTAACCCAAAAATACTGCGATGGATGTACGCCATGATTGTGAGACCAGCAATTACGTATGGTGCAATAGTTTGGCACACAAAAGCAAGTCAGTACAGCACGAGGAAAACCCTCGATAAAGTTCAAAGGCTTGCCTGTGTGTTCATCACTGGAGCTATGAGAATGTGTCCAACTAGGGCACTTGAGATCATTACAGATCTCACACCTCTACATCTGGTGATAGAAAGATCTGCCCAAGAGGCAATTCTTAGAATATCTAAGGAAGGTTCAGGCAATGAGAGTATTAAAAATCAGGGAGCTTGGTCCTCTCTGACAAGATACACCTCATTAGCGAATCTTCTCAGAGAAGAAATGATCAGGAAAGTAAGCATCGAAAAGAATTTCACTACGATGCTAAATACGAGGAGAGACTGGGAAAGGGAATACACCACCCAAACTCTCAAAGAAAACACCATTAGATGGTATACAGATGGTTCAAAAACCACCATCGGAGCAGGCGCTGGAGTATTTGGGCCTGGCACCAGATACTCATTATCGTTAGGCTCCTTCCCGAGCGTCTTTCAGGCAGAAATACTTGCGATTGAAAGATGCGTGGAAATGAACCTAGAAAGAAACTACCAGAGATGTGACATATCGATCCATTCTGATAGTCAAACAGCTATCAAAGCATTGAGCTCCCATGTCATTGATTCAAAGTTGGCATGGGAGTGCCGAAGAAAACTTGATGAATTAGGCAAGAATAACAAGGTCTCTTTAGTCTGAGTTCCTGGTCACTCGGGAATCACGGGAAATGAAGAGGCCAATATACTTGCCAGGAAAGGAGCACAAATGCCCTTTATTGTCCCGGAGCCTTTCTGTGTGGTGTAGCAAAATGCTCCTACAAGAAAGAGTTTCGGAAGAAAGAGGAAACCGAAAGAGAAGTACTCTGGCGGTGCCTTCCCGGGTTGGAACATTCCAAAAAGTTCCTGGGGAACTTTGACACTGCTAGGTCCAAAAAATATTTGGACCTCAGTGAAGATAAGCTACATCTCCTCACGGGCTTTCTTACAGGACACTGCCGCCTTAGGAAGCACTTAATGAGAATAGGTCTAGCAGAGATTGACGAGTGTAGATTCTGTGGGGAGGAGGATGAAACTCCTGATCACCTAGTTCTGGAATGCCTCGCCATTGCAAGCCAACGCAAGAAATGCTTTGGACAAGAAACTTGTAAGAGTGAGGACCTAACCTCGCTGAAGCCGTCCCAAATACTAGAGTTCATTAGAACCTTGGAACTGGAAAGCGAGCTGTAGTAGTAGCGACAATAGCTCTGATAGGGGGGGCACAATGAACCTTTGGTTTCAGTGCACAGTTACCCTGTTAAAATCTAATCTAATCTAACATATCTGGATATCTCTTATAACCACGCTTGATTTTGTTATTTTTAGTTTCAAATAGTTCTTTGAGTTAAGATTTGTATTATGGCTAATATTCCATCATTATTAGTTGTTACCTTCCTTCGCCCTCTGAGCATCTTCAAGGGATATATTTGAACTATACGACAGATTCGTATCAGCAATAGTGTTATAGTATCCATAATTTGTAACAAAAGAAAAATAGATTGTGTGTTTATATGTCAATGGTTAAAACCATAGATAACATTGGTTAAAAATACAAATAACCCAAGCAAATCAAATATTTCTTCATCTCCACCACTTTATTTCCGACTCAAGTCCAACTGATACCCCCTTAGAACACATTCAGCATCGGTGAAGGGGGAGGAAAAATCTCGGCTCACTTAGAAGTCAGTAAAACAAAAAGAACGCTCACATTACTGATGTGAGCTGAGATTAACTGAGATCTCAGTCAAAAAGAACGTACCTAATATATCAACTTCCGCATCCTTTTATCGTCCTAGGTGATTATAATGCTCATAACACTATATGGGGTTCCCAAAGCATCTCTCAACATATAAAGGTTGTCGAGAACATAATTAATTGCACTTAACTCGTTCTTTCTTTACACAGGCTCCAATACTCACTTCAGCTCATCCTCCGGTAATTTTTCTGTCATTGATCTGACTATATGCGATCGCAAGACTGGTTCTTCCATAACATGGCAAGTTTATGACGATCTTCGCGACAGTGACCACTTCCCCATCATAATATCTGAACAAAGCTAAATGGCAGACGTGTGACTCTTCCTTATGTAATCCCTCCCCTCACAGCAATGTTAATCACTCAATTCAATCAATTACAGACATCATCTTATCATCAGCCTCAATTCATATTGGTAAAAATATCTTCACATCTACTAACAAAACCATACGATGGTAGAATCTTTCCTGTGCAAACGCAATACGACAATCCAAGTCTGCCCTAAACGACTATGAAAAACAAAAAATTCCTGAAAATCTAATACAAAAAAGGAAGCCCAAGTCAAATACATCGTCAAACAAAGTAAAAAAATCTCACTTGTAAGAAAATACGTCAAATTAAAGGCCAAAAAACCAATTTCTAAATCACTCATGTTATTTCTAAGAACTCTAAAATCTTCAATAGTCAAGTCATTGCAAACAGACTCGCCTAAAACTTTGAAGAAAAGTTTAAAACTAACATCTCGTTCATAACAACACAGAACATATAATATCAACTCTCCACTTACTCTCCCTGAATTAACTTCCGTCCTGGCCTCCTGCAAAAATTATGCCGCTGGTCCCGACGACCTTCCTTACATCTTTTTAAAACATCTATCTAATTATGGTATTTCCAAACTTTTAGACATTTACATCTCTAAAGTTCCCTACTGTATGGCGTAAGTCCATAATAATTATGATTGTTAAACCTGAACAGACACCATCTCTCCCTAAATCGTACAGGCCAATTTCCCTAACATGTACCTTGCGTAAACTTATGTGTATTTTGAAAAGTATAATATTGTCCCTAAAGAGCAATTTGGCTTCACACGACAATGATTCACTAACAACAATCTTGTCCTTTCACAAACGCACATTGCCAATGCCATTAATAAAAACAGGAAACATTAACCTCTCAAAAAATTATTCAATATGCCGATGACACTAATATTATTATGGTGAATCAACAATTTGAAGAACTCATTGATGAAAGTAATGTAGCATCTTTTGAACTGAATAAATATTTCATAGGAAATGGTTTAACATTGAATGTGTCAAAAACACATTTTATGCATTTTTTGCCAAGAAATGTTGTGCCTGATATTGAGCCTTTTTTACATGTTAATGGAAAATCCATTCAGTGTCGATCAATTCAAATTCTTAGGAATAATACTAGATCCCAAGCTCAGCTGTGAGTCTCATATAAATGCAGTGATTGCAAAAATAAGTTCATGTTATATCATTAGAAATCTAAGAGAACCTGTCTCTCTGAATGTATTAAAGCTCATTTATTATGGACTCAACTCTTCAGTATGGCTTAATGTTTTGGGGTGCATCATCCTTTCTCGAGAGGGCTTTTAAAGTTCAAAAGAAGGCTATAAGAGCTATGTACAGTGATTCTCAGGTTTTTTAGTTTTTTTTTAACAAACCTACTTATTAAAATATGGCCATTGTAGGTTCTTAGGTTTTTCTCTATTTTCTTTTGAGATACTGAATAAAAGCTTCCTGTTACAGCCATCTTTTACTAAAATCTAAAATTACCCACCCAAAAAGAAAGCTTTTCTTCATAGTTTAAATTTCATTTAAATCATAAATATTAAAGGTACAGACACAGACAGTAGTTAGAGGATGCTGCAGGGCCGGAGATTTACCAATTCATGGTTGATTCCCACATATAATATCAATGTTTTGCTTAAAATGTGATTTTTTTAACCCTAAAAAACCTTAAAAACCATAATAAACCTGAAAACCCAAATATATATCTCTAGTTCTTAGGTTTTTACCAACCCTGGTGTTTCTCCAAGAGGAATGTGCAGATGATTTTTCAAGAAGGCTGAAATTTTAACTCTACCAAGTCTATTTATATTCCAGTTAATTAAATTTGTTGAATATAATCAAAGTTCATTTATAAAAAATGAAGACATACACACGTATGACACTAGACAGAAGAGCGATATCCACTAACCATTTTCACGTTTAGAGATAGGGCAACATTCTCCAAGGCATATTGGAATAATATGCTATAATAAGTTCAGTAATATATTGAATACAGAAAAAAACATGGGAACATCTAGGAAATTGAGAAATATACTTCATTCTTTTTTTATTACAGCATGTGTTGAGGAGTTTCTTACATATTAATACTATATTTAAAAAAATTATTTAGTATTTGGTTTATAGTCGATTTTATTAATGTGAATGTTTTTATTCTAATTACCTGTATTTCGTTTGTTTAGTTGACTAGTCTGATAGAGTTGTGTATTATATGAAATTTTGTATAATGTATGATTCTCATAGATGAAAAATATATTCTATTCTATTTTTAATATAAAAGGGGCATTTGACACTGTACCTCGCCAAACAATTCTCGATAAACTATCACAAATTAATCTTACTGGCAATATATCTATACATATCTAATTTTCTATCTTGTAGAACCTTAAAAGTACTTGTAAATGGGTACCTTTCTGCTACACATATTCAACACGATGCCCCCCCCCCCCCAATGCGCAGTATTAAGCTCATCTCCCCCCTCATGTAAAATACTCCCTGTATGCAGACGATCTTATAATCTACTGTCATGGTAAATCCACTTCCACCACCTGCCAAATCTTACAATCTGCAGATAATTTAACACAAAAGGAAGTGACTTCCATAGGTACCTCTCTATCATCGACAGAATCAAAAATTATCAAATTCAGTAGAAAATTTTCCACGCTTGCCCCGCATATTATGATCAATAATACTCCAATATCTGTTGTAAATCACTGTAGAATTCTTGGCTTGACATTTTACTCCAGGACTAACGTGGAAGAATCATCTACAGGAAACCAAGGTAACTTGTTTAAAAATATTAACTTTACTCAAACCCTTTTTTATTACAATTGGGGTGCTAATGAAAACTCACAAACCCTTTTTCATTACAATTGGGGTGTTAATGAAAACTCTCTTCTAAAAATTAATAGATCCCTTGTTCACTCTAAGATCGATTACGGTAGCTTTATCACGTCTGCCAATAAACCTAAAGTCTCTCAACTCAATACATAGGGGTCGAGGGCTCTATACCCTTTCCCAATCAATGCAAAGTTGAACTGGGGAGGGAGGCAGAGCACAGGGGACAGGTTTTGCACAGAGAGTCCTATGACATTGCACCTCCTTAAACTGGGTATTCCCAACATGATTAAGAGTGTGTGATCATAGATTATACCCTTCATGTGGTGGTCCTGTTGCAACTGAACTCAACGGATCTAGACCGGGAGGTCGATAAATATCCCCCAACCCAAGGTGTCAAGCGACCCGTGCCGATGGGTGCATGGCGGTGGCGGAGCACCGTCGCTAACGGAGCCCCTGTGATACCGGGCGACCTCCCAGAGAATCAGCCTTATTCCCCCAAACGGGTCACTGGGGGAATGGACCATACTAACCCGGTACTCGTGGGACCAACATGGATGACACGGAGGAAAAAGAAAAAGCACCTGAATTGGAATATGACCAAGAGACCGCAGGCATTTCTATTCAGGAAACCGGCACCAATTCTTCTACAGCGATGAAGGAGGATGAGTTGCTAAGTTCTGGGGAGGAGGGTAACACCTCAAAAAACCCAAGAATGCAGTCGCCAGCGAGAGAACCAAAGAAGAGGCTGTCAAGAGGTGAAGTTGAGACGGCTAAGCAGAGAAGAGCCCTCTCCAAAGGCGAGAGGATTCTCTACAGGAAAGAAAAACAGTTGGGGTGGAAGTGGCAACACGGTGCTGCAGCTGAACCACCCTCAAGCAACCTAGGCGCCGGCGTGAAGCCAAGGCAAAGTGCAAAACCTGAAGCCCAACCGTCATCATCCAAACAGGAAACTCCAGCGAGAAAAAGGTTGTACTCGCAGAGGACCCCGGAGGAAACTGCAAAAAGATCCAAGGCAGAGGGAAGCTCAGTAAGAGCCTTAAAGGCACCTAAGTCCTTAGCCGAGAAACTGATGGTCGAAAAGATGGCAATTGTCCATGTGAACCATCCACAAGGCTGGACAAAGAGACAGCCTTAAAGATCAAAATGGAGCAGGGGAGACGTGTCCTCTGGGGCAAATATGTCAGACTGCCATCCTGAGAACGATGCGGTAGTTGTAGGCTGTGCAAACTCTACCACCAAGGCGTGGCTGGAGGCACAGTTCAAGCAGCTGAATTCGTTTGGCGAGATTCAGTTGAGACTCGGCCCAGCCAAAAACCGGGTGAAGATGTGCAAAGTCACAATTTTTGTACCACGATCCACGGGAGCGGAGATCAAGGAAGAGTAGATTAATGTCACGCCAGAAGGACAGTTTCTAGTCATACACATTGAAAAAGAATCTCTGCAGAGGCAGAGGAAACTTGCGCCCATTCGTGGGAGCAAAAAGAGTTGCAGAGGGGACCAAATAAAGATAGTAAAGATGACCGCAGTGCTGCAAATCAACCTGCACCACAGTAGAGCGGCGACACTCTGCCAGAAGATCCTGGCGGATGACATAGGAGTGGTTCTTTGGTAAGAACCATGGACCGTCAATGGCAGAGTGATGGGAATGAGCACTGCGAAGGATAAGTTAATCTAAGACACTGATAATGTAAACCCGAGGGCTTGTATTTTTATCAGAGATAACATTAAAACGTTGAAAATAACGGATCTCCGTTCTAGGGACACCGCCGTGACTGAGGAACACCTGCGGGCAGGTGATGGAAATGAACCTCCTCTCTGCCTCCAAAGACAATATGTCCTTTTTTCCTACGCAGCCATGACCTCAAATCCATCTAATCCTAATTACATCTCCATCCTTGATTGCAAGTACCCCTCCACTCTACCCAGTAGTCCATTCAATTCCATTACTCATTTCTTAAGCTAGTAACCTCATTGACTTTACACAAACTACTAGACATGTAGTTGGGAATTAGAAATTGTATTAATTCAGTCACATATTTTTTTCTTTTTGTTAATTGCAATGGCTTGTTTGTGAATTACGTCAAATAAAGGTTATTTTAAATGATCAAAAACTCCCTGTGACCCAAACAAGCACATTCACCTAACAAAAAATAGAAAAACACATTCAAAAAATTTGTAGGTGCTAGAGTACAATAAAACTGTAGGATTCTCCTACTAATTCCACACATACAATGATCGAATGCAATACAATTGGGTTTAGTCAATGACATAGAAAAATAATAGACCTAGCATTTCATTCTAATCGGGTTTTGTTTTGAAGCCATCATTAAGTTCTCTAACAATGTGCTTGAAAAGGACAACAATACATGCATTCTCCTGCTTTGGCAACGCTGTGTAAATGGAATCAAAAAATGACCAAGGGCATACTGCTCTGATTAACATGTCCAAGTTTTGAGGAGATTCTCAACTTACAAGTAGATGCGTGACAGAAATGCTGTAGAATTACATACTATTTAAAGATTGTATTGAACTAAAAATGATTGAATGGCTATTAAAACAAAGAAAAATTGCATGGTTTAGGTATTTCATATTGTTAAAATGCAAAACTTTCAACGTTGAAAGTCATTCAATAAGTAGATGCACCTATATCGACGACACTGGTTCTTAAAAAATGGAACTTACCGATCAAGAGATATTTTGGTTCAATAATTGAATTTTTGCAAATAAAACACTGATGAACCATATTTTTGAGTTATATGCACTTACAAAGTCAGCAAAAGTTCAATAGGCACTTAAATAACCAAATAATCACTCACTTGTAAACAAACAAATCTACAATGGCAACTGTGTGATGATTTGTTATGTTGAAATAAGTTTTGTGAATGGATTGTGTCCTACAGCATTGTCATGTAAAGCAGAATAATTTTATTGTTGATAACATGCACATCAACAACATAATCACAATAAAATTGCATATTTTACTTCAATTTGCTACATTTCAGAAATAAAGTTCATTTTGACAACAACGCACAGTGACAGGTAGCGTATAGTTGTCATCTCATTATTGCTTTTGCAATGTTAGCTTCAGTATTTAATGTAAATAAATGGGTCTACCTTTTTCTACATCATTGGATTTAGTCCTCAAACATGCATTAAAAACAGAATAATTTTTAGATTATGAAATGTAACATCTTACCTTTATCTATTAAATGTGTTACAGGAGAGATTTTTAATTCCGTTTTAGCAGATCCCTGATAATTCACCAAATAGTTTCTGAAATCGTCGATTCCACCATCGAATTCTGGTGATGCGATACTAGAAGGACTTGTGGTGGAATTTGAGTTATTCAACAAAGCTATGTTGATGTTGGGCTCCTCTATGGAAATACTATCATCAAATAGGTCAAAATTAGTGACAATATTCTGCTGACAGTTAATTTTTTCGATGGCACCACTAAAGCAGTCATCGAGACCATGTTCTCCTTTTAATTCATTATACCTAATAATAAAAATATTGTTAGCAATTGCTACAAATAGCAATAAAATTATATTTGCAAAATAAAAATTTAGGTTTGTTTTAAAAAATACCTTTTTCTGTAGTGAACCTTTTCTAAAATAGTTGCATGTTATAAATGATAACATTCAGTGTTAATAAGCATTGAATGAATTTTATTTTAAATATAATTTTCTTAAAGATGCATATTACTAAGCCACCCAAACATTCATATCACAAGGGAGTGAGCTGGAACTAGATTTGTACGTGATCTATATGTCAGATTTACAGACTTCCTAATACCCAATGGTACCCATTGTTACATCTATGTTTGCATATGATGGTACCACCCTAGCCTAAGTTATGATGTCTTTTAAGGTTCCCAATTCTACAAACCTCTATAAATAAGATACAAGAATGGAAAAATCAATTCATGAAACTTTTATGCTAAGAAGTTGTGTATACCTAACCGTAAATTGTGTCAACAAAAAACTATTCAAAGCCTTACATTTAATAGATAGTTTCAGTAATTATGTCTGAGTATTGGAAGTATGCCTTAAAAAATATTTTGTTTATTATATGTTGAGGAAGAGATCATTCCACTGGGAATAATTTCTACACATCTAACTGTCAGACATATTACTTATTATATTTTATGTACAGATAATGCATTAATAGTAGTAAAGCTATTACCTTAAATGAACTTCGTTTTCTAGTTTTCTAATTTTTTGTCTAGACGTGAATATAACATCCACTTTCTTCTCAGTTTTAACATCTAGTCGAGGTACACTAACATCTAATTGTTTTGTCAACATATTCTCAGCTTCCTTAACATTATTGTGCTCAGAGTGTTCTCCATTTATCCTCGTAAAAATATTATCATTTACAGGATCGTTCATTAATGTTCTTTCTTTTATACAATTATTTGTGGATATTTCTAAACTTAAGTTATCGCCTGCGACACTTTTTTCATTTACAAACTTATTGATATTTTTACTTTGCACATGTTTACCATCAGCATTTTCTTTCTCCACGAGACTATTAATAATTTCTTTTTGAACAGTATTGTCAGTAATCATGTTTTTTTGTAGAACATTTTCTGTACCTCGTTTTATATTAGAATTTCCTTGTATTTCCAAAACTGATGGAGAATCACTCCTAAAGATATTTAATTCTTCTGTATCTTCCACTACTTTTTCTACACTTGCAACATTGTTTGCAGAAGTATCTTCTGAAGAAGAACAATTCAACTGAACAATATTCTCTACTCCACTAGTTACGAGATAATTTTCTTTTGTCGAATTGTTCAAAAATCGATTTTCTTCTGTAGAATCATTCGTGGAATGGTTTTTTTCAATTGGATCGGTTTCTGTAAAATCTTTCATAGAACAAGTAGTCTCTATTTGATTATCACTCAAGATGCTGTTTTCTTTACTACAATGTGTTATAGAACTATTTAATGTCGATTTTTCATTAACAGAATCATTCAGAGGGGTACTAGTTGATTGCACATTCTCTTCAGATGGTTCTGATTCTGTTTCTGGTTCATATGCGCCAATTGAATCACTTGGTTCGCACGTGCTCGATATATCAGGGGAGGTAGGGGATGTATAGGATTCACTCATTTTTTCTTGCACATTAGTAGAATTGTTACAAACATCTGTAATTAAAAAAATATTCGTAAGAATCTAGTAAGTAATTTATACACTTACTGAATAAGTTAATAATGGAAGAGGTAATTTTTCAAGGCGTGAAAATAAAAAATAAAAATAGATTTTTTATATCATGAAATCTAACAATAATAAACTGAAAAACATGAAAAACCAAAAAATAATTATACACAATGATATGTCTAATGAACAGTGAAATGGTTAATAAGAATATAAACCATAGAAGAAGAATAGAAGGAAAGATGGGGCTTCAAAAAGTCCCATAGTAGACGGAATAATGAAAGTGCTAGAAGTAGTGATAATTGGGATTATATTAGTAATAGGAATAGCAATAAAGACTAGTAAATGTTGGATGAATAATCCAAATAATTTCAATTAATTGACCTTCTAAAAAATATCAATGTAAAAAATGTGAAAATTGGGAAACTATAATAACAAATGTATATATACAATGATTACTGAAGGTATTCGTTAACATGATAGCCATTCCTATGAGAGCATAAATACAGTATCCGCCAAAATAAACAGTACCGAAAATAAAAATAAAAATTAATTTTTAATTTCTGTAATGTAAGTGTTCAAAATGTTCACCATTTCGACACAAACAATACGCATATCGATTTTGTCCTTCATTATGCCCCAAATGTATGCGTCAGGTGGCGTCAGATCAGGTGAATGAGAAGGATATTCGAAGTCGGTTCCCCGAGAAATTATTCTATTATCGAAATGCTGATGGAGTAAGTCTAAGGTGCGCACAGCTGTATGGCTCGTTGCACCATCTTGTTGGAACCATTGTGTGCGAAACTGTAGATTTCGTGCACGGCAAAAGTTATTTAGATCTCTCACAAAAGGTATAATAATTTTCTCTCTATAACGCTCTTCAACGAAATAAGGACCAATCATTCCATGACCAGATACCGCGCACTAAACGGTAACACGAAGACTGTGGAGTGGTTTCTCTACAATGACATCAGGACGTTCAAATCCAAGGAATCTGGTTGTTTGTCGATTAATATAGCCGCTAAGATGAACGTGACTCTCGTCTGAAAACCATGTTTTTCAAAAATTCGGGATCTTCGTAAATTAAACTCAACATGCGACCACAGTAAATTTCTCTTGCACGTTTGTTCGCAGCATTTAGTCGTTGTCCAACTTGAATACGGTATGGATAACCACCAATTGATTTGAACATGCGACGTAAAGACGTTTTACTAATGTTGAGTTTACATGCAGTTCTTACAAGACTTCTTTGAGGTGATTGCACAACTTGGTTAAAAACACGTCGTTCATTTTCGTTAGTGCATACTGTTTTTCGACGACCTGAAGAACCTTTACGTTGACACAATACACTACCAGTGCGACGAAATTTTTCAACAACAGCTAACATCACACTTTTACTAGGAGCTGCTTTATTAAATTTTTGTTGATATTTTATTGACACCTGTTCTAAGCTTGGACCATCATTACGACCTTTTCCATATGAACGAAAATAATGCTCTACCAAAAAAACTTTTTCTTCCGTTGTTAGAACCATTTTTAAATCAAATTTAACTGCAGCGTACTATTAATATATCAACTAATGACAATTAAGTCAAATATGACAAATCCATATTACATAAACAACTCCACAGCACTCTCTGTTTCGGTACTGTTTATTTTGGCGGATACCGTATTTATCTCCAACCCAACAACTGAAAATGTATAACTACAATTGAGTTACCTGAATTATTGAAATTTGTAGAATGAGGCATCAAGGAACTGTTTTCCATCTCCTTATTATTAGGGTTTTCTTTATAACAATTATTTTCCATGTGTTCGTTGTGAAAATCTCTTTCGTAACCATGCTGATCATCCTGACTGGTGGGAGGTGTTACTAAACCTTCGAATATACGAGAAGGTTCTTCCGGTTCGTTATTATTTGGGCTTGTTTTATCCCACTCGTTAGCATCTATAGTTGTACAGCTGAAAATCGAAATAAAAAATTAGACATTTTTATGAATTATATGAAAATTATTCAATATCTACAATGCGAATAAGTTTTTAGGCAACCGTCCACTTCCCGGACGCTTTTTCTTTGAGGAAATAGAATTTTTCTAACCTAGTCCGGGAAGTACATACTTCCCGGACGGGAAGATTCACATCATTGTTGTCATTGTAAATCTTGGTAGGTATGGATTTGAGAAATGCTGTTGATCATTACCATAGCAGCGAAATAACGACTGGCAGCTATTTGACATGAAATTAGTTAACACTTTGATTTTTCAAAGTTTGTATGGTTTTTGGTCGCAATTATCTCAGTAAACTATGGAAAGCAGCGATAATTAGTTTGAGAATGTGCCTTACAAAATTTTTAATGTAGCAGCTACTTGTGACGATCCCAAAAGTCACTATATCGTAGAAGAAGTGAATAAACAGGGAAGGGGTTTATAAAAGGAAACTCCTAAAAATCCAGATATACATACTGAAGTAGTTAATAGTATAATAATTCTGTACAATAATTTTACAAAATTAATAGGTAAAAATTGGAAAAACTCAAGTATAATACAGCAAGAAAGTTGTAAAAAATACCTACATCTATATTTGAGGAGATCGATACGGTCGTATTACAAACAATAAGCAAATAGGTGAAAATGGCTACGAGTATGAATGATTTTTTTAATTTCGTGAGTAAAGTATTACCTACTGAATTTAATGGCGAAGCAAGTAAGTTACAGACATTTTTGGATTCGCTAGATTTATTACAAATAAACGCAACAGGTAATGAGGAAAATGCAGTTCTTTTAATTAAAACTAGACTGACGGGGAAAGCAAGATGTCTGATAACGACGGAAAATTCTATCACAGAAATCAGAAACAAGCTTAAGTCCGGAATAAGAAGAGATAATCCAAGTCTTTTCTTGGCAAAACTAAGCAAAGTAAGACAAAATGGAAAGGATATAACACAGTACGCGTCGGAAATAGAGAAGCTGGCAGAGAAACTACAGGCAGCATACGTGTCAGAAGGTATGCCGGAGAAATTAGGAGAAAAATACACCAAAGAGGCTACGATTAAGGCAGTAACGATGAATGCCACAACAGACGCGACGAAAACAATTATAGAACATAGAAGAAGTATTATCTAAGCTGGTATCAGTAAAAGGCCTAGTAAGTCATCAACAAGTATTGCATTTCAAAGACAACAGGAATTTCTTCAGAAAACCAGATTTGAACTATAGGAACAATCAAAGAAGAGTTAACAACAGCAGAATGTATAACGGTAATTCTCAAGGAAGAACATTCAGAAAATACAACAAGTAAACGAGTATAACAGATACGTAGATTACAATAAGGAAAGAAACTTAACAGGAATAATAATTACAATAACCATACTAATAATGTAAAAATATGCGAAACAGAACATAAAATTGAAAAAATGAGCAGACAAATAGCACAGTTAAAGAAGGAAAACTACGAATTAAGGATGGAAAATATGGAAATCAAGGAAAAACAGAATTTTTGTAAGGAAACATGACACAGACGCAGACTAACAATTTTAACATTAACACATAGGTATTGGCATCTCAAAACAATCGCACCTCTAATCAATAGCATTACTAAGCTTGCGGATTGCAAACATCTACTATATACCAATCATCACCTACCTTATTATTTACATAAACTGGAAGAATTGTTCTGTTACAATATACCCTGCAAATACTTTGAACCGACAGTAGATGTAGCCAGCTACATTCCATCAGCATTTAAGGATGCGATAAGAACACGCTGGTCTGATCATCAGCAGATATATACAAATGGGTCAAAAAAAAGTGGTCACACCGGATGTGCTATATTCCACTCAAACAGACATATAAGCCTAAAATATAGCCTACATGAAGATGCCTCAATCTATACTGCATAATTAATAGCAATACTTCAAGCTATGAAATATATAAAATTAAATTTGGTTGAAGACAAATGCATCATACTTACAGATAGCAAAAGAGCCGTGGATAGATTTAATCACATATGTACAAAAACAAAAATAAACCACATCGAAGCCTAAATATTAAAACTTCACCACGATATAAGAAGTACCAATAAATTGGTCTGCCTTATGTGGATAAAAGGACACACGGGTATTCAGGGAAACGAAGTAGCAGACAGACTAGCAAAAGAAGCCCTTCTCTCAGGAGAAGTCCTACAGCACGATCTATCAATATCTGATTTATACAACAAAGCAATAAGGAATGGCAGCAACACCACAGAGATGCAGTGACTGGACAAAATTATATTCTAAATCAACCAAAAATTCCAAATCAAAGATGGTTTCACAAAGAATCTAATAGAAACTTCATCATTACAATAAATCGAGCTATACATATATTGTTAGATTGTCACATAAACGCCGTTGAAATCAATAACTTATATAGTAGTTTAATTAAACATGAAATACCTCTCCCAACAGACCTCAACTGCATGTTATTTTCTGAAAATACTAACATATTGTACATACTCTATTTACATATCAAAAAGTGTAAAATAAATTTGTGGCTATACTAACAAAATATTGTAAGCAATCTCTTTATCAAGATAGAAGAAAGAAAAAGGAAAACAGAAAAAAAGAGAGAAAGAGTAAAAACAAATTGTAAACTATAATCCCAAATAATTTAACAAAATCAGCCTGGCTAATTGGCAATCGCCAAAGCCATAAACCTAGTTAAAAAAAACTATAGGAACAATCAAAGAAGAGTTAACAACAGCAGAATGTATAACGGTAATTCTCAAGGAAGAACATTCAGATAATACAACCAAGGAAACGGGTATAACAGATAGGTAGATTACAATAAGGAAAGAAATTTAACAGGAATAATAATTACAATAACCATACTAATAATAATGTAAAAATATGCGAAACAGAACATAAAATTGAAGAAATGAGCAGACAAATAGCACAGTTAAAGAAGGAAAACTACGAATTAAGGATGGAAAATATGGAACTCAAGGAAAAAACAGAATTTTTGCAAGGAAACATGACACAGACCCAGAAAAATTTCAGAGAGAAGAATTTAAGCCAACGAAGAAGATGAGGAACAACTAGAAAATAAATTAGAAGATGTAATGAAGAAGGTTAATAACACAGTAGATGTTAAATCAGATATTTTGAAATGTAAAAGAATGGGAAATAAAAACAGTAACAAAAATAGTCCAGTACTAATAATTGTTGAAGTACCCTGTACGAAGAACATTTTGTATGTTTGATCATCCCTTTATTTTATTGGAGTTTGTTTTTTGTTTTAGTAAGATGAAGTTGACATTAAGTAAATATATCTTGTAACGTCAAAAGTTGCTGATATAATCTTTCCTCTAAAATACTATAAAAAGACCTCATCAACATGGTAGCAGAGCGTGGTTCAAGAAGTTATAACCGTTGTTGAACTACGAAGAGTAGTACAGAAGAAATAAAAAAAAGTGCAGATTTAAAACAACATCTTGAAAGTTAGTTTGACAGATAAAATTTTTGCAAGCAGAAGTTCCAAGCGTTATTCAAGCAAGTTCAGAGTAAAATGGATTTGTTGGGGAAAGTGAACATTGGTCTACTTGAAGGCAAAAATAACTGGACAACTTGGAAATACAAAATGGAGATACTTTTAAGGTCAGTCTCAGGGGTTATGGAAGTTGTTCATTGTACATTAAATCAGCCAACGCCTGTTGCTGATGCCTCAGCAGATGAGAAAATAGTTTATGAGAAAGCCTTATCAGAATATAAGAAGTTAGATGGATGTTCTCTTCTTGCGTTAACAGTAAACATGATTCAAGAAACACTTGAAAATGTGTTAAGATTTACAACCGCTAGGGAAGTATGGCTAGAGTTGCATAGACTGTTTGATGGCCAGGTTGAAGATAAAACCTTTGATCTGATAATGGTGGAAATATCACAAATTTGAAGAGACACGGTACGTTGGCTGGAAGTCTACCAATGTCGCTGAAGGATATATTGACAATTCACTTAAAAACAAAATTAAAATTGCCAAGACCATTCAAAAATTATTAGATGAAAACCAGGCCCGGAATGGCCAGGTCCGCGATCGCGGAGGGATCCCACATAACGTACAAAAAAAGGTTTTGTCTTGTTAGAAGTTACTTTGTGCTCTTGGTAATATTTTGTTTACATTTTCCAAAAAAAAAATTACATTTTCCAAAAGTAGAACACGCCCAACAACTGTTTATATATCTCGCCATTAATATGTAAGCTTTATACGAGCTACTGTGTTGAGTTGAGTTACGTTGTTTTGGTGTAATGCATCCCCTCCCCACTCTTCTACATATAATGACATCCACCCCATACCATTGTTTACAAGTCACTACAAGTCGATTTTATGTGATGTGGTTTGTTAACTTTACAGTGCAGTTTTGTTTAGTTAAATGTTGAGTCGTTGAGTTCAGGTACATTGTTTGATTAATTAATATTACAAACGGAACAAAAACAATGAAGGGAACTTACAAGAGTGGTTATCAAAAAAGAGAGGAAAAGAAGCAAGAAGCTTTCCAGTATGCCAGTTCGATGTCTACGTGGTTAAAACTACAGTGACTATATACAAGACAGTGGCGGCAATTGGGTATAAGCTCCGCCCATCCGCCATTAGTTTGCTAATTTTGGTTTATTTACATTTGACTACATGCAACTAAATAACCCTTTTTAAAGGGGTTTTACCACTTTTAAACTAGATTTGAATGTGCAATTTTAAATAAAAGCTCTTTTATTAGGTGAATCATAAAATATTTTTGGAAAAAGTGGACCGATGTTAATAAAAATCTTCAAGGATGTAATGTTGTTGCATACAAAATTATGGATGTATCTCTATTTACCATCTGATAAAGATATAAGGTAAGTTCTTAAATTCTGGATTATAATGTTAAATGTCATGCCAAACAAATAGATACTACAATAAATTGTAATGTGTAGTGTAGGAATATGTACTAGGGAGTCTTTCTTCAATCTATGAATGCCGCAAATATAATCGGAGCGGAAATAATGCACCAGGCCTCTTAACAATGAATTAGATAGAAATATGCCACCGAGGGATGTTAGTCTCTATTCTTGTGTGAATAGGAAAAAATAAAATAAGTAATAAAATATTTTAATTTGAATAGTTATTGGGATACAAATTTGGACTATTACGGTTTTAGTCAGTTATATCCAATTTCAGTACATAATTGGGAAAAATTTACCATATGCTCATTTTTTCATCTAATCTGAAATTAATCAATGAATGTCTTTATATGTTACAGACTGTACCTGCAATTCTCACATTGAAACTCCACCAGAAAAAATGAAACACATACCTCTTTAATATTTATGTAATTAAATGTTTTACACTATTTTATAAAGAAGATAATATAAAGCTTATATCTAATATTTTTGGTCACTGCAAGTACATGTCATAATGCCCCAATATTTTTGAATTTGTCTGAGAGATTTTATGTTTAATTAAAAACCCATCAAGCAAATAAATAATAAAATAAAAAATGTTCTATTGCAATTATTTATTGAATATTCAAAACAAATGACCAGCAACGGACTTACTAGATAATTTTTTAGAAGCACTCTTATTCTTTTTTGAACTTGTTTTTAATCTGAATACAATGTAGCGTTAAATAATTTTATTTTTGAATTTATGACAATCGGGTATTATATTTAGAACTAAATTTTTTTCACACTTTTTTTGACATAAAAATGTTGCCAATTGTCACTTCTGGTCTTAATGAGCCACTGCCTCCTTTAATTCTTATGCAACGTTTTATAAATATAACAGTGTTTAGAAATAACAAGAAACAACTGGTAAAACTCGAGAATACATTTATGTTTTAATTTAATCGATGAATTCAGTGTCTAAAACTAAGCTCAAAATCCACTGTAAGAACCAAAGGCCAAAATAGATATTTATTTGAATAATATATGTATTAATCACTAATTTTGTTTCTCTAAACCATATATAACAATACAAGAAGGTGCAGTAATATTAAACTTATCTACTATACTTATAGCTTAACCAAAAACCTTAAGTGAAAATGGTGTATGAAATAATAATTATAGTTCCAAAGCAATTAATAATACACTAATAAATAAGTCTTCAGTCCAGAACGTTTATAAATAGCACTTAAACACCAAATTTTGCACGAAAACTTTCAAAAACTAAAAACTGTGGTAAGAACACAATAGAACCAAATGGTAAATGAACAAACAGTTAGCAAACTAATGGCGGCCGATACCACGTGACATAGATAACCAATCACTAGGACGACCATAATTGTCGCCACTGTCTTGTATATAGTCACTGTAGTTAAAACCATCAAGCTCTACCTCAAAGAGAAACGATGACACGACTGTAGGCAAGGTCATTGAAATTTTAAATTATTATTTTTGTAATGGGTTGTAATTTATTGAAAATTTGTTCTATTTATTCAACATTTTTACATCACTTACTAAAAACTTAACAATATTAGTTTTAGCATTTTTTTACTTTAAAGCTTTTTACTGTATAAAAAAATTTCTCACATTGGGGATAAATTCACAATAAAAATGTAGTAAGGCCTACATCATAAGGAGGTACTTTATGCAAAATGTGGATAGTTTTTCGGTTTATTTATCATTAGTCAAAATATATTGTAACTGCAATTAGTTATGATTTAGAAAATCATAATTATATCTTGTTACAGTATAGTATAGTTAAGGGGATTCCTTAGTGAAAAGTGTTTTTCTGTTATACTTTTTATAACCATAATCACTTTTCTTCTTTAGGTTTTTGTTGCAACAATGTCAAAACATTGATGGTAATTATATTATCCTGTCATTATGTATATCACACGTACAGTGCGACCTTTTATTTCCAGAGGCTGAAGGGTGCACCTTACCTCCTTCAAATCAGTCTGCAACTGCATCAACTTCTAGTACAGTTGAGAGGGGTGAGGCGCCTGCTTGCAATCAGCCACATATAGACCATCATCCATCGTCTCTTGTCGGCGAATCAAGCTACAATTCTGATTCAGAAGATGATGAAGAAAATCAGAATACCTGTGATGCAGCCAAGCCAAAACTTGGGTATTTCGTTTGTCCAAACGAAAATGATCCAATCACGATTAAAAAAGCTATCATGGAAAAACGTAATATTCAAGTTGTAGAAGGAAAAGGTACAACATTGCCATTTGAGCCTTCTAAACTTTATTACCGACATTTGCCAAGTGGTGAAAAAATACACCGAAAACAGTTATCATATTCAATTCAGCTGAATAAAGTGTACTGTTCGTGTTGTGTGGCTTTTGGAGATAAAAGAGACAGAGGAATCGACCTTTATTACTGGTTATGATGTTTCCTCAAAAAATGTGTATAAATATAAATCAATATAAATACACGAAATCTCAGCTCATCATGAACTTGCTACGAAGGAAGCTTTTCAAATTCAAAGGAGCTTTGATATTTCAACTCTTCTGAATACCAACCAAACTAAACAGTAAGAAAGTGGAATTCAAACTAGAAGTTTGGTTATCCAACGTTTGATAGAAATAGTTTTGTTTATAGGAAGGCATGGCACTGCCTACAGCAGCAGCCTACGCTGTCGATTTTTTACAAAATCATGGTAATTTACTTGAACTGGTTATGTTGTCGCTAATTATGATGTACTTTTGCAAAGCTATGTAAAAAAATGTGTCTAAGACAGCAAAAAGCACAGAATAAAAATAAAGGACAAAAGAGAAACCACAGGAAAGAATCTAAAAAAATCATTGGAAGAGGATCAATGTTGAATTTTTTATCAGACTGTTATTAACAAGTTAATCAAGATAATTGGCTCGATGGGTTGAAACAGTATTTTGAAAGACCTCTAGGAGCATCATCTACAGCATAATGGTGGACAGCACCCAAGATATAGCTGTCATGGATCAATTGGCAATATGTGCCCGCTATGTTGTAAGTGTATGAAAGACTTTTAGAGATTGCAGTTGTTGTCGACTCAAGTGGACTTTGAACGAGCTTATAAAATTATCTGAGTATGGCATTGCAACATCAAATATTATTGCTTGTTTGTTTGATGGAGTCAACAACATGAAAAGCTGTTACAATGGGCTACAAGCCCGTTTAAAAAAAAAAGAAAGACCTTATTTATACTCGCTGTATGGTACACGTTCTGAACCTACTTATATCTGAATCAACAGTGAAGTTACTACAAGCTGAGAACTTGTTTGGACTAGTGGAAGAATCTGTGGTATTTCTAAGCTCATCATACAAGAGAATAGCCGCCTGGGAAAATTAAACAAAATGAAAACATACTGCTCATGACAAGTTGTACAGATTGCAAAATATAGGAGCAATGAGGTGGTGGAGCAAACATAAGGCTCTTGTCAGTGTTTTAATTGAAAGTCACGGTTTCTAGTTAATTTCACAATATAATAAAAGTTATTGAAAATACTAAAAAATTGACAATTGTTTCGATAAATCAATATCATCGTCTGAATGACAGAAGTTACATTTCATTTGATGCCTACCTGATGTTTAGTAGTTAATTTTGGCTAGACCAAGAAGTAACCTAACTTGTGATGAACAGTTAAATCTAGGGAATTCTCCACTAATAAACTGTCTTCTTAAGTGATAATTGTAAAGATCAGCAGATATAGTTTTCCTGTTTTTCTATATCATTGCACAGTTATACTGATCTTAATTGGAAAAATGATATCCAGGATATCACCATAGGGCTAATAATATCTAAGCTTCAATATTTGTAATATCACATCTTCTTCTTTTTTCTATAAACATATATTAAGTCAATCACAAGTTAGGTCACTTCTTGGTCTAGCCAAATATAACTACTAAACATCAGGTAGGCATCAAATGAAATGTAACTTCTGTCATTCTGACGATGATATTGATTTATCGAAACAATTGTCAATTTTTTAGTATGTTCAATAACTTTTATTATATTGTGGAATTAACTAGAAACCGTAAGTTTCATTTAAAACACTAATATGAGCAGATTCCACGAAGTAAGGGTAGAGACAGTTAATTTCATAAGGCTCTTGCATCAATTGTTGATGAAGAATTCTTAATCAGTGAAGACAGTGTAAATTCAGCAAAATTCTTTAATTTTATTTCTGTTTTTAAAGAAATCTCTGATGGAATTTAGACAGCAAATCTCAATTCACAGCAAGATACCTGATAAGTCAATAGTCCAAATTTGAAAACTTGTTTATGTCGTTCGGTTTACTAGATATGTTGTACTGTTTCTAAGTACTTGCAAAGTAAAACCATTGATTATGCTTTCACTTGGAACTTAGTACAAATACTGGTCCAGCAAGTTAAGGACAAAAGGAATGACCCACATTATGAAGTATTGTACGCAATAACAAAAACCAATGCAAGCGCAGTTAATCTTAAGCTAGACGAAAATGACATTGATGTTGAGTTAGAGTTGGACTAAGAGAAAAAGAACGTCAATGAATAAATTGATGGCCGGTGAAGAATCAAAATAATAATAATAACAAACTTTATTACCCAACAGATTTATACAAATCCCTTTACAGAGCAAAAACAATGGTTATATAATGTAAGAAGAAACAGCCTTAAATTAAATTAAGAAAAGAAGAATAAAAAAATAAAAATAACACATTTCACATAGTTGTATAACGTTCAGTAGCATGTATTGCACAATAAATTAAAATTATTACACATAACATTAATTGGTGAATGAAGTAAAACATTTGTTCGAGACCAATCACAATAAAAAGGTAAATGTTGTCTATTATAGAACTGTGGTACATTAAAATTAATGTTACATATAGAAAAAACCAAATAAAGTTGCGTTTACGTCACCAAGGGTGTATTTCTATCGCATGTGTGGCTACATTTCTATTGAAAAGTGCATATACTTAAATTTGTTAATTAATCGGTTCTAAAGATAACCCAATCAATAAAAAAACTTTTGTACCAAAATAAAGTATAAGCAATATAGCTTTATTGGGTTTAGACGTCTCTCGATGTAAACATTTGTGTTAAAATTTTCATAAAGAAGCCTCCAATTATTGACGGTAAAATAGTCATTGCCAGAAATAATGCCATGTTACCGCGTTGTTTGTGACTTTTCTACTTGTGTATTGTCATTGATTTTTGAGGTAATAGTTACGTGCTTTATAAAATTTTCTTGTGAGAAATATTTATAATCAAAACTGTTTTTGTTTTCAAAACAACAAAGCATTTTCTTCTGTGATTGTTAAAATGCCAAAACAGCTGATTAGCCGATGCAAAGAACTTGTGGCTTCATTAGTAAATTATTTTGAACAAGAAAGGAATAATAATGGTCCTTTGTTGCCCTTAAATGATGTACAAGAGGTAGGTAATACGTGAATAAAATATCCTTACTTTACTTTACGAAAATTTCTATTATTTTAGCTCATAGCTGCTGCTTTAAAAATCAGTGTATGAACAGTAAGCAAAATTTGTCAAACAAAGAAAAAAGGTGTAGAGTTTGAGTCACCAAAGAAAAAACGTTGCGCTCATAAACGAGTAACAAATACAGAAACTTTAAATACAAGCTCTATTTGTGATACCATTTACAACATGTACCAGAGAAGTAAGTATAATTACGACAATTGTATATTTAACATATTTTTATTTCTGTACGCTTTTAAAACAGCACATAACGATTCAATCATTGTGGTCCCAACTAAAAGAAAGAGAATTATTTAATGGTAGTACCACTTCTTTAAATAGATTGCTCAAAGAACTTGGGTTTAAGTGGATGAAGGATAATCCACGAAGAGGACTTATGGAATTACCTAATGTTGTTTTGAAAAGAGTAGAATTCTTAAGATATTATAAAGAAGCAAAGAACGAAGGTATATACCAATTTGTGTTCATCGATGAAACCTGGATATTTCAAAATGGCATCATAGGTCATTCATGGCAAAATGAAAATATCAAGAGTGTTAAAACCACTAAAACAGATGGCAAAAGGTTTGTTGTATTGCAAAACATAAGTGGTTACTTAAACATTATTTAAATAATATTATTACAGATATATTATACTCCATGCTGGAAATGAAAACAGATTTATTGAAGGTGCTGAATCAATATTTTGTTCAAAAACCCAACTTAATGATTATCATGGGGAAATGAACCAGACACATTTCTTGAAATGGTTTCAATATCAGTTGCTGCAAAATTTAGAGAATCCTTCTCTAATTATACTTGATAATGCACCTTATCACAGCATGTTATTGCATAAAACTCCAAATACAGGATGGTCAAAATGTATTATTCAGGAATGGTTGACAGAAAAAAACATTCCCTATTCTCACATGATGTTCAAAACAGAACTGTTGCAAATCGTTTCTCAGTAAATATACATATATATTCTTACTTATTGCCATTTATTTTAAACATTTTTTTTTTGTTTTTTTTTAGAAATAAGCCACCAGTCAAGTATATAGTGGACGATATGGCAGAACAGTATGGACACAAAGTTTTACGTCTTCCTCCTTACCATTGCATATTCAACTCTATCGAATTAATTTGGGGCATAGCAAAAAATTACTACAATAGGCATACTGGTAGGGATGGTAACATTGCGAATAACTGCCTGAACATGTGGCACGAGGCACTGCACATGATAACTCCTGATATGTGGTAAAATTCTATACAACATACTGAAAGAGAGATATTTAAATGGTATGAGAGGGATAGAATATTTGATCGTCCAGAAATTAGTCCGAGAGTTATAAATTTTAATAGTGAAGAAAGTGACACTGATGTTGAATCAGATGAAGAAAATGAATTTGAATCTGCCTAGTTTCATTTCACAATATGTTGATTTGTTTAATGTTAGTTTTTGTCTTTGATAATATGTTCATTATTAAACATATTTTATTTTATTGCTTGTATTTTTATTATATTTATTTATTAAAAGATTTGGTAAGTCAGTAATAACCTTACCACTTTTATTCTAGAATTCCTTACTTTGTGAAATCTATTCGTAAATTTAATTAACAAAAAACGCAAATTAAAAAACTCCACACTATATTAAACGAAAACTATCAAATTATCGAAAATTTTGTAGTTTTCATTTATAATATTGTGAAATTTTCTACATTTACGTTTTTTGTTGACTTCAGTTGTTTTCTGTTAATTTCCATATTTCGTGAACACTCTGACAACGCTACAAATGTTCACAATGATGACGTAAACGCAACTTTATTTGGTTTTTACTATACATCCCTTGTTGTATAAATAACTATTTTGGACTCGCAGACTTCCAGGACTCGCCTAATTTTGTCTACTCGTTAAAAAAAACAGTATTTTCAGGACTTGTTATGTAAATTACTATTACCTCATCATTTGTTACTTAAAACAAGTGAAATAAACCCATACGTTTTTATTTTTTTCTATTTATTTCATTTGCAAATTTACATTCTACTTCAACAATTCAGTAATAAGTTTACGTAATTAGTTTATTAAACAGTTTTCTGGAGTTTTTCTTACATATCTTTTGACCAGATTGTTTTTAACCTTCTTTTCACTAACATGTTCTTCAACAATATAAAGGAGTATCATGTTTCTTATGTACTTTGTGTGAGTCAATTGCCAAACTGCATTTTGAATCAGTATAGTTACAACGATTTCATAATTGTTCTTTAATCACCAATCTAACTTGATATTCTCATTCCTGGAAATAATTCCAATTGATATTATTATATAGCTTTGGTAATGGTATTTTCCAGATTGGTTTAGTCCTCAATCTTAATGTCAATGTATCATATATGATTGTAGATTTTGATGTTTCTTCAAGGATTTGATGAGTGATGAAATATATTATAGTGTGTAAATACGATAATTGTAGATTTGCATTCTGTTATCAGCATAAACATTTTCTATTTTATCAATTTTCAACATTTTAATTTCTTGCAAATGGTTATTAACACCATGTTAAGCTGGACAAGTATCATACCATTTTTTTATTATTAGCTGGCATATTGTCAGTTGTACCTATATGTTTCTAATCTGTGTGTGAGTTTTCGGGTTGGTCAATGTTCATAGACAAATTAAATTTAGGAAAAGTTAACTTTGTTATGGTTATTGGTAAAGAGTTTAATTATTTAATTCAAGTTTTAATTGTTTACTTTGCCAAATTTTATTTTTAAATTAACATTAAATTGTAGTACTTTGTAAAAAATGTACTTGTTTGTTTTTTATGGAAAAATGAAGGACACAATTCTTTTTGTATGGGTTCTCTCAAAAACAATATAAATTTATCTTTATATGCATACTTACATAGTATCATCTTCGTCTTCAATAATTTCCACCAATTGATTATCAACTTTTTTCCTAGTAAACTTCCTTGAAAGAATTTCTCTAGATTTTACAGAATCATTATCAAAGTTCTGTGATTTGAGCGAAGGAGGTGAAATACAAATAGATTGTGATCGAATGTTTGAATTTGTATTTTCCTTATTTGAATTCATTTCTTGGACGTCAATTGAACTCAAAAATGATATTTCCTCTGCTGGCCGAGTAGATTTTTTTACTGATGGTGGTTTGCTTGTTGTTGGCTGCAGATATAAAAATGTTAGATTAAGATTTGTTTTCAATAATTTTTATTAAAAATATAAGAATGTTACCCCATTAACCAATAATCTACGGCAGATCAGCGTCGAAATAAAATAACAGTGTAGGACCAATAGTTTCAACTTCCATGTTAGGGACTGAGAATGACTATGAACAGATTTTATCAGCACAATACATAAACAATAATAAAATAGAAGACATAAGGGTCCGCAGTGATGAAGTAGGGATCAATACTAAGAAAAAGAATATTATTCATGAAGAGAAAATATCAAAAATATCTAAACTCATCTAAAATCGCATAACAACCATACAAGAGAAAGGGGACAAATTCAAATGTGAGAACTATGAAGGTACTATTCCAAATACCACTTTCGGATCCAGAGACATAAAAAAATTAAACAAAAATTTATGATGATGGAACAAAACAAATTCATTACCCGAAACTGTTTCAAGTATGGTTATAACCACACTATATCTAATGTGGGTGAACTACAGTTAGATCAATTCCTTCGTTGTAACCAGACGTGCGTTCGATCTAGTGCTAAAATTTAAATCTTATATTTTTAAACAATTTGAATAAACTAGTTATTTGGTTTGTTAAAGTAGTAGAAAAACATTAGTTTGTGATAAATACCCAAAAAATAAGTTTCAAATGAGTGCTAATAGCGGGGGTCGACCCCCCATAAACCAGAATGATGTGATGGAAACAAACGATAAAAAGATTTCCTTGTCTCTGAAAATGAATTTAAGGAATTTACATCACAAAAACAAATTTTTTAGATAATAAAATATTTTCAATTTCAACCTTATCATGCGAAACAAATGATAATGATAAAAACAAGAAAGATCAATTAGTAAACAAATCGCCAAGCTTACAAATTAAAAAACCTAAACAAGTTTTTCTATATCAACAATCTGACTTCGGCCCATATCATGTATATGTTGAAAATAATTCAAGCAAATTTAAAGGAAGATTAAATCCTTTAAAAATAGGTGATATCATCCTTTCAAATTTTGTTTATCTTGACGAAAAAATCTCATGTATCGATTCCATTGGCAGAAATAAAATAAGAATAAAGTTTAAAGATTATAAATCAGCAAATTATATTATCGACCAAAAAGACAATCAGATGTTTGTTAAAAATAATTTAGAAATATATCTACTGAATTTAGCGAAAATGTTAAAAATAAAATAAAAATGCATGATATGCATTGTATATTTCAAGTACTAGAAGTTAAGAAACTAAACAGGAAATGTGTAAATGAAAATAATATAGAGTATGTCCCAACAAAAACTTGCGTAATAACTTTCAAATCCCAAATTCTCCCAAAATACATTACAATAAATAAGTACTGAAACTGGTGGAAGCATATATACAAAAAGTTATATTGTGCTTCAACTGTAAGATATGGTCATCAAGGTAGACAATGTAAAAGCAAGCCCCGATGTTTTAAATGCAATCAATCTCATAATTAAAAAGAATGTAAGGAAACAAATATTGACCCAAAATGTTTAAGTTGTTCAGGTGATCATCTCACCACAAACTTAAAAGCATGCCCAGAGTTCAGTAGACAAAAACTAATCAAAGAGGCAATGTCCACATCAAATCTAAGCTATCATGACGCAAATATAGAGAAATATAAAAAAACTGCTACTCCAATGTGGTTTCAAAGAATAGTCAACTTGAACCATCTCAAATAGTGAATGTCTTTTGTCAAAAATCCTTCCCCCCATTAAATTCGGATCTCACAAATCTACCTTCACATCCCATCTCTATACCTCCTCAACTCTCACTCCCAAAAAATTCCTTCAAAACTTCCACAAACCAAAGCTCATCTCAAGCGAACAAGAGACACAGACCAAACAGCCCAGACATAATAATAGAACAGCATAAAGAGATAATATCTTATATATATATAAAATTATATTTGGTTGAAGACAAATGCATCATACTTACAGATAGCAAAAGCGTTGTGGATAGATTTAATCACATAGATAGCAAAACAAAAATAAACCACATCTTGAAAACTTCACCACAATATAAGTAACAATATGTGGATAAAAGAACATGCAGGTATTCAGGAAAATGAAGTAGCAGACAGAGTAGCAAAAGAAGCCCTACTCTCAGGAGAAGTCCTACAGCACAATCTATCAATATATGATTTATATAACAAATGTAAACAACGCAAAGAGGAATGGCTGCAACACCACAGAGATGCAGTGACTGGACAAAATTATTTTCTAAACCAACCACAAATACCAAATCAAAGATGGTTTCACCAAGAATCTAATAGAAACTTCATAATTACAATAAATCGAGCTCGGTCAAAACATGCCTTAATACCAGAATACAAATTCAAACTCAGCATGGTAGACAACCCCTATTGTTACTCCAGCAATGTAGGAACTCTGGTTAATATATTGTTGGATTGCCATATAAATACTGTTGAAATCAATAACCTATATAGTAGTTTAATTAAATATGAAATACCTCTTCCAACAGACCTCAACTGCTTGTTATTTTTTGAAAATACTAACATATTGTACATACTCTATTTACATATCAACAAGTGTAAAATAAATTTGTAGCTATACTAATAAAATATTGTAAGCAATCTTATTATCAAGATGGAAAGAAGAAAAAAGAAGAAAGAAAAAGAGAAAAAGTAAAAACAAATTGTAAAAGATAACTACAAATATATTAACAAAAACAGCCTGGCTAATTGGCAATCACCAAAGCCATAAATCTAGTTGAAAAAAAGTTGAACTACAGGATGTATAAGAAAAATAAAAGTAAAAATACTCAACAGGAATAATTAGAATATTTAGTTCATGTAATAGGGGGAAGATGTAAGAGGAGTAGGGTGCATTGACTCCTTTGTCATAGCACTCAAATCTGTGTCATGTATCAAGTTAAATATAAAATCAGCATAAAATTAACTCATAAATCGAATAGAATACTTTGAATCAAGTTTCAATCAACCTTCCAGATCGACTGGTAAGTCTGTACAGATCTGCATTTCACACATAGAGAAAACTCCTGCAAGTAGTTACAAACCAGTAAAAATTGAAAATAGAATTTATATCAATATTACACTTATTAATAAATAACAGTTAAATTAAAATATTACCCCTTTATCAGTAAAATATATAATGGCTTCAATATCGTCATCATCATCTAATATTTCATGAATAATTTCTGTTGCTGATGGATCGCAGTCAATAGTTCCCTCTCCAACAATAATACAATCGTCTTCATCGCTGTCTTCCATTTTAATCACATCTTCAACCACACAATCATTATTTTTATGTGAACTTATTTTTGCAACATTTTCAAATAAATTTATTGTTTCAGTGTCTGTTGTCCCATGATCCTCTTCCTCATTATACTAAAAAATAATATTCTAAATAAGCAAACAGTTTTTAGAAGACAAAAGAACCTCAACATTAAAAGAAGTACTTGATCTTTCTTAAGATTTTTTATAAATGTTTTGTCATTCATAAATGAGACTGTTTCAATAACATGACATCAAGTTCCTTTTAAAAGTTTTGTTATTTCTGGTGATGACCAAAGTTCATATGCTATGGTCAAAAAAGGAAAAACAAAATATATATTATTTATAATTCATTCAATTTATTGTATCACCTTCCTAAATAATAGATGTACGCCAATAAATAACACACTCAACAAACATTTTTTGAAAGTAGTTTCAGAAATAGACATCATCACTCGCAGTGAATACTCTTTTATATCTTATATTTACCGGGTCCACATCAGTAGATATGTACGTAGTTCGTCGCTGTTCGTCGGGGTATTTATTGATGTGGAGGGGGTGAAGTACCAACCTGGCGCGTCTCCAGGTGGCGGATAGGAGAAGGGCCTCTCAGATGATTTTATATGAGAAGGAGGTCTGCGGGGAAATACCTGGGGCTCGTTGTGTCTAAAAACTCAACTGGCAGCCCTCGAATACCCTGCCGCGGACCAACTTTACCTGTCCCAGCTGTAGTATCGTGGCTAATTAATTGCACACAGGGTTACGATGCCGGGTGAAATTTCGAGCTTACCTCGAAATCACCTGTTACACCAATGTCTCCTGGCTGTCTGTGGTCAAGTCTCGCGGGCCAGTGGGATGGGGGGGGGGCTTGGCTTTACTGTCCGGACCAAGAGGAGACAACCTCATTAGAAACCTAAATTCAAAGTGGGAAACCGGGCCGAAGAATACGTGGCTATATAGAAGAATAGTCCTTACTGGTTTCGACCTTGGAGCACCGGGGGGAACTCTATTGTATTGAACCCCTTACCTCTGCATGCGGGGCTCTGCAGCGGTGGACCGTAATGACCCTAGCTTCTCGTGGGATCACTCATGGAACGAAAAAGTAATACTTTCACCGGAAAAGTAGTGGAGAAAACCTCCATCTCTTCATCCGGGCACCTCACAGAGGAAACAAAGGCCAAACGGCACAAAGGTCGTATGCCGTTCGACCTCCCAAAACCGGGAGAACCGGGCGGTATAGACGACCCACTGAGAAAAAGCCTCAGTGGAGCAGGGGTGCGGAAATACCTGCGACTCCTCAATCAGGGAATATCCCCTGAAGAGGCCAGGAAGCAGGTAACTCAGCTCCCAACCCCCCGAAGGAATTACCAACGGGGAAAACAAAGCTTAAAAGAGGCCCGGAGCATATTACTCCTCCGCTTAGGCCTCAAAGCAAGAAATCAAAAACAGCTGCAACGGTAACCGGGCAAGCCACTGGTTACGCAGCAGCTGTCAAAGCAGAGAAAGCTTTTAGGGTGGGAATAATGCCCAAGGATTATCCTGGGGTCATCCTGAGAGCGGAGCAGCTCTCCACACTGGAAGACACTCTGGTGGAAGAGCTGTGCCAGAGCAAAGAGAAGGGAGTCCAGTTCTCAGGTATCCATTTCCGATGTGGAATGATACTGGTGGACTGTGGGTCACAAGAATCGGCTGACTGGCTTATGAGGTCAACATCGAAATTAAACTTTTGGGAAGGACCCGAATTGGTGGCTCGAAGTGGAGACGACATCCCAAAGCCAGTCACCATAACAGTGTTCTTCCCAAGAAGCCAAGACATGAAACTGGAGAAGATCCTCCAACTTGTCGAGGTTCAGAACTCCAACCTCAGTACTGAGGCTTGGAAGATTCTAAACTCTAAAAAAGAAGGACAGGGAACTATCCTCACGATTGGGATCGACCACCAATCTGGGGAGGTTCTGAAGGCAGGAGGTTACGCGCTAAAATTTCGTTTTGGGCGTATCCCTGTCTCGGGGCTGGCAAAAAAGAAGAATCCCGCGGAGGATCCAAGGGACATGGAGATACCCTCCACATCCGGAACCTCAGGAAAGGGAAAACAAGGCGAAAGCTTGACCTTGGGTCAGCCCGAGATCTCCTCCGGCTCTGCTGGGATGACTGGGAATGCGGAGACTGCCTCTGCATCCCGGGAAGCTGGGCAGAGCAGCCTGGGGGTCGAGAGAGTCTGACTCGAGATCTAGAAACCTGCTCGATTACCGAAGGAGATACTGCCATGGTGGTCGAGAAGGGTCAGGGAGAGAGAAATGAGGGGGATGAATAGAGGCTGAGTAACTCGGCCTCTCTCATCCATAATTATTCACCTTCACGTTCACGAATGTAGCTCAGATTAACCTGCATCACGCGAAGGGAGCTTCAGCCGTGATTGCAAGGTTGTTCGCTAGACTACAACTGGGTATTGTACTGATCCAAGAACCATGGATCAACAAAGAAGGCCAAATCAAAGGTTTGGCATGTAAGGATTCTAAATTGATTTATGATCAAAGGCAAGTATCTCCGCGTGCCTGTGTAATCATAAGAAATAACATAAAATATACTTGTGTTTCAGAATACATGTCACGGGACCTTGTTCCAATCATGGTTCACCTCAAGATTGGGGGTATCGACCGAGACATCGTCATTGCCTCTGCCTACTTCGCTGGAGACGGGCCGATGACACCGCCAGTAGAGGTACAAGTGCTAGTGAGACACAGCGATAGCAGACGGCTGCCAATTATAATTGGTTGTGATGCCAATGCACACAATACCGTGTGGGGAAGCACCAATAACAACGTAAAAGGTGAGCGTTTATTAGAATATCTCTTAGCAAATAACCTTGAGACCTTAAACGTGGGGACAACCCCCACTTTTGTCACGAAACATAACAATCGTTAATGTTGCTGCTAGGAAAAATGTAAAAGATTGGAAGGTGATGAGTGAGTCATCACTTTCCGACCATAGGATCATCAAATTAGGTCAGAGGGAAATACCCCCTCGATCCCTACAATTCGAAATCCTAGAAATACTGATTGGTCTTTTTACAAGACCAATCTGAAGGACAATTTGGAACACGTCGAAGTGAATGGGGTAAATCACCCGCACTACGACCTGGAACAAAGAGTCGAACAGATCAGTGAGGCAATAATGGAAGCTTTTCATTCCAGTTGCCCACTCTCAAAAGCTCGTTCAGAAAAGGATGCTCCTTGGTGGAATGAGAACCTGTCAAACCTCAGAAAAGAGGTCCGTCGGCTCTTTAATAGAGCCAAACGTGATGGCAATTGGCAGAGGTACACTGAGAAGCTTACTCAGTACAATAAAGAGATTAGGAAGGCCAAAAAGCTTAATTTTCAAGCCTTTTGCGAAAAGATCACTTCATACCAAAAATAGGGAAAAAAGATGGGACTGATCCCCGATCTTTTAGACCCATCTGTCTAACATCGTTTCTACTCAAATCGATGGAGAAAGTAGTGGATAACTACATAAGAACAGAGAATCTGGAGAATATACCACTTCATAAATGTCAGCATGCCTACAGAGCGGGTCGATCAACTGACGGCTCTGTATCAGCTGACAGAAGTCATCCAGAGAACTCTGAACAACAAAGAAATCGCAATGTGCGCATTCCTGGATATATCAGGGGCCTTTGACAACACAACTCATGTGTCTGTCAAAGAAGCACTAAAAAGGCGAGGAGTAAATGAAACCATTGTAAAATGGATGTATGAGTTGTTGACGAGGATAGCTGAGACACAGGTGGGGATCAAACCACCCCACTTGGGGGACACCTCAAGGGGGAGTGATATCTCCCCTTCTATGGAGCCTCGTAGTAGATGAGTTGCTCTAGAGGCTAACGGAGCTTGGCTTCGAATGTATGGGCTACGCCGATAACATTGTTTTAATAGTCAGAGGCAAGTTCGAGAGCACCTTGTGTGATTTATTACAAAAGGGCCTCAGAATCATTGAGCAATGGTGCTTGTCAGTGGGGCTAAACATTAACCAAAGCAAGACCATAGTAATTCCATTTACCCGGAAAAGAACACTTCCAGCCATGAAACCCATATCCTTAAATGGGGAAATCATAGAATGGAAATCAGGGGTTAAATATCTAGGGATAACCCTAGACAGTAAGCTTCTGTGGAATAAACATGTTGAAATAACTGCTAGTAAAGCAATAAGAGCTTTGATGGCGTGCACAAATCTAGCTTGTAAGAGGTGGGGCTGTAACCCAAAAATACTGCGATGGATGTATGCCATGATTGTGAGACCAGCAATTACGTATGGGGCAATAGTTTGGCACACAAAAGCAAGTCAGTACAGCACGAGGAAAACCCTCGATAAAGTTCAAAGGCTTGCATGTGTGTGCATCACTGGAACTATGAGAACGTGTCCAACTAGGGCACTTGAGATCATTACAGATCTCACACCTCTACATCTGGTGATAGAAAGATCTGCCCAAGAGGCAATTCTTAGAATATCTAAGGAAGGTCCAGGCAATGAGAGTATTAAAAATCAGGGAGCTTGGTCCTCTCTGACAAGATACACCTCATTAGCGAATCTTCCCAGTGACGAAATGATCAGGAAAGTAAGCATCGAAAAGAATTTCACCACGATGCTAAATACGAGGAGAGACTGGGAAAGGGAATACACCACCCAAACTCTCAAAGAAAACACCATTAGATGGTATACGGATGGTTCAAAAACAACCATTGGAGCAGGCGCTGGAGTATTTGGGCCTGGCACCAGATACTCATTATCGTTAGGCTCCTTCCCGAGCGTCTTTCAGGCAGAAATACTTGCGATCGAAAGATGCGTGGAAATGAACCTAGAAAGAAACTACCAGAAATGTGACATATCGATCCATTCTGATAGTCAAGCAGCTATCAAAGCATTGAGCTCCCATGTCATTGACTCAAAGTTGGCATGGGAGTGCCGAAGAAAACTTGATGAATTAGGCAAGAATAACAGGGTCTCTTTAGTCTGGGTTCCTGGCCACTCGGGAATCACGGGAAATGAAGAAGCCAATACACTTGCCAGGAAAGGAGCACAAATGCGCTTTATTGGCCCGGAGCCTTTCTGTGTGGTGTAGCAAAATGCTTCTACAAGAAAGAGTTTCGGAAGAAAGAGGAAACCGAAAGAGAAGCACTCTGGCGGTGCCTTCCCGGGTTGGAACATTCCAAAAAGTTCCTGGGGAACTTTGACACTGCTAGGTCCAAAAAATATTTGGACCTCAGTAAAGATAAGCTACATCTCCTCACGGGCTTTCTTACAGGACACTGCCGCCTTAGGAAGCACTTAATGAGTATAGGTCTAGCAGAGATTGATGAGTATAGATTCTGTGGGGAGGAGGATGAAACTCCTGATCACCTAGTTCTGGAATGCCTCGCCATTGCAAGCCAACGCAAGAAATTCTTTGTACAAAAAACTTGTAAGAGTGAGGACCTAACATCGATGAAGCCGTCCCAAATACTAGTTCATTAGAACCTTGGAACTGGAAGGCGAGCTGTAGTAGTAGCGACAACAGCTCTGATAGGGGGGGCACAATAAACCTTTGGTTTCAGTGCACAGTAACCCCGTTAAAATCTAATCTAATCTTCTATCTACTGAAAACGGATGACTCCTGAGTTATATCAAGGAAATACATTAGTTGTTTACAAGAGTTGGTTGAGTTATTAGCCACAAATTCATTCACATTGATAGCTTTGTGATATAGTACGCTAAGGGGAAGTCTTCTTCCCACAAACTTGCTCTCTCCCTAATACCACATAATGCTCTAATAATATTGTTCATTTATTGCCTCACTTACTGGCAATGAATACAATAATAAAAAAAAACTGTTGGCTACTCTGCATAACAAATTCGAAAACCCATATCTCACTACCAGTTACCATTCATTTTATGTCCACTTCAACGAAGGACTTCTTGGACAAGACTGATTATGCAGTGGAGACCGAAGCTGCATTAAAGAAGCGTCAGGCGACTCCCCAGAAGATGGATGGACAACTTTAGAGAAGCAGCAGATTTTAACTGCTATCAAATAACCAGAGGCAGCAGATCTTAACTGATATCAAATAGTTAGAGACAGAGAAGAATGGAAAAGAAGATGGGAGGCCTATATCCGGGAGTGGATTTTGAAAGGCTGATAAAGAAGATTCATTTTATGGATGTGGGATTGGAATTGATATTTCTAGCATGTCTTCAGTGAGTCTTCTGTAATTAAGCTTTTGCAGAGAATTCAGGTGTTGAAAAATTTTATTTGCAATGCAAAATTTTGAGATTCTAAGATCGATATCCAGTTTGAAAATTTCAAAACACACATGGAAATAGAGCACTGAACTGACAAAATAGAACATTGTAAACAGAGATAACGCTCAAACTCCGAGTGAGTATAGAAAACAGATTCACTTCTTGGTAACTAACTCATTGACTGTACACTTAATTTATTAAATAGTTATGTTATTAATATAACCCTGTAATCACATACCAAACAAAAGTGTGCTAAACTTACTGATGAAGTCGAGACTAGTTCATCCAATTCTATCTTACTGACATCACCTATGAGATCTTCCTGAATTCTCTGTTTTTTTATATATTTAAAATATGATTCACACACAATTTTATCATTATCCATCATGTGAGCCAAGATATCTAATAGAGAATCATTTTGTGGCAGGAAAATTTCTTTTAGAATCGGGTTTGTGTTTATAGCATTAGGTGTTTGATGATAATGTTTATACAACAGTTCGTCGATAGTCTTGTACATTTCTGTACAACTTTGGACCTTCTTCCATCTTTGATGTAGAATATATGCTCGACAGAAAGCAACATCTGAGGTATTAATTGGAACAGGATTCAACACCATTCTGAAAATACAAAAAAATAGGTCACGCACTTTGGATTAGATTCCAAATCAAACAAAAATAAATTCTCTTAACACGTTGAGTGCCACAATGGAAATGTTAAATTATCTGTCCCTGTGGCCGATTTTTTATATCTATCAGAAATCCTAATTCTAAAGATTATTTTGACTAAAAATATGCATAAAAATACCCTAATTTTACTGTCTGCCTACATACCCCCCCCCCCTTCCCACCCGGCCATGTTTATCACCATGGGAGCATGCGCGATAGACGACTGAGCGAGTTCATACCTTGTTATTTACACATATTATGTTAGTACGAAGTGTGATAACCTAGTGTAAGTGTTTATTAGTGTCGCCAAATAATTTGACAAGTTCGTCAGTTCATGAAACAAATTTCATTTCCAAATAATTTCAAACATCTGATAATATGTATTTATTTATTGGTAAACGGGTTAACCCCCTTGTAGAAATAAACTCATAAATAAAAGTATAAAACTATACAACTTAGTAAGTACAATATTGAACAAAAAACATTAGAAATAAACCAATTCTATCATTATTATGATATAATGAAACATACTGTAATAAATTGACACAAAAAATCGACACAAAAAACACAAAAATAATAAAATAAAACAATAAACAAAATAAAACAATAAAAACATAAACATTATCTCATTAAAACTCTCAAATTACTCTTGAATTCATTCGATGAAATTCCAGTAAAGTCATGCCCTCAATCACAATACGAATTTACAGACCGTCCAAACTGTGGAACCGAGCAGTGGTAACCATAATTGGTACTATGAAAGGGAGCTTTCAAAAGGTTGTAACTACAAGTAATATACCCGAAGTAAATCCATGCTGTTCATCAATAATGACATTTTTGCATTTCTAAGCTAAAAATTTAGTTATTAGCTATTCGCAACTCAAATAGTTTAGGAATAATGCTGAGCTTACTGATAGGACTGTAATTTCTAATGCTAAATTTGTCCCCCGCTTTAAATATGGGAGTAACATAACTACTCTTCTATGCACTAGGGAATGACTTCTCGGCTAGAGACTGTTTGAACAACATACACAGATGTACACATCAGGTCCGGAACACAGGGTATCTTTTAAATTTAAGATTGATGAAATCATTGAACATGTAATAGCTAGTAACCTCGAATATGAAGAAGATATTGTGTGAAAGAAAATGTAGGTGTAACAGGAAAGTATTTGAGATCATTTCCATTCACTGCCCAGAACACTGGAATATATATAAAAACCTCTACAAAATTCATCGAGTTATCATATTTTTTTTTAAATTGATGCTTACTGATGATGTAATGGATTTATTTGTGATGGAAACGAATGTTTATGCTGACCAACAACAAACAAAACAGATAAACACTCCAAAGAGTCGTATTTATTCGTATACTGACTGTAACAAAATGGAAAAATGTATTGGTTGCATCATGTGGATGGGTCTTGTTCAATTGCCCTCAGTTTCATCTTATTGGTTCCAGAATGAATTATACAATAATTTCTTGAAAACAGTAATTTTTCAATTATCTCTCAAAACATGGCACTTTTCGAATAATGAAAATGTTCCTGTATATGACCGCCTATACAAAATTTCACTTCATCGTTGTTCTAGGGGAGTTTGAATAGATGAAACTCTTGTACCTTTCAAAGGAAGAATACAATTCAAGCAGTAGATTGTGAAAAAACGTCATAAGTTCGGTATAAATCTGTTCAAATTATGTCTTGAAAACGGATTCTTGTATGACTTTTTTGTTTACTGTGGACAAGAAAAAGATCCAAATCAAGACCAATCAATACCTTCTAGTATTGTTCTGAACTCAGAGTAATAATATACAATAGAGAGAGCTATTCATTGATAAACACGTTTAGGTTTGCGGCCATCAATCCTAAATGCCAGTAGTAAAAATAGAATGAATTACGAAAAGCGGGGATGGTATTGTGGATACATGACATTGGTAATTTCGGCTGTTTTTCTGACAAACTTGACACTGAGGAACCATTATAATCCAAAAACATTAAATTCATTAACTTAAAAGTCACTAAAAGTCTTAAAAAACACATAAAAACGAACGAACTAAATTTTTACTACCTACTCATAATAAACAAAACATACTATGGCACAATCGAAATTATCGTCGTGTACATTCTGGCGATATTTGAATCTCTCTTTATATGGTAATTAAACAAGGACAAAACTACTGAATAGGTTACCCCAGACACATAAAGCATGTACTGAAATTTTGCTTAAAATTGATACAAGAATCTGCCTTTATTAAATAAAATTATAGTATTTTTAAAAGCAGCGACATAAATGTTAAAATTAGTATGGCACATTTTTTATTTGCATACCTTTTTCCTGCAACTAAAGAGAATTTGTAAATATGACAAAGCGGTGGAAATGTCCGCAAGTGAGTGAGAATGTAACTAGATGTTTGAGGAATCAAAAAGTCAAATCTATTCTATGTGTTAATCTGAGGTTCTGAACATACAATCTGTGTTGGCAACAACTATATTTTAAGAACATTGTGCAGTAACGGTAGTGCAGAAAAAGTTGAAGATAGGAGAACATATAGCTGAAGAAAGCACTATGGGAATATTCATACAAAAATGGAAGAACATGCTGATAATGAGTACCAAAATTGTACCTGAAATGATAAAACTGAGAAAAAGATGTGGAAAAATTCATAAACCAAAGAGTATAATAAACATAAATCCTATTTTTATTTGTCAGATCAAATGAAGTCGTATAATTCTTCTTTGTGTCGAGGTGTGAAATGGTATAGAAAATTGAACAACTCCTAGTAGGTTCCCCTATTGTGAATGCATGTATATTGCATAAGAAAATAATGAATAACAAAATGACAATCAAAAAATTTCGAGAGGAAATAATAAAAGACCTTCTAAAGATCAAACGAAAAACAAAGAAACAAATCAGAAATGGTGCATATTCTAAAGGAAACCGAAAATAAGAAGTCATGTTTTGGATGTTATAGCAGAATTTCCAAAGAATCTGGTAGGAAGATAGTGAAGAATAGACCAAAAACGAAGCTACGCTGCAATATTTGCGAAAAGCAACTTTGTTTAGCATGTTTTTTTGAAATACATAATGCAAATATGAATTGAAATGTCTTGTAATAAAGAATTATCACCACATTGATCTACAAATTTTCACCCGAACCTATAATATAGACACACAGGCCAAAATGAATTTTGTATTGCCTAAGCCTAAGACATTCCTTAGCGTACTCTTTCCATTTAATATTGAAGTGTCGCATCAACAGCAGTAGACAAGGCCAGAAGTAAAATCAGGTATGACGGACTGTCTGTATTGATCCCCCATGGCCAGGGTGGCTCACATAATCCATGATACTCGGTGGATAACGTTAATCCTCCACGACACTTTACATGTTAAACAACTCCATTCCCAAATAAAATTTTCATGGCAAAATTTACCATAACGTTTTATGTATGTTCATAGGGTAATATTATTTTCTTAACATCCTATAATTAGTTTAAATTAACCCATACCACTCTTTTTTTCAAATTGTTTGGAAGAAAAAAAGTAAACAATAACTGCTTAATAATGGCCTTTTCCTTTAAGGACAATATTAAGCAAAATCTGAACTAGCAGATTTCTTGTTATGGAACATAATTATCTAATTTGAATAACAATAATAGTTATTGTAAATGCTAAAACATGAACAATTAATTGATGATAAAATCCATTTTAGTAGAGCCTTGCATAGAAGGCAAAATATCAAAACAACCTAAGTTTTATTTAAAGCCTAAATCAACATATCGATGGGTAATCAGCAAAGTAAGTGACTTTTTTACGAAAATTGAGATTTTCAGACTAACGTAAGTAGTTGATCATTATTACGTCCTGGCAGAGCACAGTAAACCTGAAAAACTTTCTAGCTACAGTATTCTAAAATTTTTAAACGTTTGACATAAACCGGCAAATCTCATGTAAGTACGATGCAAGTCCTGTTATAGTACCACATATCCATTTGTTTGACTGGCATAATGAGTAAACAGTAAGTGTAGTTAATCTGTTGAGACTTATGTTAATGTCTGGCAGTTGCTACTAAATTTGGATGTTGTTATGTCAACAAGTTGTATTTAAAATTATAAGATATTGCTAAGTAAAATATTTGAAATCTTATAGTGAAATCGCAATTGCTGCGGAGTGGGTACCTATTATTATTTTTAAGGTATAGAGACATTCGGATTACTGAAATATTTATTACGAATATTATTGAATACCTAATTATTTTGGTGTATTTGGTTGTAATTTTTTTTATACATATACATATAAACGACTTGCATATTAATATTGCTGAAACAATTTTCAAGAACTATTGTGAAATGACCTCAGGCAGACAGGGTGGGATTATAATTTCAGGGGTAATTCCCCTACCTGACTATGGAATTTGTGTATTTTAGTTTCAAAGGTAGTTGCAGTCTGAGTGTCAGCAATTATTCATTTAGTGAATTTAGAAAGAACTTGCTTGCTTGATAGCTTTTATTAAGTAATTATTGTGATTATTAGTTTCGGTTAATAGTGACAATGGCAGAAAATTTGCAGTATGGATTCGGGTTTACACCTGTAAAGTGTACGAAAAAGTCGACGTTGTCGGTGAACCAGAAAGTAATAATAAACAATGTTTATAATTACTTAAGAACTGAAAATCCTTCAGGTTCAGTTGATGACATTGTTGCAAAGACAAATAATATGACAGGCGTAAGCAAATCAACAATATACAAAATTAGAAGTGTAGTGAAAAGTGGAGTTATTAAATCCGCAAAGAAAAATGCAGGCGGTAAATAGAAAGTTGAATACACAGAAGAGAGCTTATTATTCAACTTAAATCAAATTTATACCTTTTTACACAGAGGTAGCATTGATCTCTTAGCACTAACGGAAGCAAGAGTAACAACTGAAATTGAATATAATGAAATATATATATATATATATATATATATGTCAGGGTTTAATCTAGTTAAACTTAACTCCGAGAATAGGCACACAGATGGCATAGCGTGTTATATAAAAAATGGCATTCCTTATGAAGTCATTTTCGAATTGACAATTCCAAAATTGTTATGGGTAATAGGGTTAAAAATTAGAGGAATGTGTTTTATTGTTTTGTACAGATCGCCAAGTTCTAGTATTTCTGCATTTCTAACTGAATTGGATAACATAGTAGAGGAAATTTATCAGAACTGTAATGTGTTTTTTAATGGGTGACTTTAATATAGATGTTAGTCCAGAAAAAATGATTTTTATGGGCGAAAATTAATTACTCAACTTAAAAAAATAATAAAGGAATATACCCGGATAACACAAAATACTAGAAGTACAGTTGATCTAGTATTTACAGACAATAACGAGGTAACAGCTGAAGTGAGGAAAGAACCAAAAATTACAGATCATGATATGACGTATTTTAAAATAAAGAATCCACACAGTAAATTAAAATTAAGTAGTGATAATACAACTACTTTTAAAACAAGATATGTGAAAGGTATTAACGAGAAAGATTTTGAAACGACATTACATGAAAAACTTTGGAAACGTGAGATGAATATAAATGACCTACTTGGAAAATTTAATGAAAATATTACCTCCGTTTTAAATAATTTTGCTCCAGAAATAACTATACGTAAAAGGGTTGGTTGTGAATGGTATGATAATTAAATAAAATCTTTAGAAAAATTAAGAGATCTGACATATAAAAGGGCTATAATTACAGGTATGGCTGTTGATTGGGTAGGGTATAAAGATCAAAGAAACATAGTTGTTAGTCTAATACGATCAAAGAAAAGGTTATATTTTGAAAACTTAATAGATAGAAACAAAGGAAATAGTAGAAAAATGTGGCAAGTTATCAAAAGAGTAATGAGTAAAGGAAAGGGTGAGATAATATAAGATGTATACTTTAATGACATATTAGTGGAAGATGATAAATCATTAGCCGAT